>OY740768.1:126756582-127392224 GCA_963513935.1 Aphrophora alni | reverse complement strand
AAGGGTCTAGCTCACGACAATGAAAAAATATGTAGATCCAGCTAAAGTACCTGGAGATAGCTGTGAGTCTCTGAAGGATAGAGCACTACACCATCAAACGTTGATAACCGTCATGAAATTCACCATTGTAAGATGTCTCTCTAAAGATAAAGGTTTTCGTACACAACTCAAACCAAACTCCAGTTTTTGTATCTCATTATAACCAAAAAGGAATAAAATAATTAATCGTCAAAACAGTGATTACATAATTAAACCACCTAATACTCTAATAGTATTTATTCATTACACCAAGTAATATATGGATAACTTTATCTTGGATTCACTAGGATACAGGACTCTGTTGAGGTACCTAGGGGGTAATACCTGCTTCCATTACATAAGTTCGATACGTTAAATACATTTTTCGTTTTTTGATTGATCTTCAAGTTTCATGGACTCAGGAAAGCAAAAAAATTATTTTCCACATGCCGTCCATCCATCGTCATAGTCGTTGTCTGTACTTAAAGACGGAAAATTGAGGTTGGACCATGACATTTTCTATAGTAGTAAAATAGAATTAAAATATGAAAATGGCGGCCATTCTACCAATAACACACTACATTATAATTCCAGACTTCTACGATCACAAATAGCGAATTTATTGTTAATAATGTAATGTCAAACCGTCACCTAACAATATCGTATAGTAACTAAAACCGTCAAGGTCGAGTCGCCGAGACGAGCGTAGCGAGTGAAGACGTTTAAATGCATACACAACTACGAGGCCCGTTACGTACTAGCCGATATCAAGAAAGTAGTGATACACACAATTTTATTACGAGGTTCAGTAAACCTGGATAAACAAACTTACCACATGATCTACCAATACAATTTAATATCTCCTACAAGGTGCAAAAAAACCAACTTTTGGGCACTTAGAGGTTCTGGTTTTATTTCATTGTATGATGGAGCTGGGTAGGTACCATGATGGCCCCATCAACTTGTTTCCAAATGTTATCATAAAACACTTTCTCTGCGTTATTAGTCAGTCATACGACAAACCATTTCTACTATTCTTTTGACTATGTTAACTACAGAAACAATTTTTAAGAGCGCAATAAATCACATTTACAAGTATTCCTACTCGTGGAAAATAAATCTTGGACTTGGAAAAGCAATCACCCACGTGGCTCAAAGCCTTTACTGCTATAAATAACTTATTAAAACATTCGTCTCGGTAGCGCGAAGATTGCACCAGTGTAGTTGTAATAAAGGTTTTTACTACCACAACTTTGTTTACACCAACAATGTGAGGTACTTTGTTGTGGTTTTAAGAAGACGTAAACTTAGCATAAATAATTTAATTTGTTTTTGTTTTCGTCTCACTTTATTCGGGAGCTATTTTCTAAATGAGATAGACATGGAGCCTATATAAAATTAAAACTAGATCGACAATCAAAATTGTGTAAGTTACAAGCCACAAGTAGAAATCTAGGATGTTCTAGTTACTGCCACTTTCGCTTGGTGTGTGAAAGAATCCCGTGAAGGTTTGAAAGTTAAGGTGTTAACCCTTCATTGTGGGATTAAGCCATTTTGGTTGCAAAGGCTATAAATTCAGCGATGGGAATCGATGTGTGAACCTCACATTACACGACTAAAAGAAGTCTAGCAAGCCTACGAACTGCAAGTCGTACAAGTACCGGTACTGTATGACGATCACAAGAATGAACACAACGTATGAGGGGTGAAGAGGGAACTGCGCATGCGCTGATTACATTTATACTACTAGACTAGTAAAGCCGCTTCTATTACCGTACTAATCAGTTAGAAAATATCAGGTTGGGACTTTTCACAGCTGTGAGTGGTTAAGCGTAAGCCTAGGCTATGTATGATTTCGGAGTATTTATCGTGTCAAACCATTAATTAGAGTAGTAATAGTAAGATATTCAGTATCAACAAAATATTTGCTTATCCTCTGCATTCCTTGCGCGTTCATTCTTATTTCTTACCGCAGCAGTACTGTGCTACGAGTGTCGTACGAGAGCAAAGTAATACTCGTTCGCCCATATTTACCTCGCAAGTCTATTCCTATTGAAACGATCTCGATAACATGTTTACATAGTGTGCGAGTTGTCACTCTATCCTTTACACTTGTATATTTAAAATCAATAAGAAAATAGAGAATATTCCGCGTGTGAAGTGAGATGTCTTATAATAATTAGAAGTTTATGGAGTTATTATAGATGAATCATTGGTACAGCAATGGTGTCGACACTTTATTACAGAGTGGGAGAACATCCGTGATGACGAACGAACTAGCGATGTTGATACTCGGGTGAAATGGATAATCGAATTACTCGGTTTCAAATGATTTCAATACTCGTATTATTATTTCGAAATCGAGTTATCTGCGCAGAATGATTTTGCGCATCGGATTCGAACTCAGCTTTACCAATCAGATCGTTTTATATAAGCCTACACTTTTGCGTTCTATCTGTTAGACTGATCCACCAAGTATTTATTTATTTTTTAAACAATATGTGATTGACACTTGTAATACGTAATAAATGTTATCCTGCCTCGACAAAAAATTCAGAAGTACAATTATTACCAACATTAATAATTTAGTTGTTATTTAAAATAAGTTAATTTACTATATTTTTTATAAAGATGGTAACCTATTAATATTTATTTAAATATAAATAATAACAATTAAATAATAATTTAATTTACTTTTTGTTAATGTGGAAATAAATGAATATTATTGTTATTTTGAATTGAACTTGTTTACCGAATCTAAATCATTTTAACTCAAAATCGTAATGTGTAGTGAAAAATCAGCTTAGAAACTAATATAACCAAAGTAGAAAACCGAGCATTTTATTTCGAATTGACACAACACTAACGAAATCGTTGTCCGAGGATTTTATTTCGAATTCATACTGGCACATTACCGCCTTGTTCCTAGTTACGAGGATTTTGTCCGAATATTTTAATACTCGGAATGTTCCGAGGATTTTAATACTCGTGTTCACCGACTATTTTAATTCGAACGCACACATCACTAGAACGAACTGGTTCCTCGTCTGTCATTATCATCCAAACTCACAAACATTGAGGCAGGTCTACTCGAAATGTTATGGATACTGCCTTCTAGTACTGAATGTAACATTAACTCTACCCTACTCTGTCTATGAAATAATATTTAATTAAGGGTCTAAATTAAACCATATTTAAAGGACCCTATTTAAGGGTCTAAACTTGTTTTGTATTTTGCATTAAACACGTCCTT
Organism: Aphrophora alni; assembly: GCA_963513935.1. Classification (NCBI taxonomy): domain Eukaryota; kingdom Metazoa; phylum Arthropoda; class Insecta; order Hemiptera; family Aphrophoridae; genus Aphrophora; species Aphrophora alni. The sequence continues at coordinate 127,388,953 of OY740768.1, read as the reverse complement.
GCCGTAAGTCGATTTATTATTCATTTAGCATCATTAATTATCTCAAAAACAAGGTGAACTAGAAGTACGTGTGTAGTTCGAACTATTAAACTGTCAAAGCATAGAAAAGAGAGAGATTTTCTTGTCTGTGGTCAAAAGTAGTGCAGGTTCGAACCAAGTTAATGACATTGCGTTTTCCTGTCTTGGCTATTCTATAGCTACATCTTCATTAGTCAAACGGGCTTATAAAAAGAAGCTACATAAAAATAAAAAGTTCAGAAAATTCCGAAATAATTTGAGACTTTTTTCTATAGTTATATGTTTTCTATATGTCATACAAAAGTCTACAATACCTCATTTTGAGTCAGCTTTGTAATTTCCACATATTAATACAAGCATGTGGCCAATAAAACTCGAAAATGTTCAATATAGGAGCCTCTTTCCTAAGTTTTATTCTCACCTTTATGTCCTAAAATAGCTCATTTTATGAAGTTCATCGATCAACATATATTGATATCAAGAATATTAAATTGCATTGATATCATACCATGTCAGTTTTATAGCTCTGTGGCATTATTCAATTTATTAGAGTGAAGATAAACAAATAACACGTGATCGCTATTAGGTGATTATTGGTTCCAGAAGGGAATTATATTCTTGTTGATAAAAAGGCTTTTACTTCCCTGAACACTATTATTAGCAAATCCATACAATTAGCAAAATATAGTTCACAGATAGATATTGAATGAAAACCGATTTAATCATCATTGCATTAATTATGTATAAACATTTTAGGACATACAATAGTCGTATGTTTAAAGCACAAACAAGAAAGGATAGAATATTCACTTGTCTGCGTTTAAATGTATCATAGAATTTTTAGGATAAATCTAAAAATTGTTATTGTTTAACTTGGTTTTTAAAACTTCTATATCAAAAGGTGTACTTGACTTAGCCAATTGCATGTATCTTCCACGTTCAAAGGAAGATGAAATTATTATTATTCTTATTATTATAAATATGTTTTTTTAAATTTCAACTATGTAAATCACTTAATAGCAGAAGTACATTAGTCCAATCAAATGAACTATTCTTAAGGGTGAGTGATACTTCGGGAATCTCCAAAACTGAATGAATTGAAAATCTAACCCAAAGAATCGCTTCGTTATTTTTTTTAAATAACGTTTAGACACCCTCTCCACCAAGTTACAAAAAAATACAAATGTTCATGCAAAAATGTTAATCATTGTTAGCTTTTTTAGATAATTTTACAAAAATAATAAATTTTTACATTTGTACATTTTTCAAAAAATAAATCAAAACCTCGTATTTTCCTGAATACAGCCTGTTTTAAAAAGCCCAACAAAATGAGGGGTGATGCAAAATGTCTTGTACAAAAATATGACAAATTCACGGAAGTGTAAAATCAAAATACAACGCTTTATTTCTTCTACGACTGTCGATAAATAGCTTTTTTCTGAGAATTCCGAAAAAAAATCCTTAAAACTACCCAACACTTTAACGGTTAAAACAAATTTTAAAACTCTTTTTTTTTTTTTTAGTATAGATATTTTTATACTTAAGGAAATCATTTCTTTTCCAACTTACGAGCGGTTTTTCCTTAAAAAACAAAAACCGTGATTTTATGCATGTTGAACAAGCGTATTTCAAATTGCATTAATTAGTTTTAAGTAATATAAATTCTTTTACAGGTAATTTTTTTTATCAATCTTTGAAATGAAAACAATTTTGTTGCTTATAGTAATAATAAACATTCTAGTGTTAATTTAGTTTTTATTTTGTGGGAGGTTTCTCTAAAAGTAATTACGAAGGAATTCCTCCAGTTAAATTTTTATTTCCTTCAATCCTGTAAATATCCGTAGTTATTTTTTAATTTGACTGAACTACATGAGGGTGATGAAATGATAGCGTGTAAAAAATAAATACATTATTTCAAAAAGACAATTATAAAGTATGAAAATATACAAATGAAACTGAAATATGAGCAAGTAATATTTTAACAAATTAATACAGATTAAAATATTATGTTTTAAAGATCTACAATTTATAAAATAAAGACAAATTAATCCTTAAAAAGTTCTAGAATAGTCAGGAGAACTCTGTACAAAAAGTAAACAAATCGAGTAGGTAAACAAATTACACCTGTCACTATATAATGACGAAGTTGGAGAACGGATCATTATATCTGAAGATGGAGTATACCCAAAACGCGTCATGCAATTATATTAAAAAGCTATGGAAGGGTCACATACTCACATACACAGGTCTATATAAAGAAACATTACATGAATAAAGAAGACGTTTGTACCAATTATACATAAGAAGTTTGTAAATGGTGACTTACTCGTTGTCTTTACTCCAATACAACCAATTCTGGAACTTATGAAACTCACCTGTAAACAAATAAGTATGTTAATAGTTGACGTGTTCAGTCAAATAACTAAGTAAAAAACTATATCAAATTTAAATTCTTATCTTTAAAAACACATTTATATTTTCAGGTACATCATAATTAGAAATAGAAAAATTACCATTTTAAATTTATATTGGATTTGTGAGGGGTTTTGAGAGTAGGACTGTACAAAATAATTTTGAATTCGAACTCAGGTTATAGAAATATACAAATAATACGATAAGAATCTGTACAAATTTCAAACGACAAATAACAATTTTTAATATACAAGCATTTAAAGTAAGCCACATCCCTTAAAATATTTTGACAAATATTAATCATTGTACGAGAAAACAACTAAACACAAAATTTACGTCATTTTTATCTCCAACATCTTGATTTAAAATCTACTTATTTCGCTAAACTAATTGCTACAACCCGAATGTTAAATTTTGAATCTTTCTGACCTCAACCTTTAGATAATTTGTGTCAAAAAAGCTATAGATGAACACACTAACATCATAAAGAAAATTGTTTTTTAAAACATAAAAATTATAATAAGATAGTTATACAATGAATTTTAAAAATTGTAAGAATTTACTTTTAATACTTCACAAATAATATTTATCTTCTCTTTTTAATTCGTTATATTTCTATCGCCTTAAGGCCTTCACAAACAGATGCGATACAGGGCTCGGTACGATAGGTTATTGCATAGCGGTAAATGAAAACGTTCACACAGCAGCGGTATACCGAGGAATACGATATTATTGCAATCGGTAGACCGCCCGGAAATCGAGGCGGGAGTCAGTATTTTACACCTTTTTTTTTTTTTTTTTTGCCGCATCCAAAGTTATGAATGTAGTGTAGTTTGATAATTTAGTTTACTTTTTTAAATACAAATCAGCATTTAGAAGAAGAAGCATTGCTTTTGTCGCTCGCTATGGACGAGGACGAACATGATAAGCCTCAGTAAGTATATATAAAACTCCTTCTCAAAATATTAGACAATTTCGTGAAAAAAATGTGTTAAGTCACGCATGACAACAATAAAAATATTAAATTCGTATAAAATAACGTTATATAGTTTTTAATGAAGTGATATCGTTATTTTTACCGAAACCCGAACGTCCGAGTACAGCGCGTGTGTGAACGTACAGTTCGGTAAACAGGCGATATTTTCCCGAGTTCAGTATCGCTCGGTTTGTCCCCGAGTCCTGTATCGCGAAGTTACTCTAAATACGAGAGCTATTCAGAAATTAACTTCCGATCAGCAGGCTAATTCAAACTGGTCGCCACAGCAACACACATTGTTTGCGGTACCTATTAACCTCAATACACACAAATTTGCAATCCATTTACTTTGTCCTTGGTAATTACCTGCAGTTCGTGCGGTGATTAGATATCTGCAAGCAGGACAGAATGGTCCTGATAGTCGCCGTCTGTGTCAATTTTATAGCAATAATGTTATGAGTGACATTGCTGTGAGAAATTAGTAAAGAAGATTTAGGGATAGGCGTAGAAATGTGGATGATGTTAAAGTAAAATAACGACAATCAATTATGACTGATGAATTATGACTGATGAATTATGACTGATGAACAAACTCTACGTAAAAATACCATTTTAAAATTTCACAGCTTTCATTTTATACAAAGAATTTCCATCATCTATCTAGATGAAATTAATACTTTCAATTTGGATTTTCGTAAATACTGCGCAAGGTGGGTGCATTAGCAAATGCCTGGTTCTCATAAAAAATTTAAAAATTGTATGGCTTTGGCCTATCTTTATCTTTATGATGGAAGTGGAAAGGACAACCTAGTCATAATTATTACTAGTGATGAGGCATGGGTTAGGTTTGTAAACATAAAACCCAGGAGCAATTCTTAGTCACTAAAAAAACCATGAAAATCAACACACTCTGTATAACCCAAGAATTATAGCCACAGTGTTTTGGTTAGATTAGGTTAGGTTTGTAAACATAAAACCCAGGAGCAATCCTTAGTCACTAAAAAAACCATGAAAATCAACACACTCTGTATAACCCAAGAATTATAGCCACAGTGTTTTGGTTAGATTAGGTTAGGTTTGTAAACATAAAACCCAGGAGCAATCCTTAGTCACTAAACAAACCATGAAAATCAACACACTATGTATAACCCAAGAATTATAGCCACAGTGTTTTGGTTAGATTAGGTTAGGTTTGTAAACATAAAACCCAGGAGCAATCCTTAGTCACTAAACAAACCATGAAAATCAACACACTCTGTATAACCCAAGAATTATAGCCACAGTGTTTTGGTTAGATTAGGTTAGGTTTGTAAACATAAAACCCAGGAGCAATCCTTAGTCACTAAACAAACCATGAAAATCAACACACTCTGTATAACCCAAGAATTATAGCCACAGTGTTTTGGTTAGATTAGGTTAGGTTTGTAAACATAAAACCCAGGAGCAATCCTTAGTCACTAAACAAACCATGAAAATCAACACACTCTGTATAACCCAAGAATTATAGCCACAGTGTTTTGGTTAGATTAGGTTAGGTTTGTAAACATAAAACCCAGGAGCAATCCTTAGTCACTAAAAAAACCATGAAAATCAACACACTCTATATAACCCGAGAATTATAGCCACAGTGTTTTGGTTAGATTAGGTTAGGTTTGTAAACATAAAACCCAGGAGCAATCCTTAGTCACAAAACAAACCATGAAAATCAACACACTCTGTATAACCCAAGAATTATAGCCACAGTGTTTTGGTTAGATTAGGTTAGGTTTGTAAACATAAAACCCAGGAGCAATCCTTAGTCACTAAAAAAACCATGAAAATCAACACACTCTATATAACCCGTGTATGATAGCCACAGTGTTTTGGTTAGATTAGGTTAGGTTTGTAAACATAAAACCCAGGAGCAATCCTTAGTCACTAAACAAACCATGAAAATCAACACACTCTGTATAACCCGAGAATGATAGCCACAGTGTTTTGGTTAGATTAGGTTAGGTTTGTAAACATAAAACCCAGGAGCAATCCTTAGTTACTAAACAATCCATGTATATCAAACAATCTCTGTATAACCAGAGAATTATGGCGACAGTGTTTTGGTTAGGTTAGGTTAGGTTTGTAAACGTTGAAACCCAGGAGCAATCCTTAGTCACTAAACAAACCATGTATATCAAACAAACTCTATATAACCCGAGAATGATGGTCACAGTGTTTTGGTTAGGTTAGGTTAGGTTTGTAAACGTTGAAACCCAGGAGCAATCCTTAGTCACTAAACAAACCATGAAAATCAACACACTCTGTATAACCCAAGAATTATAGCCACAGTGTATTGGTTAGATTAGGTTAGGTTTGTAAACATAAAACCCAGGAGCAATCCTTAGTCACTAAACAAACCATGAAAATCAACACACTCTGTATAACCAAAGAATTATAGCCACAGTGTTTTGGTTAGATTAGGTTAGGTTTGTAAACATAAAACCCAGGAGCAATCCTTAGTCACTAAACAAACCATGAAAATCAACACACTCTGTATAACCCAAGAATTATAGCCACAGTGTTTTGGTTAGATTAGGTTAGGTTTGTAAACATAAAACCCAGGAGCAATCCTTAGTCACTAAACAAACCATGAAAATCAACACACTCTGTATAACCCAAGAATTATAGCCACAGTGTTTTGGTTAGATTAGGTTAGGTTTGTAAACATAAAACCCAGGAGCAATCCTTAGTCACTAAAAAAACCATGAAAATCAACACACTCTGTATAACCCAAGAATTATAGCCACAGTGTTTTGGTTAGATTAGGTTAGGTTTGTAAACATAAAACCCAGGAGCAATCCTTAGTCACTAAAAAAACCATGAAAATCAACACACTCTATATAACCCGAGAATTATAGCCACAGTGTTTTGGTTAGATTAGGTTAGGTTTGTAAACATAAAACCCAGGAGCAATCCTTAGTCACTAAACAAACGATGAAAATCAACACACTCTGTATAACCCAAGAATTATAGCCACAGTGTTTTGGTTAGATTAGGTTAGGTTTGTAAACGATGAAACCCAGGAGCAATCCTTAGTCACTAAAAAAACCATGAAAATCAACACACTCTATATAACCCGTGAATGATAGCCACAGTGTTTTGGTTAGATTAGGTTAGGTTTGTAAACATAAAACCCAGGAGCAATCCTTAGTCACTAAACAAACCATGAAAATCAACACACTCTGTATAACCCGAGAATGATAGCCACAGTGTTTTGGTTAGATTAGGTTAGGTTTGTAAACATAAAACCCAGGAGCAATCCTTAGTTACTAAACAATCCATGTATATCAAACAATCTCTGTATAACCAGAGAATTATGGCGACAGTGTTTTGGTTAGGTTAGGTTAGGTTTGTAAACGTTGAAACCCAGGAGCAATCCTTAGTCACTATACAATCCATGTATATCAAACAAACTCTATATAACCCGAGATTTATGGCGACAGTGTTTTGGTTAGGTTAGGTTAGGTTTGTAAACGTTGAAACCCAGGAGTAATCCTTAGTCACTAAACAAACCATGTATATCAAACAAACTCTATATAACCCGAGAATTATGGCGACAGTGTTTTGGTTAGGTTAGGTTAGGTTTGTAAACGTTGAAACCCAGGAGCAATCCTTAGTCACTAAACAAACCATGTATATCAAACAAACTCTATATAACCCGAGAATTATGGCGACAGTGTTTTGGTTAGGTTAGGTTAGGTTTGTAAACGTTGAAACCCAGGAGCAATCCTTAGTCACTAAACAAACCATGTATATCAAACAAACTCTATATAACCCGAGAATTATGGCGACAGTGTTTTGGTTAGGTTAGGTTAGGTTTGTAAACGTTGAAACCCAGGAGCAATCCTTAGTCACTAAACAAACCATGTATATCAAACAAACTCTATATAACCCGAGAATTATGGCGACAGTGTTTTGGTTAGGTTAGGTTAGCTTTATAAACGTTGAAACCCAGGAGCAATCCTTAGTCACTAAACAAACCATGTATATCAAACAAACTCTATATAACCCGAGAATTATGGCGACAGTGTTTTGGTTAGGTCAGGTTAGGTTTGTAAACGTTGAAACCCAGGAGCAATCCTTAGTCACTAAACAAACCATGTATATCAAACAAACTCTATATAACCCGAGAATTATGGCGACAGTGTTTTGGTTAGGTTAGGTTAGGTTTGTAAACGTTGAAACCCAGGAGCAATCCTTAGTCACTATACAAACCATGTATATCAAACAAACTCTATATAACCCGAGAATGATGGTCACAGTGTTTTGGTTAGGTTAGGTTAGGTTTGTAAACGTCGAAACCCAGGAGCAATCTTTAGTCACTAAACAAACCATGTATATCAAACAAACTCTATATAACCCGAGAATTATGGCGACAGTGTTTTGGTTAGGTTAGGTTAGGTTTGTAAACGTTGAAACCCAGGAGCAATCCTTAGTCACTAAACAAACCATGTATATCAAACAAACTCTATATAACCCGAGAATTATAGCCACAGTGTTTTGGTTAGGTTAGGTTAGGTTTATAAACGTTGAAACCCAGGAGCAATCCTTAGTCACTAAACAAACCATGTATATCAAACAAACTCTATATAACCCGAGAATTATGGCGACAGTGTTTTGGTTAGGTTAGGTTAGGTTTGTAAACGTTGAAACCCAGGAGCAATCCTTAGTCACTAAACAAACCATGTATATCAAACAAACTCTATATAACCCGAGAATTATGGCGACAGTGTTTTGGTTAGGTTAGGTTAGCTTTATAAACGTTGAAACCCAGGAGCAATCCTTAGTCACTAAACAAACCATGTATATCAAACAAACTCTATATAACCCGAGAATTATGGCGACAGTGTTTTGGTTAGGTTAGGTTAGCTTTATAAACGTTGAAACCCAGGAGAAATCCTTAGTCACTAAACAAACCATGTATATCAAACAAACTCTATATAACCCGAGAATGATGGACACAGTGTTTTGGTTAGGTTAGGTTAGCTTTATAAACGTTGAAACCCAGGAGCAATCCTTAGTCACTAAACAAACCATGTATATCAAACAAACTCTATATAACCCGAGAATGATGGACACAGTGTTTTGGTTAGGTTAGGTTAGGTTTGTAAACGTCGAAACCCAGGAGCAATCTTTAGTCACTAAACAAACCATGTATATCAAACAAACTCATATAACCCGAGAATTATGGCGACAGTGTTTTGGTTAGGTTAGGTTAGGTTTGTAAACGTTGAAACCCAGGAGCAATCCTTAGTCACTAAACAAACCATGTATATCAAACAAACTCTGTATAACCCGAGAATTATGGCGACAGTGTTTTGGTTAGGTTAGGTTAGGTTTGTAAACGTTGAAACCCAGGAGCAATCCTTAGTCACTAAACAAACCATGTATATCAAACAAACTCTATATAACCCGAGAATTATGGCGACAGTGTTTTGGTTAGGTTAGGTTAGGTTTGTAAACGTTGAAACCCAGGAGCAATCCTTAGTCACTAAACAAACCATGTATATCAAACAAACTCTATATAACCCGAGAATTATGGCGACAGTGTTTTGGTTAGGTTAGGTTAGGTTTGTAAACGTTGAAACCCAGGAGCAATCCTTAGTCACTAAACAAACCATGTATATCAAACAAACTCTATATAACCCGAGAATTATGGCGACAGTGTTTTGGTTAGGTTAGGTTAGCTTTATAAACGTTGAAACCCAGGAGCAATCCTTAGTCACTAAACAAACCATGTATATCAAACAAACTCTATATAACCCGAGAATTATGGCGACAGTGTTTTGGTTAGGTTAGGTTAGCTTTATAAACGTTGAAACCCAGGAGAAATCCTTAGTCACTAAACAAACCATGTATATCAAACAAACTCTATATAACCCGAGAATGATGGACACAGTGTTTTGGTTAGGTTAGGTTAGCTTTATAAACGTTGAAACCCAGGAGCAATCCTTAGTCACTAAACAAACCATGTATATCAAACAAACTCTATATAACCCGAGAATGATGGACACAGTGTTTTGGTTAGGTTAGGTTAGGTTTGTAAACGTCGAAACCCAGGAGCAATCTTTAGTCACTAAACAAACCATGTATATCAAACAAACTCTATATAACCCGAGAATTATGGCGACAGTGTTTTGGTTAGGTTAGGTTAGGTTTGTAAACGTTGAAACCCAGGAGCAATCCTTAGTCACTAAACAAACCATGTATATCAAACAAACTCTGTATAACCCGAGAATTATGGCGACAGTGTTTTGGTTAGGTTAGGTTAGGTTTGTAAACGTTGAAACCCAGGAGCAATCCTTAGTCACTAAACAAACCATGTATATCAAACAAACTCTATATAACCCGAGAATTATGGCGACAGTGTTTTGGTTAGGTTAGGTTAGGTTTGTAAACGTTGAAACCCAGGAGCAATCCTTAGTCACTAAACAAACCATGTATATCAAACAAACTCTATATAACCCGAGAATTATGGCGACAATGTTTTGGTTAGGTTAGGTTAGGTTTGTAAACGTTGAAACCCAGGAGCAATCCTTAGTCACTAAACAAACCATGTATATCAAACAAACTCTATATAACCCGAGAATTATGGCGACAGTGTTTTGGTTAGGTTAGGTTAGCTTTATAAACGTTGAAACCCAGGAGCAATCCTTAGTCACTAAACAAACCATGTATATCAAACAAACTCTATATAACCCGAGAATTATGGCGACAGTGTTTTGGTTAGGTTAGGTTAGCTTTATAAACGTTGAAACCCAGGAGCAATCCTTAGTCACTAAACAAACCATGTATATCAAACAAACTCTATATAACCCGAGAATTATGGCGACAGTGTTTTGGTTAGGTTAGGTTAGCTTTATAAACGTTGAAACCCAGGAGCAATCCTTAGTCACTAAACAAACCATGTATATCAAACAAACTCTATATAACCCGAGAATTATGGCGACAGTGTTTTGGTTAGGTTAGGTTAGCTTTATAAACGTTGAAACCCAGGAGCAATCCTTAGTCACTAAACAAACCATGTATATCAAACAAACTCTATATAACCCGAGAATGATGGACACAGTGTTTTTGTTAGGTTAGGTTAGCTTTATAAACGTTGAAACCCAGGAGCAATCCTTAGTCACTAAACAAACCATGTATATCAAACAAACTCTATATAACCCGAGAATGATGGACACAGTGTTTTGGTTAGGTTAGGTTAGGTTTGTAAACGTCGAAACCCAGGAGCAATCTTTAGTCACTAAACAAACCATGTATATCAAACAAACTCTGTATAACCCGATAATTATGGCGACAGTGTTTTGGTTAGGTTAGGTTAGGTTTGTAAACGTTGAAACCCAGGAGCAATCCTTAGTCACTAAACAAACCATGAAAATCAAACAAACTCTGTATAACCCGATAATTATGGCGACAGTGTTTTGGTTAGGTTAGGTTAGGTTTGTAAACGTTGAAACCCAGGAGCAATCCTTAGTCACTAAACAAACCATGTATATCAAACAAACTCTATATAACCCGAGAATGATGGTCACAGTGTTTTGGTTAGGTTAGGTTAGGTTTATAAACGTTGAAACCCAGGAGCAATCCTTAGTCACTATACAAACCATGTATATCAAACAAACTCTATATAACCCGAGAATGATGGTCACAGTGTTTTGGTTAGGTTAGGTTAGGTTTGTAAACGTCGAAACCCAGGAGCAATCCTTAGTCACTATACAAACCATCTATATCAAACAAACTCTATATAACCCGAGAATGATGGTCACAGTGTTTTGGTTAGGTTAGGTTAGGTTTGTAAACGTTGAAACCCAGGAGCAATCCTTAGTCACTATACAAACCATGTATATCAAACAAACTCTATATAACCCGAGAATGATGGTCACAGTGTTTTGGTTAGGTTAGGTTAGGTTTGTAAACGTCGAAACCCAGGAGCAATCCTTAGTCACTAAACAAACCATGTATATCAAACAAACTCTATATAACCCGAGAATTATGGCGACAGTGTTTTGGTTAGGTTAGGTTAGCTTTATAAACGTTGAAACCCAGGAGCAATCCTTAGTCACTAAACAAACCATGTATATCAAACAAACTCTATATAACCCGAGAATTATGGCGACAGTGTTTTGGTTAGGTTAGGTTAGGTTTATAAACGTTGAAACCCAGGAGCAATCCTTAGTCACTAAACAAACCATGTATATCAAACAAACTCTGTATAACCCGAGAAATATGGCGACAGTGTTTTGGTTAGGTTAGGTTAGGTTTGTAAACGTTGAAACCCAGGAGCAATCCTTAGTCACTAAACAAACCATGTATATCAAACAAACTCTATATAACCCGAGAATGATGGTCACAGTGTTTTGGTTAGGTTAGGTTAGGTTTATAAACGTTGAAACCCAGGAGCAATCCTTAGTCACTATACAAACCATGTATATCAAACAAACTCTATATAACCCGAGAATGATGGTCACAGTGTTTTGGTTAGGTTAGGTTAGGTTTGTAAACGTTGAAACCCAGAAGCAATCCTTAGTCAGTAAACAAACCATGTATATCAAACAAACTCTATATAACCCGAGAATTATGGCGACAGTGTTTTGGTTAGGTTAGGTTAGGTTAGGTTTTTAAACGTTGTAACCCAGGAGCAATCCTTAGTCACTAAACAAACAATGAAAATCAAACAAACTCTGTATAAACTGAGAATTATGGCCACAGTGTTTTGGTTAGTTTAGGTTAGGTTTATAAACGTTGAAACCCAGGAGCAATCCTTAGTCACTATACAAACCATGAATATCAAACAAACTCTATATAACACGATAATTATGGCGACAGTGTTTTGGTTAGGTTAGGTTAGGTTAGGTTTATAAACGTTGAAACCCAGGAGCAATCCTTAGTCACTATACAAACCATGAATATCAAACAAACTCTGTATAACCCGATAATTATGGCGACAGTGTTTTGGTTAGGTTAGGTTAGGTTAGGTTTTTAAACGTTGAAACCCAGGAGCAATCCTTAGTCACTAAACAAACAATGAAAATCAAACAAACTCTGTATAAACTGAGAATTATGGCCACAGTGTTTTGGTTAGGTTAGGTTAGGTTTATAAACGTTGAAACCCAGGAGCAATCCTTAGTCACTAAACAAACAATGAAAATCAAACAAACTCTGTATAACCCGAGAATGATGGACACAGAGTTTTGGTTAGGTTAGGTTAGGTTTATAAACGTTGAAACCCAGGAGCAATCCTTAGTCACTAAACAAACCATGAATATCAAACAAACTCTGTATAACCCGAGAATGATGGACACAGAGTTTCGGTTAGGTTAGGTTAGGTTTATAAACGTTGAAACCCAGGAGCAATCCTTAGTCACTAAACAAACCATGAATATCAAACAAACTCTGTATAACCCGAGAATGATGGACACAGAGTTTTGGTTAGGTTAGGTTAGGTTTATAAACGTTGAAACCCAGGAGCAATCCTTAGTCACTAAACAAACCATGAATATCAAACAAACTCTGTATAACCCGAGAATGATGGACACAGAGTTTTGGTTAGGTTAGGTTAGGTTTATAAACGTTGAAACCCAGGAGCAATCCTTAGTCACTAAACAAACCATGTATATCAAACAAACTCTGTATAACCGGATAATTATGGCCACAGTGTTTTAGAACAGCAAAGGAGTTTTTCTCACTCAATTTATGGACACGCGTACAACAATAACAACAGATTTTCATTTTAAAAACCATAAAAAGCTTCGAGAGCCGATTAAAAACAAGATATGGAAATTTTTCGCTCAAGGAGTTGTTATCCTGCATGACAATGGTGCAGACCTTGTGAGTGCAGTTCAAATAGGAAATGTTTTACTGCTCGCCTTACAGCCCCAACCTGGCACCGAGTGATTACTACCTCTTTACGAAGATGAAAGCCTCATTAACTACTCAATATTTTGAAACAAATGAAGAACTGATGATTGGAGTTAATTTCTAGCTGAGTTCTTTGGGAAGGGAAGGAATTCTTTGAAGAGTGAATACAGAAGCTGGTGTCACGGTACGAAAAGTGTCTAAATGTAGGTGGTGACTGTCGATAAATAATGAAGATATGTACGTAACTTTTGTATATAATAAAATTGTATTTAATTACATCTTTTGCGTTGTGAACAAATTAATTGTCTTAATGACGTTACTTATTTGTAATTTTTCATTGTTAACTTCAAATAAGTATCAAAATATTAAATATATGTTAAAAACCTTACTCGCGAACCCACCCCAAAATCAGATAAAAACGAAACAAAATTGTGAGCAAAAAAAAAATCTCAGCTCAATAGTTATCGATAAAAAATGAAAATTAACAATGGACTACGCAGTCTTTGAAAATATTTATATGGCTTATTGAAATTAAGGTCCAAACTTGCTTCGTTTGTACCAAAAACACGTCTTCAGCGTCTAATTGATTAAAATCGAACTTTTAAAGGTAACAGTCAAGGTTGATTTAGGTTTTTAGCCAAATATTCCTGATCGGTAATATATTTTTGTACACGTATTTGGGTCATTATTATTCCTCTAAAATTTGAACGAAGTTGGTATAGCCAATAATTTTTTCAGTTTCATACCGATAATAGGAACTGATATTTTTTTATAAATGGCGCTCAACACGTTTTTTGGGGGTCCTTAAAGGCCACTTGATTAAAATTTAACCAAAATCTTTACAGCCGGTTTTGTTTTTCCCAAATTTTCAATTTCAACAAAATTGGAAAAAACGTCCTTAGGAATAGCCAAAATATGTCCACATCCCAAAGTTTTATTACAATCTGTATGTGGCCCAGCCAAGGAGCCCATTAAATAAAAGCCATAATAAGTATAAATTTGGATGTAATGGGAAGGGATTCTAAATAATAAAATATCAATTGACACTTGCAATTTTGTTGAGCAGTGCAAGATTATGTAGAAGGGGGGGAGAGACGAGGAGTGGAGGGCTTGAACCAGCGAGCCGGGACTCGGGAGGGAGTCTGTTCTGAGAGCCGTGAGAAGGAAGTTGTACGGCAGACCGCTACGGGACGGGGTCAGTCCATTTTCGGCCACGTGCTATATAATTAATCGGCATGCTTTTCGGCCACTATTAAGGCTTTTATCTAGCCGTTATGTCTTTATTATAAATTATAATTATTTTCTGTAATCTTCTAATTCGGCGCTAAAATAAAAGAGAACATTTAATTTAACTTGCGTTGCGTGCGTTCATTAGCGTCCTAACCCGACTCCTTGGCCCATCCTGACAAGTTTTGGCTAAAGTATACGCGGACTCCAGCCAGCCGGAGCTTCCAGCTGGTCAAAAGCAGTGGAGATGGTCACATGTATACCGGTTTGGGCTGTAGAGCGACGGTATCCGCAAGAAACTAGACATCGTATCACTTCCTCTATACTACGTACTTGTGAGAAAATAAAAATTAATACAAATATAAACTGAACATTATTATATTACAGTTAGATTTGCCCAGACAAAGTTCATCTCACGTAGGGTAGTCAATACTGAAAAATATTCCCGAATCAATGACAGCTGTGCTATCTTGACTACGTGAGACTGATCTCTTTAGATAACACTGTGCTGCCATTGTGGATAGATAGGGCACACTTCAATGTTCCACTTCAACTGACAGTGGCAAGAATAATATACCGGTAAGATAATTGGCATTGCAATATTCAGGATAATTTTGAAAAGTTTGTAGGTGTTTAAATATTTGTAGGACAACAGTTTTAATTTAGTAAGAAAGTGAACAAACCTGATAATATAGAAATGTACCTCATTATTATGGTATCATAACATACCCTATATTTTCTTTTTCTTTGATTCATATTGGTACTTCAGAGTATGTAGTAACAGAACATAAATGATTCAAAGATACGTATGCAATGTGATTAACTTATTGCAATGTAAAAACAGATGTGAAGTATGAAGTTGTTTATAAACATTCACACTCTCATTTCCAGAAAACACAATTACTCGCCCAATATACAAATTATAGGGCTAGTTTAATAATAGTAAGAAATTTCTACTACCGTTTTAAGACTGGTCTTCACGTTCCACGGTCTGCGGAATCTGAAAAAGGTTATTTTCGACATACCGTCCGTCTGTCGTTGTCGTAAGCACGATAGGGACTACAAAAATTAAAATAGGAAGGTTAAATTTGGTATAGTGGACTATAGTGTGTTCGCTGTTGAAAAGCAGAAATCGAACTGAATATTTTCTAAATGGCTGTCATTTTAAACGGTTAGATCTCGTGTGTTATTCAACTTACAACACACTAAATTCTATACAAATTTATAGATTTCAATTTTGCATGGTATTAACCTCATTTCTCTTACTATGACAAATAGCGAAATTATTTTCAAAAATTTAATTTCAAATTCTGAAACAAAATATGAAATTCGTATAATCACGAAATCCTCAAGGTCGAGTCACCGATACGAGCATAGCGAATGGAGACTATCACGTATGTATAAGCCCGATACACTGACATGAGCGACGTGAGTGGATTCTTTTTAATATATACACATCTACCAAGCTCGTAAGGCCTTTTGTTTAATTGTAAGTAATGTCAAATGATAGTATTATGTAATTAGGGACGAACACACTACTTTAAGCTGAAGTTACAAAAAGTCAACTGTTGTAATGATCTCAAGAATTCTGAGATTTACAATTATATAAATTTGAAGTTATCCACAAAGTTTTGCAATGCGTATATGTGGCTAAAACTAAAATGAAGTTGACAAAAGTAAGATGTCAATTGTGTGTAAGCTATTTCGTAGGGACTTAGCTTCTGTGATAGTTCGAACTTTACGGAGTTGACTCTGTTTCGTGAGAAATTTTGGGAATCGACAATTTAGTTTAAAACTCAGTTTGAGAAAGCTAAACCAATTCCCTCTGGTGACGGGGATTTCAATACACTAACCACACATTACGCCTCTGAAATGCGGTCTAAAATAACTAGGGTCTTTACGGGCTGATGCGCTATAGAATTTACTTTTATAAGTATCATGCATCAGCACATCATTCTGCCGTGTTACCCAAACTCAAGTAATTGTCCACCCTCATTTACTTCATTATGAAAATAACAATTACACACATGTCACGACTTTAGTGCTCGGAACACTTCGAAACCTTAAAAGTTTCTTTGCCCACCCTTATTTATTTCGTTATGAAAATAACAATTACACACATCCCTTAACTTTAGTGCTCGGAACACTTCGGAACCATAGAAATTTAATTGCCCACCCTTATTTATTTCGTTTTGAAAATAACAATTAAACACATCCCTTGACTTTAGTGATCGGAACACTTCGAAACCTTAGAAGTTTCTTTGCCCACCCTTATTTATTTCGTTATGAAAATAACAATTACTCACATGCCTCGACTTTAGTGTTCGGAACACTTCGAAACCTTAGAAATTTCTTTGCCCACCCTTATTTATTTCGTTATGAAAATATCAATTAAACACATCCCTTGACTTTAGTGCTCGGAACACTTCGAAACCTTAGAAGTTTCTTTGCCCACCCTTATTTATTTCGTTATGAAAATAACAATTACACACATCCCTTGACTTTATTGCTCGGAACACTTCGAAACCTTAAAAGTTTCTTTGCCCACCCTTATTTATTTCGTTATGAAAATAACAATTACACACATGCCTCGACTTTAGTGTTCGGAACACTTCGAAACATTAGAAATTTCTTTGCCCACCCTTATTTATTTCGTTATGAAAATATCAATTAAACACATCCCTTGACTTTAGTGTTCGGAACACTTCGAAACCTTAGAAATTTCTTTGCCCACCCTTATTTATTTCGTTATGAAAATAACAATTACACACATCCCTTGACTTTAGTGCTCGGAACACTTCGAAACCTTAAAAGTTTCTTTGCCCACCCTTATTTATTTCGTTATGAAAATAACAATTACACACATGCCTCGACTTTAGTGTTCGGAACACTTCGAAACCTTAGAAATTTCTTTGCCCACCCTTATTTATTTCGTTATGAAAATATCAATTAAACACATCCCTTGACTTTAGTGTTCGGAACACTTCGAAACCTTAGAAATTTCTTTGCCCACCCTTATTTATTTCGTTATGAAAATATCAATTAAACACATCCCTTGACTTTAGTGTTCGGAACACTTCGAAACCTTAGAACTTTCTTTGCCCACCCTTATTTATTTCGTTATGAAAATATCAATTAAACACATCCCTTGACTTTAGTGCTCGGAACACTTCGAAACCTTAGAAGTTTCTTTGCCCACCCTTATTTATTTCGTTATGAAAATAACAATTACACACATGCCTCGACTTTAGTGTTCGGAACACTTCGAAACCATAGAAATTTCTTTGCCCACCCTTATTTATTTCGTTATAAAAATAACAATTACACACATCCCTTGACTTTAGTGATCGGAACACTTCGAAACCTTAGAAGTTTTTTTGCCCACCCTTATTTATTTCGTTATGAAAATAACAATTACACACATCCCTTGACTTTAGTGCTCGGAACACTTCGGAACCATAGAAATTTAATTGCCCACCCTTATTTATTTCGTTATGAAAATAACAATTAAACACATCCCTTGACTTTAGTGATCGGAACACTTCGAAACCTTAGAAGTTTCTTTGCCCACCCTTATTTATTTCGTTATGAAAATAACAATTACACACATCCCTTGACTTTAGTGTTCGGAACACTTCGAAACCTTAGAAGTTTCTTTGCCCACCCTTATTTATTTCGTTATGAAAATAACAATTACACACATGCCTCGACTTTAGTGTTCGGAACACTTCGAAACCTTAGAAATTTCTTTGCCCACCCTTATTTATTTCGTTATGAAAATATCAATTAAACACATCCCTTGACTTTAGTGCTCGGAACACTTCGAAACCTTAGAACTTTCTTTGCCCACCCTTATTTATTTCGTTATGAAAATAACAATTACACACATGCCTCGACTTTAGTGTTCGGAACACTTCGAAACCATAGAAATTTCTTTGCCCACCCTTATTTATTTCGTTATAAAAATAACAATTACACACATCCCTTGACTTTAGTGATCGGAACACTTCGAAACCTTAGAAGTTTTTTTGCCCACTCTCTTTTATTTCGTTATGAAAATAACAATTAAACACATCCCTTGACTTTAGTGCTCGGAACCTTCGAAACCTTAGAAGTTTCTTCGCCAACCTTTAGTTTTTATATTAAAATTTTAAAGCAATCCTAGTAACAAATGTACCGGTAACAATTTTTTCAAATTCTTAATGGTTAATACAGTTGTTTAAATAGAGGTAGGCCTATAACATGTTATGCTCTTAAACAGGATGTTTGCGAACTATAGGTTTCTCTAATTATATTATGTGGAAATGTATTAGCTTGAAGCCAGACAATCACTGGTCGTTTGCAATCAAATTACTGTACAAAGAGCAACGTCTGTTGTAAGGCTTGATCGTCCTTATTGCAAACCCGCAACACTTTGTAACGGATGGAGGGAGTTAATTACTGCATTTAATCAAACTGGATTTAGTAAAGGTAAATCCTCAAACATAAAATTAAGTTTAATTTGTGTAACTTTTTCAGAAATATATTAAATAATTCAATAATATTACTGTCATATGTCTACATATACAAAATAAACCATGTGTCTGTTTGTATGATTATAACTCAAGAACCGATATTCCAATTTTAATAGGATTTTCTTTCCTATTTAGGTACATTATCCGACTAGTATCTGTTAAATTAAAATATGTTCATTAGTTTCCAAGTATTTTTCTTCACTTATTATTATATAATAATAACATCAAAAGTTTCGCAGTGTTTCACACATTTTTTTTTGATAATTTTCAGTGGAGCATATATTTTTCCAGTGACAAATAAGGTATATGAACTGAATGGTAATAATTTGAATTGAATGTTTTTGAAATCGGTGCAATAGTTTCCGAGTTATAACCACAGTGGAGTTTTGCTTGTGAAGAGTAACAATTCCATAATTTCCAACACATTTTTCGCATCCCCTTACAATTTACTGTGGCAACTTGAGTATTGTCAGTGAGAAAATTTCGATGTGATTTAAACGTTAATTGGAACAAAAACCTCTTTTTAAATCGCTGCAGTAGTTCCCAATTAACAATTTAACAACTATTTGTCAGCTATTAAACGTAATCTTTTTTTGAATATTTTTGACATTTCATCAACAACATATATTTTATCGATAACAAAATTCGAACGAAATGAAATAGTTAATTAAAATCGTTTCAGCTTTCAAAGTTATAGGTGGTTTTAGTTCGAAAGTGCCGTATTTTCAGTTGAGTGATGGCGACTCTCGTCAAAAGAAGGTAGGTGCGTTGATCTGCAGAGTCCATCCTTCTCATATGGGACATACGGCAAGTTTGCATCCGAGGAATCTTTACCTGCTGGCATCTAAAGCTAAAAATATTGTTTACAAAAAGGCCGTCAGATAAAAATACTTCTTTATTGTTTATTTTTATTTTCTCTTCTCTGCCCCTATCTATTATAATATATAAGTTACAGTACATATTAGTGTTAGTAGATTAAATATATTAAATTGTCCTGTACTTTATCAATCTGAACACATTGTTATGTGTATCAAACATTATTAAAATCAAACCTTAATTCTATAACACGATATCCTAAGGTTCACACTCTAAATAATGCAAATTCTCTCCGGACGATGTCGAAGGCAAATTGTGGATATGAACAAAAAGGCCAACTAAAACGCGGGAAGCAAGTGGAGCAGCAAGCAATCCTATTAATCACATATAACATTAGTAAAATAACTGATTAATATTTAGATGTATTAAAGGATTAGCTAATTTTCATCCTCAAATACCAAAATCGAATTGACTACCGATAGTAAATGGGTTTTCGATAACATGACTTTATCAATACTTTATAAATCAAGACAGTCTACCCAATGTAAAGCGTTAAAAAGTTATATTTTCTGCATTCCTCTTTGTCAGTGACCCATTTATCTCAATCAACATGCAACCCTTATCTGCCACCCTCCATCCTCCACCCGCGGTCGATGCTTCGCGTGATGAAAATACTAGCATGTGTTGTAAGGGACTTCGTCTCATATTAGAACTTTCCCTTTACATATTTGTATTATTACATTTCAATGACATATGTAAATCTATTCGGTATGCAGCTAATTTTGATATAAACCGCAAAATTCTTTTGTTGTGTTTGAATCTTGGTATGTATTTATAGCCAAGCGGCAAAATGCATTTGATATTGAGGTTGAACTTAAGTATATAATAATAACAAAAACCCTTTTAACACATAATTTTGCAGTTTTTTGAACATTATTTTGATTAACATAGAGGAAATAGTGAAAACTAACATAAATTACTAAAATCCAACTCAAATTTGTATTACTATAGTTATTATTGCTGATTTTTAGTTATATTTTTAAACAATTTTTGTTTTATTTTTGTTATCAAATAAAGTATCATTATATATGGATTTTTAAAGATGCACAAAATAAGCTATTGTTGAGCGTTGTAAGGGTTAGAACTACAAATTTAAGCTCGATATAGATTTTTTTAAACATATCAATTGTGTTTTTCTGCTGTGTGAAATTTACACCTCGCGTTTGATAAAGCGGGAATGTAACGAACCGCCCACCAAGGCACTTAATTGTTATAAATATATAGTCCATAAATGTACACAGTTTATTGTGGTAAATTACTCTAATACAATATGTATTAGGATTAGTGAACGGTTCATGATCTCGGATGCCGGGTTTCCACCATTTCGCATCATTCCTATATTGTAAAAAAAAAAAAAAAAAAAAAAAAAAAAAAAAAAAAAAACTTTTTTTTAAATTTAATTAATTCAAGTCAACTCATGTTTTGAATATAGCGTAAAGTTGAGGGAAAAGAGTTTTACTCGACGCCGGAAGTCGTTGACACAATTAAACCCCTTCGTCCTTAATCCACTAACAATGTGTATTATGTAGCTACTCTTTCTGGATAGTTCTAAAGTATTATTTGTTCTTGCAATATTTCTAAACTAACAGAAAGATATGAAGAATTAAGAAGTAAAACGTCAAACGGACTGAAATAAAATCTCTAATGAAGCAATGTACTTTCATTGAGCATTTTGATATTATAGCTAATTTTTAGTAGGAATTATGTAGGCTATATATGCACAAACCTTTTGTAAATGGGTATATCCATCACCTATAAACAAATGTTTGATAACGCAAGGAAGCTAGTCTTCTAAACTTAGTAAAAGTATTCGACAAAAAATAAGATTTCCTCTTAATAAAATAAGATAAGAGATTTGAACATACATTCTGAAAAGTTGAGGTAAAAATTGTCATAGAATAGGATATAAGATGAACAACAGTCTCCTAAACTTAGTAAGAGTATTCGACAAAAAAATAAGAGTTCCTCTTAATAAAATAAGACAAGAGATTTGAACATACATTCTGAAAAATTGCAGTAAAACTAGTCATAGGATAGGATATAAAATGAACAACAATTTTCTAAACGATTTAAGGAATAGTGAAAGTGCTCAAGATAAGAATGAAAGTCGTTGTGCTCTTAATTGTGGATCGTTCCACCAGGGAACTTTTTAAACATATTCATAGAACATCTGCCGTCATACAATCAGAAAAATATGAAGTTGAATATTGCTGCCATATTACTCACAACCATAGTTATCACTATGAATAAATTAAGGTGCAGGGTACTAAAAAATTAATGTGTTCCATCTAAGTTACTTTTCCTATAGTTTTCATGAGATTTGTGTACTGTTTTTACATGATGAAGGTAATTTATTTATGAAACTGTAAAATATAATCAACTTCAAGTTTCTACACTAACCCATAACTCGATAGTCTAGTAAAATATGTACCTAAAACTTGGCAGTGTACGTAAAAGAAGATACATTGTTTGCAAACAGGAAATTCAAAGGTGCAGTTCAGAAGAAGAGATGAAACATACTGTATCCTGTGAAATCTTTATAGATTAACTTCCTAAATTCCTAGTTGTAACAATATCTCAGGCATTTCTACGACAGTCGTGTATTTCTTTAATATAGGTCCAATTTTAATTATTAAGGCATCAAACTAAACAGTGTTATCTGCATTCGCGAAAAATTATTTCTTTTCCGTAGAAACACTTATTTTGTAATAAATGTATTATATAAATAACGTGACTGATATGGTAAATAACATGTTCTACAACAAACATAATTTTAAACCGCTGTTATAAATTCTCAACTAAGTTTTATTCAGTTTGAGAATTTATAACAGCTGTTTTAAATTATTTTTAGGGTAACTTATATAGTTCTTACTTTAGGGGAAGCCCGTTGTGTTGTGGTTGATTGCTTACATTTGGTAAAACTAAACCGTTTGTATAGCCTATAAGTTAACGACCTAACTATACATCCTGTACGTAGCTTACTTTATTGTGAATGATTGCTTCTCTCTAGCAAACGTTAACGGTTTAATTAGGCATATTGTTAATTTGTGTCAAGTTCATGATAGCCTAGATATTTTAAGTTTTACTCAGTATAAAACAATATATAAGGAAGACTACGTGGTAACCTTCGAACATTACTGATCGACGAGACAATGCCAATGACAGAAATAGAAAGGCACTGAATCGTGAGGTGAACCACCAGGTTCAACTTTTTGATCCCAACATGAACCATAGATCTCATCATTATCAGACCTCATCATTGTTAAAAACTCCACGTTCATTTCATATTAACAAAATACATATTTTGATCTAGGTGATATTTCTGATGAAAGTAGATATGCATAGTTTTGATATTTCATTGTGAGATTGACAGAACGTCACTGTGTTGTCACAAAGAGAGCATAAAGACAGGCCTATCCAGGCTTACAAGTGATACTGACTTTTACGACATTATCTAAATAACAACAGGAACTACAACGTAATGGTTTTCGCTTCATTTGGAACCGACGTTGGTGTGGGCCTTTACTGTTTTAGAATACACAGTGCCTTCTACCACAAAATAAGCACCTTAAAAGAGCGTCCCGGGGTTCTGCAGCCTTCGGTCAGTTATATACCGCGTGTTAAATAAGTCCCGGGACGGCTTAATATTTTTTTAACCATTACAGACAGAGCTACAAAGCTTTGCACATTGTAATGGACATCAAAACCTATTTTATTACGTATACAATGGACCGCTACTTTTCCAGGGGGACGACCCACGAGGAGTAAGTTGGAAATCTGAAAAGAGAGCGTAGGTCGAGTTGTACATTGGATTAAAGGCCTGTATGAGTAGAACACAATGCCGCAAACCCGACCTCAAAAGGTTCACCCTAGCTAAAATAGTGAAGATGAATATGCCAGAGGGGACCAATATTTTTTTTCCTATAATTTGGGAACTATTACAGATAGAACAATTGGTAAAACGTCGTTGTGCTACTAAAAATTCCATCTTCAATAAAAGTCCTTAGAGCCGTATCTGTACCAAAAATAGAGCTACGAATGATTTTGTTAATATTTGCTGTAAAACTTCATTTTTTCTAAGATTCTAAATAGTACAATTATGTTCTCAAACATACTATACAATATCAATATGTTTCCTTTCTTTAATTGGATTGATACAAATAATGTAAATGTGTCTGTAGCTTTCTAGTGCTCTGTCGTTCACCTAACTCGTTCCATAATGAACCAGATAATTATTTGTCATTTTCAATAAACGTCCTAAAGAAATTCAGTAAGCACCAATTTTGCATAGCATTTTGGTTGGGAAAATGGCTAGTAGTTTACCTTGTAAATTATGTGTAACTGTTTAATCAGAGTATGTTTCAAAGCATGGTTAGAAGCAATATTGTTGAATCTTCCTTGCCTTTTCTTCAGTAAAAATGGTACGATTTAAACTTACGAATTACTTGATGAGACAAAAGAGATGATCCAGACGTATCTACGACCATAATCATAATGATTAAACATATATAAATAGGGAATTATTTTCGTTACAATATTTAAATTGTGATTTCAGTTTACGCCTCGTTCTGATTGATACAACTTGTTAGTGTTGTGGTTTGGTTGGTGTAGCTGGTGTATCACTGAAGAGGACGACCTTGTCGTTGAAACCCGTCTGATACTTAGGCGTATTTTTTTTTTTATTTTTTTTTTGTGAGAATTGTGTTCTGTGTGTTTATTATACTGTAACTTGTTAGTAGCTTGTGGTATTTTTTAATTGTCCCACCAATGTTTGAACGTTTCGTTCATCGATTACTTTTCAAATTGTTTCAATCTGTTGAAACAATCTGCCGTATATAATTTCATGAAGAACAGTAAAGTTTCTTTACATATTCATGGTAGATTTTTGTACTATTTATACTAAAGCGATTATTTTCAATAGGTCCCTGTTTTTAGTCTCACTAATAATTTTTGTTTGATCACTCCTGCAAGCTCATACATTAATTTATTCACTTCAAGTTATAATGAGCTAGTTATAAAACTGTCTTAAGTGTATTTTATTCATAGCTCACTATTCTCTCAGTTTCTACCAGCATATTAGCCACTATTTAACAAGTACTGTACCACGTAATGTTTAATGAGCTTTGTTCAATAAAATGCTCCAATTTTTAAGTATAATATTTCGCCATTTGAGCTTAATAACAGCCATATCACATTACAGAACTGAATTTGGTTGTTCTAACTAAATGCTACAAAACAAAATGCTAAAACATTTTCAATTACATTATAAACTGAGTCTATTATTGTTGGACGAGGATGGAAACAATGTTTATAGTTGGCATGTCATATTTTAATGACATAAAACAGTTTTTGGCAGTAGGGCGCCATATTCAATGAAGCTGTGCTAGAAAATCCATAATATCCAAATTAGTTTGTTTAAACTATCCTTTATATTAGTCTTGCTAAATTACTTTGAATACTAGAAAGTACTCAGATAAAGTTTTGAACGATTTGGCATTGATTTTATCGAACGATTCAATCTGCATTTGAGGACCGGGAATTCTTTCAGTATATTCAATCAGATAACACTTATCGTTAGGTGTTTGCTAGAGCACCATAGCCGTGACATGTGGTATTTGTTTAACATTTAGTTTTCTCTTTATTTAGTACTCCGTGAACGTGGACAAAGACTTTGCGGTGAGAGGAACTGATGTATTGCTATTTAAATTTATATAACACTTATCGTTAGGTGTTTGCTAGAGCACTATAGCCGTGACATGTGGTATTTGTTTAACATTTAGTTTTCTCTTTATTTAGTACTCCGTGAACGTGGACAAAGAGCTTTGCGGTGAGAGGAACTGATGTATTGCTATTTAAATTTATATAACACTTATCGTTAGGTGTTTAATAGAGCACCATAGCAGTGACGTGTGGTATTTGTTTAACATTTAGTTTTCTCTTTATTTAGTACTCCGTGAACGTGGACAAAGAGCTTTGCGGTGAGAGGAACTGATGTATTGCTATTTAAATTTATATAACACTTATCGTTAGGTGTTTAATAGAGCACCATAGCAGTGACGTGTGGTATTTGTTTAACATTTAGTTTTCTCTTTATTTAGTACTCTGTGAACGTGGACAAAGAGCTTTGCGGTGAGAGGAACCGACGTACAGTATTGCTATTTAAATTTATATTATTTGTGTTGATCCAATATAAATATATTGTGTTGAAAGGAAATATAAATTATATACTACACTTTAGAACACAATTTTCTTAGAGTATATCCACTAAAAAATGTAATTTTACACACACACACACACACACACGCACACACACACACACATAATAAAAAAAGTAGATAAAATTAACCCAATACTTTTTTACAATTATTTTAGACAAACTCTCTCGTAGCTCTATTTAAATTACCTACACGGCATTTGCTCTAAATACTTTTATTGTAGATGTTATTTTCTGAGTAAATTTATGTTTACCCATTATTCTATCTATAATGGTTCTGATACAGGGCGAAAACTAACCGGCGCCTCCCTGCATGAGGGGACTACATAGATTGTCTCGAAACAGTTACAGCTAAGAACAATAATCAAAAGTAATATTGAGTCGGAGTTTAAATGCATGCTCAATCATTAAGGTCCTGCATTAAAGTATATACACGCTGATATCTAATTCAAAATTGAACCAAACAAAACCAAATATTTTGAGTTCTTCGTGAAAATTTTAAATGGTCATAAATTTAAGACCATCCTTAAAATCTCATCCTCTTCTCCCCCCCCCACTTGACAAAATCATATAAGAAGTGACGAAATTCATGTTCAAAAAAGTTTTCATTAAATATTGAAGCAAAGGCATAGTTTGCATTTTATTAGTGTTAAGTACATCCTTACATAGAAGTAATTAGAACAACAACAAAAGCATGCTTTTCATCATTAGTATCGAGAAAAATTGGTCAGCATATTTTGCACAATATATTGCCATCAATAATAATAAACTGCACAAATTGTTTATTATTCTACACTCAGTTTTTGTATTTAAGATACTCCTCACTGGTAAGTAAATCAACGCAAAAAAAAACCCTTAATAGGATTAAAATGAACGTATTATATAAATACCAGTGTTGAGAGACCAAACCTATTAAATGTAGAAATGAGGACAGCAACCTTCATGCTCCCTTCTCTTATCCTAATGGCGTCTAAAACCTCCATGCTAAACGGTCCATCGTCAGTATTTTCGATTTTTTAGAAGTCGGTCACCAGGACAATATCACCTCAGGAGCTCCTTACAGTCAGTCCCGGAGACTCTAGTTGGATCAATGTGGTTATGGTTTACATTCCTCTATTTCGTCTTTCCAATCAGGCATCTCTTTCAACTCTTATTTTCTTCACACCCTGATAATATTAGAATATTTGAGAGCTGGGGGGGGGGTTATTTCTTTTGTTCAAGACGATGACAATAGAGAGGTTGTTTACCGTTAATCAACAAGAAAAATCCATGGACAATATAACTTCATCAACTCGTATTACAATTATAATTTTTGTAGACAGAAATGCAATGAATCTATAAATTAATAAGTTGCCCGATGATGCCGCAAGGCGAAACAATTGTAGCTCATTTATATTATTAAAATATTTTGAAACTTTAAGCTTTATTGCTTTATTTAACCCTTGAATATGGAGTTTCAACAAGAAATATCTGCTGTTACATTAAAATTTATAAATTAATATTTTAGAAAAAGTAAGCAAATCCTTTCACAAATTTCTATTTGTTTCAAATATGTCATCAAGCCAAAAGGAAACCATTGACTTCAGCTTTGGAACTGTATCCACTATTAGTTTTGCAAACAAGTTCCCTTTTCAATCTGATCAACAAAGTTGGTTACGATAGTTCTATGGCCACGCTTTGTATATTACCTAAAGCTGCCTACTTCGTGACGAACTTTGCAATTTTAAGTAGGCACGATATTAATTTTAACTTTATTCCATTGACGAACATGATGACCTTACTCGTTTTCATCAGTTACAACTTTTTTTTTAATTAAGAGTAACTTATAAATTATTTATATATCTAGATGAATAGTGATTTGGGTGCGCACTAGCACAGAGTAAAAACAACAGAACATTATAAACACAAAGTCCCCCACCGCAAGTTATGTAGCCTACAACACAACACTAATATACTTTTGGAAAATATTTATTAGCCAATGTTATTACAGTTCCCTGATGTACATTTCGGTAACCAAGTTACTATCATCAGAACGTTTGGTTAGGTTGTGGCAGTGCCTTGTAAACCGCGTGTAAACACCTAAGATCTTACTTATTTGTAATTTTAAACTAATGTAACTTTACACGTTTATAGCAATAACAGCACTGGGCTAAAACATTACAATCGATAATTCATACAAACAAAAACCATGAAACATAATACAAACATTATACAACCATAATAGACATTATTATTATGAACCATAATAGACAAACAAAAACAACAAATTATACAGAAATAACAGAATGCTAAATGATTTTAATTTCTTTATAAACTGAAGTTTCAAAATATCATATTTCTAATTTACTAAATTTCACTTTCCACCACAATGTATTATCACAATTCGCTATCTTGAATGTTGTATAGAAATGTGGTGAAACCAGAATGTGTGACGTATCCTCAGATAGAAACAACATTTTCTGAGAGATGAAGACCAATATGTTTAAATTGTATCCTTAGTTAAAAATTTTATAAAACTCGTAATTTTTTTGTTCTCCACTAAATTAGTAATAAATATTACCTTGTAATTCTGTCAGCGTCTTCCTTTGAGGCAAATAGAAACTTCTTCATGATTTTTATTAATTTAAGTGGGTGATAGAGCATCGTGGATCTTTTAAAACTTGGTTGGCACAACGGTCACAGCCCAGACCTATCGACTAAAACTAAATACAACTCAGTCAGCCAGCACGTGATGAGGGACTATTACTAATACTCTAAATAATTACTAAAATTAGATATAATTAACGTACTTATCAATAAACAGTAGGGATTTACTCTAACAATCATAGTGGTCCCGATGTAGACACTAGCCTAAGATGGCCGCCATTCTACACTGCACCGGCGATCGCGGAAAGCCGAATGTTTGCTCACCATTTAACTCGGGGTCGACTGACCCTACCCAATTTGACTATTACGTCGTTATTTTTGGGGGTTTAAACTAGGAACAAAAAGATATATACAATGATGAATCCGCGTTAAATGTGTTACTTGCAGCCTTCCAACAGTTCCACTTCCTTATCCTTTCGAATCTGGTGCTCAACTGGTTCTTCTTTCGTGCGTGACATGACTACTGAGCTCCCAGGGTGGGGGAACATGCAAGGCATCATCCGCTGCCCCTACATTTGTGGCACTGAGCAACCGGTAAGACACCAAATGCGGACAAATGACTGCCACCCCAAGTGCAGGGGGAATTGTGGTGGGCAGATCACCACACCTTTGTTGTTCATCTTTCAGACTTGTTTCGGGATCGCGATCCCATCTTCAGTATTATCCATAGAGTTCGTCATTAATGCAATATTACCATTTTAATTCCCTATATAAAACTGCCATTAAATAGTTTAACTAGTATAACATCAGTGACCAAAGTTCGGTGAAAACAGAGATAAGCTCAGATAATTTCAATATATGACATTCATAACGGTGCTCGCATATTTAAAATTTGATTTATTTCTCTGTTTTATTTGTTCACTTTTTGATATGTGTATTTGTGTTTATGTGTATGTATGTTTCAATTTGCAATAATGACGAACTCTATGGGAAATACTGAAGATGGAATCGCGATGCCGAAACGCGTCTGAAAGACGAAACAACAAAGGAAGTCACTGACGGAATAACAAGGTAATTTTATTAATAATTTAGTAATTTAAAACGTGACTTGGATACCGACAAAATGAGTAAATTTTGCGTTCGTTCCTTATTGCAGCTACTCCCAAATTTTGAGTTATCAAAGAAATCAGCCCAGAGATACCGGTCCTAGATACCGAATTTAAATAAATTCGGTCCACGCATTTATTATCTAAAACACTAAACCGACTATCGACATAATATCATCCCGAAAACCATATTTTTGTTCTAAAAGGACCTCAAAAATCTCGACATACATCTATTAACCTATCACATAATTTTCTCGTATGTGATCAAGTAAACAAACAGGATTTATTTTTTAACCACATAATCATAAAATTTAAAAGAAAATCAATAATATTGTGCGTATTTGAAAATTGGCCACAGCCTTTTATAAGGAAAATCAAGCTTATATAAATATAATTTTAATATGACGTAGTAGTAGTAGTAGTAGAATGGTGTTAAAAAGTTGATTGTTATCAATATAGAAGCAAAAGTAATAATAGTGACACACAGATTCACAAAGTAGGGATAAACTGCACCATAAGGAACAAAGTCAATAAAAATAATTCCTGTGTAGTTATATTCACAGGGAAATAAGTAATCAGTGATAAATCGATCCGTTATAGCAAACAAAATATCCGTGTAGGACATGATGGTTTGTTGATATTCAGGTTAAAGTTGTTTATTTCTTGTTCTTCGTTAAGAGTTCCTTTGAAGTGTATTTACAATAAAATTGTTCGGTTATACACAATACGGCCGCCATTATGTTTTGCCATTTCGAAACAACTCATTACGCTATTGTTAAAACAATACCAACTTGTGACAAAATAAAATTAACTTTTTCTGGACCTATTCCAAAACGATCTCCTTGAAGGAAATGTTGTGGATCTAATTGGTTCCGTTCAATTTACGTAGAGTTGTAATAAAATGAATATAGATAGGATACTAACTGCTGTAATTGTAGAACATTGACATAAAAATCTCTAAGTAACAGTTATATAAAAATGATAGAATGCGAATTCATTTTGATGTGTTTTGTGAATCCGATTTTTTAACGACTTTTGTATGCAGATCGCTAAACTACTCAACATAAGTTATTAAGTCTTAAAACTGTTTTTATTTTGTCTACATCCATTACGACATTAACAAACGTCGATCGCCCATTTAACAAAATGTTCACTCTCTTATAGGAAGGAACTTCTGAAAAACCATTTCCAACAGCTGACATTTTTAAATTTTGAGAATTTTTTTTTTAAATTGTACTCACAGATTGTTAAAACCACATTTAAATACTGAATTTAACTGTTACTTGACAAAACTTCCTATTACTATATGCTATTAATGCAGATCTTATTATAAGGTTTTTAATTTTAATTTTTTTTTCCTTGATTGATTTTTTTGCACCATGGAAAAGACGTTTGAGCATTATTGGATGCAGGTTCTACAATGCGCAAAACGAGCTGTTATTATTAGATTTAACCTTGTTATTTAAAGCTAGAACCTCGCTATCATCATAAGCTATAAAAAAGAAGAAAGAAACATAAAGACTCCTAGCTCTTGAATACTCTAATAGCGTCAAGGTCGGAAAATAACAAGAGTTGGTCAAATTATTTCTGCTAGAACGTACATAATTTGTTTAAGTACATTAAGAGCTGAGTACTTAAAGAGCTTTTGAAAATGGCGTGCATCTAAAACACGTCAGGAGTGGCGAAGAATGTACTCAGTTTAAAGTTGTTATGATTGAGCTAAAGGTATGATGAATGTTATGTTAAGTTGGAGGTACAAAATTTTCTCCAATAATTGTTTTCTTTTGTTTGTTTTTTTTTAAATCTGTTATTGTTTTGAAATTTATCACACAATTTATTCTAGTAAAAACACTCTTTATATGGAATATATATATATATATATATATATATATATATATATATATATATAAATATATATATATATATATATATATATATATATATATATATATATATATATATATGGGTAAATATAGAATATAAAAATTGGCTGAAAAGAAACTACTAAAACTCCACTTAATTTTTATAAATATTTGATATACTTGAATTTTGTTCGCTGTAATCTCTTCGGGTGTGAGGGGAAACCTAAAAAAGCAAAGGCTTATGTTATTTTAATTGTGGGGGGATGAGAGGTTGCTCAAAATTTTGAATTTCTGATACAGAAGATCAACTAAGAAGGCAAGACAATTGATTTTTTCTAAATATTGGCTCATTGCTTCTTATTCAAGATCTCTTTGTTTTGTGGGGATTCTCTTATAACATCCTTTAAAAGAACAGAATGCTGAAGATGAACAAACCAAACTTTTGAAAACATATTTGAATAAAGACTGCATTAAGTATTCGAACATTTAATATGAGGTAAAAACACATTCAAGGAGATGTACAATATCAATCTTGCTTCGTAATAAAATAAACTCTTTTGACCGCCATTTTGTTTTGGGTAGTCAGAATTTAATTTTCTTTATGTAATTTTTCTTGTCTTACAGATACGTTTAAAATGAGATATCACAAATTTATACATCTCACTTGAAATTTTTGTACAGCCCTCCCCGCATCTTCAAGCCTCCATAATCAAAATAACCTAAACCTTTGATTTTTTTATTTTTTTTTAACGTTGCCCCATCTCTCCTAAAAAGATTTACATAAACAGAAATTAAATATCTCAAATATTTTTAAAAAAGAAAAAAAGGGGTGGAGTTTCTTTCAGCCACCCTGAATATGCCTTCTTTTCTTCCAGTCATAAAAGTAAACAAGATAAAATGCCTCTAAACTTACGTGTTTTTTTTATGAAGGAAGATGATCTGTGCTCGATAAAAAATACACCAATTTTAAAATACATATAAATTCATGTTTTTAATAAACCTTTGTCAAAAGTACAAAAGAAGACAAATTGTTGTAAACAGAAATATAAAAGATTATTTATTTTTATTTTATATAATATTTTATACAAATCATTTTAATACAGAAACCTTTTGGTACTGTATATGGGGGATATTCGAGAATAATATGGAATAATAAATAACAAAATAGAAATTCAGTAAATGACAACAACAAAATACTTCGAAAATGTCGTAAATTATTGTTTCAAGTATTATTAGAAAACTACAATTATTCTTGCTTCTTATATATTCTCTCTAAAAATGACAGTCCACGGTAGAGATCCCGTCTCAAAGGCTTAGGTTAGGGAAGGATGCTTATGTTAAGCCTTACCATTTCACGTAAGCTACCTCTTACATTGGTTTATGAACATCGCAAATCAAATATCTTTCTTTGCTAACAAATTGAAAGTTACATAAACATTATTTTTAATATTTAACAATATATTTCCTTAATTCTGTCATCTTTCATTTCAACAATTAATTGATCACACTTAAAATACCACTTAAAAGTGTTTGTTTAACAATCTATTTTAAGAAATAATGTGCAGCTAGAATGTCTCTAGCTGTAATGGAAGTGAGAAGATACTTTCAATGTAATATTGTGAATAAGTTAAATTAATGAACTCTAATTTTCAGTAATTACTAACGTATTTTTAATATAGAAATTACAGTCAATGCGATCTCGCTCATGGAATCTATCGCAGTCATCTAAGACCGTGAAATGACCACCAAGCCTCTCCATTGGAATAATTTGACACCAATTTTATATAGGTACTTATGTATATTGCATATTTTCTTACTTTCACATATTCATGAAGAATATGTTAGCAATAGATTCAATATTAGGTGTGGGTGTGTTTGTGATTGCCTCCTATGTGTGCATTTGTAGTAATGAATATATCAAGGTTTTTGTTTGTAATGTTGTTTTAGCTCAGCAACTTAAATAATACTGTTTTCATGTTATTTTTACTGTATTTGTATAATTTGTTAATAATGTTTATATTTTATCACTCAATTTTTTTTTTAATTTTGTAATGTTTAATTGTGTTGTAATTGTAATTGTGGTGTATTCAGTTGTGTTGTGTTGCAGCGATGTTTACAGACTGTTCAGACTTCGTCTTTTGCGCACAGGCCACGACCCATGTGACGGACTATATTTTCATAAATTCCATAATGCCTTATGAATGCTTTACAATATGTCTATTACTAAATTACTTACGTCCAGTAGCAATCTTGTGCTTAGTATTTATTAATACTTCATTACAGCTGTTTCGGTATAGCATATACCATCATCAGATGAAATAACACATTTACACGACACACTGATACACATTGCACAAAAATAAATATTTCGTACTGCAGTACAGGTCGAAAATCATCATCTGATGATGGAATATGTTATACCGAAACAACTGTAATGAAGTACTGTATTAATAAATACTAAAATAAAAAGATTGCTACTGGACGTAAGTAATTTAGTAATAGACTATATTTTCATTTATATTTCTTTATCCCATGCTAGTTTCAAAAATATATAATAATTATGTAAACAGTGTGACTATTTTATTGTAGGCACTATTGGTATATTATGGTAAACTATTAATTTGATGATAAACTTTAAATGAAAGACCGTTGTTACTTTTACCTTAAAAATTCGATCTGAAAAATTTGTTTTATGAACTTAAAAATGCCCACCATTTTCCAATACAGCTGGGAACTTTTAATTTCTTTAGGAGATCCCTATTTTTTTATGGTGTTTCGGATTCTGTATAAAATTATAAGACTTTTTAATAGTCGTTATTGTTTAATAAATCTACTCGTTTAGAAATAATAGGCGCTTAAAGTTTTAAACATTTAACGTTTGAAGCAATTTCAGGAGTCGATTTCCATATTTCCCATTGTTGAATCAAGATATAAATAAAAGTAGATATAGTTTAAATTGTGTAAATACTAATGTAGGACCTACATTTCAAACAAATAATTAGTGCAACAAGAAATAAAAACTCGTTAGATTCTAGTTCTAATTATAAGCTAAGTACAAAACACAAAGAAAATATTAAACAAACTTTCTTAAACAAAGCAGTGATTTTTCATAAAAATTTCAAAAAGAAAGTTATTGCTAAAAAACAAAATTGTTATAAACATCTCTCTATTTTGATACTTGTTTTGTTTTTAAGACTACTGTGATGGATACGCATAGCTTTTAAAAGAAATTAAAAGATATTTACGAGACTTTAGTGATGATTAATATGAATTACTATTCTTAAAGGAGATAATATGTTTGTTTTAAATAAATTAAAATAATAACAGAGAATAAAGAGATACCCAAAAAATCTGTCTTGACAAGGGTTTACGTAAAGTTTTTACTATTGTCAAGCTACTGCCGTTTTCAATCTCTAATGGCCGAAAACTCTTAACTCTAAGCCTACTCTTTCAGTGTCGCTTTTGTTAAGGGGAACAAATGTTTTCCATTTATTAGTTGGGTTTTATAAAAGCAATAATTCACATTACGGACGTGTTTATGCGTAAACTTAAAATGCACAAATTAATGGATTAGTTTCAGATCAAACGCTTTAAATTTTATAAATAGAATACATAAATACATAGCTAAGTAGCGCTGAAAGTGAAATACCAAAAGTTTAATTCAATGCTTATATAAACTCATTAACTTATGGTTTTGTGGTAACTTTTTATTTGAACTGAAAACATATACAATTAGCATAATTCGACCTTGAATTTTATAAATTGTATTATCTTATAACGTATACTAAGGAGCTCCATCTCTGTACCTACAACGTTCAACAAACGAGTAGACAGATTCTTCTCATACTTAGATGATTCGACACTTGATTGGGCTTCTCCATGTTCATACTCTTTTTTTTAACTTTGATTCAAAAAACATATGACACAATGTACTATGATTCAGTGGTTTTTTTTAATTTATAATTTTTAAACCCAATAATAATTCCAACAGTATAACATTAAATTTGGATAAATTCTCAAAAGAATAATACCAAACACTTATATAAATTAATTGAAATAAACCTGGTATAATGTAATAAAGCGATAAAATCAAATTAATAACTACGACTTTAGAGATATTTTTAGTTTAAATTTTAAAACAGAATATTAATTTTAAATTCCAACGGTATAACATTAAAATTGGATAAATTCTTAAAAGAATTAATTACACTTAAATAAATTAAGTAAAATAAACCTGGTATAATGAAATAAAGCGATAAAATCAAATTAATAACTACGACTTTAGAGATATTTTTAGTTTAAACACAATATCAATTTGAAATTCCAACGTTATAACATTAAAATTGGATAAATACTTAAAAGAATTAATTACACTTAAATAAATTAAGTAAAATAAACCTGGTATAATGAAATAAAGCGATAAAATCAAATTAATAACTACGACTTTAGAGATATTTTTAGTTTAAACACAATATCAATTTGAAATTCCAACGGTATAACATTAAAATTGGATAAATTCTTAAAAGAATTAATTACACTTAAATAAATTAAGTAAAATAAACCTGGTATAATGAAATAAAGCGATAAAATCAAATTAATAACTACGACTTTAGAGATATTTTTAGTTTAAATTTTAAAACATAATATCAATTTGAAATTCCAACGGTATAACATTAATTTTGTATAAATTCTTAAAATAATGACACCAAACACATATTATATGTAAAATTTAAAATAAATCCGGTATAATTCTTTTCACAAAAACGTCACAAAAGTCACATTTTGGCTTACATTATATATATATATATATATATATATATATATATATATATATGCAGAGTAAATATATTTCACGAACTGTACATATTTCCGTTTAAATTAAAAATCAACCAAATTGCAGAAATTTTAACTAACAATCGTACCCAACATATATTGTAAAACACGACTATTAACTAAAATTTGTTAAAAATCGTTCAAAAAAGACAATTTACTAAAGCAATAAATTGCTAAAACACAGCTAAAAAAAAACGGTTTCAACTATGCAAATTTTCTCATTAACAAATTGCACTAATAAATATTTGTGGTCAATTTGGTGTAAATTGAAAGAGATTTAAAAATAAACTGTTAATTAACATTACTGGTTGTACAGGAATCATTAGATCGATAGACAAATGATTTATCACCAACCATACAATAACGATATTTGGGTGTTATCCCATCTACAGGTGGGTTGTAATTGACAATGAGGTTATGTCGTACATGACATTTCCATTGATTAAACACCAGGTGACGTCATCTATCAGATGTTTCAACATTGAAACACGTTATGTTGTTTATCTCTTAGTTATTGTCAATGGAAAAACCGCTGTGGAAGTCATATTCAATAGATAATATAATCTAGTTAACATACTGATATTTAACTAAAACTCCAAAAGCTATTATTACTGTTTTTATATATATATATATATATATATATATATATATTTAAATGGTGAATTCCAACAAATCTACAAAAATTTCACTCACCCTTAAATCACCAGCCATCAAATACTATAATAAAGATCAGTAGAGAACAAGAGTTGGTTAAAAAAGATAAAAGTTTTATGAAGAAAGGTGCAGATCCAACACACTCATGCTGTTTATAAGTAGAACACCTGATGGCGATAAGAGTTAGAATACAATATATTGTCAACTTTAATAATCTATAATTTAGAGCATACACAATGACACAATATTAGTTATATTGGTCTTGTTGTGTTTAAATGCTGCTTTTACAGAGACTCTTCATAAATTTATTACTAAGCAGTAAAACCCTCTATCGATTGAGATGTATAGCTTTGGTTTCTAGATAAAACATTCTCACAACAGCTCCAAGATGATGGTAATTTGAATGGTTTTTTTTTGAATTATCATTCTTTTATATATATTTAGTTCATAACGAAAAATCAATGGATTAGTTTTTCTTCAGTATGTATATACAGGACTTGTTTAGAACTTGTCATTTCCTACCGAATTACAAAATTTAGAAACTATATTTATAAATCAAGCCGATTTTTTAAATTTTGGTTTTCAAGTTGGGCATTCGGTGAGGCGTGACAAATGAGCTATAGTCGGCCGCTCGACATTTCTATATAACCCCTGACCCTCCGGCTAGGTAGGCTTGTCGGACACTCAAAGGTTACGTGGAGTGTGCAAACGACGGATGAGCGAACACACAAAATCGTAATCTGAGCGGACAAGGTTATGACAAAAGTGGTGAGACCAAACAATTTATCTGGCTTATCCAACATAACAGAACCTAACCTAACCTAATCTGAGCGGACAAAGTTATGACAAAAGTGGTGTGACCAAACAATTTATCTGGCTTATCCAACCTAACAGAACCTAACCTAACCTAATCTGAGCGGACAAGGTTATGACAAACGTGGTGTAACCAAACAATTTATCTGGCTTATCC
The DNA here is from genome assembly GCA_963513935.1 of Aphrophora alni. Classification (NCBI taxonomy): domain Eukaryota; kingdom Metazoa; phylum Arthropoda; class Insecta; order Hemiptera; family Aphrophoridae; genus Aphrophora; species Aphrophora alni. The sequence goes on along the minus strand of OY740768.1, from coordinate 127,350,811 downwards.
AACCTAACAGAACCTAACCTAACCTAATCTGAGCGTAGGGGCCTACAAGGTTATGACAAACGTGGTGTGACCAAACAATTTATCCGGCTTATCCAACCTAACCTAACCTAACCTAACCTAATCTGAGCGGACAAGGTTATGACAAACGTGGTGTGACCAAACAATTTATCTGGCTTATCCAACCTAACCTAACCTAACCTAACCTAATCTGAGCGGACAAGGTTATGACAAACGTGGTGTGACCAAACAATTTATCTGGCTTATCCAACCTAACAGAACCTAACCTAACCTAATCTGAGCGGACAATGTTATGACAAACGTGGTGTGACCAAACAATTTATCTGGCTTATCCAACCTAACAGAACCTAACCTAACCGGTGTGCTCTACTCGAGTGGGAGGCGCGGGAGATGGACAGGTAGTGTGAGTCATGATATTCAGAAGTAGTTCATTGTAAAAATGTTAAAGTGAATAATAAGTTAGGAATTCCCTAATTATTAGGATTTTGGTTTGTAGCATTGTCCATAAGTCATTGTCCTGCGTACCCATTGTTGTTCGCACAGCCCACTGTGAAACTACTCTTCGCTCACCCCACGACACCGCCTCAACTGGGCATGAGATGGGCTTTAAAATACAATTTTCGGAAGAGGGCAATTGCAGACCTATCTGTAACCAAATCTAATCAAAATCAAAGGACTTCCTAACATTAATATGTGTACCTTCTTTACAGATCAATCAGCTTGACCAATTATCAAAATATTTTCACTAACATCATTCTTCGATGCACTAGGAAGTACGATTTTTCATTTTAAAGCCCGAGAATATAATAAAAATGTAAAAATATTTAGAAACGTTGAAAGAGAAGATCCATTTATAAATATTACCCACAGGAATTCATTAAAATACTATGAAATGAAAAATAAATTTCGTCATGCTTCATGAACCCCAACAAGATCTTCCTAACAAAGACGACGTTAATTAATTGTTTCTAATTTAGCTGCCTCCTTTATAAACTAACTAATATCAAAAATCCTCTATGGATAATTTTATGTTCCTATCTTAAGTTTTGTGGCCGCTATTGTGCTTACGTTCAAACGGTTTCGGGAAGCTATGAAACGTCAGCTAAAAAACGGACATAGAAATATTTCGTGATTACAAAACGTATCCTATACTACAAATACTGGATACAAACATTTATCTGCTCGGCATACACACAGCGTATAAAATAGTCAGGGCAAAAAACGGGATTTATTCTGATCCAGAGTGAAACTACACGAAATGACTTGTGTCATAGCTCATTTTATTCGTTAGAGTGTCTAGATCAAAGATGTAAACAGTTTTTTTGCGGAAACTTAATAATTTGTTTATTTATTAAATATAAACAATAAGAATGAGGTGGTGCCCTCTACGATTCGCGCAATTTTGGTATCAGTATCGGAACGAGCGAACCAGAGAACTTAAAAAATGGCATTGAAATCGAAGAATGACATGAATTGACCAAAATAATTCCTTATTTCATTTAATTTTAATTTGTCATTACCTGCATCTTATATTAATTTTTCCTGTGGCGCCCTCTAGGATACGCACTTTTTTGACATCATAATCGGAAAGAGCGACCCCAAATACATAAAAAATAACAATGAAATCAAAAAATTATATTGATCTATGAACCCCGTCTCTTATTTCATATTACGTTTAATCGGACATCATTCTTATTGTTTATATTTAATAAATAAACAAATTATTAAATTTCCGGGGAAAAAAAAACTGTTTACATCTTTGATCTAGACACTCTAACGAGCTATGACACGTCATTTCGTGCAGTTTCACTCTGGATCAAAGTAAACGCTGTTTTCCCCGTTTTTTGCCCTGGCTAAAATGTTGTACGCTATGAAACAACGATTTGCAAGTTTTCCACAGAAATATCTGTTTTCAGGTATCCTCACTCCAAAACCATGATTATTTTGTAATTATGCCTGTAAAGTCTTTCGGTCGTCTACAGCCTAAAAGGGCTGGCCGGTTTTGATAAAATTTGGTATGGGGTATATTTTCGATTTTCTTAAAATTTACTCAATCGTCCGAAAAATACCGATTGTGTAGTTATCATACTCTTATATAATACCATGGTTCATTTAGATTTTTCAATTTCCCCCATATTCATAATTAAATTTGTAATAATATTACTTAATTTTATTATTTCACAAAACTTGTATACTTTCCTAGCCGGTTTTGAAATATTCGATTATCTAATTCGCCAACCATGGTTCAAGTTACCTTTTTTTACTAATCAGCAATTCTAAGGAAATGACAACAAATATATTTTGTGTTGTTTAGGGTATTTTTTTTTTACATATGTGAATGATAAATAATGAGTACAGTGTACGTGAAACGTTCATTTCCCACTTACATTTCCTAAAAATGTATCTACGTTAGGCTTTTGAGTGCGATAAAGAATGATTGATTGCCTGTACTAACAAATTTGCAACGAGAGGAGGGTGACCACTAATTGGCAGAAAGGTTATGTCGGACATGGCGCACCCTATGATTAATAAGTCTAAATTGTGATGGCATCAAAACCCATGCTTCTAAACTAATTGTAAACAGACCAAGTCAGTGAGTGACTAATGACTGTATAAGAACAACAGTGTGCCTGCCGTCTGTGAGATTACAACGCGCAGTTTGTTCAAGCATTTAGGTCCGTTTTATTTTCCTAATAAATAGTAACGACAGGTCTGGGTTGCGATCAAATGTCGACGTAACGTTTTCCATGGTTAAGCAAGTAATCTCCGTTCCATTGTAAATTGGCAGTGAGTATTTAATCCTGCGCTATTAAGCGTCTAAAAAACATCGTGCTCAAACATTGTCTAAAATAAATACAAAAGTTTATAAAATATATAAAGCAGTACATAAAACAGCTAAGCAAACCAAACCAAACCTAACCTAACCTAACCTAACCTAACCTAACCTAACCTAACCTAACCTAACCTAACCTAACCTAACCTAACCTAACCTAACCTAACCTAACCTAACCTAACCTAACCTAACCTAACCTAACCTAACCTAACCTAACCTAACCTAACCTAACCTACCCTAACCTAACCTAACCTAACCTAACCTAACCTAACCTAACCTAACCTAACCTAACCTAACCTAACCTAACCTTAATCCCGCGCTATTAAGCGTCTAAAAAACATCGTGCTCAAACATTGTCTAAAATAAATACAAAAGTTTATAAAATATATAAAGCAGTACATAAAACAGCTAAGCAAACCAAACCTTACCTAACCTAACCTAACCTAACCTAACCTAACCTAACCAAACCAAATCTAACCTAACCTAAACTAACCTAACCTAAACTAACCTAACCTAACCTAACCTAACCAAACCAAATGACACAGCCTCAACATACAACGTAATACAAACTATATTAGTAACTCACCATCCTCGTGTAAGTGTCGGCCCTGGCGAGCCTCGTAGCCCGACATATTTGTACAAACAAATAATAAAAAATCTATTAGGTAAAACGCTTCTTTGAATTCTCAACTTTCCTGCCACCTGTTACTTTTGGTATTATTTTCTGAAAGCTAATAACATTTTGAGTTATATACAATCATTTTTATTTTGAAAAAAAAAATACATAATTTATTTAGTATGAAATAATCAAAATAAGTTTTTTTTTGGGAAAATCTAAAATAATAAAAATACTACTGTTGAATTGTTGAAAGGCAAAATTATATCAAAAACATACACGCTTAACCTTGTAATGAGCTTTCATTTTATATAATTTTTAGGTTTATTATTTTACATTTTAAGAGAAAACTGGGCCAAAAATTTGTTTAAAGGAGTTTTGAGAAGTTTCACGCTGAAAGAGAAATGCAGAAATCCCCTGTATAACAACTTTTATTTTAGTACAGTAAAAAAACGTTATCGCTAGAGATAAAAAAATGAAGGAAAAGCACTACATTAAATTTGAAAACTAATTTCATTAACTGTCACTTTGAATGGCAATTCCTCCCTTAACATTTGAACACCATCTTCTGGTCTGTTTCTGAGTTCTCCTTCTCTATTTAAAGCTGTCGAGTAAATTTCATGTTACAAAAATCCTCACAGGAAAAAATCTACAGGGGATAGGTCCAGAAACCTTGCCGGTCATGATATCATGCCTTCGTACCCTATCCATGTTAAAGTCAGTCATTAAGAGCCTCATTACTAAAATGCGAAGGATGCTTAAAAATGATGGGTGCTCTTTGAATGCTGTCAAGGTCATCTAAAAGAACAGGCAAAATGTGTTGAAGAAAATATAAATAATTTTCTCTATTTAATATTTCTTCAAAAATATATGAACCTATTAGTTTATCACCTGTTAATAACGAAACATTAATACGAAAACGTCTTTGGAATGAATTTTCCTTGTAGCTCTCAGGTTCTGTTGGGCTCAGTGGTGGATGTTGTGATTTTTAAGAATTCACTCTCTGGTAAATAATGGCTCTTCAGTCTACAGGATTTTCTTCAGAAAGTTGTGTTGTACAATATCACTCTGGGTGCAAAACGCTTGAGTAGTCCTAAAGTAGTACGGATAATTCATGTTTATGTAAAATGTCCAAAACCTTCCACTGCGACACCGATCTCACTAGCAACATGTCTAATACTGATTTTTGATCGTTCCGAATAGCGATGTTGATACTAGGGTGAAATGGATACTCGCATTACTCGGTTTCAAATTATTTCAATACTCGTATTATTATTTCGAAATCGAGTATCTGCGCAGAATGATTTTGCGCATCGGATTCGAACTCAGTTTTACCAATCAGATCGTTTTAGATAAAACTAAACTTTTGCGTTCTATCTGTTAGACTGATCCACCAAGTATTTATTTTTTAAAACAATATGTGATTGACACTTGTAATACGTAATTTAATGTTATCCTGCCTCGACACAAATTCAGTAATTTAACGTAAGTACAATAATTATTACCAACATTAATAATTTAGTTGTTATTTAAAATAAGTCAATTTACAATATTTTTTATAAAGATGGTAACCTATTAATATTTATTTAAATATAAATAATAACAATTAAATAATAATTTAATTTACTTTTTGTTAATGTGGAAATAATGTGGAAATTTATATTATTATTTTAAATTGAACTTGTTACCCAATCTAAATCATTTTAACTCAAAATTGTAATGTTTAATTAATGTGTAGTGAAAAATCAGCTTAGAAACTAATATAACCAAAGTAGAAACACCGAGCATTTTGTTTGGAATTGACACAACACTAACGAATATCGTTGTCCGAGGATTTTATTTCGAATTCATACTCGCACATTACCTCCTCCTTGTTCCTAGTTACGAGGATTTCGTCCGAATATTTTAATACGAAACCAAGTATTTTAATACTCGGAATGCTCCGAGGATTTTGATACTCGGACTCACCGAGTATTTTAATTCGAACTCACACATCACTAGTTCCGAATAATATCTATAACCGATATTGTTATCGGTTTCAATATCCTCCATACTGATATCACGGATAGCATGACCTACCTCATTAGGCTGTTTGTATACCATGCCCCTCTCCACTAGACGTAGATGTAATCTTGAAAACACTCGCGGACTAGGGGTTCGGCGATTACGGTATCGATCTTAACATTCCCTTTGAGCAGCAAGCGCGTTGCCTTTACAAAACCCAAGTGTAGCTCTGCATATTCTTATGTGTCAACTACATGCTAGCTTTTACTTGGCTGATTTGATCAGTAAAATTATACAAAGATATTTCTGTATAATAATGTAGATAAGCATTCGTGAGTGAAATGTTTTATTTTGTCAAAGATATGGAAATGTACCTTGAAGCAATGAAGCTGGATTCTATGACAACTGATAAGATAAAGGGATGAAGTGAATCATAAGTATGCTACAAATATTACTAATATGAATATTTTGCAATTTTTTAGATGTCATTCAGTAAATAATTGAAGGTAACATGCCCTTTCAAATTTTATATTGCCTCAACTATTTTCTATATTATAAGTACAGTGGTCTGTTAAGTTCCGTGTAAAAACAGTTAACTACAAAATGTATTTAACAACATTTTATGGGATTTCAGGCAGGTTGTCTCTTAAAATTTAAAAATAAACTGAAAAGTCTTTTACAAAAAGGAAAGCTAATTACAAAGCCAAGCTTTTTTTATATATAATTTGATAATTGTTATGCCTAACAACTATCCGACAGTAGTGTTTTGAGTATTTTAGCTTTTTTTCCCCAAAACGCCTATTATATTTGTTTCATACTAAATAAATACAATAACAATATTACTGTTCAAATTGAATTAATGTATTTTACTCAACTTTCAGAAAATATTTACTGAACTAGTGGCAGGAAAGTTGAGAAAATTGAATTTTTAGTCGGCAGTAAAAATTCATAGCTCCAAAATAAATTAAGAGAAAATCTTTTCAAGAGTGAGTTTCTACTTCGTATAGTGTGTATATTTACCCAATTAATAGTTGACACTGTATATTTGTATAATAAGTGACAATCAACCTTTATATTTAAGTGATACGCTCGATCTATCTCTTCGCCCAATATCGCACGATAATAATTCAAATAGGCAAGATGTCGAGATGTTTAGAAGTAGAAGTAATGCTAAAGATTTTGTTTTCGTAATTCATTTCGTCAATAGCGTTGAAAATACCTCTACTTATGAAGTTAAATTTCATTTTTTTTCTTGTTGTTTAAAGGCCAAAACCCTCTCGGTCTCTAACGTCTTCTATAAGAGAACATAATAAAATAAGATCTCCTAGACCTCGAATACTCTAATAACGTCAGGATCGGAAAATAACAAGAGTTGATCAAGGGAGACGGCCTGATGGGAAAGATAAAAGAAAGGATCTAACCCAAGACTACATGGAAAAGGTATACATACAGTTAGACTTCCACAGGGTTGTCACGCACGTACTAACTATAATGAGACCCCGAGGGAAGAAATTATAAAAGGAAGATGTCACGAGGTGCAATAAAATATGGAAGCCTCCGGGGCATATTCTATTAAATATTACAGATGCACTCAATACATCCTTCTCTTCTTTATCCTGTTCTTCAAATATCAATTCATCACGAACACGTCATCCTCACTTGAAGACATAATGATTGCAACTGATTCAAATAATGTCTCCTTCCAACGGATTGTATCGCTTTGGTGTGAAACAAAATCATCTTGAAAGATCCAGTATTTGTATTTTATATTAATAATAACGACCTCTTACGAGTGAAATAATGTAAGAAACGCGTAAAGAAAAAGAATAAAGTCACAAAATTGTTGTGATATCACTGGTTTACTCATTCTGTGACCACTAATTTTTATCTAATTCAGTTGTACAAATGTCTCTGTCGAACCCAGATTAAATTAAAATATTGTGACTAAAAAAATCTACTCTCCATAACTTAGTTGTACTAAAAATTAAAGTATTATTTTTTCATAAAAAAAACCGATGTAGTGAATACTATTTAAAAATTATAACTAACGTTATAGTTACAGTATGGAAGTTATCTTTAGTTAATTATTTAAGTTAGACTCTGCGTACGCCAAACGCTAGTGTGGAGATATCCAAAGCCGAGTAAAGTACACGTCTACGTGAACTAGTAAACGAGATAAAAATATAATCAAGACAACTTAATCATGTATATATGAGATATTTATATAAAATTATTCATATATGTTTTGCCGGACAAATTAGTAAATAATTGATGAAGGTGAAAACATTTTAATACTAATCCATGTTTAAATTAAATTAATAATTATAGTATTTACTATTACATTTTTATATTACGGAAATTATTTGTTTTGACAATTGAATAAGCAACAAAAAAAATCTGTTTATATGGATGCTGTTGTTCTGACTGATGCTTTACACTTTAGAACGGATGGAGAAATGGAGGACGGGCGGATGCTATACTCTAAAGATATGATGGATGAGATTGGACGGATAAAGGAGCCTGGAGAATAGACGGGTGATGAAACCTGGAGACAGGGTGGATGGTGAACACTTTAAACTGACTGTTGAATCCTCCAACACAATGGAAAACGGACAGATGCAGAACAGTGAAGGCAGAACAGATATTATAAACAGATAGATGTTGAATCCTGAAGACAAGATTAGATACTGGATCATGGAGACAGGATGAATACCGGATTCTGGAAACCATACTGGTGCTCGACTCTGGAAACAGAATGGATGCTGAGGTGATGGAAATTACACAATGGAGACCGAACAGATGCAGTACATTGGCGACCAGCCAGATACTAAACCCTGGATAAAGATTGGTGCTGAATTACTGAATTCTGAAAAGAGGGAAGATGCAAATTGCTGGAAATAGAATGGATTTTTACTAAATTAAGACTGGACAGATCCAGAACCCTTAAGACGGGACTGATGCTGGACCCTGAATAATACTCTCCGAGTCCAACAGGGTCTTGTCTCCTAGGTCTAGCATCGGTCCGATCTCCAGTGCTAAACACAGTAATTTTGATTGTTTTATAATATTAGCTAATTAATAGTTGAATATTGATATGCAATATTAGTTTATTAAAACTATCCTCTTAGCATGGGATATTTGATTGATTTCAGATTAGAGCCCTTTACAAATTTCCAAGGTGTGATGTTTTTCTCAACTATCTGGCGAATAAAAAATGCACGCTTCTATATCACCCGGAGGTATAACAAAACCTCGGAAAGAACTACAGACAGGCCTCTTTTAAGAATTTTATAACATGGATATAGAGTGAGCAAAATGTGGAACCAAATTACTCCAATGGATGGGATCGTGGACAGTTCATAAACATAGAGTATCAGCGTTGCCAAAACACTGAACTCAATAACTAGAGTTTCTGTATTATAAATATACTAATCATATAGTTTCCGTAATGTGTGTTAATTTCGTTGTAGGTTGAACTGAAGCTCAAATCAATATCTCTATTGTGAACGGGAGTTGCCATACCTAGAGGTGGGTGTTTATTTTACAATTTTACAAAACTACATGTAGAGACTGGCATTATTTATAAGTATTTACTCGTTCTTAAGAAACAAAACGTGATCATTATATATATTATGTAAAACCAATGAAAAACAAAACTCTACACGAGTGTGATATGGCAAGAGTTTGTTTGAATAATAATTGTGGATTTTAACGGGCTCAACCTTAATGTCGACAATCCGCTATTTTAAGCTAAAGGAAAGAAAAGCCGTTACACTTTCTGTGACTCGAGCCTGTAACCGGATCTTGTAACTATACGAATATGACATTTTCTTGGGATGTCAATTTTCAAAATTACTTCTTAACAGTAACTATGCTGTTTTCCATCTCAGAACCATACGCATGCGCTTCGTAATAATATCATTACGTGCAGAATCGATATCTACATATTGGTGTGTAATAAGTTGAACACCACGAGATATGAACAAAAAAAACTGTATAAAAACTACGTCCATTTTGTCATTTTCAATTTTTTTTTTTTATTCCAATATGGTTTTGTATGAAAACACTATAATTTACTATAACAAATTTCATACCCTATATTAAATTTTGTAATCACTACCGTGTTATGTACAGCTCGACAACACGACGGACGGACGGAATGTCGAAAATCATTTTTTCGGTTTTCTGAAGTCATGAAACAGTCAGTCAAAATGTTTAGTCACTTTTAAGACAAATTAATATTTTGTCTTGGACTAATTATAAAATGAAAATAACAACTTGTTACAAGAAAGGTTTAGCAAACACATCATCCAATCGTCCAAAGTAGTCGTGATTTCTTATCGTATAATTTGTTTGGCCAATAAACGTCATCCAGTACACAGTATAACAAACACACAGAACACAAGAGAGTTGTGGTTTGGTTGATGTAGCTGGTGTATCACTGAGGAGGACGACCTTGTAGTTGAAACGCGTCTGATACTTATGTGTATTTTTTTATGAGAATTGTGTTCTGTGTGTTTGTTATACTGTATAGTTTTTCTCATAAGTCAAGCTCAACAATTAATGTGGTCATCCAGTACGTTTTACTTTTTACTGAAATTTAAAGGTTTGTATAGTTATATTATCATATATGAACGATATTTGCTGTACGTAATAATTTTAATTTGTAAATAAAACCAATACAATCTGATCCTTAACTGGTACTAGATTTAAAATATTTATTTGTTGTATAATTAATTCCTGTCGTTGGTAACTCTCTTTACTCGATTTAGTAGTTGCAGCAATTAATTACACAATTAAATATTTTACTTCTAGGGAAAGTTGGATAACGTGTCCACAGTTTACAAGTAAAAACTTTAATTTACATGAAATATCATTTTTATACAACTATAAAAATATTCATACTTAAAAAAGGAAAGTAAAAGATTCCCAATGTCGTTTACTTCATATGAACTTTGGATTTACATAAAACTTAAAATTTTGACAATATTGGATTCACTAGCTAAATCTATATTGTAATGTGCTATAACAAATTACACTTGACACAATTATATTTTAACTTTCTTTAATTAATTATTTATAAAATTAAGTTTTAAAAATCTTTTACAATATAAAATCAATTATTGTTCAAATCTGATGCACTTAATACTTATACACTAACGTCTTAACCTACTACTTATTCTAAGTACATAGTTAATTATAAATTACTAATTCTACAATGTCTTAACCTAAAATAAAGAAATAAGAGTGCATCATATTTTTACTTTTAAAATTTTTTTTTACTTTTAATTTATTATTATAAAATGCTCCGGCTAACTGAAATGTATTATTTTATTAAATTTTTATTTAATTTCTCTTTACGGGTTCGTGAGGTTCTTTGGTGACTATAATTTACATATAAAATAGAATTTGGTGGTAGTTTATTTAATTGAGATTGTCCATTAATTTTTTACTTATCGCTTGGAAGTTTTATCACTGCTCCGATGTTCCTGATTCCTTGCACGTGGTTCCCGTGTAGACTGCCAGTAGATGGATCGATTTGCCTTGATCTTTTCGACGAATCTTCTTTTCTTCTTACACTGATTTCTCACACACCTTCGTGACGACGATTACTTTAATTTATTGTATTAATATTTCTGTTCAAACACTTTTATAACGACGATTTTATCACACACTTCTATGATGACGATTACTTTTAAACTTATAACGACGATTATCTTTTAAACTATTCTTCGGAGATTATTATTAATACTTATACAAAAAAAAACGACGCCGATGCTACTTTATTTTGACGTTTGATCTCGGCTAAATCTTTCACAATCGATCTTCTTTTCTACTAAAGAAACACTTTCTCCGGAACTCCCTCCTTCAATCAGTAACAACCAAAAAGAACCTCGTGCGCCTCTCTTCCACCCCTATTTATAAGTTCTAATTTCAAATGCTTTCTCCCGATCCTCTTCCTTCATTGGGTTATTTTAAATCTTGTACGTTATTTCGAGAGTGACGCAATTTATTTCATTGGTCCATTTCAAACATTTTCGGTTGAAGGCATTGACTTTTGGAATGGTTTATTTGACTTCTTGAGATCTGTGACTAATGTTAGAATAGTTTTTCTAGCTGTCAACCCTTTCAACTCTTTACAATTTATGGCCTGCCGAGCACTGACCTTTTGGGAGCCCTCTATTTCGTTATAGTGCATTCCTACTTTAATTTTAAAATGTCAATATTATAAAGTAATTAATTAGCAAAATGTTATGTTTTATTTTTAGATTTTCACATATTTATATAGAGCTTGTCACAAGAAGAGATACACGCTTTTGATTTTCTATTAATAAATTTACCAAAAATTTTTTTTGAAAATTTCAACACACTTGCGTTTATAGACACAAAAGACGGCAAAAAAAAAAAAAAAAAAAACAGCTTCTATACTTTTAAGCCTTTACCTCTTGCAGGTTTAATTGTTGAATTTCAATGTAAAACAGCTGTTAAACAACAATTACATTAAAATAGAAACTTATTTATAACCTGCAACTTTTGAATACAGTTTTATTCTCTTTGTAGTTACAAAACAAAAGTAGTGTTATAAGTGGGGTATTGTTTTTAATAATGTTACAGAATCAATTAGACAATTTCAGATTGCCCTCCCAGCTGTTGATCCACCAACCACTCGCTCAATAATTAAGTGGAAAGATTCGTTGTTGGAAACGGGAACTGTAGTGAAAAAGTACACTCGATCTCCTCATAAGGGAAGAGAATAACTGGTATGCTCTTTATTACTCCGTTCTCCAGGTAAACCAAAATCACTTGGAAATATAGAGCTTGGGCCCAAATCTTCAGTGCAGAGAATCGTAAAGAAAACCAAATCAAATTTAACAAAAACCACCTAGTCAATAACTTATTTAAAGATGATCAGGACAGAAGAGGGAGTTATGATCCCGGATCATTGAGTTTCATGAAACTGATCCTGGTTGGTATACTTGTATTGTTTTCTCAGACGAGTCGACTTTATAGACATAACTCTAATTATTACAACACCCAAAACCCTTACGTTGTTGATCAGAAACTTCTTAAATCAAAAGGGATTACTGTCTGGGCCCGTGTGACTGCTTTATGACATCTTCAAGCGCGTTAGATTGGTCATGGAAGTCGGTTTTTAGATTGGCCACCTGTGTCCTGATTTATGGGAGTAAGCGAACACCCTAACTTTCAACAATGATGAGGATTTGAAGAGCATTATTGAAGAGGAACTTCTTCGGATGCCACATTAATTACTTTCAAGGGCGTGAGAGTCATTTGTTAGGCGTTGCTATCAGTGTGTCGCTGTGGAAGAGTTTCAGTTAAAATAAATACATTTTTAAATCTTATTTTCATTGATTTTTAAAACAAATAATTAGTTTTCAGTTTATTTTGAAAGAAAATTGTGTTTATAACAAATTACGTTTGTACCAATAAAAGTTGTTTTCCAAACGTAACAAAAGCTGTACTTTATTTCAACGGCTGTTTTTTATGTTGGCGCCATTTTGTTTCTATAAACACCAGTGTGTTAAAATTTGCATACTTACTTTTTGATAAATTTATTAAAAAGTACGTAAAGTTTTAAAAGAATCGGTTGAGGAAGAAGCAATTAATAGAAAATCAAAAACATGTACCTCTTTGTGGGACACACTGTGTATAGTAACACAACAAGTGAAAAGTAGAGCATGGTTTTGCTAAATTTAATAAATTTATTATTAGTTTATCCGAAAAATTCTTCTTGGTTAGTCAAGTTGATTTAGAAGGAATAACCCAATTTTGTTTATCAATATTTGCAAATTTATATAAAGAAAACTATTTTATAAAGTATTTATATATTTAAATAGAGCCTAAGATCGGGAAGGTTTTTGCCAAAGAGTCGTCCTAAGGGTAAATCGTATTTTATAATATTTAATTTTGGTTTTATGACAACAATACTCAAATTTTTAATTATAAAATATAAAAAACATAAGTATAGAGAAATGAGATTTTTCTTATACAACAGTTAAAAATCGGTCTACAAGTTGGTCTACAGATAACTGTACTGATGAGAGACATATGGACATTCAGAGAGACATCATTTCAAAAATAATTTTTGAGCACAAGAAGTATCAAAACGGAGTTAGATTTATTAAAAAAAAAATCGTATTTTCTAACATAATTCAATTTCTCTGTTAAAATTCAAAATGAAAAATACCAAATTCACATACAAATAGATTTTTGTAGTCTAGGGAATTGGTGTCACTGAAGTAATTCCAGATGACAAGAAACTAGATGCGTATCGACTAGTATCGATTATCGATCAGACTAATTGCGCATGCGTAACACAACTTTTAGTAATAACTTTACTTTGCCGTCAAATAGGAATATAATGATGGTAAGAGATGTTTCATTCATATGAAATAAAGGTAAATATCGGTTCTAGATCGTTCTTCGATTTTTCTATTAAAGATCATAAATTATTTACCTTCTAATCAAAGGATCAGATCATATTATGTGGCGCAATAAACATTTCAAGTCCCAAATTGCATTAGTTAGAAAATGATATCTATAAAAATAGGAATTCCAGTTTCGTAGGTTATGAATGCCAACGGTTAATACTAACGACTAAGTTCATCAAGTCACTGCATCTATGAGCGCTTGTTGTTGTTCTATTAACTCTGCTATGTGTCTATATATTTATCACGCATGCGTATTATACCTTATTATTATTACGTTTATGATGGATACATAGCCACCGACTTGACCTTGCATTTATTGACCTCTCTCTCTCTCTCTCTCTCTCTCTCTCTCTCTCTCTCTCTCTCTCTCTCTCTCTCTCTCTCTATATATATATATATATATATATATATATATATATATATAGTCACCTGACTTTACCTCACCGATGTAATTTACGTCCCATTTTGTAACTTATGCAACTTAGACGCTATTAATTCTGAAGTCGATTTCAATACTTTAATATTCCTATTTTCTAATAAACTAATGCATTTTCTGACTTAAAGCGTGTCTTACGAAATTAAAAATGATCTAATTATTTTGAAATAAAGTAGTCATAGCAAATACACTACCGTAGTCGTACATATTAACATTGGCTTTCGGTAATAAGACTTTAACCTAACAGTTGTATTCTCTTATTTTTTAGTGAAGAAATATGTTTTATGTTTATGCTTATGTTTTATTTACAGTGAAGAAATGCATTTTGGGACTTTAACATGATCTGATCCTTTGAATACAAGGTAAATACTTTATATTTTCATGATTTTTTTTTATAGAAAAATCGAAGGACGATCTAGAAGCGATATTTACCGAAATAAATATAAAAGAATTATTTAACTAATCTTTTTCGTCAGAGACAGGTTAAGTAAGCTTAAATCTATCGTACTAATATATTTATTTCAACTACTGTATTGTTGATGTGAAATACTGTTTATATATATAAAAGCTTTCATTTCATTTTTGATCGGTTTTTCCACCTTTAAAATAAGCCGAGTTATGGCTATTTTAAGTTTGATAATTTTTTAACCGTTAGGCGTTTCTTGGATAATAGTAATCTGCAACTGTTGGATAAATATCACGTATTCTTCGATCTGATATTGCTTTAAATTACATCCCAAATGTGTTTCCATTTTCAAATCTTCAATTCTCAAAAAGCTCACCAGAAACGTTTCATAACCTACACGAAGCCTACCACTCATTATGTAAGTAATTTTTCCTATTAATTATAAATAAAGCTAGTTAAAACTAGTTTTCCTACAAAAACTTACCTTTTATGTAAGCTTAACCTCAAACATTTTCGTGAAAATAAATTACCAAATTCTGCAAAAGTAGAATAACATATAGGCCTACATATTATGACACAGGTTATATAAACTTGTTCTTAGTAGGTTAGCATTTTTAAATCAGTCTCTCGTGTGTTTAAACATTGAACATACTTATGTTTGAACATAACATAAAACTTAAACACATGCACTACTTTATTTACCAAACTTCACTAACTTTATCTGTCGAAGCAAACTACTGTATTGGCAAAAGAACCTATCGGTGATATTGTGAACTAATACCTAAGCGTACTGATCCAAGACAGTTATGTAGGATTTATTTTGCACAGTTGTCTTCATTCTCGTTATCTTTTACTAAAATAAACTTTGTTTTCGTCATTCTGCTTCAAACAGCTGTTTTCAATACATGCATTGATATGCTAAGTTGTTCTTTTTAGTCCGAGGACTTAAAAACATCAGCTGAGGTCGAGGTCACCAGCTGTTACTTCGTTTACGATTGTAAAACATCTGTAAAAACAACCACAATCGATACTCTCGATTGTAAAATAAATAACCGTTAAAACAGCTGTTACCACCGATTTGAAGGGAAATAGGTTATAACATGTTAGTTTTTGTGAAATTGTTTTTTTATATTAATTGCAGTACTGTATAACGAAAAATATAGTTCATCACTTGGCCCAAAAGCTTCTTTTGGTCCTAGTGATGAAATATGCTATTATTTTCCAATTACAAAGCAACTGATAAATTAAACTATACTGGTAAAATATGATTTCATTGTCAGACGATGTTTCGGACGATCTCTAGGAACTTTCTAGACAATAAAATCTAGCTTATTTGCCTAATTAACGCAATGTAACTGTTTGAAAATGATAGCCTAGTAAACAGAGTTAGGCTAGGTAATTCAATATGTATTATGTAAATAGAGAAGTAATATTGAATGTAAATAATAATTAAAAGAACACCAAATTTAAATAAACATAACTAATACACTAAAATTCTACTTAAAGACTCGTAATCACAAATTCACTACTTATATGTGAAATATCACTGAAGATGTAAAGACAGAAAGCCTAGAAAATTGTATCTACACATCCTGATGTAGGAATCCAAATAATAATTTATTTGTGGGCATAAAGGGAAGATGTACATGATTAATTAAATAAGTACAAACTCAAAATAAAGTATAGTAAAACTATTAAATATACATTAAAAGAATTTATTTACACCAGAGTGAGATCTCGATCTATTTGGATGTCGATCGGTTGAGATGCCACAGTATGAATTTCTAGAATAGTCAAGAAATCAAAATGCCCGATTTTTCTTAAAATATAACAAAATTTGAAGATTTTTGTGACCTCGACTAGTTTATATATGTTTTAAAACCATTTTTACTGTATTTTTTCAGGTATTCATTTGACTATAAACGTAATTCATTTGTAATAGAAATGTGTAAGAAACCCCCGACAGTTAATTCCAGTAGTGAGCATGATTATAACAAATGACTTTTTCCTTTAACAATGAGTTTTTTTCATAAACGTTCTCCAAAATATAAGTACACATGTTTGATCACCTCCCACACCGAATAAACCCGTAAATTTTCATTTACGTACACATCAATTAATTGATTTCCATCAGATTTCATCAAAATCGTTTCGCCCAATTTTGAAATATTCCACGTCGTCCACAGTTCACTGTCTTTCTCACATATACGAAGTATAGAAAAAGTTATGTGATGAGTTGGTCCAAAAATCGATGTCGAGTTTCTTTTGAATAGATTGAACGTACACTCAGTTCCAAAAACATTGCTTTTGGAACGATGTCTGTCTGTCTGTCATCTAAACGCGAGGATCGATTTTTATTAAATTTGGTATCTCTGCATATTTTTTTCCATATTTAGGGACTTTCTTATTTTTGGCATAACTCAAAATTGGGGGGGGGAAATATCATTAAAAAACCACAAAAGTACAATTCTGTCATAATCGGCTTTAACGATTTTGATCAAATTGTGATCGAGTGTAGCCACTAAGGACCTAAATAAAATGTATTGGTCGCTATCCAAACATGCCGACTCATGAGTTATCGGTAAAAAAAAAACTGTTATATAAAAGACATTTCTCCATATTGGCTTCCGATTTTATTCAAATTTTAGTGAAATGTTAATAACGTGTTTATGGCATAAACGAGGCTAGTTTTGGTTCTAATTTAAATATGCAAATATCTTTTTTCGAAGACGGTGTCTTCGGATCACTTTCACTAGGCCTCTTTTGATTTATAACTACCGAACAGACCATTTTTGATGACGATTTGTTTGTTTTTATTTGGTTTTGGGGATGAGTAAGACAGTGTTTGTGTTATTTTATAGATAACTCCCAAATCGGTAGTTTTCAGTATAGAATTTGTATATTTTATCAAAGTAGAGTTTTCGATAATGTTATTTTGATATTATCGAAGCATTGTTATGTTAGACTTATATCAGCTACACTCCTCCTCCAACCCCCACCCCAATATCAGTATTGTACAAAATGCAGACATAAGTCTCATTTTTGGGATCAGGGAGCCTCAAAACCGATATTTCCCCAATACGGAATTTTTACCCCCAACATAATACTTCTTCCATATTACAAACCTTTGTTAATTATAACTGATATTTAGTAATTATTTATTTAAATTCCGAAGTTTCCGTCATTATTGAAAATGCAGACATTTTCGAAAACGACACCTTTCAAAATTATAATATTATGACAGGATGAGACAGTTTAAATTGTGTTTCTAATTCAAAAAGCAAAGTCTTTTACTTTCTCTCTCTCCCCTCTGGATATGACAGCAATACCTTACAATTAATTAGTTGATGGGAGGAGGGGTGAAGAATAGGCAGCCATTTTGGTGTTGGACGTTTCTGAAATGTATGAATTGTGAATTATGAGAGTTCCAAGAAATCCCACTTCCGGCAAAGTGTCAAAATATGAAATTAGTTTTACAAACACTATTCTTGCTTGTGACTAACGTCCATCGTTTTACTTTGAAATAGGTTAGTATAATATATATCTAACATTAATACAACACATTCATACATAAATATATTTAATAGCATGTAGGGCCCAACAGCAATATTTATACAAGGATAAAATAAGGCAATAAAGCTCAAACTTTCAAAATATGTAATTGAGCTACAATTGTTTCGCCTTGCGGCATCATCGGGCTACGAAATATTCTAACATATTTTATATATTAAAATATGTTGAAACTTTAAGCTTTATTGCCTTATTTTATCCTTGACTATGGAGTTTCAACAAGAAATATCTGCTATTACGTTAAAAAAGTTATATAAGTTATATATATTAATTTATCACGGGAAAATGTGAATACCCTTAATAATAAGAAATTAAACGAATGAAAAAAACATCTGAATATAGTATATGGCCAAAATATGGCCAACAATCCAATTTTATCAAAGTAGGCTAGATCCAATTTTCGTATTAGTTCAGAATGTTTTCAAACTTTTAGACCAATATATTATACTTTGAATAGGCTAGTAATGTAAAACACAAATGCGTTGGAATACAACTCAAACAAAAGATCTCACAAAAATTACGATTACTTAATCATTTAAATTTGCATTTTTTTTTTCTAAGAAAATATGCAAGTTAAACGTAGCAATGTGATCTGTCATTTAATGTCATGCAGTTCGGTGGTCATTAGACAATATTAAAGTTATTTACCTTGTTTGTCATTAATCAGACATTTTTTGACAACGGTAGACAATTTTCAAATCTCAAAATCCATAAATATATCATTATTCTGGAAGAAATGTTATGTCAGTAGGAACAGATGTACGAAGTAAGAACCCTACAATTGCGTATGAATAAAGCAATACGAAGTAGAGCGCTACTGCCACCATAATATTATAAAATGAGTAGATTTCACAACGTTTTGGATATATATGCAGAGTGTTTTGGGATAAGTGTGACAAAATTTACCAGATGATTCGTTAGGTCAAGACAAGATAAAAAATGTCCTATCAACATAGGTCCAGATATCTTCCGTTACGGAATTACAACTAAAATTAGTTTTTTCACTATTTTCAGTGAGTTAAATTTTGTTTTGGGCTACAAAACAATCTACAGAACAAGGGTCACTAATTATGGTTTCCAAAAAAATAATAGGTGCTCAGTAATGGTACTCTAAAAGTAAAATTTTTCAACAAAATATTTAATTTAAACTTTTATGCCAAGTTTTTAAAAGTCTCTCAACCAATAACCTATTGACCAATTTAGCTGCAACTCCATCTAAACTTTCCTTTCGTTATGGAGAACAAAACCTTGAAATTAGTTTCCCTCAAATAACTGAATTTATTCCTGTCTGTAAGCACTAAATTGTAGCTGGTCTGAATTTTATTACAATGTTAATACAGCTTTGCACAATTTGTGTTTCCATTTTGCAATGAAGTAAACTGTTTGCAGTGTTATTTTTAATGTACATTTTTTAACGATTCTTAAAAATGTCTAATTATAAATATATTAAAATGTAATGATTTTGTAAAACCAGGTACAAATGCATAACCAAAGAGATCACGAATTGTGTGCTATTACTATAACTAAAGGTGTTAAATAAATATAATGCTACATTAAAGTAGAAAAATATCTTGCCAAATAAATTGTACCCGCGTGTTCCTATGCTTTTGGGTATCAAATTTCTCAAAAGTTATTTCAACGTAATAAATATTTACAGACAAAATCCAAAGAGACTCAGTGTTTATACATTTTACTGGTAAAGGATACTTCACCTTTAGATAGAGCCTACGCAAATGCAATTTATAATTTAATAACGAAAATTCAGAACTGTTGCAATTTAGAGCTTTCAGTCAAGAACAAATTCATTTATTTATGGCAAATCAATTACAAGGTTTTGTTCTCCATTACGGAAGGAAACTTTAGATGAAGTTGCAACTACATTAGTAAACAGATTACAGGTTGAGAGCCTTTTAAAAACTTGTTATAAAGTTTAAATCAATTTTTTTTTTTATGTTATACTTTTAGTGTCATTACTGAGCACCTATTATTTTGTTGGAAACCATAATTAGTGGCCCTTGTTCTACAGATAAAGCCCTGTCTTTAAATGTTAAAGTAGTAAAACTAGCAAAAATAATAAAAAAGTTCATTTAAATGTAGGTCCTGAAATGCTTTAGTTTAGAATTATCCGCTATTTTGCTTTTTTTACAAAATACTTAATATTTTTTTTAAATAAAAAATATATTGAGTACAAACTTTGTATACCTATTTGTTGCATAACCATTTATCACTGCACTTAAAACCAGAACGTTGTTTTGAATATCTTCAAAATGGCAGCCGTTTAAACTTTTTAATGTCAAATATCTGAAAAAACCGCTAACTTCACAAAAAAACTTATAAGAGACCAAAAATATACTTTGTTAATGATAAACAACGGTTTTTTAAATTTTGTTTGTAGGTAGCTCAACGGAGTTTATTATTATTATTTTTATTTACAATTGAAACTGAACTTAGTCCATCTATCAATATTTCTATAAAATGAAAGCGTTTGTTGGCTGCACATCCTACGACGCACTCCAATATACAAAATCACTTGTTCTTGTGTTATTTACGTATTAGTCTTGTCCAACCGCCGAACTTGAACTGAATTGTCGAGAACTTGTAGCATCTCGATGTTATGGTGCTTATGCAATCTTTCTTCATGCTTCCTAGCAAATCGCCGAACCTCTTCATAAACCGTAGCAATTTGTAAATCCTTATGGAGATCATCATTGCGTATGTACCATGGGGCATTAACAATGCCCCTCAGTACTTTATTTTGATATGTTTGAATAATTTTAATGTTGCTTCTTTTAGCGCAGCCCCAAAGCTGCACACCATATGTCCAGATAGGTTTTAGGACTTGTTTATAAAGTAATAGTTTATTGTGCACTGACAGCTCTGAATGCTGCCCAAGAAGCCAATGAATTTTCCTTAGTTTGAGATTTAGTTCATTACGTTTCTTTTTAACATGTACCTTCCATCGCAATCTTGCGTCTAGTGTCATGCCCAAGTATTTTGCATTATTGTATTGTGGGATCACTTGTTGATTGATAACCACTGGGAGATAATTGGTTTTTCTGTTAGTAAAATTAACGTGAACAGATTTTGTCTCATTTAGCTTTATTCGCCATTGTTTAATCCAGTCACAAATTATTTTATTGACAGCTGTCTGCAGCCTTCCAGAAGACTCCTAAATGCTATTTCCTTTTGAGATAACAGCAGTATCATCCGCAAATGTAGCAACGATGGCCTCATCACAGACTGGAATATCACTTGTATAGAGCAAGTACAAGAAGGGCTCCAACACACTTCCTTGTGGAACTCCAGCAGATACCCGCTTCAAATCAGAAGTAACTATCTTCATACTTGATTCGAAAGTGTCTTCCTGAAAGCTCAACGGATGTATTTCTGGTGGTTGTTAACAATACCCAGAATTACTCCATAATTAGGTAAATTATGATTTCTTAAGTTGGTAAAGCAAAACACATGGTAAAAATACATTTTTGTCGTTAGTGAATGGCGAGGTGCAAAATGTATTGAAATAGGACATTCTCCATTTTCGAATATTTACTGTAAACCTTATTAAATGTACAAATGATTGTTATTTATTTTATTGCTGTCATTTGAATGTTAAATTTATTTTGTCGGTGTCCGGTCAATTGCGGACACGGACAATTGCGGACACATCATTAAAGCGGGCAATTGCGGACAACAGGGACTACTGTTACCTGACAAGGGTTTTACAGGTACAACAAGTACAAACAGAATTCCCGTTCAAAGCAGCGTTTTGACTATCAATTGATTGTAAGAACGAAACACATGGTTTTTGAGTTTAAATTCCAGTTATAAGGAAATTAGATGAGTTTTGAAAGATAGAAGAATTATAGGAAATCGACCGAGTTTTTGGCAACATAGACAGGTTTTGCAAGTCAAAGATATGTATATTTTTGTATATTTATGTATATAGAAGTATACTTTTTGTATATTTTCGAGTTTAAATTCCATAAAATGAAATTTTGGACTATAGAAAAATCATAGAAAATCGTCAGTCCACAGCCTGTGTAAAGTGTGATGGAAATCAGTCTTAAAAACCTGTGTATATCAAAGCTGTTGTTGTATTAGTCACATTACTTCTTTATTTTTCCAGAAGATAGTGTCCGCAACTTTCCAGTATTGAAATATTTGCAGAGACCTGTCAAACCCTTGTCAGGTAGCAGTAATCCCTAGTGTCCGCAATTGACCGCTTTAATGATGTGTCCGCAATAGTCCGTGTCCGCAATTGACCGGTATTCATTTTGTCAGATAAAAACAAATTTTGTTTCTGGAGTAATTCTGGGTATTGATAACAATTACCAAGAAATACATTTTCGTTTTTTGTCAATATTTCTGTTATCCGTTGAGCTATAGACAAAATAAAAAGAACCATTATGTTTATCATTAACAAAGTAAATTTTCTGGTCACCTGTATTTTTTTTTTAAAGTTCGCGATTTTTGAGATATTTGACATTCAAATTTTTAAACGGCCGCCATTTTTAAAATATTCAAAATAACGTTCTGGTTTATAGTACAGTGATAAAAGGTTACGCAACAAATAGGTATACAAATTTTGAGTTCATTATCTTTTATACTTTAGAAAATATTAAGTATTTTGTAAAAAAATATATAAAAAAATAATTTTAAAAAAAGGGGAGGAGGATAACTCATTATTTTTGCTAGTGGAATCAGCTCAGAAAGTGCTCGGAATCTTATGTGAATCACTCTGAATATATATTGTTACCTGCCCAAAACGTTGTGAAATATATAGTTACCTTCCCAGACCTAATAAAAACAATAATAGTTAACATGTCTTATCTTATATAAATAGACTGATAATGCAGTCACTAACATGACTCACGTAGTCATTACATGAACTTTACATTACATAAGTACTGAAACCTTCTGACTAACGTAGTCGGACAGATTAACGTACACATTCGTAATAACCAAATAAGCCTTGATTCCTTGTGTCTAAAAGTTGACACTTGAATATTGATGGATTTTGATACTTGAAACCTATCTAGCATTGTCAAAAAATATCTGATTAATGATAAACAAGGTGAATAGTTTAAGTTTGCATGATTTTTAGCGACTAAAATGCGGAGAGAAGTACAATACATAATTACCGGAAGCATTACCTGACAACTAGAATTGTAAGTTCCAAAAAGGCAAACGATTTTCAAATTTCCAAATATCGCTTGTCAGTTGTTAACTTTTTACCTGTAAATCTTATAACATCCCACAATGGGTAATATTGTACATATTTTAAAAATACATTTGGTAATGGCCCAAACATATTGTTTACGTTAAAAAAGAAAGTTATAACTAAAAAAAAACAAAGTACCGTAGTTAAAAACAGAAATTCAAAATTATACAAGAAATCAGCAATAATAGATTTATAGTAACAGATAATTTGTCAAATTTATTGTAACCTAAACGTTAGATAATGGTTGAGCTGGTATGCAAATTTGGTTAGATTTCAAAATGGCGGCCTGTTGAAACAGTTACTTCTTATCCGATTCCTATATAAACCTATGAAGCTTTGTGACCATAAAAAGCCTACACATAACCAAAATTAAGATCTGCAAGTCGCATATTTAATCTGAATCTAAACCTAATTTGAATAAATACTGTATTATATATGTATTCAAAATTATTTTGTTCAATTTGTCTAGTAACGAAAAAAATTTTAATTATTTATTTAAATCTACAAATTATTGACGTCCTAAAATTTTATTTTCATAAAAACACAATCTGCTTTAATAGGTTAATGCGGATGTTGGGGTATTGTTACATATGTCTCTGGTACATCGTGGTAAACAACTCAAATTGATTTTGGATTGCCGCTCAGAAGTCATTAGCCAATGTTTACGCCCGATATAGCAACCAGCAATATTGCCGAACTAACGAGATAGGAATGTAATTTCAGAATTAATTGTGCGGCTACAATTTCAAGTAGAATGCAGTTTTCGAGAAAATTAGTGCCGCATATGTGTCCAGAGCGTTCATACTGACGGAAATATTAATGTTAATAATTTTACAAAATGTTTATTTCCGAGTATTTTTATTTATGGAAGAAAGAAATACAACCTTACCAACTGTTGTCAAATTTGAGGTAACTTTAGTAATCGAAAAAATGGCGACTTCCGTATTTTGGCTATACATCGTCTCATGATCTCAGGAAAACGAATAAGTTATTTTCGAAAGTGTTGTCCGTCCATCGTCGTTGACGTTAGAGCCCACGAAAATTAAGATAGGAACATGAAATTTGGCATAAGGAAAACTATAGTGTAGTCATATAGAACTCTATTAAAATTCGGAAAAATCTAAATTTTTAATGTCAAAATGGCGGCCATGTTAACAGTTTTTGTTAATATTTCGTGTGTTATTCAACTTATAACAAATTAAATAATATACAAATTTTCGAATTTCAATTCTGCGTAATAACGATCGCAAATAGCGTAAATATTGTCCAAAATTTAATTTCGAACCCTGAAAATATGTATTCGTATTATATGGCTTGATACGAGCGATGTGAGTGGGGGGTTTTAATATACACATCTCCTAGGCTGTAAAAGTCTAGCCGAAGTCAAGAAATTAGTGATATACACAACTACGAAGTTATAAAACCTGTATAGTCTATAGAGTTATACAAACTAACTCTACCACTTGAATTACCCATACAATGTATAATTTCTTATAAGGCCCAAGTAACCAACTCTTAGTGATTACATTTAGAAGGTCTACATGACATGATAGGGCTGGGTTAGTACCATGTTGGCGCCCATCATCTAGTTTTTAATTTAAAATGTCGTCTAAACACTAAATCAGCTGATGGACTAACTTCTTTTGCTGTTTTTGTGTATCTGTAAGCGGGTGAGCAGTGTATCTGACGGTGTTGACCCGTGAGGTTAGACTAGCCTATCCCATATACCGCGGTAAAGATGTGAGGTAAGGTATCGTGTGAGCGACCTGACGGATACTCATCACAAGTTGCTTGGGGAACACTGCTAACATGAGCTATAGGAGAAAGGAGCACTAAAACGAGTTGTGCA
The DNA here is from genome assembly GCA_963513935.1 of Aphrophora alni. Lineage (NCBI taxonomy): Eukaryota > Metazoa > Arthropoda > Insecta > Hemiptera > Aphrophoridae > Aphrophora > Aphrophora alni. The sequence goes on along the minus strand of OY740768.1, from coordinate 127,325,405 downwards.
CTATACTCCACGGTGTCGTCCCAAGAAAACTGGGGGAAAGGTTTTAAGCTTCCAAGTTCGTCTGGTGGGCTACCCTATCCCATGTAGGTATGTATTGGACGCCGCCCCCAGTATGTGATTTGGTGGTGGAGAGTATCCCGTAAACGCCCCGACAGTGAGTACCATGGGAGCATGCATATCCTGAACAACGGTTTCGGCTTCTGGGAACATGCGCTGAGGAATGGTTTCTTGGTGGTAGTGATGTGCATGTGGTATAGATTGCTTCCGTTACCTTTCTACAGAGTGGGGGTATATTGTTGTGCCGAGAGGCTCCAGGTGCGCCTGCCCTTCTAGTTCCTTGGAACTAGTTAACTTTACACTTGAACTATAAAGATTCAAAGATAGGCCTCAACCTGAGCAATATCATACGTACTTGCCCAGTTGTAAACAAAAATAAGCTATTATAGGCTCGTAAAGTCCTAAATAAGAATCAACTATCAAAAACAGGTCCAATCATGATAGTAAAACCTATTCAAGTTTAAAAGGTATTTGATAAAATACGCAAAAAAACCAGTACAGCGAAGTTTCCGTATAAATGGAATGTGGGGAAAAGCCGTATCTGACAAGGGTAAACATTGTAGTATTGAAAGTAAAAATGACAACATTCTCGCTGTAACTGTCCAGTGTGGGGCGGCCGATGAAGCCTAACCTAACCAAATCTAACCTTACTACTAACCCTAAACTAACTTAACCTAACCTAACTTAACCTAACCTAAACTACTATGTATATTTCTGACTTGATTTGTAGCTTAATCTTTTAGTAATATTATATAAATTAAGCGACTGTTATACCGGTATAAGCATACAGATAGCATCTGCAATACAGTCATTTTAAAAATATTTTTACGAATAATTCATAATTAATTATTAATTAAAGCGCTATGATTGCAGTAGATTCTGTGTGTAAAGTTTTATTTCCATAAGGTTTATTCTTGACAGACCCTCGTCTAACATGGTCCCTTCGGAATGTACGGGTTTTTTCGTCAAATTCCAGTTGTACTGAAACTTTGCTATACGTTTTTTCTCGTCCTCTTATAGTTATATAGTTAACTACTGATATAGTTAAAGTAGACATTAAACATCATTTGTGTGTATAAAATACAACGACTTTTTGAGAGGACAAATCAACTGTTATCAAGTGATAAACATAATATATGAACAAAAGTGAAAAAACCCCCAACACAGTCTAGTACCCTAAAGGCATTTTAGAAACTAAACTAACGCTAGTACTCTAAGAAAGTAAACCACATCTAAAATTAGGCTTGAACAATACAATAAGTAAGAATAAATACAAAAGTAACCAATAAAACAAACAGTTTTAGTTTTCAAAATGATTATTTATTTTGTTCTAGGTTATGTTGGCGTTTTTTTTTACTTTTTGATGTTCTATGATTGTCACTTTATAACAGAGGTTGATTTATACTTTCAAAACATCGTGTATATATATATATATATATATATATATATATATTATATACATATTTTATATATATATATATAAAAATTATGGCAAATGTATACTTAAACCATATCAATAAGTTAAACTTAGCTTACATGCTAAATTTGATAAAATTATCAATACCATAGCAATTATAGCTGATTTTATAATTTTTATTTTTAGGTTATGTTTTGCGGTGGTATCGCTTTCGAGGCTACGGTTTGGGGGAGTAGCCTACGTGGATCTGCTTTATCATGCGTTGCCGGGTCATCAGATCGCGTGCTAAAATTAATATAAGTACACTGGGCGAATCTCAATCTAGGCTAGCCATTTTTGACGATGTAATTCTAAAAACTAATTTATTAAAACTAACCCATCTACACTAAAACCAATATTAATATGAACTACATTGTATTGCCACAACCTGTCGGACTAACACAAAAGGCCTACCATCGTGGTTGGAACACTACTCGAGTACTCTTCTCTGGTCCCTCGCGTAAATACAGCGAAGGGGGGTGGAATGGTGACTAATCACCACAGTTTTAATAATTGCTGTAGTATACAAACAAGTTTTAAATTTAACCATGTAATACATATGTACTTACACATAACATATAATTAGTGCACTTAAAATATACAACAAGTTTTGAAGGAATATTAATTCTATTCTAATTAACCCTTCAACAATTACAGTTTGTAAACATATTAGCACCATTTTCCTGGCCTCGTGGAAGAATAAATGTAGACCTATATTTTAAGTGTCTTCAACATATAATTATAACATTAACTTTGTTACTTAATTTTGTGCTGAAACGTAACTTTTTCTTGTTGATTAAAGGCGAAAAACTGATAGGTAATCATCGTCTTATAAAAATAAAAATAAAAGAAAGTAGGTGTAGATCCAGTTCGATTACTTCGGGATTGATAAGCCTACACTAAAGATAGCCCCTGAGGGTAAATAGAGATAAAGTGAATAAAAGTCAGTAGATTTTTTTTCGGAGACGGCAAAACAGATTTCAACAAACCATAACACACTCTAGTTAAGATTATTTCGTCAACCATAAAAATCATTCCTTTTCAATATGGCGTTAATTTGATTGCTGGTTAAAGTCTCAAGCAAAACAGGATTATTTGAGTGAGCCAAAAAGAACTGTAACAAAATTGCAATAAAAATTATGGAAAAGTAATGAATTTTTACAAAATTACACTTTTAGCTTCTCAATCGATTTTAAGTAGTGAAAAATGTCTAAGTGCATAAAATTTATTCCAGTAATAATTTTCTGTTCAAGTGAAAACAAATTTCTATTTCCTGGTAATTTTAAACAGTACAATTGTTAATATTTATTGACCTAATTAAATTTGTAGGTCACGTGATTCAACACTAACCTATTACCAAAATTAGAATGCAATTAGCAATTCATCGGATGTTAAAGATTAACCTATTTACATTTACAGGCAGGTAAAAGTCTAAAGTGTTTGATTTGGAAACAATGTGTCCATTTTGTTGGCAGTTGTATTTGTTTCAGTGAGTAAAAACATATGACAAAAAAACTTAAATAGTTACACCCTATCAAACTTTCATTAGGTTATTTTATTTTTGAATTTGCCCTCTTTACACAAGTTCAAACCGTAGACATTATTCGGAAAAATATAAAAATTGTAATATAGTTAATTAAATCAAATTGATTACATATTACAATTTATTACGTTGTTTTATCTTGAAAAACGAATAACGATTAGGTTTAACTAATGATAACAATGTTGATAAATGATAACTGTGTGTTTAGAATCTATTTTGTTTCATAAATTGTTTTGGTATTTTAATTAAAAATTATGCTATATCTCTTTGCAACATACGTTCGGTGAATTTACCTGTTTGAAGCCTCGATACATGACTCTAATTTCTTGCCTGGTAAACTTTGTCTGCCTGCAGAGATCCTCCAGGGCAACTGGGCGATGTTTAGGGACACGAGATGGTTCTATCTCGTAGACAACCTCTTCGATAGGACTGTCTGGTGGTGTAGCCATGGTGTTTTTCACAAATACATCACAACACTATAAAATTAACACTTGTTTTTAAACACTAATAACTATTAAAATGTTTTAAATTCATTTAACAATGGAATCTGTAACCTATCCAAATAACAATTTAATTTATAATAGCTGTCAACAATGCTTTATATTTTAACAACATCTTCAACAAATATACAGAAATACATTTAAAACGAAACTAAATGTTTTGTGCAATAGATTGGCAGGCAGTGGTCCTATACGGACGTAGAGAAGAACCGGGCGCCACTGAGACCCTGGCCGAGCCTTGGCGTCGACTGCCAGATCATTCAAACGTCGGGACGTTCAGTATGCGCACGCGCGATTCTCCACTCCAATACCACATAGGCCTATATTCTGTACATAAATATTCATTACAAACATCGATTCGTCTTAACATTCAATGGATTGAAATTTGAACAATTCGCTAAAGTTTGTCACTGATTTTTATACGTTAAAACTTTTAAAGCACGCATTGTAACTGGCACAGCAAACGTAGTAGAAAGTCATATTACAAATATTACAACTTTTGACTGATTTTTATGTTTTATAAAGAATCCGAAAAGTGATTTCCCACATGACATCTGTACGTAAGCATGATAGCGATCATGAAATATAATTTAAGCCTGTTTGCAGCTTATCTCTGACATGAAAAAACTAAAATTTCTTTTGTTGTTTTAATGTAAATCCACTTGGTTGCCAACTTTGATCTTAGAGATACTTCCAGATCGCAAAGTGCACAAAGAGTCTACTCTACGTAAAAAGGATCTACAAAAATCGTTTCAAACTTTCGCCATTTTAAAATTATATTCAACTAATTGTAAAATATATTTTACAAACTAAACTTGTCTAAAATCCAATTTATTGCTAATTTTGTTTAGTTTTAAGGTTATGTTGTATTTGTCAGTTAACTCTCTTATTTTCCCCTTCTGGAAACGTCAACACCAAGACTATGAATGTCGACTGACCTTATAACCAGGAGTAATTTGATATTATTTTTGACTGTATTTATATATATTATACATGTCTTATAGGGGTACCGCTTAGAAAAGAACTTCGCATCGGTTTTGTATCGCGCAGGTAGAACTGTGGTGGTAGAGGGAGAGCCCGAGTTAGGCCAGACATACCCGCCCGCTGCTTCATTGCGTAGGGCTTAATATTTTCCAGCGACTAATCCCCTTCCCACCATGCGTGCGTGAGCCACTCTCGAGATGACGGTTCTGCGCAGGTTTCTTTCTGTCTGGTTTGCCTATAATAAAGAGTCTAGATGTGACAATATCCCGAAGGATACTAGCTGGATCTACACTTTTATTCATGTAGTCTTGGGTTAGACTCCTCTCTTTCATCTTTCCTATCTGGTCTCTCTTCAACGACTCTTGTTTTCTTCCGACCCTTACTCAATTGCACTATTCGAAGTCTTTATTTTATGATTGTTTGTTCATTGTTTAGAAAAAAAAATGATTTAAGGTTTTTCGTCTTTAAACATAAAGAACAAAGAAATTATGAGATTTTCTTAAATTTGGAATGTAGGATCGGTTCTACGAATCGTTGAAGAAGTTGGTTAACCAGAAAACAACTTTACAGCATATTTTCAATTTTAATAAATCTTTTCGAAGATAAATAAAATCTATTAACTATTATAAAATCCTAAAATAATTATTTTTGTGCAACATTAGAATCTGCAACCAATGATGGTCAATCGTTTTTCATAAATTTAAAAAAATAAGAGCTTTATAAAGAAAATCAGAAATAAATAATAAATCTACAAATCACGGTCGGATTTTAGTAAAATTTATCTCGTAGATAGATTTTAATATTCATTGAATCTTATTGTTACTCAAAATAAATGGTCCGACAATTTAAAGGTGACCATTTGAAACAATTTTCCTATAGTTCCTCTTTATCCGTGTTCTAAATGAGCATATAGTAGCCTAGTTCATAGTCTGCACATACTTAAGTCAATGTCTACAAAAAAACCAGATAAATTTAAAACACTAGAAATTTCTTTCCATGTCTGCGTATTAACCGCATTTCGAATAATATTTTATTTTTAATATTAAATTAAAACAAACCCTAGGCTTCGTAGCCTACAGTGATTTTAAAGGCCCACCCCCACCAGTTTGTCGACATAGAAATCAATATTATAATATGTAGTTCATAAACTTTACCAATGTGAAATATAAATTTACATTACACTTGTTGTATGATATAAAGTTTTTATTGTTGATGGTCAATATATATATATATATATATATATATATATATATATATATATATATATATATATATTAATTTCTCTGTGACTATAATTTACGTTGGTTAGTAAATTAATATATTGGTTTGGATTATTGAGGTTCACATTTTGAGTTATACTATCCTACAAATAACTTGTACAATGACAGCATTATACACTATTAACATTAAGACAACTCTATGTAAGAAAACTTTAATTATTCATTCATCATAATCATAGTCTTCAAATTAGACTTATACTAGACTAGACTCAGATTGATGCTTTGCACGCTCCAAATTAAATCAAACATTTTTAAGTAGCTACAAACTCTTGTTATATCTTGAATATTTATTAACATACCAAAACAGTTAAAATTTAATTTATTGTACTCTATGTTTGTATGTAAAAAAAAAGTATCAAGGAATGGTTGTACCAAGTTGGGAGAGAAGATTAACCAAGTAATTTAAAGTATTATTTAGAGGTAGAAATTTCACTTTGGAGTATCAGATCTTTGGGCATCTGTGTTGAGCCAAATCAGAGAATTAGTTTGTTCGATTGGGTTTTTGTTTAATTATTGTATTCAATATATTTTAAAGTACTATAATATATTCTATGATAGGGAAATTTATTATATGTATTATACAAAACTTCCTGCATGCATTCAAGTGGTACCATCCACACACAGCCACGGCTACACACGCGGTGATGAATTTATAAAATTTATTTATGTAAATATATTACAAATAATATTTTATAAGGAAATAAATTGATTATATTAATCCCGTTTAATCGTATTGTACCAATTCTGATTTAAAAATAAATGTAGACCAAAATATATATATATATATATATATATATATATATATATATATATATATAATAAAATAAAAAGTGGAGTAAAAACAGTAAGAATGAAAGAATGATTACGCGTTGTGACAGTGGGCCTACTACATCATGTTTTAAATGTTTAAAGAACTTGTGTGTTTGTTATGTGTCGTGTGTTCGTAATTTGTGATTTTAAACTAAGACAACGGTAATACCCGCATAACACTTGAAAATGGCTGAATAGCCGAAACGGCCGTAGTGATATAACTACAGACAAACATAGACTATTGTAACGGTAAGTCTTATAATATATCTAATGAAAAGTCGGTCTTAGGCGAAGAGCAGATCAAGGTGGTATATATCTTAACGTTTGTTAGAGGTGGACACCAATAATTTTTGTGTGTCCGTTTTTAAGCCGAAAACCTAAAGTTTAAAATAATTAGATTATATCTTATTTATAAAATTACCAACTAAGAAATTAGAATCCTTCAAAACCATTCAAAGCAATACCGATCAAACCATTGTAAAATGTTTGTTTGTACCTCCAAATTATTATTTTCTTTTACTTAAATCTTTCACATTATTTTAAGCCATAAACGTTTACGTTCCAATATTATATATAAATCATTTAGACAAATTTTGAGACATCCCACCTTCTAAAACGGTATTTAGTTTTCATTTTATTTTTATTTTTTATGAACATCTTCCGATTCTACTATTTTGGGAAGAAGGCCACCAAATCAGTATGTCTTCTTTGAATCCAGACTATTTTATCAAAAACGTTCAAGCCGAATTGAAAAATAAATAATAACATGTTTTGGTCTTATTGCAGGTAACACAAAATTATGACTTATATGATGACCGTCAATCAAATTTCTACGTTGCTAATTTCATAAAAAATAATCAATCTGTTTCAGCTGTCTTGTCACGACACGGACAAGAGTCATAGGCCTAATTTAAAAATAAAAGAAACTGTCAACTCAGATAACCTCAAAATGGATAATTCCTCAAAATACATTGAAAGACATAACTGTATTACAATCAGGTATAACACAGATCAGAAGTTATTTTCAAAAAAAAAATTCTTTTTTTTACTTTCCCACATATACGTAATATAGAGAAAGTTATGTGATGGAGTCAAAACATCGGTTTCGAGGATTAAGAGAACCCGAGTCGCAAAAAGTAGTTTTTGGAATGATGTCTGTCTGGCGTCTGTCTTGTGCTTTATAACCTAAACACGTCAACCGAATTAAATAATATTTGGTTTATGAGCATATTTTGGCCATAGCTTTCATTTTTTTCAATAACTCAAAACTTGCAGTTAGCATCCATAAGGGAAAAACATGAAATAACGAAATTTCAAAATTAACTTAAACGATTTTGAGCAAATTGTGTTCAGGTAAACCTCTAAGGATCTAAACCAAATTGTGTTCAGGTAAACCTCTAAGGATCTAAATCAAATTATGGTAAGGTAAACCTCTAAGGATCTAAACCAAATTATATTCAGGTAAACCTCTAAGAATCAAAACCAAATTATGTTCAAGTAAACCTCTAAGGATCTAAACCAAATTATATTCAGGTAAACCTCTAAGAATCTAAACCAAATTATGTTCAGGTAAACCTCTAAGGATCTACACCAAATTATGTTCAGGTAAACCTTTAAGGATCTAAACCAAATTATGTTCAGGTAAACCTCTAAGGATCTAAACCAAATTATATTCAGGTAAACCTCTAAGAATCAAAACCAAATTATGTTCAAGTAAACCTCTAAGGATCTAAACCAAATTATGTTCAGGTAAACCTCTAAGAATCTAAACCAAATTATGTTCAGGTAAACCTCTAAGGATCTAAACCAAATTATGTTCAGGTAAACCTCTAAGGATCTAAACCAAATTATATTCAGGTAAACCTCTAAGAATCAAAACCAAATTATGTTCAAGTAAACCTCTAAGGATCTAAACCAAATTATATTCAGGTAAACCTCTAAGAATCTAAACCAAATTATGTTCAGGTAAACCTCTAAGGATCTACATCAAATTATGTTCAGGTAAACCTTTAAGGATCTAAACCAAATTATGTTCGGGTAAACCTCTAAGAATCTAAACCAAATTATGTTCAGGTAAACCTCTAAGGATCTAAACCAAATTGTGTTCAGGTAAACCTCTAAGAATCTAAACCAAATTATGTTCAGGTAAACCTCTAAGGATCTAAACCAAATTATGTTCAAGTAAACCTCTAAGGATCTAAACCAAATTATGTTCAGGTAAATCTCTAAGGATCTGAACCAAATTATGTTCGGGTAAACCTCTAAGGATCTAAACCAAATTATGTTCAGGTAAATCTCTAAGGATCTGAACCAAATTTAGTTCAGGTAAAACTCTAAGGATCTAAACCAAATTATGTTCAGGTAAATCTCTAAGAACCTAAACAAAATTATGTTCAAGTAAACCTCTAAGGATCTAAACCAAATTATGTTCAGGTAAATCTCTAAGGATCTGAACCAAATTTAGTTCAGGTAAAACTCTAAGGATCTAAACCAAATTATGTTCAGGTAAACCTCTAAGAATCTAAACCATATTATGTTCAGGTAAATCTCTAAGAACCTAAACAAAATTATGTTCAAGTAAACCTCTAAGGATCTAAACCAAATTATGTTCAGGTAATCTCTAAGGATCTGAACCAAATTTAGTTCAGGTAAAACTCTAAGGATCTAAACCAAATTATGTTCAGGTAAATCTCTAAGAATCTGAACCAAATTATGTTCAGGTAAACCTTTAAGGATCTAAACCAAATTATGTTCGGGTAAACCTCTAAGAATCTAAACCAAATTATGTTCAGGTAAACCTCTAAGGATCTAAACCAAATTGTGTTCAGGTAAACCTCTAAGAATCTAAACCAAATTATGTTCAGGTAAACCTCTAAGGATCTAAACCAAATTATGTTCAAGTAAACCTCTAAGGATCTAAACCAAATTATGTTCAGGTAAATCTCTAAGGATCTGAACCAAATTATGTTCGGGTAAACCTCTAAGGATCTAAACCAAATTATGTTCAGGTAAATCTCTAAGGATCTGAACCAAATTTAGTTCAGGTAAAACTCTAAGGATCTAAACCAAATTATGTTCAGGTAAATCTCTAAGAACCTAAACAAAATTATGTTCAAGTAAACCTCTAAGGATCTAAACCAAATTATGTTCAGGTAAATCTCTAAGGATCTGAACCAAATTTAGTTCAGGTAAAACTCTAAGGATCTAAACCAAATTATGTTCAGGTAAACCTCTAAGAATCTAAACCATATTATGTTCAGGTAAATCTCTAAGAACCTAAACAAAATTATGTTCAAGTAAACCTCTAAGGATCTAAACCAAATTATGTTCAGGTAATCTCTAAGGATCTGAACCAAATTTAGTTCAGGTAAAACTCTAAGGATCTAAACCAAATTATGTTCAGGTAAATCTCTAAGAATCTGAACCAAATTATGTTCAGGTAAACCTCTAAGGATCTAAACCAAATTATGTTCAGGTAAACCTCTAAAGATCTAAACCAAATTATGTTCAGGTAAACCTCTAAGAATCTAAACCAAATTATGTTCAGGTAAACCTCTAAGGATCTAAACCAAATTATATTCAGGTAAACCTCTAAGAATTTAAACCAAATTATGTTCAGGTAAACCTCTAAGGATCTACACCAAATTATGTTCAGGTAAACCTTTAAGGATCTAAACCAAATTATGTTCAGGTAAACCTCTAAGGATCTAAACCAAATTATATTCAGGTAAACCTCTAAGAATCAAAATCAAATTATGTTCAAGTAAACCTCTAAGGATCTAAACCAAATTATGTTCAGGTAAACCTCTAAGAATCTAAACCAAATTATGTTCAGGTAAACCTCTAAGGATCTAAACCAAATTATGTTCAGGTAAACCTCTAAGAATCAAAACCAAATTATGTTCAAGTAAACCTCTAAGGATCTAAACCAAATTATATTCAGGTAAACCTCTAAGAATCTAAACCAAATTATGTTCAGGTAAACCTCTAAGGATCTAAACCAAATTATATTCAGGTAAACCTCTAAGAATCAAAACCAAATTATGTTCAAGTAAACCTCTAAGGATCTAAACCAAATTATATTCAGGTAAACCTCTAAGAATCTAAACCAAAATATGTTCAGGTAAACCTCTAAGGATCTACATCAAATTATGTTCAGGTAAACCTTTAAGGATCTAAACCAAATTATGTTCGGGTAAACCTCTAAGAATCTAAACCATATTATGTTCAGGTAAATCTCTAAGAACCTAAACAAAATTATGTTCAAGTAAACCTCTAAGGATCTAAACCAAATTATGTTCAGGTAATCTCTAAGGATCTGAACCAAATTTAGTTCAGGTAAAACTCTAAGGATCTAAACCAAATTATGTTCAGGTAAATCTCTAAGAATCTGAACCAAATTATGTTCAGGTAAACCTCTAAGGATCTAAACCAAATTATGTTCAGGTAAACCTCTAAGGATCTCAACCAAATTATGTTCAGGTAAACCTCTAAGAATCTAAACCAAATTATGTTCAGGTAAATCTCTAAGAATCTAAACCAAATTATGTTCAAGTAAGCCTCTAAGGATCTAAACCAAATTATGTTCAGGTAAACCTCTAAGAATCTAAACCATATTATGTTCAGGTAAATCTCTAAGAACCTAAACAAAATTATGTTCAAGTAAACCTCTAAGGATCTAAACCAAATTATGTTCAGGTAAATCTCTAATGATCTGAACCAAATTTAGTTCAGGTAAAACTCTAAGGATCTAAACCAAATTATGTTCAGGTAAACCTCTAAGAATCTAAACCATATTATGTTCAGGAAAATCTCTAAGAACCTAAACAAAATTATGTTCAAGTAAACCTCTAAGGATCTAAACCAAATTATGTTCAGGTAATCTCTAAGGATCTGAACCAAATTTAGTTCAGGTAAAACTCTAAGGATCTAAACCAAATTATGTTCAGGTAAATCTCTAAGAATCTGAACCAAATTATGTTCAGGTAAACCTCTAAGGATCTAAACCAAATTATGTTCAGGTAAACCTCTAAAGATCTAAACCAAATTATGTTCAGGTAAACCTCTAAGAATCTAAACCAAATTATGTTCAGGTAAACCTCTAAGGATCTAAACCAAATTATGTTCAGATAAACCTCAAAGAAGCTAAACCAAATTATGTTCAGGTAAACCTCTAAGGATCTAAACCAAATTATGTTCAAGTAAACCTCAAAGAATCTAAACCAAATTATGTTCAGGTAAACCTCTAAGAATCTAAACCAAATTATGTTCAGGTAAACCTCTAAGGATCTAAACCAAATTATGTTCAGGTAAACCTCTAAGGATCTGAACCAAATTATGTTGAAGTAAACCTCTAAGGATCTAAACCAAATTATGTTCAGGTAAACCTCTAAGGATCTAAACCAAATTATGTTCAGGTAAACCTCTAAGGATTTAAACCAAATTATGTTTAGGTAAACCTCTAAGGATCTAAACCAAATTATGTTCAGGTAAACCTCTAAGGATCTAAACCAAATTATGATCAGGTAAACTTCTAAGAATCTAAACCAAATTATGTTCAGGTAAACCTCTAAGGATCTAAACCAAATTATGTTTAGGTAAACCTCTAAGGATCTAAACCAAATTATGTTCAAGTAAACCTCTAAGGATCTAAATCAAATTATGTTCAGGTAAACCTCTAAGAATCTAAACCAAATTATTAGTCTCTATCTCAAAAAAATGCTTTTGAGTTATGGGTTAAAACTATAAATCGGGCTGTTATAAAATATGCAATTTTTCAAAATCGGCTACACCGCATTCAGATTTGTAAAGATTAATTTCCCACAACTGTGTGAAAATGTCAAGTAAAAATAAATTATGATTCACGAATAGTTGAAAAAAAAAACCAAAATAGACCTTGATTGCAGTCACTAAAAGCTCGATTTAATCAAATAAGATTTACTCTGAAGGTTTTTATGGTACAAAAGAAACGGGTTTAGGCAATAATTAAATATAAATTTATGTTTAAAGATGGCATCCATGTTTCTTTTTTACTGACAAGTACCGAACTGACGTTTTTAGCGAAGAGTAGTTTAGTAGTTTTGTTTTGATTTTGGGGCGAGTGAATGAGACAGTTTGTACAATCTGTTTGGACCGTTTATTTTATTTATTAAGAAACTTTACACAGACTATTGTAAAACAAAATTGTGCCTAATTTAAAATAAATTTGACGAATAATTATTTGCTATTTCTAGAATGATTACACGTACTTGAGAATTTAAACGAATAAGTAAAACATCATCGAAAAATCTCTTGGTCATCAAGCCTTATAAAAAAATTAGAAGAAAAGAAAATAAAATAAAGCCCCCTAGCCCTCGAATACTCTAATAACTTCATGATGAGAGTAGAAGAAGAGTTGTTTAGGAGAGACTTGATAGGAAAGACGAAAGAGAGAGATCTAACCCAGGACTTCGTGAAAAGAGGTGTAGATTCAGCTGGCTTCATAGGTTTTACTAAGCCCGTACTCATTATAATAAGCTTTGAGCGGTGCAAATTGCTGGTAAAAAAAACACACACACACATCGTTAATTAGCGCTTATACTAAAGTAATAAAAGCTGAAAAGCTGACTTGAAACTGGAATTTTGTTTAATGGCACTAGTGGACTATTAACGACTTCCACCTTGGTGTCGATGTGTGCAGAACACCAACCTGAATAAAACGAGCAATTATGGTCTAATCAAGTTCTCAAGAGTTCGATTATTGTAACTACGGGTGTGAAAGTCTAGAATTTTTTAGTCTTGAGTTAGATTTCTCTCTTTCATCTTTCCTTATCGAGTCTCTCTAGACCAATTCTTGTTCTCTTCCGACCTTAGAATACTAGAGTATTCGAAGGCTAGTGGTCTTTTCTTTATACATTTTTCGTTGTAGAAAAGAAAGTATTATTGTTTATTTTTGTAATAGTCAATAATGACCATTTTTTACTTTAAACAACAAGAAATAAAAAGAGATCTTTAGGTAAAAGAATCTTCCGAAAAACTGTTTCAAAAAGCAACCATTTTAAAATTTTTGAGACCTGTATTTATTAGTAACCAATATATTGAACTACAACTAGTATTAGTGATAATGGATGTGAAATGCACTATTAGAACCTGTAGAGATCTATTTGTGCCTCCTAAGTTGCTCCTTCTAAAACAGAGAACACCACTCCGTAGAAGCCCCTCCAGCCGAACATGAAGGGTAGGTATCTCCTCTACATCAAGTCTCAGACTTTTACCGCTTTTGTGCATTACTGCGCAGCATTCTGAGGCTCTTTGTTGGGTGTTTCTTCCATCAGGAGTGCGAATCCTCCTGAGAGGCCTGTTCGATATTTCTCTACTACGTTTATTATCTCCTCTACATCAAGTCTCAGACCTTTACCCCTTTTGTGCATTACTGCGCAGCATTCTGAGGCTCTTCCATCAGGAGTGCGAATCCTCCTGAGAGGCCTGTTCGATCTTCCTCTACTACGTTTATTATCTCCGAGACAAATTCGACAAATCAGAAAAATTCACGAGCGACATGCTTTAATTATCATCACGTTAAAGTGCGGTAACATCCTCCTCAAGCTTGTTATTTGTCATTTCCCTCTTCATTTTTTTTCCCACGAGCATCTAGGGAAAGGATGTTCCACCGAGTCAGAGCCCCGTTTGGTCGGGTAAAGCTAAATACTGTAAGAGGTCACCAAGTATCCCATAGGCTCCGTTTGTGACACCTTTTGCCCGGGTTCGTTCACAGCAACGCGGGTTGGGCTGAACATAGAAGTTATCACAGTGTAGTGGGAGTTATCGACAGCGTATGCGGGAATTATGGTGAAAAATGGCTGACAGAAGAGATCCAATAAATACATCTACACGGAAATGGCAAGTAGTGGAAGTTACAGGAAAGACCTCAGACCAATATAAAAAGTAGAAGTCTGAGGATTCTGTTTGCAGCGGATACCAACTGGGAGATGGTTTCGCAAACCTTTGTGCCATTTATTGTATTACTAACAAAATCAAGACAAATTTTTACTTCAATTTTTGTCATATTTATAGTTTTATTTTATGCAAATGAACCATTTTTCATTTTCATTTTAATATGACAAAACATAAATGAACATCATCAGATGCAGCACACAATGAACTTCAGGTATAAGCCGCACATCGTAGGACCTAAGGATGACCCCTCCCCACGAAATAATTTTCAAATTTACATATTTTAGTAAAAAACAATTATTCGGTAAATTACAAAAAGGTAGCCGATTTTAATATTTACAAAAATTTTATTTTATTATTACTTTGTACCTGTTATCACTTTCTGTATTAACTTATATATATATATATATATATATATATATATATATATTGGATATCTCTTTCTCTCTCTTTTAAATATTTGATACACGTCGGTGCGCCAAATTTCTATTTTATTTTAGGATATTTTTTTTCTCTAGATGCATACATCAAATATATTATGATTTGAATTGCATATAGCAATTAATTATTTAAATTTTTTATGTGAACTCAGTTTTGATATTTATTTTTTTTAAATATTAATTTGACTCTCTTGACTAAAAGAAAAAAATACACAAGATACAATGAAACTATAGGTTAGATTTATTAAATAAAACGAATAAATTCAAAACCTGTAAAATTAAAGAAATATAGGTTTGAATGGATAGTTCATAAGTCTTTGCCAATGAATTATGAAATTTAATTATTTGACCATAACAAATCTATAGAATACAATATTACACATTAAGAATTGGTCAATGTTCATTAATTATGATGTAAGAAAGAGTCAAAGTCTAACTCAAAAACAAACAAGAAAATCAATTAAAAATATTTCATCACAATCTCTAGGACGGTTTGTGATATGCAGTCTTAACTGTTCGTTTGACTATCACAGGACTATCCTTACATAAATAAAACATTAATACATAAACACAAGTCCTATCTCGGGTTTTGGGGGTAACTGTCGGCTTTTCTCGAGGCTAGGGACAGCAATAATAAACATCTTTGGGTCTAAATCCCAAATACACAAATAAAATACAAAGCAATAGTTCAAAGGTAATGGAATGAAAAGTTATTGTACAGAGTTAAATTGTACTACATATTCAACTAATACAGATAACAAAATCGGTTTAATGAGCATTGTATCTCTATGGGATTTAATCGACCAATCCGCGCTTTAGTTACTCTTCGTGGGCTTGTCTTCGGATGTAATGAATCTGTTGTCAGACATTTCTTGTAACATTTGTAACAAATAAAGCTCTTCACGAAGATATATAAACGGCTCAAAAATAATGCACACATTTTCTCATTCACCCATCCCTAAAACCAAATAAAAACTAACCAAAATTGCCAGTTCGGTTAGTAGTCAGTTAAAAAGTGAAAATAAGCCATGTTAACCGCCTTTGAAAAGATATTTATATATTTAAATAAAGGCCTAAACTTGCTTTGCTTAGCTTAAAATGGAGATCAACCTGTCAACATTAATTTTTGTTTTCTGACAATTACGTTTATTCCTAAAGCATAACATTTCTATTCTTGCAATTTTTCACACTGGTTTGGGTCATTAATTTTCATTTTACACTGAAATGTGAATGAATCAGTAGAGTCAATATTAAGAAATGACTTTTGCTCATGACCGATTTTTTTTTCTTCTTCATTTCTTTTCTACCGAACCTGCTTCTTGTAATGGAAAACTGCTACTTTTTTACCAGCAGTCTTAACGATCTATCTAGAACTTATAATACAGGTAATAAAATAACCCAATCATCATAAGACCTAAACATAGTCAAGGACTGTGAAAAACTAACTTTTGGGTTATAAAACAGGGTAGGGGAATTAAAAGAGAATCTTTATTGTAGACATCATTACCCAGATAGAAAGAAGATAAAATAAAACTGGAACACAAGATCTCACCAAAATTACGTTTACTTAATCAAACGCGTTTCAACGACAAAGTCGCCATCCTCAATGATACATAAGCTAGACTAACTAAACTATAACTAACCTAGCACTGCGCCAATCCCTGTTTATACAAAACTAAAGGGGCGTGGCCTAACCTACTATTTAAACTATCTAAAGGGGCGTTAACCAGGGCCTTGCGTAATTCCAAATAACTTAAAAGATAACATCTAACTAATAAAATATTCTTAATTAATCTTATATCTAACAATTCATTTTATAGTAACATAAGGCAAATAAATATTTTATTTTATTTTAGTTGTATTTGTAGATCTATTATTGTACCAAACTTGTGGCAGGGGACTCAGTGTTTTATAGAATTCATTTTATATTTTACTTTAATATAGGATTTTGTATCGGTCCTAATTGTATAGGAGTTTTATTTTATCTAATATTATCTCAAGCTCAATATTTATTTAGAGATAGAAATAAACAAAATAAGTGGTACAGTAATAGACTATATAAAAGAATTTGAATGGAGACTCATAAAGTGTTCTAGGAAGCATGATCAGTTCTCATTAAATGGTTTCGGCTACCAACTTTGCCATGAGGCAAATACAGTAATAACTTTGCTACATAGTTATATTTTTAAAATTGTTAATAAGAAGAAATTAACTGCTGCACACCGGTGGTCTCTTGTTTGCAACATAATTTTCCCCACCTCTAGGTCAATATATCAAAACAGAAAACTTGGGGCTCAGCCAAAGATAATTTAAGAACTGTGTCTAGGTCAATTGTTATACAAAACTTCATAGATATCCATGATTTGTACTCAAGTATTATTTTCTGTATTGAAATTTATTACTAATGTCACCTTAGTGACTAATTGTTAATCATGTAAGACTGTATACTAAAGTTTGTCTTAAGGTGCATTTGGCTTGAAAATTTCAAAAAACGGCAAATTCATTAGTGTATGACCTAATTTTTGTAATAGATCAGTACTGTAATTCTGTAAGAAAACTTATTCATTTAATTGCTTTCTGATAATAATTTGTTTATTGTTTGAAAATTTTAGTTTATTCAATAATTACTATATAGGCCACAATTATCGAAACCAACATTTTTTATAGGCCTACCTTGTTAATAAAACCTAGGCGTAGGTTTAGTTACACATTTAGTTTTTAAAACATGCTATAAAATCATTGGTATTTAAAAATAAATTTCATTATTTACCTCCACAGGTAGCTTTCTTCGCTGCCTGTAATAAGCCAAATACTGATACTTCCTAACTTTAATTTTGTTAGTGTTTTATTTGGGGTTTGGAGATTACTTCTTTCATATTGTTATTAACCACAAGGCTCATTGGATGATCTATTTGTATTAAGTGTTTTTTGTATTACAGTGTAAGGTGAGGTGTTATATTAAACTCCATGGTGGTCGTTTTTCCAAATACTGCTCCTGCACACTTCTGTGCTGAAGGAGACCATTAAAATAGATTGTATTAACCTGATAAATAGATTAAAAAATCTGGGGGGGAAAGTAAGAGAAAAGACCTGATGAAAAAACAAAAACACTTTCTACCCAGAGTAAAACTAAGGGATTTGAAAAGAATCGAAGAATGCAACTTACCCAGGATTAGAATTGTATTACAAAAGAACTCAGTTACGTGGGAACATCATTCCTCGAACGCCCATAAAGGCTGCCTCTGCAGGGTTAATTTTCTGTTGAAATAGCACAAGTTTTTAATTATTATTATTATTATTTTAACACTGATAGTAATTCTAATATAAACTTAATCCATATTATTACCTTTATCATTTGGATATGAATCAACGTTTACAAGATTTTATTATAATGAATTAATTCAAAACACACTGGACTAAATCCGGCAAAATTACCACAGACAGGATATTATTATTATTGCTATAAGATAAACCGATAATGGAAAAGTAGTAATCCACTAGTATCATCCCAATGATTTAGACAAATTTATCATTGTACTTTTTTACAATAGCCCTCTAGTTGTCACTGTTAATTTTTTTTTTTTTTTAATTTCACAGGATATGTGAATGTAGTTACTGTTTTAAACAGAAACCTGTATTCTGGTGGTTAATTTTGAGGTAAACTGATCTATCATGTGCTGCTCTCAGGGATAGATATTTGTTACTACTATTCTTCCTGTCAGTTATATGGTTTCATACAAGCAGTTGTTTGTAATAGACTCAAAATGACTGAAAAGGTAAGTTAACACAATATTTTGACTTAATCTTTTTTAACAAATTATCAAATTTTACTACAAGTATAAGAGTGGAATCTGTTATTTCATTGGTTCATAATTCAATTATACGTTTTGACCTAACGTTCAAAAATGATGTTACATATGTGTAACATTGGGCATTCAATGAACAAATTGAAACTTTTTCTTGTTTAGTGTTATTTTATAATATATTTTTATGGATAAATCTTTTACATGTATTTTTTATGTTCTCTACTATCCCAATTTTTATTTTAAAAATCCATTCACTCTCCACTTCTTATCCACCTCATCTTTATTAGGCATACAAAATAAAAATTTATATAAAGTAAAGTTTGTAATTCATTGCTTCCAGAATATAATTAGAGACGAGCGAGATATTTTTGAAACCCTTTATGAGCTAGATATCAGTGATATCGAAGAACTCAGTGGCAATGAAGAAATTGATGAAATTCAAGAGCAGGCCAAAAAAATGTGTATTGAAGAATCAGAACATGAGACATATGAAGAAGTCTTAGTACAAGCGGGAACAACCCATGAAAACATCTTTCATGAACTTGAAGCAGTTGGTCTATTTGATGATGCATGTTTATATTGAGATACAGAAATACCAGGACCAAGTCATCAGGTGGATTGAAGAATTAGAACCATGCATTGCCATACATGTGGAGCCTAATACTGGGATACAGTCATGATGACATCCATTGTGAACCAAAAGAATCTCACCCACCATGCCCACTCAGTGATTGAGATGACAGCAACTGAGTTTAGGTTTCCAATAGGTCGTCTTCAATGGAATAAAGGAGATGTCTAGTCTCCTGTAATACCAGCTTTTATTACAGTTGATCATACTGTACTATTTTCAGTAAGATCTCCTTATGAATATTTGAAAGAATTTTTTTCAAATGAAATAATAAAACAATGCAGCTAGAGAAACAAATATTTAGTCTTCAAAAATATGGGACTTCCATCAATTGTATGAGTTTGAACAATTAATTGTTAACCATTTATTTAAGAATGGGGCTTCCGCAAATTCCCAGTGTTCGCAGTTACTGGGAAACAGGGATAGCACATCCATCTGTTTCTCCCAGAAACATATTTGAAAAACTTCTCACTTTGTTACATTTTAGTACAAATCTAGATGTGTCAGAAGATCAGAAGAAAACAAATAAGGTATCGAAATTAAGACCTTGGATGGAAAAGTTCTATTAGAATTGCCTAAAAGTGGAGCCGGAGGAATACCAATTGATAGATAACCCCCTAAAGCTCAGTATTACATAATATATGTAACAGCTTTAAAGCTTCTATAAAAAAGGGGTGGTTGGGTCGAAAATTATACGCCATTATTATATAAGACCTAATTAACAGGAAGACCTTAAGGCTTTCATAAGAAAAGATATTTTGTTTCACAAAATTTCTATGTCTGGGCACTAGAGGGCTATAGACAAGTTCGTTTAACCAAAATATTTGCAAATAACGACAATTATAAAGGATTTTTTTTTTAGATAATAATGTCTTCCTTAGATTCTATGATAACTTATTATTTGCAATTTAAATAGAATCAGGCTGTTTACTAATATAATAATGAAGAATGTCATTGCTAACAACGTTAATTATTAGGTATACCCACTTGCCTTAAATATGTGAAAAAAGTCAAATCAATACCACTAATAATAACTAGTAGTCTGGATTCTAGTTGTAGTTCGGTTAAATTTAGCATACAAGCGAGATTTTACTCTTAGCTGAATTTGTTACAAAAAAAAAGACTACCAAATTACAATTACCATGTAATTTTCTGTGTTTTCACTTCATTTTCTATGGCTTCTTTCCATTCATCACTATATTGAAAAGGTTCTTTATAAGTTGTTGGATCATTTGATGTTGGTACACAATAATCTGTATACAATTCATAGTCTTGGACTTTTTGTGGTATTTTTAACTGGTCGTTTTAAACTGTGGTTCTTAATCTAATTTATTTATCAGTACATGTTTCTTTATCTTCCATTTTATTTATTTTTCAACCTGTTCGTTTGTTTCCCGTATTTCTGCATTGTCCTCTTCAAGATATTTAATATTAGTTTTGTTGAAACACACGTCTCTTGAATATATAATTTCATTAGTATTAAAATCCCATAGCTTAATCAATTTCAAGAATAACCTACCATTATAGTTTTCCTTGCTCTAGTTTCTAGTTTAGTTGATTTTCCTAGATTGTAGGCCCATGCATTAGTCCCAAATAAGTATTCAAGTTTTTATATATCTACTTTTCTTAAAAATATACTTCCTGGAGTTTCCCCATAGAGTATAATGCTTTTGGGGATGAACAATTCAATTGGTAAGTAATATAGCGAACAGCCTCGCTCCATAAATATTTTGGTAAATTTATTTCGGAAACACATAGTTATAACTTATCCAGCAGGATATAATTAATTTTTTCGGATACAAAATTTTGTTGAGGTGTGTAACCTAACTTTTACACAATCTTTATTCCACTTGCTAGAAAGAAACTTTTAAGAAAACTCACCACTTCTGTCACATCAAATTCTACTAATACATTTACCACTTTTTTATCAAATAAAATTGAGTAGGTTTTATTTGGCTTCAGCTTTATTTTTTTAATAATTAAGCTACACTAGAGAATAATCATCGGAAATGTTTGATAATATCACCATCGCTAGTTGAAATTTTAAGAAGCCCTCCGATATCTGAATAAAGTAATTCCACAACTTCCCGTGATCTTAGTTTATCTACATTTTTTATACCTTTATACAAACTTCAAAAGTTTTATCTTCATAAGTTGATTTTAATATTTTTAGTCCCCTCAGATGACCAAAATGTTTATGCTTCAAATCTTTGTCACTGCAATCATAGACACTTGTTTATTTATTATAAATTTAAGCAAGTACAGATTAACAAACAGTTAATTAAGTATCCTATACACAAATTTTTTAACAGTGTTCTTAGTAAATCACAATTTATTGCCATTTTGACTTAATCTTCTTAATGATAATAGGTTATGAGTCAGGTTAAGTACTAACAACACTTCAATACTTAAATTTAAATTTCCGTAACTAACCTTAAACTTCTCTTTCTTTTCTGCAAATAAACTTTGTCCTTACCTATTTTTAAATTATTTTCTTGGGAAGAACTTTTAAGATTCAAGTTAATTTTTCACCAAGTTGTCGGTAGCACAAGAGTCAATTACAAATTGAACACTTTCATCTTTACATCCACTGTTGGCATGTTCTTTTGAGCGAGAGGCTACAAATGAAATTTCTTCAAACGTAATATAAGCTTTTTTTCGTATATTACCTCGTATATTCCTCTTCCATTTCTTGCATTACCTTTTCCTCTAAAGTTTACTTGATGGTTATTACCCTATTTTGGTTTCTATTAGGTATTAGGTAACTCCGCCTTAAAGTTGAGATATTTCTCAGATTTCATAACATTTTTTTTTTTTAATTTTTTTGCTATAAATGATTTTGCAAATGAAATTTGCTGTAAACTTATTTGTGACTTTGATTTTTAATTTTAACTATACTCACTCTTAACAAATTCTAAAGTTACACTTGTCATAATTGGCCACAACTGCGGTAATTACAGCATCTTACTTTTCTGGTGTAGTAAGGAGTGAATTACAACACTTTCATCTAGGTTAATATACGTGGCTTCTAAATCTCGAATCATGCCACCAAATTTAACAAAATGATCTTGAAGGTCATCGGATTCACATTTTAAAGACATAATTTTCTCCTCATACATAATTTGAAAATTTACTTTTACAAAAACATTTTTTAAAGTCGACAACATATTCTTTGCAGTTGTTCCATCTTTAATATATTCTAAATGCCAATCAGTATACATTGAATAATAATTGACCTTGCCTTTGCATCATCCTTCTTTTCTTTGTTACCATTAGTTTTCCATCTTCTATATATAATATTGTCTTAACTCCTTTTCCTTCTAATATTGCTTCAACTCTAAATTTACAACTTTAGAAGTTTTCTGATGAAAATTGTGGTAATTGACGATTGTGCAATGCTTGAAATCTAACTTAACAACTGCACTTCTCTAAAAATAAACCTTTAACACTTGATTTATGCATTTACTTTATATTATATTTAAAAAAGCATTTGATTCTAAATCTTTTGGTCCCATAACCTGATAACATTTCAATGTGAATTCTAGGTCAGATAATTAATCTCTTGACTATTACTGAAACCACAGTTTTAATTCTTATGTTTACTCTAACTAAACATAGATACTGATTAAATTTAAATGAAGGGTACTAACTAAAAGACTCTTACTCACAAATAAACACGAATAATCGAAATATGCTAAATTAAATCTCCTACTAACAATTATAGTACAAAAAATTTAGTTTGGATAACTCGTATTGATTATATTGTGCTCAGCTTCAAAAGGAAAGGTGACACCATAAATTTGAAATAGTGGAAGAATACAGTGTGACCTTCATTTTAAAACAGTTTTCAAATACAAAATACTGTTCCCAAGTAGGGAACATTGGATATCTTACTCTCGGTTTTAAATATCCGACAGAAATAAAAGTGTGGATTTTTTAAAATAATTAAATAAATTATAAGCAATTAGTGTAAGCAGAATAAATAATGTTTACATTTATCTGTTAACAATACCGATACATTTTTTTCTGACATATTTTATGAAAGTGATATCAAGTATATCTTAAGATATCCATGCATACACCCAAAATATGAGAATATGACTCAACCGAATATGTGTGTGTTCCCAATGCTAGTGTGTAGCATTCACAATAACCAAGAAGTTACAACTGACAAAACAGTTCAGGTTTTACTATTTATGATCCATGCATTTGGATAGGTGCAAAGCTTATTAAAGAACATAACAATGAAAATTCAGTTACACTGTAAACTACAGTATGTGGCAAAATAAATAGTACTGAAATCGTAAGATTTTATTTACATAGTTTTACCAACATATACAAGTAAAAGGAAGCACAATCGGTTACACTCGGGTAATAACATGTTCAATATGACCTCTGTTCAGTTTTAGGCAACACTTGTACCGTTTTTGAAGGTTTTGCATCATTTTGGTGAAGAGGGGTTGTTTCATGCTCCTTATACACATGGTTATTTTTTCCTGGAGTTGGACGATGGTAGCTGGTGGGTCTTCATGGAAAATCTTCTCCTTCAACATTCCCCAGACGTAGGCGTCAGGTGGTGTAAGATCGGGGTAGTGGGCTGGGTAAGGAAAGTTTGTTCTAAGGGAGATGAGGCAGTTACCGTATATTTATCTAACAAATAGAAAAACTGATAAAATAAGGTATACATAACCAGTATTTTATTATTGTTGAAAATATTAAATGATAACAAATTCTAATAATCCTGTGAAGGACTAAAGAGTTTTTCATATCCATTCACTTTGATATGGATGGATTAAATGTGCTAACCAAATAATTTGTGGTCAGAACATAGCGGTTTTGTCTCTCATAAGCAGAATTCACTATCAATTATGGCTCCCCATTCTGGGCTTCAAAATTCTTAGTTATCTTAAATTCCCCATTACTTTTGAGTCAAGATTCATATATACACTTTCACAAACTAACTGGGAATGTTACCCACTGGGAGGTTAAATTCAAATAAGCACTGTATTACTAACACCACTTTTATTTTAAAAAAAAGTTTATTTTATAACTATTACCCATAATATAAATTCCACTAAAATGTTCAATTTCTCAATATATATTGACATCTTTGTCAGCTAGAGGAACAAAAATATAAACATAACATATGATTGTTGGGTTGTTCTCACTAAAACTGTAACAATGCCTATAAAAATACTAAAAACCTTTTGAACATTAATTTCTTTACATTCCCAGAGAGCTTAGTGTTTTCTGAACAATAATAAGTTTACTAGTTATTTTCCTATTCCACTTGCTACCTAAGCTGTATAATCAGTTTGAAGGATAGAAATGTAGAATAAATTTTAATCCTTACAATAGTTTTACTACAGTTTAAAAGTTTTACTAAATTTTCCCAAACCAATTTTTTTTTAGTTAAAAAGAAATATCAGTACAGATATTCTGTGTTATAAACACTGTTCAAAACTTAATAGTACAGTATTTTTATCGATCGCCGATGACTTCCAGAAGTCTGGGAAGTCTATTTCTATTATCCGTCTATTCTCTCATCCGTCACCCCACCGGTCACGAGAATGACGGTTAATCGAGACTCTACTGTATTTTACTGTAGAAAAATGACACAATATTTTACAATTTTAACTCTACCAATCTTACTGCTTAGTATGTAGTCTGTCATTTTCTTTTGTTTTAAAACTCTGTGAGCCTTTCTGGCAGCTATGCTCTGAATTCTACGAAGCAGTAACACCTGAGTGATGTCAGATTCTTCCTGTTCCTTCAACCATTATTATTAATCGGTTCTTATTAATAATTATTCTTTAAAATCAAACTTGAGTATGATACTAACTTGTAAACATTCATACCACATTAAATATATACGGTACATCATTACGTATTACATGTGTACTATTCCCCCCCCCCTGTCCTGACGGTTAACAGAAACTGACGGTAAAAAGGATGACGGTTAACCGAGACTCTACTGTATTATGGAATTTTAAACTGTACTACCGTATACATTAGAAGAGGAGAAATGAACCATAACAAAATTTATCCTGTTGTGAACAATACTGAATTAAACCAGAAATAATTAGTTAATCACACCATACAAATACAAAATAAATGACTGAATATGAATAACATCATAACATTTTATTAATATAATAGTAAAAGTAACGATTTAAAAGAGACCTGTTACAACCCTTCTAGAGATGTGATAAAATCAAGAGAATATATTCTTTTCCTTAAAATAAAATTTGTCCAAGTGTCAAATTTCTTATTTTGTCATTTTTAATCTGATTCTGTTATATTCAATAGGTATGTGACATATTTCGTTTACAAGAATACAAATTTTCCTTCTTAAAATTTAAGTACAGTTCAAAATGAGTACAATCCTAAATACAAACATCTGTAGCCTACTAACTACTATCCTAATTATTACACAATAAAAAAGGAATATGAAATGAATTCCATGACCATGTTACATTGAAAAAACAGAAAATAACAGTGAACATGATTTAATAAGCACTCATTAAATAACACATGTAAACAAGAATAAACCACTTCAACATACTCCTCAATGTTGCAGCATCAACTTGATCATTAGCAACAGCTGGTCACTAGCATTTGGCAAAACAGAAATATAAATAATTATTGTTTTACAATTGTTTTCACTAACTGAAGTATAATCAATACAACTTCGTTCACAAAGAGTTCATTATTTATTTATAGCCTACAAGTAAAAATGTATGTAAAAAAAAAGAAAAAGTTATTGTTAGGTTTTAAGTTAGAGTTTAACCCTTTGACTACTATGCACTACTGTACCTAGAGTTCTAGTCTTCACCACCAGTCTTCTGTAGTAAATGCATGACCTTGAATGGCAGCATTTCTTGTGTCATGTGTAAGTAGGTGAACCAATTGAAAACAATTTGCACCTATAATCTTTCCCTGCCTGATAAAGCACTCCTCCTTTTGAGGTTACCAACCTTGATCCCCAGTAAGTGTGCTTTGCATTATAGGCACCCCTAATAATAAAATCACTTCCAAAGGTTTTGAAAAGGCCAATATACTCTTCCTTTGTTGGAGAGTATCTAGGCAGTAGATCGCTGAGATTTTTAGCTGTTTGTTTTTTCCTTGAATATTAATTTTTGTTACCTGTATCTTTGTATCAGCAATTTTGGGCTCTTCATAGTGTAACATATTGTTTCTTATAAATATTAGCAGAACCTCCTCCGCTTTGTCCGAGGGATGTGGGGGTATGATACAATCATAATCACCTATCTTGATGAATGATTGTTTCGTAAGATGTGTTTCAGAGATGACAAATATCTATTTTCTCATATCTCAAAAATATTTCTAATTCTGTAATGTGATGAAGTAGTCCATTTGCATTCCAGGTAGCAATTAATAGAGTATGGATCATTACATATTTTTTAGCAAGGGTTTCTTAATATTTTTTCCACCATAGCTATATTTTATGTTAATGTCTTAATTAACTTCTCTTGATTGTTCAACCGCTTCAGACCAAGATCCAATGTTTCCCTTATTACTGAAAATTCTTCCCTCACATTCCTTAGAATTTGACTATAGGACGTAAAGCCATTTTATTCTTTCCTTTCTTCCCTGGTTTCCTTTGCTACACTGTTATTTGATTTTTTATTTACAATTAGGGCTTAATCTGCCCCAATTTCCAATTATTGATTAATATGCTTCTTTAATCTTGCTGTTCTTTTGCTACAGGGCATCCCTTATAATTTGCTGCATGGTCCCCTCGGCAGTAGTTTGCCTTCAGGTTTTAGATATCTTTTTAAGGAAAACATGTCCGTAGGATGTTTACCTGCACATTTAACACCACCATATTCTCTCTGGCAGTATCTCTGTGTGTGACCAAAGGTCTGACACCATTTACATTGTTGAATAAGATTTGTATTTCTCCTCAAAGGTTCAATCTTCACAGCTATTCCAAGAACTTCTTCATACTAATTTAATAGAAAAAATATGTTTAGTGTCATCCACATTACCTTAAGAAAGCATAAAGAACTGAAACCTCCTCTTATCAAGGAAATTTCAACAATCAAGATATACAGGTGATAAGAAAATATTTAATAGTCTCAGTAACCAACTAAAGAAACATACACATGAAATAAAAAACGAATCAATAAGCAGATACTTTAGTAACTTAACGGCTGACAAATATACAGATTACTCTCTCTGGAAGGGGACTAAAAGAATAAAAAGACCAAAGAACCACCACTGAAAACGCCAGGTGACAACCAGGCAAAACCCACAAGCAGGAAGCTGACCTTTTTGCGAATAACTTGGAAGACATCTTTAAACCATTCCCTCAGAATACAACTGACGAGGATAACAACATTTATTAATAAAGTCGATGAAGAGGAAATTCCGCCAATATCCCTTAATGAGCTTAAGAACTTTATGAGGTCAAATCTTACTACCAAAAAAGCCCCAATCTATGACCTTATTATTTATTAGACAGATTTTGAAAGAACTTGACGAGTTGGCCCTTATCAAACTGCAATACATAATAAATGCCTGTTTTAATTTAAGATGTATATTGGAAGATTGCGGAAGTAATCGTTATTTTGACGCAAGGGAAACCAACCCCAGAGTAACATCATATCGGCCTATATTGTTGTTGTCCATTATGTCAAAAATCTTTGAGAGATTACTTATTAACAGACTTAGGCCAATTATTAAAATTAGGAAATGAATACCATCCCATCAATTTTGCTTAAAAAATAAGCATTCTACAATAGACCAGATACATTGTATGATACTAATATTAATTTGATTGAATACTAATATGATTGAAAAAGCATTTGAGGAGGAACAAGTTTGTTCTGCAGCCTTTCTTGATCTTGTGCAGGCATTTGATAGTTTGGCATGAAGGTTTGGAATTTAAATTACACAGAGATTTGCCAGTTAAGTATTATAGTATACTTAAATCTTAGTTTGCAAATAGATATTTTTGTGTTCGGCCTGGTCAGGAATAGAATTGAAAACAATAAAGGCAGGAGTACCGCAAGGGAGCCTCCTTGGACCCATACTCTACCTACTGTACATCAGAGATATCTCATGCAGTGTGATGTCAATATTTGCTGATGACACTGCGTTAATAACAGTTGGGGATGATATCAATAGTGCTATACATAAACTGCAAGCTGTAAAATAAAATGAGTAACTGGAATAAATGTTGGCGTATTAAGCTTAATGAAACTCATATTTTGCTTAAGGAAAATCCACTCATATTAACTTTACATAAAGAAAGTAACATCTCTCCCCGAGCTAATCAATGATCAGATTATATTATTTGCGAACAAAGCAAAATACCTGGGTACGACCATGGATTCAAAACTGAAGTGGAAAGATAATGTTAAGAAGAAAAAAGAACTCACCATTAAGTACAGAATACTTTACTGGCTACTTGGACGTAACTGAGTGGAGAATAAATTAATAATTTATAAACAGGTACTCAAGCCTGTTAGGATCTACGGACTTGAATTACAAGGGTGAACAAAGAAAACTAACCTGAAAATGATCCAACCTTTCAGCACAAAGTTTTGCATGGGATAGTACCATGGTATGTACGCAACAAGGATCTGCACCGTGATTTACACATCAATCTTGTCATTGAAGAGATCAGAAAGAAAGCAGTAAACACAAGCAGAGGCTGCATTCACACGAAAACTATGAAATGGAAGTTACTCTAGATAAACCACAAAAAGGACTCAAAACTCAAAAGAACAAAACCATAAGAACTGACCTAGTTAGTGTAATATTGGTGATTTATAATGATTTGTAATATTAATTAGTGATGTGAAATTGGATATGTTACCAATAGAGAATGAATTTATTGATGACTTTCCATCTCATGTATCTATAATAAGATAGATAAATCATTAGTTGATCTGTACAGATGGGTCATGGTATTAATTTTTTAAATGTGTTGCTAGACCAAAAATTACTGTTTTTGCATAGTAATAGAAAACTATTCATAATTTCTACAATTTTATAAGTAATCATTTTTATTTTATTTTATTTTATTTTTTAGTAGAGTGTCAAATATTACAAATATATAAAAAATTGAAAATCAAAATTGATTTTTTATTTAAGTGTACATAAACCTATATATTATTATTGACTTTGACATGTAATAAACACATACATAATATAACTGTTTTGTAATGAAGTTTATATTTATTCAAAATACATTGTTTTATATCAAATCATTTCGTAAAATTTAAATATCTAGAAATAGACCTAAAAGCTATGATTTTTCAATTTTAGGAAACACTGTCAAAAATAGAATACAACATTCGCTTACAACAAAGGCGTTATAATTTCAAACACAAACGAAATTAAAACAAATTATTGTTTAATATATAATTGTAGGGTAGTTCTTTCCAGATCGAATGCATCAAATTTTGTAAAGAATGATAAAATAATAAAGTTGCTATGTAGGATATAGCAGGAGGCCGAAATATTGGCTCTTGGCAGTCTAGGGATATAAGTGCCCGGGCCAATATACCGATATACATATCACAGTACACAAACCGATATATCAGCTCTTGGCGGTGAACTACAATAATGAAAAAGCCGATATATTAGCTCTTGGCAGTCAAAGGGTTAATAGTTTAGATTTTGTATAGTGAGAAAACACAGGCTTACCTTGGAAACTGGTCCTTGGTATTACCTAGTAGTACACAAATAGGAAAACGCACATACAAAAAAACACTAGTTCTGAAATATTATCTACTGATTGAGAAAGTGAACAGTGTTACGAAATATTTCAGAACTTTAGTGTTTTCCTATTTGTTTACTACTAGGTAATATCCAGGACTACTTTCCAAGGGAACCCTGTGTTTCCTATCCAAATTTAAAATTGTACCAAATCTTAAAAAATTATTGTTGTAAATATAAAGTTCTGATAAATTGGTAATTCATCTTTTTCCTCAAAATAACAACTTCTGATATCAAAAGTTCATCTTATAAAAGGTAACCACAATGAACTATCTACATAACTAAGAACAATAATTTAACACCAATTCAAAAAAAAAACATTTAATTATAAAAAGTGCTTCTCTGAAGTTATAATTTGTTGTTTGTATATTTCACTGAAGACAGTGACACTATTGTTCAAACGCGTTTGATAATTAACAATATTTTGCGGCAATCTGTGTTATTATTCCTAAAGGATATGAATCCAGTTGTATTTTTAGACATCAATATTACTAATAAGGTAAAACTTGATTATTATTTCTTTACTTTATTTGGATGTCATAAATATAATAAAGAAATATTTTTAAAAAGATAATTTTAATCTTCATTTACAAATATTATCAAATGAAAGAAATTTTTTTCACAATTATACTTCTAGATATCTTCCTAAAGACCCAATTGCTCTATGAGTCTTCTTGACATACCTGTCCTTTTGTGGACAACCCAAAATCTCAATCGTTTTCTAATCACGACATTTATGTTTAAAGATCAGGAGCTCTGTAGTTTCCTACTACAAACCATTTTCCCTGAATAGTGACTCTCCAATGAATATACGCATCCAAAATCCATATGTTTTCTCAGGTGGCTGTGCTCTGTGATTAACCCTACCACCTTCCTTACATTACAACTGCCCAATGAAAGAATGTCAGATACAACAAGCTTAGAGAGGACAAGAAGTTAAGATTTACTTAATCTTGAGATATTCCTTTATTTATCTTTAATTGTTACAAATCTTCTTGTAAAAATTTCAAACATTCATCAATAAACGTTGGGAGGCGAATATTTAGTCTTTACGCTGCAGAAATCTCAAACACAAAATTCTGGAAATAAACTATCCAAGAAGAGATTGACATTACTCTTAAAATAAAAACTTGGAGATGTATTAATCATACAATAACAAAGCCTCTGGGCCAACATCACAAGGCTTGAATAAAACCCAAAGAGAAAAATGAAACTTGCAGACCAAAGGATACATGGGGGGCATTCAATGGAGAGAGACAACAAGGAAATTGGAAAAACTTGGTAGGAACTGAAGAAAGATGCAAAAATAAGAATCCGATGTAGAAGCTTTGATCTAGACCTTAGGCAAATATCGTGGGAAACAGGTTTAAGTTAAAACAACAAATTTTATTTAATGTTCATTTAAAAAAATTTATAGTTAAAAATATATTTTACAGTAGATAGCAAATCAATCTAATCACACATAATATTTAAAATTAATATCATTTATGATGAAGTTGCTGCGAGTAACTTATCAGCCAATTCTTTAATATATTCAGAACCCTCACAGTGCTTTTGTAAGTTGGTATTAATGATTTCAAATCCATAGAAAGCACCAGCAATTGCTCCAGCCATACTAGCTATTGTGTCAGTATCCCCTCCTACTGAGATAGCATATTGAATAGTACGTCGAAATGGACAATCGGTCTATAAACAAATATATAGTTAATTTTAATTTAATATAGTAATTTATATAAATATGGAAATTTTTACTGAAGGTAAACAAATAAAATGTTTATATTATTAGTAAACTTCAATAAGTACCAATCTATAGAAATTTTCATCAACTTAAGTCATACAGTAGAGTCTTGATTAACTGAGTACTTTGGATAACAAACTGTTTTTTTTTTTTTTTTTTTTTTTTGTTATACAGTGTACAGTGGTTATCCACGAAATTGGGTGGCACAGACATCACGGATAACAAAAATAGCGGATAATCTGCAAGAATGCTAAAAATAAAGGGAAAATTATAAAATAGTTTTTAACATAAAAGACTTTAATATTTTGTACATAAAACACATAATACACAGTACAAACCTATAAATTATATACAGTAAAACGTTTTAATGTACATTTTACATGAAATAAAAAAGTGTAATAAAGGAGATTTCTTGTAGTAAAGCAAAAGAACAATATATACGCTACACTAGTACAGTACTCCAATTTAAAAAATCAAACATTGTTTTTTGGTTCTTACTGAGTAAACACTGTCTCTTGATTCTTGACTGAACTTTTCTTAGCATCAGTTATTCATCTAACTGCCCTTCGTCTTGTTCCTCTAAATACTAGAGCAGTCCATTGACGTGTTGCAAGGCCACTTTGTGTATCAATCGTGCATGCACATACATTCCTCTTCTTCTTCACTTACACTTTTCTCTTCGTTCGCCCCTCTTGCTTTGTCTGCTATTTCTTGGTCCGTCAGTTGCTGAATCCCAGCACATTAACGTCACAGTTCAACCACTCTAAACAGTAAGATTATCTCTACTGCACAACTTCGTTATCATAGTTTTATTGGTTGTTACCCGTACTAAACAGGTAATGAGAACCGTAAAATGTTTTTCCACAAGACTCGTGGATTAACCACTCGCGGATAATCGGGAGTACACTTTATTATAAAAATTTTCTGAAGCAATAACAAGATTATGAGTGAAGTAATAAATGCTACAAAAAACATTGGACACAATTTCTCACTCAGCCATCCCCAAAATAAAATTAAATGGAACCAAAACTAATGGTCACCAAAAATGTCAGTTTGATAGTTGTCAATCAAAAAGTTAAAATGAACCATGGGCACCGTCTTTGAAAAACTATTTATATATGAGCCTAAATTTGTTGCACTTGTGACATAAACATGTCCTCAACCTAATTAGTCTTTGATCAAAATAAAATTTTTAATGGCAACATCAAGGTTTATTCCTCTTTTTTGCCCATTATTCCTGAACCATGGTATTGTTTTTTACAAGCAATTTCACACACATTCTGTAATTTTCACAGTTCATTAAAATATGAATGAAATTGATAGAACCTATTTTTTTTAATTACTTATTTTATAACAGCCCCATAGCAATTTTTTTTTTTTTTTTTTTTTTTTTTTTTTTTTTTTTTTTTAGAGAAGGCTCTGTTTCAAGCCTTAGAAACTACTTTTTTTCCAAAATAGTTGGGAGCCGATTTTGAGAAAATTGTGATTCATTTTGTGATTTTGACTGAAGAGTCCTTAAAATCAGAAAAATGTTCAAAATATTTGACATCGGTTATTTAACACTTCATTTAAGTATCTCTATATTACGTACATATAAGAAAGTAAAAATTGTACAACAGGAGAAACGTAGACAGGATTTTCAATCAAATTGGAGTAAAATACATTCCCATACATTTACCATTTTTTCCTGCACATCTTGGAAATCTCCCTCACGTAATAGGCCTGCAGACCAGAAAGGGAGATAATTCTCATAAAAAAATTCTTTTTTAATTTTTAAAAGTAATTTATTACAGAAATCATAATTAATATTATAATGTAGTAATATTTAGTTATTATTGTTATTAGTAGTAGTATTTATACAGTATGATAAATTAATGTTATTTTATTCCAATGAATATAATTTATTTTGAAATACTGTATTAGCGTAAAGATGATGTAGAATATAAAAGACAAAGACCAGATATAATATAACCTGTTAAAGTTCTAACAAATTTAAGTATGCAATGTAAGTATCTGGCACTATCACCAGACCAGCAAACATATCGGGATTGACAACATTTTGCAGATAGATATTTTTGAAATGTTGCTGGATTAGATGACAAGAATTACTAACCTTGAGTCACCATATCTTGTCAGCTGTGTTGACAGAGAGGAAATGTATCAAGATGAACCTAGATATATAAGGAATGCAGTGACTTGGTATACGAAGGGTTCAAAACCTCCAAAGGTACTGGTCAGTTTATGGAGTTAGGCCCAGAGAGAGCTTCAGCTTAAGCCTGGGAATGCTGATAACCATTTTTAAATATAGATAGAGACTACAAGGATAAGATCATCTATATAAACTTGGACAGTAGAGCACCACTTCTAACTTTGGAAAAACACAACTATACTTCTAGGATAGTGTGGGATTTTCATGTTCTGAAAACCCTAGTAAAAACCAACAAAGTAAATCTGTTGGGGGTTCTGGGTCATCAGGGTAATGAAAAGGGAGACAGTTGTGCCAAAAAACTAACCAAATACCCCTTCATTTGTCCAGAACCTTACTGCGGAGTAGCCTATACCTTAGCATGCAGGTGTGTCTCCCAGTGGGTTTTGAAAGAACACCAGAAATTTTAGGAGAGAACGAAAGGTAATTTACAGTCTAAGAGGATACTCAAAGGTAAGTTACCATCCTAGCTTTTTCCAAGATAACAATATCTAGTGGAAGCAGAATTAGCAACAACTCCATGGCAGCAGTCTGAGTTCCATTTATAACACCAAAACACAGGCATGCCTAATGCTGCACTTTAGACAAATTTCTAGCAGCAGTATTCTGTTGCATCTTTGGCCACCATACTATACATCCATACATCAGCATAGGTCTAACAATGCTGAATTATATCTAGTTCGCCAATATGAGGGATTAATTCCCAAGTGCACTCTAAAGCTCGCCTCATCATCATCAGTGAAATTTGCGAGTGATTAATAATACTTCTCATATGGCTATTCCAGGTCAACCTATAATCCAAATTATTCCTAAGTACTTTAATTCTCTGACCACTGTATCTGCCCACCAAAGAGTCTTTTAGTACACTTCACAGTTTTACGATAGGCTCCAAAAGTCCGGGACCTAGGCAGTGCCATCCAGCTAACAAGTGCCTGGATGAAATACGAGGATTGGTGCCCTAAGCCAAACTGTTGTGCGAGCTATGACGAAAGCTGATGGGGCTAGATATGACCCCAGTGTCAAACAGAGCCTATTTAAAACATAGACGGACCCAGTAGTATGTACTCCTTATTACTTCAATCAGGTCCCTGAAGGGGTGGACTGTAATAGCCCAGTACTCGTGGAACAAAATGATTAGGACAAAAAACAAAAATAAAAGTATAGATCAATTGGAGTGTAGCTCTGGGGCCTAAAGCATTTAAATTGAGAAACTAAGCATGGATGATACGACGCCCATGATGGAGGATGTCTTGCAGAACTCAGGAGATGGTAATATTCAAGAGGATAGTAGTAAACAGAGGAAGGAAACAAAAGTAAAGTTTTTCCTGTGGTTATTTACAAAGGAACTACATGGGAGAGAGTTCTATCGAGGAAGGAAAGACAATTGATCTACTTGTTATGTAAATGTACAGGAAGCTGTAATCTGTACTCAAAGGCACTTACAGAGAACAACAGTAACAATCAGTCACAAACTATAATTAGATCTGTTTAGAGAAAAATAAGTGACATTATGGAGCAAGAGGGCTACTGGCCTATCCTCCCCAATTAAACAGGGGTTTGTGTTATCTGTAAACCCTACTTTACTCCAAAATAGCTCATTATACACAGCTCTATGAACTACACATATTGATTCAAAAGATTAAGGTTGTCAATGACACAAACCATTAAAATAAAGTTATATAAGAAAGCACATCAGCTATGACCATTTAAAAAAAAAAAATTAACACTATAACATATCTTGAGATATATTATTTACTGCATATTATTTACTGTTTTGTAAATAAACAAAACATATTATACAATATATGGACATATTTAAATTTGAATTATAGTTTGTAACATGTAGGAAGACCGTTGGCTACCTGGCTGACGGAAGAGTCATCTCACTAACATACACGTAGCTTTCAATCACACAAACATAGAAGTTTATACATGGCCCTTGAAGGCTCGTCTCAGGACCAGTAAATCTACTGGACTCAGTAATAAGGTTTTTTTTTACAATAAACTTTATTTTTACTGAGCAAGGTAAAGATTTTTTGATTTTTTTTATTCTGCACAAAATTTTAAGAAAAATGATACTTAACTACAACCAATTTCAAAAAATCGCTATCCTTTACTTGTCTCCTAAGGAGATGATTACACTGCTGTCATCAACCTCATTAGTTAAACTGTTAAGATACCTTCCAAATGATAAGTACAGTACAACCTCGTTTATCCGGACTAATTGGGACCGAAAGTGATCCGGTTAATCAAAAATCCGGATAATCCGAAATTATAGAAAGATAAATAAAACAAAATATAAAATGATAACTTACCATTTATAAGTCATGAAAAAACACAACATTTACACAGTCATTCAATTTACACAATACACGAAATTACACAATGTACTGTAAATGACAAAAACATTTTATTTACACACCTGAAATATTTACACATGCTTTTAATTTATACAGGGTTTAGTTGTTATTTACAAAAAAAGTCATTTATCTTCCTCTGTTTTAATTTGGTGTGACGTTTCAATGCGGCCCTGTTTATACGATTCAATGCGTCTAACTTTTGGGCCATTGTAAGCACATTACGTTTTCGTTTCGTCGCCATTTCCACGCACAAACGCTAACACACGAATATAAATAAATAGCAGTAACAACGCCCACCTCTAAATACTATGCCGATTCTCATTCACGTCCTCGATACTCCCGACTGGGGATGTGATGTGCCAACTGCCAAAAAAAAAAAAGAACGGGGTTCCCAAAACTGGCGGCACCGCTTTAAGATGTGACAAAATATTCACATTTACTGATTTACACCCTTGAGTCTTAGCAACCCGACAACAATAAAGTTGTAAAAATGACATGATGGTTTATGATGCATTGTAAACATGCACCTGGTTTGTATTGATTTCACAGTTGTACATTTTCTTTAAGGACCGTTATAGGCATCGTCATTGTATTACACTTTCTAAAATATCAAGCATTCTTTATTTTTTTCCCGGTTTTTTAAAAAATTCCCTGACATTTCCCTGACTTTTCCAGAAAATTCAAATTCCCTGACTTTTCCCGGTTTTCCCAGTCGCTACACACCCTGAAATACTATTAACCGTATCCGATCAAAAATGTAAAGAAACTAAACACGGCACAGCACGATATGGTAATGATGTATTCTGGTCGCTAGCACGTGATAGACTACCCGCCGGCATAGACAATAGACAATGGACAAAGTTACTGTCATGCCGCATCGGGGTAGGGGGATGGTGACGCAGAGGTCATTGCTCCTCCACTTTCTCTTCCCAGTGCATCAACAACCCGCCCTAATACCTCGAGGCGACACTGTAGTGTTGAGGAAATCACGTTTTTATCAACATTAATGTAATAGCAGATATTTCTTGTTGAAACTCCATATTCAAGGATAAAATAAAGAAAAAACTTAAAGTTTCAAAATATTATAAATATTATTTAAAATATTATTCAAAATATTGTACAGTAGTTATTAAAATATTTTGAAACTTTAAGCTTTTGCTTTATTTTATCCTTGATTAAATTTTTTATTTTTTGTTCCGGATCGATCCGGATAATCCAGACATCCGGTTGAATGAGGTCCGGATAAACGAGGTAGTACTGTACCTTTGAATTAAAGCAGCTTTATTTATTAGTTTTAAATCCACATTCTATATAATTACCTCTATGCTAGGAATTGGTTTCTGAGCTCTGAGGAAACAGAATATTGCCGTAGGAACAGAATACAAAGCAGCAACACTATTACCTAATATTTCTTCAACTTCACCGTCCAATATTTGCTCTTTCTTTAACAACTTGTCCATTCTCCCTAATTGTGTCACATAATGCAATATTTCTTCACTTTCTGATCTGAAACAAACATCACATATTACTACTAGGCTATTATTAAAAACAAATTATTACAATCAGAATTGTACATGAATAGTGTGATCTAGTAATCTAGCTATGTTTAATAATACCACTTTTAATTTAATTATTAAACAATAAATAAATAAAACAAGCCCTTTTCATTAAGTTATTGAAACTATTCACACTGATTTGAAGAATCTATATTATTATAATACTACACAAGGATTTATAAATGGTGCAAAAACAAATAAATGGTGCAAAAATATTAAACGAACTTTCTCACTCACACATTCCCAAAACCAAATAACAAACACACCAAAAATGTTGTTCAGTGGTTACAAATCAAAAATTAAAAAGTGCGGGTAAACTTGCTTCGCTTGTGCTGCAAACATATTCTCTGTGTAAATCTTATTTCATTAAATTTGAGCTTTTAATGATGTCAGTCAGGGTTCATTTGAGTTTATTGCCAATTATTCCTGAACCATAATATTTGTTTAGTTATGATTTTGAATATAGGTTTGTATCATTAATCTTCATATTCCACTTGAGTGAAGGACATATACAATTCATAATATCCAAGAACCTATACTGTTTGCACATCCGAGTTGAAATGTCATAATGGTTATTGTCAAATCATAGCTTGACGCTAAAAATAAATAACAAATATAGGCAATTAAATTTATCATAGTTCTGGTCTGTTTTACTTTTCAAAGTGAACATTCAAAAAACTCTGACATAAAACCAACAAATTTTGTAACCATAATAGCTAACCAATACTTTAACAGTATTACATGCAACAGAAACCAAAAATAATAAAGCAGATTTTATATCAGAAGAAAGAAAATTATATGTGAAGCAAAATTCCTTCAACTTCAACCTAACTTTCCTTTTACTATAGATAATCGAGACCCTAATGTTTCAAAAAGATAAGTGACCAATAACTTTTATACGAGTCCTTTTAACACCAAGTCGAAATTGTATATAATACTTTTATAGCTGGTTACAGAAAAAAAAAACAATATTTTCTTATCTGCCTCCCTCTCCTAATTTTTACCAACTTTTAAATATTTTGTCATATTTCCAAAATAATGTCCCTTTAGTCAAAGAAGGAGAGGAGAGGTGTTCAGACATACTGACAGACTCAAAAATCTATGTTAATAATGATGTTGAGTCAAAAATATGAAGCAGATTGGTAAATAGACCAAATTATAGTTATTGATTTGATGAAATTACAGAGCTGAACTATTCAAAGTCAATAATCATATTCAATCTATAAAGGTAATTTCAGTATTTTATGATGTAGTGAACAAAGTGTATGTGTTTTTTACACAAAGTCTGACTCGGTTGCATATATTTAGAACAGAACAAAATGATGATTGCATTGTACTACTCGATGGTCGTCGAGATAAGATGCCTTCTCATCACTTAACATGAATTTCACTATAGTGATGAAATGTTTGACAAAAATTTGTCTGACTTCTTCTAAAAGTAGTGCAATAGTCGAAGCAACTGGACTTATAATGAATATGTCATCATTTAACTTTGTTTTGATCCTTCTTTTAAAAAAGCAAAATTATGGAGAAAATTCAGATAACATCAAAATCCCTTCAAAGAGTCAACATTAGTTTGGATGATGCAACTGGCCTTCTCAAAAACAGCTTGGACAGTAAAAGTGAAATGAGAGAAGAGTTTCAAGAAATTGTGCACCAAGCTCAGGTGCTAAGCAGCAACATGGAACATTGAAACATCTCTGGCAGTCCAACACCAAAGAAGAGTAAAACCTTTTTTCGAACTCGTCATCTTTCATTATAATGATTTTATAGTAATTAAATAGTTTTTTTATCAAAACTGCTTTCTGTGTCAATTTTTGTTTCCAACCAAACGCTCTTTGTACTTCTTATTTTCATAACTTAATTTCTCAAGGGTAGTAGAAATATTAGATGGGGGGGGGCATGTATTTCTGCCTTGGGGCACAAAAATATTAGTTACGCCACTGCTAACGTACACTTTAACTCTAAAGTTGTTGATAGTAATAGAATCTGATACAATTCCTTCAGGTACTTATGCCAAAGATCCATATATAATCCATTATCTGGTGCAAGGGACAGATTGTAAGTTTTTGAAGATTTAGTTGATGGACAAAAGAAAATTCCATTCAACAATTCTTAGGTTGCCTCCTACTTAAAATATCAAATTGTTTGGAGTCCTATTGGGGGCTTCGAGTACTTCTTCTTCTTCTTCTTTTACCCTATCCACTAACAGTAAAATTGTAATTAATATAAAATATTTTTATTATGTTTAAAATAACTGTATAAGAATAGTTTTGATTGATTTTTTTTCTGACTTTTATTGAGATATTATCTGAAAATGGCAGTTTTCTCTTCAATGAACCCCATGACATTTTACTTGTCTCACCAGTGAGACTAAGTTTGAATTATTCCACATTTTATAACGGCATGTTTGGTTCATTTACCCTTTTAATTCTATTATAGAGAGGGAATTCTATTATTATTTGTTGTTCCGCTTTAACTTACAACTTTTAATTCAATTTGTTTTATAAAAATATCAAGGGTCAATTATAAAGAAGGAAAAGAGCAATTTAACCTTTTGAGTTAGGTGCGTCCATTTTGTGGTTGGACGCCATTTTGCAAGCATGTGAAATTCTAATTTCTGTTTGAATATTATTTCAAAGATGATTTTATTATAAAAGAAAAAGAGACTAGGTTCAGACTCTGATCTGTACTTGCCAGGTAGATTTTATGTGAAACGTGGATTGTGGCTTATACGCAATGAAAATTTAGCCAGTCATTGTATTTCTTATGGAAATCTCTCTTTTTAATGCCCACATTTCTTCAAATGGTAACACATAGAAATTCTTACTTTTGTTATTAAAATTACTTATTAACTAATGCATACAAATTGATATCTTAGCCTAGGCATTTTTATTAAACTGCATGAATAAAAGTTCTTCAAAGATATTCCCTCTTAAAATGTTTCCAATTATGATTACTTTTCTAACATGAGTACTTATTTCAGCCTTACTCACGTGATACAAAACCTTTCAGTCACATTTCTAACACAAAACTTTCCTTTACTGTCACATAACTACACCTTTTAGAGTATACACCTTTTATTTGAAACGTTTCATCTTTAACGGAGTTCAGTCCTCACGCCCTACTTTCCAGAAACCCCAGCTAGACTGTCTCAAGCTCTGCTTTGATCACTTGCTGACCAAGTAATGCCAACTCCATTGCATCATGGGATGTTCACGTGATTTTTCCGTTTTTAAGTTGCTTTGCGCCTTTCTCCTAATTCCATCCAAGAGGGTTATCACATATTCAATTTGTACGCGCGTATTTTGATTTTAAATTTTAGCTAAAGTTCATAGTCTTTTGAGTAATCTACGATTCTGAATATTTCTTACTTCCTATTTATAATATAGTTTCTTAATTATTTAATTAATTACATAATCAAACATCCTTATATTTATATTCATTTAATTATTTATATTTTTTATTGGTTGGAGGATGTCCCATGCTTATAATATATAAACCTCATGGACGCTTTCTACTCGACTTCATTTTCCATTTTAAAAGCAAGGCAGAAGTGAATAGATATTTTATCTTAGCATGAACTCTGTAAGCTGCGACTTACACCAAAAAATCTGTTTATCACATTCATTCCAAATGGTATACAATGATTTGTCCACATATATTTTGATTAATTTCTGTCAATAACAGTTTTAGTTAAACCTTGGGCTAATGAATCCATCCTTTTGTTAAGTACTGACCACTGACCTCATCAGAAAGTTGTTCTAAGATATGAAATGATCTAGTACATTTTCTTGAAACAATTTTTTCTTATTATTTATTAATTTAAAAGAAAACATTTGACTACTTATGTTCACACACATAATTATATATAAAAATCATATTGGAAAGGACTTTATTGTATTTATTTGGGGGAAAAAATTCTATCTGCAAATTTCTAACGTACTTGAAATCAAACTTCAATTACAAGTTAATTAATCACTTCTGTATTTAAAAAAAAAACTTAATTTTAATATGATACATATCATTCTCACTTTTTACAAACTATTTATCGTTTAAGAAACACATACTAACACATCTTTTCTTTTTTTTAGTTTACTTAATACTTTCTCCCAGCGATCAGATACTTCCCACTCTCTCGACTCTTTACAAAGAAGTTGTCTCCCGTAATACTTGAAAAAAGAAATCCCCTTTGGCAAAGCCATATTTCAGCTCCCTCTGACTTCTATATTTTGTTGCTTTTCATATGCAAGAGTTTCACAGACTAGATTTCAGCGGTTCTTAGAAAAAATCCATTTCGTTCTACTAATGCACAGATGATACACTCCAAATTCTCATCTATCTATCATAACTAATTATGTTCATAGATATGTCACTTCTATTTTACATCTTCACCTAACTTAATCTGTTTATCTTTCTTTAATATTTTAAACATAACCTAGACTTTCCCAATACATTATGACTATTTGAAATATTCTTTGTAAATATTCTTTTAATATTAATTTATTCTCAATATCGAAATACAAACAATTATTCCTGAACTATTTAATATTATTTTTTAATTATGAACCTAACCTCTTGTGATTCTATTCTCGATTTCATTATTACATACCTTATACAATACTCTATCAGATGATGCAAGCTCTCCCTATCTAACTACAAACAAATTAAGCATGGACATGCCTCCACTATTAAGCAGATGTCTCACCATACTCAATCTGAACTTATTGGAATTATTATCATTTTAAAGATAACAAAATTCTATGTGCTATTTTTGTTTTACATCTTCAATACTTCAAATACAGAAAAAATGCAAAATTTCCTAAATTTTAAATCAAACAATTATCAAATTATATCAAAATTCTTCATAAAATTACATGCCGAACTAATTGTCTGATCATTATCATTTGAGCAATCATCCTTTTAATACTAATCTTATAGACTTTGAAAGATGGTGGACTTTGAACCTTGTGGTTCTTTACCTGATAAATTCTGAAAACAGCATTTTCGAGGACTACATTTTAGCAAAGTTTTGTTAAACTCATTAGAGCCAATATTGAGTTATTGGGCATTTCTGTTTTGTATTTGGCAGCTTTAAATCTAAATTTAAGCTCGATTGATATTTGATTTTTGGGTATGAGAAGGTTTATGCATTTTTCATTACAAAATAGTTTCCACTAGTGTCTTTTTATTAATATACATTCAACTCAGTCATGAAATTTTAAAATGTACTTAATTTATTTATTATTGTTAAATACTCAATTTTTTTACAAATGTAATTAATTATCTTCAATCATTCACTGGCAAACTATAAACACTGCATTAAAAACATTTTACTTACTCATCATTTACTTTTTCAATAGCTGTAATTTTTTTTGTTAGCTCTTTTGAAAACTGTTTCACATCCAACGGCTTTAAAGGATCCAAATACAAACTTTCGTGAATGGCAATGCACTGCAATCAGGAGAAAGCCATTATTATTCTTATATTCAATACAAATATATGGGACATAAACTTTCTTACTCACTCCTACACAAAAATAAACATCAGTCCAGTTTGAAATTTATGAGGAAAGCTGCCATAAAATCAAAACTAAAACTCTTAATTTTCAAAATTGGCACGAATAATTTCTATAAAATTTAGGCAAAAACCAAACCACATTAGCTGCCATCTCCACCAAATTCAGGGTCAAGAGTTGTTTTTAAATAGATAGAATGAACCATGATCTTAAAGTTTTAATTTTTTTAAATATTTTGATAAGATTATGATGAAATTTAATAATATATAAATCAAACCACAACTAAAACAAAAAAAAAATAACGGTCCGTGAATAACTTGGAAAACACCAAAACAATCTTGACAGAAGTCTGAATTCATTTAGTTATTTTCCAAATTACCCATAAACTAATTTTGTTCATTATTTAATATATAGGCACCAGGACTGTATTTTGATAAGTCAATTATTATCTTATACATCAATATCTGCAGCTTTATTTTTGATAATAGATTACTAGTTTTGACATCTTGTTACCATCTATAGATCCAAAGTTTTACTCAAAAGAGAGTTATTTGTCAAATCAAATTTAATGTTGTATACAAATCACATCACATAATCACTCAATGTGTAAAAACACAAAGTTGTGTTCTGTCACATGCTTGA
Source organism: Aphrophora alni (assembly GCA_963513935.1). Classification (NCBI taxonomy): domain Eukaryota; kingdom Metazoa; phylum Arthropoda; class Insecta; order Hemiptera; family Aphrophoridae; genus Aphrophora; species Aphrophora alni. The sequence continues at coordinate 127,281,197 of OY740768.1, read as the reverse complement.
TCAGTAAATGATCATAAAATTTCAAAATGTTGGAAACGGTCATTTTTGTAGTCCCTTTAAACTACAGCCTACATGGGATTGTCTAGTTAATTTTATGCAACTGATGATCTATATTTATTACAGTAGAGTCCCGCAAACTCAGCGTAATGTGAAGCGAAAGTGTGCCGAGTTTGTGAAATGCCGGGTTATCGAGAATAAGGGCAAAAAATAGATTGTAATTGAAACACCAAAGCGGCAGCGATATCAAATGACTTTGTCGATAGCGGTATCCCATTGTCGGCGGTGTAAAAACACCGCGGCATTGGCACCCGTCGGTATAGCAGACATACACCTGCAAAATCGTTTGATGGGCCGCTTTTTTCCCACGAATCAATTTAGTATACATTATGGAAAACATAACATTTCTTTTCAGTTTTCTTTGACTGGTTATGATCTATGCACAGTATATACAGTAAATAAAAATGAGCGAGTTATGAAAACGGAAGCGTGTGTTGGTTTCGTTTGAGATGCGGTTAAATGTGTTAAAAAGACTTGACAGAGGGGAATCTGTAAAAAAGCTTTGTGACGAGTTTAACGTGAGAAAAGTACCATCAACGTTTCGATCGAAGTTAATGCCCGCTTTGCGATCTGCCGAACTTTTACGAACATCACTGGTTTTAGCAATATATTTTTTCCGAGGTCACCGAGTAATCTGGACTGCCGGGTTATCGAGTGCCGAGTTTGCGAGACTCTACTGTAATACCAAATTTGAGGTAAACAAAGTAGGTGATACACAAATTAAAACTTGAATTCCATCATGTCAGTGTATCAGCTAATCAGTTGCATATTTAAAACTGATGTCAAATGTCCAAAATACAGAAAATAAACACATATTTTACAAAAAAACTAAATAATGTTCCTAATTAAATATTAAGAAGATACAATATATACATATATAGATATATATATATATATATATATATATATATATATATATATATATTATTAATTATATATAACTTCTTGTTTTGTGGTAACCAAGTGTCTATTTTTATTAAATGTGAAAGGTAAAAAGTATTAAATAATATATTCATGGGATATTCCATTATGACTATTTTTTTTTTTAAATTGATTCAAGACATGTTTCTAGACTGCAATCTCATCATCAGTTAAACATTAAATGCTTGCTCGCTTGCAATTGTTGATTACATAAAAAAAAATATGAAAAAGACACAAACACTCCACAATACATATATAAAAATTAAGTGTAAAAGGGTCAGTGCACAACATCGTATTATAATAAAGCACCCTAAAGTCTTCCTGACATTTTAAAAATGATTGTGATTTAACATAACTTTCAAGAATGAATGCACGTTCAGCCTGGGGAAATCGCATGTTTGTCCGCACACAGCTAACTCACCACTGACATCAAAAAGGAGGGATATTGCTTGAGTATCATATGCTATACGCCTCTCATAAGGTTATCCGTTGCCAACAAAAGTATTCCTGCCGGCAAGAAACCAAATTTCCCACAACAATGTTTTTGAATTTAGGATTGTATAACTTCAGCTCACCCGATATAACACAATATATGATATAAGTCAATATTTATTACATATTATATAAACAGATTTTTTTAAAGTGAAATAAGTGATATATAAACTTAAAAAAGTCTATATATAAACTTTGCAAGTATAGTAGAACTTCTGTTAACCGGCCTATATCGTAGTGTACTGGTTAGACGAGAGTTTCCGAACATAAATTGTAATTGAAACACCAAAGCGGCGGCGAGTCAAACGACTTTGTCGATAGCGGTATCCCATTGTCGGCGGCGTAAAAACTCCGCGGCACCAAAGCAGCGGCGAGTCAAACGACTTTGTCGATAGCGGTATCCCATTGTCGGCGGCATAAAAACACCGCGGCATTGGCACCCGTCGGTATAGCAGACATACAAAGGCAAAAACGATTGATGGGCAGCTTTTTTTCCACGAATCAATTTAGTATACATTATGGAAAATATAACATTTCTTTTCAGTTTTCTTCTTGTCTTTGACTGGTTGATCTACGTACAGTATATACAGTAAATAAAAATGAGCGAGTTACGAAAACGGGAATACAGAAGCGTGTGTTGGTTTCGTTTCAGACGCGGTTAAATGTGTCAAAAGACTTGACAGAGGGGAATCTGTAAAAAAGCTTTGTAGTGTTTAATTTTTCACGAGAGATGACACATCACTGAAGCAGGAAAGCGATAACAAACCGGAAAGAATGGCGCCAGACGGGCTGTGAGTCATCGACAAGTCGGCACAATATTGCGAGCTCGAGCACAGTCGGATTAACCGGAGTAACGGACCACCCGAGGGCGGATTAGAAGGGTTCTACTGTAATTATATTCTCCTTTTAATATATTTGAATATTGGAAAAATCCTTTAAATTTAGCTTTTTCTGAGCACATCATTTATTTAGTAACTATTGGAATGGTATTGATGAAATAAATTACTCCTACTCATCAAAGACACAAATAAAATTCTAGTTTATTCTCAAATCGAAACATCTAAAATAATAATTTCCTTTGGTGTGACTTGAATATTTCTATAGCCTTTCAATACATAAACAACTGATTAATAATCTATATCCTTTTTATTTCAACTAAAAACCAAGGTGAGTATCCCGGAACTTATAATTTTTGAATTTATTTATTTTGAAACTTATATTTATTTTAATTAAAATTTTGATTATGAATTTACTATTTTAATTCTTCAAAACATGTTTTCACCCTGAGAAGAAGAATTCAGTCAAAATTCATTTTTCCCAAAGATCAAATTCAAACTTTCAAACAATTTAACATTTAATAATATTTTATAAAAATGGAAGGAAATTTGAGTTTCGCTTACACGTTACACCGTAGTTTTGGAGAATCGTAATGAAGGATCCCTCGGCGTTCCTGGATGCTGTAGTTGTTAGAAGCTTCTTCAGGATGGGCTGGATTCATGTAGAATGAAGACAGTCAGCTTAGCAGCTCTCGGTAGAGTAGCGTGAAGACTAGATGAAACTGCAAATTCAATTTTTAAAGAAAGATCCCCGAGTTTTATGCAGAACTTATGCTCTCAGCTAAAACTATTATTTGTAGTACTGCATGTTTTTTCTGGAGATATGGACAGAAAATTAATATTTTGTGGTTTTCCACTATATTTTTCATAATTAAGATGATGTGTGTAATTTTTTCTTTCTTAAAACATTTTATTTGGAAGGAAACTGCACTTTCGTGCATCAGCACGAACTATGTAGCTAACAAAATCGACCTATACTGCGTCTAGGTAGCCAATTCGGTTTGAACATGAAATTAGAATCTCACCGTAAATTTTCCTTAAATTATCTATAACTTTTCTTCTACTTGGGATTTTGGAAAAAAACTGTTTATGAATTCAGAACCTCTGAATTATTTCTAATACAGTACAGCCTCGATTATCCTCGGAATTGGGTGGCAAGGGCACCGTGGATAGCAAAAACCGCAGATAACCCGAAAAAAGACTAAAAATGAGGTGAAAACACAAAAAAAAATATTTCAGCATAAAAACTATGTTTTATTGTACAAGAAACATGATATGTAAAACTTTTAAAATATGTACAGTACAGCAGAAACCATTGCTCTACATCTAAATCACTAAAATAAAGAACAGTAAACAAAAAACAATATATGTACTGTACTGTTAATCAGTACACTCAAGTGTTCAGTTATGCCTTTTAAAAAAAATCAGTCACTCGTTTTTGATTCTTGCTTTGGAAACACCTTTTCTTTATTCTAGATTGTACTTTTCTTAACATGAATTTTTCTGCCAGTTGTGCGTCGTCGCCTTGTTCCTCTAAATATTGAAGCAATCCGTCTACGTGCTGCAAAGCAGTTTCGTGTATCATCCTCGCAGGTGCCTCGTCTTCTGAGCTTCAACTTTGTTCTTCGTTCTCGTTCAATCCAATTACTTTGTTAGTTATCTCTACGTCAGTCAGTCGTTCAAACCCCAGAACACTTGCGTCGCATTCCAGCCACTCTTCTATGTTCTCTTCGTTGACATTCTCACCTCCCGGAATGGATGTCAACAAGTGTAGCAGTCGGCATGACTTCATAATAATTTCAAGTTTTTGTGCAATGGTTAACACAACTTTCTTTCGTTTTTCAGCCATTATTAATTTCAGGAACTAACGAAACACTAAACATGAGCGCTGACAAAGAAACATAAAACACGACTGATCCATAAGCGCGCTTACTGACAACTGACACTGCTAACAGGCCGAGAGAAGGGGGGAGGTCTGTACGTAGAGGGGAAGGTCAGTGAACTTGACAAAGGAGATCGATACTGTGATACTTTGACATAAAGCAGTGTGAAATCTCTAGACTTTAGACTTCGGTCATGTGCAGTCGTAATTTTAAAAAAAATTCCGTGGCACTCGCGGATAATCGGGGTTCTACTGTATTTGAAAGTATCATTTCTAGCTTATATAGTTTGTTCACACGTTGAAACATTTCCCTACTGTTTTAAGAGTTCGTTTCTACAACTCGTCGAAATCGTTGAGTCTGTTGAAGAATATTCATTGCATGATCTCCAAAACTGATCCAAAGCTCATCTTTAGCTCTACTTTATTTTAATTTACAAAAAGAATTCTATGTTTATCTTGTGAAAATTTACTGTTTTAACAATTATTAATTTCTAATAAAATAATTAAAATTTTGTTCTTTTATAAACTACTAGTGAACTGTCTTTTATTGACAATCATTTATTTATATAATTAAAATACCATTATCCCAACCCCAACTACTTAATTTTCCGGGATATTTAACTCACCAAGTATTACTCAATTTACACATGTTTATAATCATTTAGACCATTCTATTAATAATTTAGACCATATTTATAACCATCTTATTAACAAACATTTATTTATTCATTCCTTATAACATCGTAGTGATTAAATTCATTAAGATATCAAACTTTATTACTTAACTTCTTTTTCATTTTACTTTAATTACTCAATTTGTCAAGTACAATTTCATTTTATTATTCATCATAGTTAATTAAAACCAACTTTAAACTCTGAAAATAGCATTATTAAAAAAAAAAATTTTTTTTTTTACTGTAGCCTACATCGATTCTTGCCACATATTTAATATTGCAATTTATTATTTATATTTTTCTTATTTTTAACAATAAACAAGAAGGAATCTTCGGGTTAATTTAGAAGTATTTTGGTAATCTTTTTTGTTTTAAACTTGTCTTATAAAATATCTCGCATTTCAAATTTAAAATGCTGGATTTTGTCAAATTTGTTTTACCAGCCACAACCAGGAGCTCGTGCAAGGTTCAATCCTATTGTACTCTGGCCTGGCATACTGTTTCTCACATGAATTTTAACTTGAAATTTTTTTGAAAAAATCCCTTTGGACTGGGTTGGTTTCCACACACTGTCTAATTCCTCCCATTGTCTATTCAAAACTAATCTAACTGTTGATACAAAGTCAGATACCATAATATGCGGTGTGACTGGTATCTGACTTGTAGTATCCTTTGCCGCTTCATCAGCTATTGTGTTTCCCCAAATTTTGCAATCTCCAGGTACTCAGCAAAATGATACTCCGACGTCCCAAAGCTGAAGTCTGTGTATGGAACACAGAATTTCTTCAACTAAGGGATTCTTAGAATACATATCCTGGGTAGCCTGTGAGGCACTTTTGGAATCAGAACACAAAAGATAGTGACGGAAACCAGATGGAACGGTATTAAGGTCTTTCAAAATACCAAAGAGTTCGGCTGAAAATACACTATCAGCTGAGGGTAATCCATACTTATATGTCCGACCGGATTCGTAATATGAGAAACTGACTTTATTGTTCAGTTTAGAACCATCTATGATAATAATTTCACTAGATGGGTATTCATCAAGTATTTAGTGAAACTCCTGATGATATACATCAGGAATGTTGTGCTTGATGAATCTGGACAGTAAAATTCAAAAGCTGACATTTGAATGAGCCATGGAGGAATAAAACATGGAGTATTCTTTTCATTGGAGAAAGTACAAGGCCCAAATTGTCAAGGATTCTAAGTGTTCTAATGCCAAATAATGCAGTACAATTTTGACAACATTTATATCTATCAGCCAAGGGATTTTTTAAAACGATGACATAAACCGGATGATGCGATTTGAAGCGCAGACTACATATATATGTTATTAGTAGTTCCTGTCTTCGTCGAGTAAGAGATGGTTCACCAGTCTCAGCATGTAAGCTAGAAACTGGGCTCGAACGAAATTTTCGAGAAACAATACGCAGTGCAGAGTTGTGTATAGAATCAAGATTTTTAATGGCTGAGGGTTTTGCAGATGAGTAGACTATGGAGCCATAATCAATCTGCGATCGAACAACAGCACAGTAAAAACATAGCATACATGTCCTATCGGCTCCTCAACGAGAACTGCTGAGAACACGTAAAATGTCAAGTATTTTATTATACTGTATTTTCAAATCAGACAGATGTGGAATCTAAGAAACTCTATGATCAAACAGTAGACCCAAAAATTTAACAGTTGCAGTAGTTTGACATCATGTTATGTCAAGAAATAATAAAAGCTGATGGTTCAGTCTTCGACGACTAAAAGTAATGCATTGGGTCTTGGAAGCAGAGAACTTGAATCCTGTCAATCTTGACCAAAATTGCAGTCTATTTAAAATGAGTTAAAAGGCTCTTTCGGCAGTTTCCATAACTCGAGTAGCCACATATATAGCAAAATCCTCAACAAATAGAGAAGAACAGCGGACAAGGCACTACACATTAGCGGCAATGCTGTTGATTGCCACAGCAAACAGGGTCACACTCAGCACATTACCCTGTGGGACACCATTCTCTAAATGATAACGATCAGACAACAAAGTTCCAACACACACTCTGAAATATCTGTTGCTAAAGAAGTTTTTTATAAAAGCAAGAATATTGCCATTTATACCCACGATTTTAAAGTATTCAGAATTCCTCTTTGCTGAGCTATAGAATGGTTACACCCAGTGTCTGAAACAAGAAAAATGCTCTTTGTATGTCAGACTCTAGAGAAACCAGCAGATCAGTAGATGATCTACCCTGCCTAAAAGCCAAATTGTTCAAAAGCAGCCGGTTACTTTTGAGGTATTAACCAGACTAGATGGCCATCAGTCCAGACCCACAACTGGAGAGGGAAGGTCCGACACCTCCTCCATCGCCACCTCCTCCACCTTCCTGACCAATGACCAAAGTGGCTGTCTACTGAATAGAAATCGTCCATACGTCTTCGGCAGAGGAAGCTCACATCAGATTACCAGATTCAAAAGTTGTCAAGCTTTGTTCTGGTAACACTCCTAGACGTGCTACAATCAAAAAAACTAATCCCTGTATGTGAATGTAGTGTTTATGTATCGGCAGTGATTCATGTTATTTTAACAGCCTCTATAAATTGTAAAACTATAAGAGTGTTGTATGGGTGTATATATTCAGAGACGTTTTATTGTTCCAAACGTATATATCTAGCTTGGGTTACACGAGGGACGCTAAATCCCTATTAATAGGTGCATATAGTCTGCAACCCCCTACGATAAAACCTTAAGTAAAAATGAAAGTAAGAAAATATAGTAAGAAACATAGGTGAACTGGGTGTATATTAATATGGATGATAGTTTATGTGTTGTGAATGTTTGACTGGGGACCGCAAGGGATGCCAACACCCTCTTATTAGATGCAGCTAGTCTGCACCCCCCCTGTGGGGTTTTTTAGCTCTAACAATTCCCGAAATATTCTCATGCAATTTTGAATTACGTGTATTGTAAATTGAACAAATGTCAAAGATAAATTGATTTTAAATATTGAAAATAGTGATTTTTGTTAAAAATTTAATCAGACAGCTATTTTCAATGTAATTGTAAATACATTTAAAGAAACCATGTTGTAGGAAATAATTTTTCAATTATATAAATTTGAAAAATACCAAATTATGTACATATAATCAATAACTTATTTATTTTGCTATTTACAGATACAAAAAATTTATATTTATAATCTTATAAGATATTTACAGCAAATAAATTAAATAAATAAATATAGATCCCTTGAGGCAAAGCTTGTTTTAGGAGTCAATCATTGAAAATAAAACAAATTAATTTTTGGAATTGGAAGATCTGTCTCTTTCAAAATAATACATTACTTGAAATAAAAAGCAAATTTTTCATATTTTTTTTATAAATAAATAAAAGTACAATCTTTTCTGGATAATTCTCTCCCTCTTTGTAAAATTTACAATAAAAGAACAAAAATGTAAAACTATTTGTATAAAACTATAGACTTATAAACCAAAATAACCAAAGACTTTTCATATCTTCAAACAGCTCTCCTTTGTCCATCAGGTAAAATATACATACTCATTTTATAAAGTATAATGTGTTGCCTTGGACTGTTTAATATATAATATAGTTAATTACCTTAGAGGTTGTCCTCAGTCCGTATATTGGTTTTAGCTACAGCGCTGTTTCGCCGAACACTGTCGGCTTCATCAGGCCCGCACTAACACATAGACACGTAACACAAAACACTAACACATACAGAATATAAGAAGAACCCAGACAACATGTTAAATGACAAACTGAACTTTTCTTCCAACCCTATATATGATATAATAACAAAAATTAAAACTAAATAAACATAGCAAACATGTTTACATTTCATTTCAGCTAATCTTAATTATCAGTATCATACTGATAACTGCTGTATAGATCCAGTACCATACCTGCAGCTGGACAAGTAAGACATATAATGTGGCCACAAACAATTTTATTATTTATGTACGACGAGTCATACTCCGATTTTATATGTGTTAGTGTTTTGTGTTACGTGTCTATGTGTTAGTGCGGGCCTGATGAAGCCGACAGTGTTCGGCGAAACAGCGCTGTAGCTAAAACCAATATACGGACTGAGGACAACCTCTAAGGTAATTAACTATATTATACATACTCACTCACCCCTTTACATTCACCCTTTGTATTCACCAATCCTTTAGCCCTACATTCCCTTTTACATCAAATCTCAATTTACATAGGCTTATATATACATACACACAATTCTCTATATCTTCATCATATTCAGCACTTGAGCATAATATTTTTTTTGCGGATTCATGGCCCATTTAAACTTCCTGAATCTTTATATTCTCTTAGAAACCCCTAATTTTTTAATTTTCTCCAAAAAAAATATTTTCTGGACAACAATTTTTTTGTATTAAAAGATTACATAAATGCAGTGCATTATACTTATAAGTATTTAAACATGATGAATTTCAAAAATTACCTACTTGCAAAATAGCTCCATTAACACCTTGCGGATGAGTGTGTGTAAGGTTAGTAATTTGTTTTGCAAAAGAAATCATCTCATTATAGTTGCTGTGGTAGAACAATGCAACTGGAGCAATACGCATGGCTCCACCATTTCCATAAGAACCAAAACCATCAAACTGCTCCCGTGCTGGATGCCATACATCTTCATATTTCTGGTTCTTTAGTTTATAGAAAACTTCGATAACATTTGGACCATACCCTCGCTTTGGTTCTTTATAGTATTCAGTCACAAACCTTAAATTAAAGAATATAATTATTGGTAATAATTTTGTTTATTTCTTAGATGTTTTTATAATATTTCAGTAATAAATACAAGAGGTAAGTAATATTATAAAAGTAGCCTATACATAATTTATTGTTTATTGTGTACCTTTTAGCCATGTGTTTTGCATCGAACCCATTTTTTTCTATTAAAGATTCTGCGATGCTTTTTGTCATAGCTGTGTCATCTGAATACTGATGAAAAGGAGCTAAAAAGTTTTTAAAATGATTTGTGTAAAAATATTTAAATATTTTTAAATACACATATATTTTTTAATACATATATATATTCTTTTAAATACATAAATATTCTTTTAAATACATACATTTTGTAACAGTACTTAAGAAAGGAAGGAGGTACATGGAGTAAAAATTATACTTTAAATACAGTAGGCCTATTATTTTACTTGTACAATCACATTTGTTTAACATGTGGTAATTATTAAAACACAATAAAGAGAATTCTAACTGTATTTGTTGGTCATTTAGGCTATAACTTCATGATTTCTTCTTCTTTTTTTATAAGAAATGAGTCTAAATGAAATTTGCATTCAAAGCACAATTTATAAACAGATATTTATACTTTTCTTTCAAACTAGATACAAGAAAAATTTTCAAGTAGGCCTATATATTTTTATAAAAATAATATACAGTTGCAAACAAAATGTATTATCATGAATGAATAGTAGATAATAAATAACAAAGATTCAGCAATTTCCTTCTCATTCAGTTGATATGGATGATAACAGTAGGCAAACATACTAGGTAATTAGTCAGTTTTATTAATTTTTTTTTTTTAATGTTTGGAATTGTGACCTGTTAACTTTTATACATTTTTAAATCAAAATAAAAAATATTTTTGTAAACTGCAGCTTATATAATAACTACAAAACAATATTACAACAAAACAAATTTTCATATTTGGTTTTGTGTATGGATATGAGAAAGGTTGTGCAACATTTATGAATTATTTATTTCTTCCAAGTCCATTTGACATTTTTCGTACAAGAAATATTCAAGAACTTAAATAATGAATCAAAGCTGAATGCAGTAAAATATCAAAACAAAAATCCAACATACTCAGAAATTTATAATTGAAATAGATTTATAGTATTAAAGCGAACATTAAACATACTATGTAGAAAAATAAAAGCTCAGTTGGTAGAGCATTGGTGCGTATTTCACTTGAAATAATTATTTAATTAATAATACAAGCTTGGTAAAATAATGTATAGCGTTAAAATCAATAAATTAATTTCATTAAATACATACGTACAGACTGCAAGCTGAGTATGCAGATAGGTTTCTTCAATGTCATTTGAAACGAGTTAATTGATCCGTTATAACTCAAAAATTGCAGCAAAAACAAATTCGAGTGAGAACTTTACGACTTATACTGGGAAGTGATCAAGGATAGCTCAGTTGGTAGAGCATGAAAGCCAAAGGGTCCTGGGTTCAATTTCCAGTCTAGGTCATATATTTTTCACTTGAAATAATTATTTAATTAATAATACAAGCTTGATATAATAATGTATAAAAAATGTTGCCTGCAAGGAAGCACTTTAGTGACAAATAAACACAAATAGGCCTATGTATGTGCGTGTTTGTGTGTGTAAGTGCATGTATAGAAAAATTAATAATTTGTTTTGTTTTTATACTTACCTTTGAATCTGTAAAAATGCTGTTGTATCAATATATATATATCTTAATGTACTGTAGATGTGTATAAAATTATTTTTTAAGATGTTCTCAAAAACTATAACTCTCTTGACCTCATTTCAATTAATTTAATAATCAATGTTGTATCTGAAATATTTGTGTGTGAAGCCTTTGGTAACAGTTATTCTTTAATAAGTATGTACTAACCACTGGAGGATTTCATAGTTATAATATTGTATAAAAACTTATCTAACTTGTCCTAGGTGTCAAATATGTATTTGTTATATAATCAATTGCTGTATATATTTAATATGTAAAACTATTTGACTCAATTAGTAAACAATTTTATGACTAACAAATAAAATTAAAAGTTTTACATTATATAATTAATAAATATTTCCATATTTTTCTAACACCCTGTATAATATACTAGTTCGGAACCATTGGTGAGTGGAAGTAAAATTTTATTTATAACTTCAGGAAATGATTCGAAATTGTGAATTCACTTTTCAGACCAAATTCATCTATGATACATCTAGCCAAAATTACCAACGAAAATTACAAATCTCTCAAAATTCATTAAAGGCCATAATGACAAACTCGAAACTATGAATGAATGTTCTTTGTTAACATATATAAGCAATATAAATATTTTCTTTTATTAAGAAACCCAATATATTATCAATTTTATATTATATTCACCCATCACACACTTTCATTAAATTTTAAGATATCAAATATCAAAATTCTTTGGATTAAGTTTTATAATTTTAAGCCCCCTATTTATTTTCTAGACCTAAAACTGATGTAAAAATAATTATAGATAAGGGAGAAGTTACAAACTACTATTGAACTTTGAACTCCGAGATTAAAAGAGAAGATGCATATGCTATCCATTTTGTATATTTTGTAATTGAATACTATAAAAAAAATAAAAATAAATAAACTTTTTGAAACAAATACATATTTTAAGATAATATTATACAATATAAGGGATACATAGGATTATGGTGTTTTGGGGTGGATATTGTTTAGTAAAATGGTATCTGTATTATTTGACAGGACATCTCAATAGTAGATAAACTGTGAGTCTGGAACTGGCTCAATATTATTGTTAAATCCTTAGGCCTAAATATCAAATAACATTTACAATCCACAAAAAGTAATTATTTACTATTACTCTCCCCCACTCATAACTGCTTTCAGCATTTCATCTTCAAAATAGTGTTTTTCTTTTTTTTTTTGATAAATTCGATCATTCTTCAAAGTTGATGGTTTTTTATCACTTACAATTCATTATTAACTTCACAATCTTAGAAAATGTCAAATTTTTTACATATTGTATCATGTAGCCATTGATATTGAAATCACCTGTGGGGTGTATGCACACTTCATTCACTAATACAAGTTGATATTACTACTTCTCTATGATATAAGATTCACGATGACTAGGTTTCTGAAACCCAGACCTAGTACAAGAACTATAGGTAAAGATATATAAATATATATATATATATATATATATATATATATCGAAGGGACTTTCCTGGACTTTATTGGGAGGCAAATGAACCAAGATGGTGTGAGCCAAAAGGAGCCATTGGAAGAAGAAGAAGAAGAAGAAGAAAAGAGATATATAATGACCTTCCGTGACCTGTAGTTCTTTAACTAGGTATGGTTAGAACCCATTTCCTGAACTGGTTAAACTGACAGTTCTTAATAGTTTGACAGTTTTTAAAACAAAACTATTTGCGCAGAATATTAAATACATCAATAGATTTTACATAAAATTGACGAAATTTTTGTCAAAAAACCTCAATATGCCATAAAACAGTCATCACTGTTTTCAGTCAGAAATAATTAATGGTAAAAGATAAAAAGTGAAATGCATCGAAAAGAAGTATCAAAGTGATGGATAAGACACTAATTTGAAGAGGAATTGTCGAGATTTCGCAATTAAATCAATCAAACAACCTCTCTCCATATTAGAAATATATATATATAGTTACCTAGCCAGACCAAATAAAGGACAAAGGTCTGGGAAAGTCAAAATAAATAAATATATATATATATATATATTATATCCTTACCTTACCAGACCTTTAGTTCCTTTACTAGGTCTGGCAATGTCAATATATTGACTTGCCGAGATATATTTCACATAATTCTAAAATCATACAGCGTAGTAATATTTTGCTGTTGTTAGAAGACAGTTAATGCACATACATCTACCGGCACGCTATTCTGTTACCTATGCTTGACTTATGATACCTAGACATATAAGCTAATTGAGTATTCTGAACATCAAATGTAGGCCCTAAAATACTTTATAGGACAAACCTGTTCCATTTCTAAACATATTAAATCTTTTAATCCAACAGACAACATTATCATGATATAATGGTTCCTTCAAATTAAATTCATCTGTAGGTTTAATTGAAACATTTGTTTTAACTGAAGAAATAACTGCTATCACAATCTCTTTCAACATATTTGAGATGAATTCAAAAAATCGTTTTTAATTTTCACCACTCCCACCAAGTAAAAGAATTAAAAAACTAGAATAATTAAGAACAGAAAGTAATATTTCTAATTAGGTTAAAAACACATTCTACATACCTGTTTCCAAAGTAACCTGGTTGCTAAGGTAAACTAATGTCAACAAAACAATTATATATGGTTATAAACTCCAAACTGTTTTACCGATATCATTTAATGTATCTATATTACATAATAAAACAGCTGTTTTCGTGGGTTTCAATTATTTGGAATAAAAGCTCTATTGCAGCAAAGCAGCCTTTCCTCCAATTAAATTCACGAATCACCATTGACATGTACAATTTAAGTTCTATATCTACGGTCGTAGGATTCTGCCACCTACTACTTCACTAGCAGCTTCTAGGATTCATACTTCCGTATGAACTTCACCTTGTCTTCAAAATCCGACCACATCTTTCTTTCATTTCTTAACATCCTGTGTCAATAAATATATATAGCCTAGTAGGCTACACATGGTATAAATCAACAGGAGTTTAATAAGAAACGATTAAAGGTTTTGAAAATCTAGAAGCTTGTTGTCGCTTCCCGCACAAAGATAAATTCACATGAAAGTTCCCGCCTGCGGCCGGTAGTGCAAGTGCTCAAGCTCAAGGGTTAACCATAAACACAACCGACTAGTCAATTGTTGGGCTTGGACATTGGGAATAAGATTATGTTGTTTTGTAACTAAGTTGAAGAGTGTCAAGTGTGTAAGGGTGTTATACCTATTAATTAATTGCCGCACTAACTATATAAATAAGTTAATGCATTCTGTCTGATATTAACTCAGGTTAATAATGATTATTAAATTATTGAAGCCTAGCAGAGCATTTGAAGGTTAGCCAAAGACATTTTTAAATCATGATGTATAACTAATATATGATGAAAATAGCCTGTGATATCATATTAATTCTTTTTAAAAAATATCTTTTGATGATGCCCTAAGAAAGAATTAATGCACAATTTGTATAAATTTTCTAGTTGAGATTAACAAAAAATTTTATACAGTTGTCAGTATTTCTAAACCACTGTTCTACAATGTATTTATAATTCTAAAATTGTAATTCTCATCGTTTTCAGTTAGTATTTCTGTAACAAAAACATTTTCTATAAAATCTTGAAATAATTAATACATTCAACAGACAGGCCTAATTTGTGGAAACACTTCTGAAGATGAAAAAAAAATCCAAATTGACTGCACCAGCTGTGCAAAATAGCCTACGCTATAATTTCCATAAATATGCTGGAGAGTTGTCTGATATATTTGAGTGCAAAATCTCAGGGTAAATGTTTACAAGGTGGAGCCTTATTTTCAGGGTTTTTTTTATCGGCTAGTACATACCTTACTTCTTAAGAATAAATAATGTTTTCCTTGCGTTGATCACTTTTTTCACTGAAAAATCGCAATCTAAAAACTATCAAATCCAAAGTATTTATAGGTTAGACATAAGGCAAATGTTCACAAACAACAAAATAATGAAAATTGGCATTAACCTCTTAATCTATATAATTACCGAATAGAAAACTCACTTGTAAAGTAAGGACCGCTTAATTTGTTGTAAAAGTTCTGGAGCACAACTTTTGAAACATTATTTTCATTTTCAAAAGGTAGGCCTAAACAATCTCCTAATAAAGCACCGATCAAACACCCTCTAAATTTACTGGTCAATTTAGCAGTGTCTTGTGCAATGCTGGCATTTAGCATTTTTAAATTATTATTATAAGTTATTTTTAAAACAAAAATTTAGCTATCCAGCTAGGTAGATTATAAATTGAATAAGAATACACCTAGCACCCACTTAGTAATTTAACACTTCAAGAAACTAAAACACATGACCACTCGACTCACGAAACTCTCATTTACAGAATTACAAACTGTATAGTGTATACTGTTACTGTATGGCAGTGGCAGTACGGTTAGTGCCTAGTGGCTACAGACTAAAATTTACAATCAGCAGTTTGTACTTGTACACTTCAAACTTTTAAACCTGACTTCTCTCTATAGGTATCCACCATTTTTTGTGTTTTTTTTGTAATTTAACTGTGTAGCACTGTAGCTATGCACTGAATTATTTATAATGAGGCCTTTCAAATTTCATTGTTTTAAATTAACATGAATGTGAACTATTTTTTCGAACGGCTTAAACAATGTAATAAGGCTCCACCTTAACCTGGTTGCTAAGGTAAACTAATTATATATATATATATATATATATATATATATATATATATATATATATATATATATATATAATCAACGAAACAATTATATGGTTATAAACTCCAAACTGTTTTACAGATACCATTTACTGTATCTATATTACATAATAAAACAGCCGTTTTCGTGGGTTTCAATTCTTTGGAATAAAGTTCTATTGAAGCAATTACGTTTCCTCCAATTAAATTCACGAGTCACCACTGACATAATAATATATTATATGTACATACAATAATATACATACAACATAATATTATGTACAATTTAAGTTCTATATCTACTGTCGTAGGATTCTGTCACCAACCACTTCACAGCAGCTTCTAGAATTCATACTTCCGTATGAACTTCACCTTATCTGAAAAAACGAACCACATCTTTTTCATTTCTTAACGCCTTGTATCAATAAAGATATATTACACATGGTATAAATCAACAGGAGTTTAATAAGAAACGATTAAAGGTTTTGAAAACCTAGACGCTTGTTGTCGCTTCCCGCCCAAAAATAAATACACATGAAAGTTCCCGCCTGCGGCCGGTAGTGCAAGTGCTCAAGCTCAAGGTTTAACCACAAATCCAACCGACTAGTCAATTCTGTCAATTGTTGGACTTGGGCATTGGGAATAAGATTATGTTGTTTTGTAACTAAGTTGAAGAGTGTCAATTGTGGAAGGGTGTTATTCCTATTAATTAATTGCCGCACTAACTATATAAATAAGTTAATGCATTCTGTCTGATATTAACTCAGAGTTAATAGTGAATATTAAATTATTGAAGCCTAGCAGAACATTTGAAGGTTAGCCAAAGACATTTTTAAAATCATGATGTATATCTAATATATGATGAAAATAGTCTGTGATATATTAATTGTTTAAAAAAAAAATAGCTTTTGATAATGGCCTAAGAAAGAATTAATGCACAATTTGTATAGATCTTCTAGTCGAGATTAACTTAAATGTTTATACAGTTGTCAGTATTTCTAAACCACTGTTCTACTATATATTTATAATTCTAAATTATTGTAATTCTCATCATTTTCAGTTAGTATTTCTGTAACAAAAAGAATGGTAACTATTTTCTACAAAATCTTGAAATAATTAATACATTCAACAGACAGGCCTAATTTGTGGAAACACTTCTGAAGATGTTAAAAAATATCCAAATTGACTGCATCAGCTGTGCAAAATAGCCTAGGCTATAATTTTTGTAAATATGCTGGAGAGTTGTCTGATATATTTGAGTGCAAAATCTCAGGGTAAATGTTTACTTAAAGGTGGTGCTTTATTTTCCGGATTTTTTTTTAAATCGTCTACTACATACCTTACTTCTTAAGAATAAATAATGTTTTCCTTGCGCTGATCACTTTTTTCACTGAAAAATCATAATCTAAAAACTATCAAATCCAACGTATTTATAGGTTAGACATAAGGCAAATGTTAACATTTACGTCTCATATGTCACTAAAGATATTTCAATCTATAATATCCGTGATCACAGCTCACGTGATATGCTGTGAATCCTCCATATTAATAATCGAATTTCCAATTATAAACTTACGAAAGGTTTGGTCAGGTGTTTATATATATATATAGCTACCTGGCCAAAACTGTCGTGGTATATAATTATATTGCAAATTCTTAACTTTAACAAACATATGAAAGGCAACCTGGACAATCTTGTTGATATGAAATCTAGTCATTGTTTAATGAGCATGCGTCAAACCATATGCTATTAACATTGCCATTATGTTTTAACCTATAAATACGTCGGATTCGGTAGTTTTTAGATTGTGATTCTTCAGTGAAAAATAGTTATCTTTGCAAAGAAAACATTATTTATTCTTAAGAAGTAAGGCCTATGTAGTAGACGATAAAAAATGAAATCCAGAAAATAAGCCGCCACCTGTAAACAATTACCAATCTCATCATTTCATCTTCAAAATATTATTTTTCGATAATTTCTATCATTCTTAACAAAGCAAGTGCTTTTTTATCTCTCACAATTCATTATTTACCTAACAATCTGAGAAATTGTAAAATTTGTAACATATTCTATCATGTATCAAGTAGCCATATATTGAAATCACTGCACATGGGATGCTAGCACACTTCATTCACTAATACAAGTTGATATTACTATACCTCTATGATATAAGATTCATGATGATGACTGAAACCCAGACCTAGTAAAAGAACTAGGTAAAGTAAGGTGTATATATATATATAATAACCTTCCTTGTTCTGTAGTTCTTTAACTAGGTGTGGTTAGGTAACCATATAGCATATATAGGGTATATGTAAGTTACCTTCCTTGACCTGATTAACAGAACTATTTTCGTGGAATAAAAAAAGACATCGATAGATTTGGATTGAAATTGATGAAATATTTATTGAAATAACCTCAAAATGCCATAAAACAGTAATTTTAAATCGCTGTTTTTGGACAGAAATAATGTATTGAAAAACAAAGTGAACAGCGTTTGTTAAGAAATATTGAAATTATCGAGGAAAAAAAAAAAGAAAAAAAATATTTTGAAGATGAAATGCAGAGATTTCGCACTTAAATTGATGGGACAACTTTCGTGCATATTAACCATTATTTCATCCAAAACAAGATTCAAGTCCAAATTGTCTTAACTTTGTGCAAAAAATATACTTTGCTCATGCCGGTGTTGACAGACAAAAACACTACCGAGGCCTGTTTCCCAATCACTTGTAACAATCAATAATTAGTAAAAACTTAGTAATTTTATATCTCCCATGAGTTAATTATCGGTTGTACCTCGGTATTTAATTTTCCTATATAAAATTTCCTTGAATATGAAATCATATGGTATACCTTGTATTCAAACAATCAGATCATATTTTTTGTCAGAAGACACTTTTCAAATCACAAAATGTATTAGTTTAGTAGAAAATGAGATTTATAAAATCTCATAAACTTAGCTAATAGGCCCTAGGTAAGGAATGGGCACAGTAATATTTATGACTACATTCATCAAGTCACTGAATGTAGCCTATGATTGCTCGTTTTATTATGTCTGGTTAATTATATATATGATCTGGCTAAACCTGTCAGGTCATTCCATTCCAAATCAACCAATGGTCTGGACCTTGACCTCTCAGATTTCTTTGAAGTTGTACCAAAACTAATAAAAATGTAAAATTTTAGAATTTTCTGACTTTTGGTTTTTGACACTGTAGCCTATTCACTTTTCCACCATCAAAATTTAAAATGGACCATTTGGAGGCTAGAAATATAGATACATTTAGGGTATGTACATATTACAATAGTAATTCACAAGTTTACATATAAGTATCAAATAACTACTTCCACATCCAAAATAGTTAGGCCTACCTTAAGAAACAAAACCTATTTTGCTCTTTGAAACTAATGTTTAACCATCAAATTTAAACATAAAAATGTGTTAATAAACCAGAGAAGTTTGATAACTATATTTTAACATTATTGTCATATAGACACATACATTGTTGTTTTCATGTTTCACACAAGACTCATCCAAACTGAACATATTAGGAGTCATTTAGTGTTTATTCAAATAATGGTTTCGAGGTATGATATCATCTATCATAAAAAAAAAAAAAATTTTAATGAAAATTTTGTGGAATTTATCTAGCTCAAACCCTACTTTTAAAAGGAATAATAGTATTTTATCACGCTTTTTCAAACATTATTTAATTACTGTTCATATATTTAATTTTACAACTATCAAAATCATATTTTTATAGGAACAATAAACTAGGTACTCATATTCTGTTCAATGTACAATTGTCATATATATGTGTGTGTGAAGCTTGATATTACATGTTTACTTTTGTAGTTAAAATCGAAGATGACATATAACATCATCATATAATTTTATGTTAAATATCGTATTTCAACATTTATTGTTCACAGAAAAATAATGTTTTTTACATAGCTTTAAAGTGGCCTATTTAGAAGTGAATATGGAATTTCCAATTCATATTGAAATCTGTAAATAACCTGTAATTACGTGAATTTTAGTACTTTTAATTTTTACAGTGAAAAAGAGTATACGTTAAAATATTATTTTTCCTTTTTAAAAGTAAGGTTGTATGGAATGAATTTCGCAAAAATTCTTTTTCCTTTTAGAATCAGTGTTCTTTATTTTTACGTATTTCAATAATATAATATATAAATGGTAGTTCATGTAAATAATAGTTTAAATATTTAATTAATATGTTGAATATTCAAATGTAATGTATTTAACTTTATCTAACTTCTAGGCCTGTGCTAAATTGTTTGTTGATTGATTGATTATGTTTGGAGTTAAAAGGACTGTTTAGAGACCCGCTCTAGCAAGGTGACCTATGGCCTAATGTGTATTAGGAGCCTCTTCAATTTGTAATATACTTTGTCATCTTGATTAAATATAGTATCTAGTCTTGATTGTTGATGAAAAGCTTTATTGAATACTGCATATTGAAGCACTAAAACATACCGTACAAAATTATAAGTTTTTAAATATGTTTTATAATTTGAAATCTGTGTCTTAATTTTATTTTGAGACAAATACTTTTTGCTTTTGATCGTTAAAAAATTGATTATGGGATTTTGTGCAAGGAAAGTACTTATGTATATAATATAAAACCTGTATATATATAAAACCTGTATATAAATATAAAACCTGTAATATTCAGAAAGCACATAATAGGATTATCTGTGTAAAAAATTGCAATACACATTGTTTATTCTTCCTTTGAGTTATTTTTTCTTTGTTTTTAAATGTTTGCATTAGTCTCCATAATTAATTTAAATACTGGGGTGAATATTAATCCAACAAAATATTAGCATGAATCTAAAAAATATAGTACTCAGCAATATACTAGTAATCGTCAAAATCACATAATGTATTTTTTCAAGAGTTTTTAGTTTTTTAGCTTTTATATTCTTCAATTCTATTCTAAAATAAAACTTTACAGTCTTTAGAACATTTTAAAATTAAATTCTAGCTCGTGTCACTTACTCCAGAAATATATAACAACATTTCTAAATTAATATCTTATACATATTAATAGGTTCTGTATTTTGATTTTTCAAGTACATTCTTAGTTTGAGTTCAGCCAGAGTTGTGCTTTATTTTTTTATAAATTTTGATTTTAATACTTGTTCCCAATTGGGCTCTAGGACATTTAATCCTTTTCCAGGTGTATATTTTTCCATCAGCATTGTTATAAATGTTTATTTTTAATTTGAATAAAGTATAATTTTACTTCTAGAACATACCTATTAATACCGGGTGTTTCAAAATGAATAGCGGGGTTTAACGCCTTATAATTTTTATTGCACTACAATTACAGCTATAAATGATACATCAAATGAAACAGCAACTCAAACCGTTTTGTTTGTTGGCAACAGTGCGCATGTGCACACAATGTTTTCACCGCCATCCGTTAGAAAGCGCTATTGGCAAAGATGGTGACTAGTGAACAGAAAGCTTTTTGTGTTTAACAGTTTGCAAATACGGAATCTGTAGTTACAAGAGAACTTCATTTTCCATCAAGATGGTGCGCCTTACTGGCACAACGAAGTACGTGATTGGTTGAATGTTACTGTACCCGACCGCTGGATTGACCGCAAAGGGCCCAATGACAGAGTTTGTTTCGCATGGCCTCCACGGTCACCCGATCTGATGCCTTGCGATTTCTACCTTTGGGGGTTCATAAAGGATCGTGTGTATGTGTCTCCACTACAACTGACCTTCCCGAATTAAAAAACAGGTTTGAAGCAGCTGTTACAACAATTACTCAAGAATCACTAATCAAAGTTTGGGAAGATCTCGCATATCGTCTTGACGTGTACCGTGTGACGAATGGTGCTCACATTGAACACTTGTAGGCTTTTCTGTAAAACTCTTTGAGTTGCTTTTTCATTTGATGTGTCATTTATGTAAGTTTAATGTAATAAAAGTTATAAAGCGTTAAAATCCCGCTATGCATTTTGAAACACCCGGTATAAATTTTATGTCGTGTTTTGTATTATCTGTTGAAGGAAATAAATATTTTTATTATATTTTTTTAAATATCAACATAATATATAATTTTATTGTTACATGTTGTTTTTTACCTTTCACATTTTATAGATTTATATTAATACTGTTTACACTGATGACCGTCGGTACTTGATAGAATTCCATTTTAACAAATAAAACACAATTTTTCTTTTGTAAAATTATAGAATTTTACAAAAGAAAAATTGTGTTTTATTTGTTTATATTAATACATTTTATATTAAAGCTTTGTTTTATATTTAGTTGTAAAGTTGTAATAGGAGTTTTTTGTTTTGTTTTAGACAATGCAGTCTTTTCTGAAAACTGGAAAATTAGGAAAAGACGATAATGCAAGTAAGTCTGCATCTAAAGACACTACTAAGAAGGATAACAAACCAACTCCATGGGTAGAAAAATATCGACCTCGTACAGTAGACGACGTTGTTGAACAAAATGAAATTGTTGCAGTTTTAAAACAGGTACTAACTGGAGCAGATTTGCCTCATTTTTTGTTCTATGGTCCTCCTGGAACTGGTAAAACAAGTACCATTATTGCTGCAGCTCGTCAACTGTTTGGTGACATATACAAGGATAGAATATTAGAGTTGAATGCTTCTGATGATAGAGGAATTCAAGTTATTAGAGATAAAGTCAAATCATTTTCACAGTTAACAGCGAGTTCGGTAAGACCAGATGGACGACCTTGCCCTTCCTATAAAATAGTTATTCTTGATGAAGCTGATTCTATGACCCATGCAGCACAAGCGGCTCTCAGAAGAACTATGGAGAAAGAAACGCGTTCAACTCGGTTTTGTTTAATTTGTAACTATGTGAGTTGCATCATTCAACCTCTTACATCTCGGTGCACAAAATTTAGATTCAAACCATTAGGAGAAAATATGATGCTGAAGAAACTTGAAGAAATTTGCAAAGCAGAACAAGTAATACATGATCCTAAAGTATTAGGAGCTTTAGTAGAGACATCGGGAGGTGATATGAGACGAGCTATCACATGTCTTCAATCTTGTGCCCGACTTAAAGGTGGGGAAGGAATTGTTTATGAGGATGTTTTGGAAGTTACTGGTGTTGTGCCCGAACGCTGGTTAGATGATTTGTTAAATATTTGTCAATTGAAAAGTTATGAAAAAATGGAAGCATACATTGATGAAATGATGCATGAAGCGTATGCAGCCTCAAAAATTTTGGAACAAATTCAAAAGAAAATAATTGTATCAACTGAACTTAGTGATTCTACGAAATCTTTAATTTGTGAAAAAATCGCTTTGTGTAGTTGGAGATTGCAAGATGGTGCTAGTGAATATTTACAGCTCCTGGACTTGTGTTGTACCATAATTAAAGCTATTCAGCAATAGAAATGATTAAGTTTAAAATGTGTCTGTTACAATTTATATTTTCATAATTAATATTCATCTAAATAAAATACATTTTTTTAAAGTTCAATTATTTAGGTACTATATTTTTTTATAATTTATACAATCAATATTAGTTACAATATCTCATTACTTCTAAAGTTCACGAGAGGGAAGAGGAACGTTATATTCTTCAAAATGACGTTTAGGTTTGGTTCTAATGTAATATAATTTGTAGACTACTACATTAATAAATTAGCAGAATGTTTTAGCACTCCATGTAACACTGTCTAAAAAAAATCACTTGCTTGTACTTAAAAAAATCTTATATCTGAAAGCTTACTTTAAATTTTATAGATAAATATAATATGCAATAGCAAATTTTAAAAGAAAGAAAAAATGGGGTACGGAGAAATACAATGCATAATTTGCAAAAAAACAGAATACATTACAATTGTCAGTTTTTAATTACTTCAGCTTAACCCTTTGAACCCAGGCGATGGATGATATATTGTCGCCGATGAATTTCGTGAAAAACCCCACAGCGATGATATATCGTCACCATATAGTATGTAAAAAAACCCTAGGTGCTGATACATCGTTGCTGTAGTTTTAGTATTTTTAAACGTGTATAAATACATATTTTACAACTACATTTTTTTAGAACCCCGGTTAACTGAAATCGGGTTAACCGGAACGGTTCCGTAAATAATTATAAGTACGTAATATGTAAACAGCGAGGCACTGTGCCGAGCCTCTTTCTCCAGAAATAGTGCCTACTTGACTTATTGGTGATGTGCGGCGATGCTAGGGACGTTTGACGTGTCCTTGGGGTGATTCACCTCCCCCACTCACCCCTTCCGGTCACGGACCTGGCAATTTCCCCATTCCCCCCTTCAGTCACTGTCACAGTAGAGCTGTTAATGTGTTGCAGTAATGTACCATTTGTGATTAGCAAGTGTGTGTTTTCCGGTGTTTTTATGTACAGTAGTGTACTGTGTAAATGTGTGTGTGTTTGTGCGATGGCATTGAAGCGAAAGTGTTTGGTTATTTCTTTTGCAGATAAATTATAGCTGCTATCAAACAAGTTGAAGAAGGTTGTTTGCTAAAGACTGTTGCGGCTAATTACGGAGTTGGTGTGTCTACTGCCTCGGACAGGGTAAAATCTAAACCTAAGTTTTTAGAGAAAGTCATAAAAATTGGTAACAGAAAAACTTTGAAGACGTAAGATTTTGAGAAAGTTAACGAGGCCTTATTCATGTGGTTCACGCAACAAAGGGAAAAAGGCATGCCACTAACCGGTCCCTTACTACAAGAAAAGGCTAAAATCTTAGCAGAGTTGTTAGGCGACGAAGGGAAAAGTTTTTGTGCCAGCTCAGGTTGGTTAGATCGCTTTAAAAAAAGGTATGGGATCCGTCAACTGAACTTGTGCGGTGAAAAGTTATCTGCTGATTCAGACGCGGTAGATGTTTTCAAAACAATGTTTGCAGACTATAATCAAGGCTACAGTAAGGACCAAGTTTATAATGCCAATGAAACGGGCGTTAATTTTAAGATGTTGCCTAAAAAATCTCTAGCTTCAATAACTGAAACGTCTGCCCCCGGTCACAAAATGAAAAATGAACGAATAACACTTCTCTTAGCTTCAAATGCCTCTGGCATTCATATGTTGCCATCAATGTGCATCGGCAAGTCAATGAAACCTCGAGCTCTGAAGGATATTGTGCCAAACGCCTTGCCAGTGTTTTATAGAGCTCAAAAAAGTACCTGGATGTGCAGTGACTTATTTGAAGAATGGTTTTTAAAACAGTTTGTCCCACAAGTTGAAAAGTTTTTAGCCGGAAAAGGTTTGCCGAAAAAAGCTATTTTATTCATTGATAATGCGCCCTCGCATCCCAGTGAGTTAAAAAAAGGCGATATTGTTGTTCGCTTTCTTCCCCCAAATGTCACTTGCCTTATTCAGCCCCTTGATCAAGGAGTGATCGAAACATTCAAACGGCACTATCGAGGACTGTTGTTGAGAACTATCCTACAAGATTGTGAAACACAAAATAAACTGATTAATGACGCGCTGAAGGCAGTTAACATGAAACACATGATTTATTGGTGTGCGGAGGCTTGGGCTAACATTAAAGATGAACCACTTCAAAGGTACTGGAGGAAGATTTATGACGGACTAGACAAAGAAGAAATTGAAAGTTTTGAAAATTTGACAGAGATGGTTCATAGGATTCCTGGATGTGAAGACATGAATGCAAGTGACGTGGACGAATGGTTCGTCGCCGATGATTCTGATGAACTTTCCGACCAAAATATTGTAGAGGCAGTGTTGCAGCCAGCTGACAACGCAACAGAAAACAAAGCAAACGACATGGATGACAGAATCAGCAAAGTGACACCTGATGACGGATTTAATGCATTAGACGTAAGTCAAACATTACTGTATGGCCCAGACAAAGAAATTTTAATAGAGATTCGTTTTTAAACAAGTTAAATTACAATCACTTTTATTATTTTAGGTTGCCCTAAAATTTGTGGAACAATGCAGCGAGTCGACGCCTACTGACGTCCTTCTAAATTAAAAGATGGCGGGACATCGCTGCTCGAAAACGATGTGAAGGACTTACGAAAAAGCAAACAAAAATCACTGATTTCTGTAATATGTAATATAAAATGCTGTAGTAACTTCAGTTCTTCAGTTTATAGTATTTTCTAACCCATTATAACATTTTTTGTAGCTGAAATAAAACATTGTATTATATAGACATTGTTTGTAAATTCATTTTTCCTACACACCATGTTAATAGGCTATTTTTAGCATATGATGGTTTAACCGAAAAATTGGTTATCCGAAACGGCTCTTCCCCCCCCCTTTATTTCGATTAACCAGGGTTCTACTGTATGGAGTATATATTATTCCGATTGAATTATTAACAATTTAAAAAATTTTCATGTTTGCTAAACATAATATACAAACTAGAAAGATTGCTTATTCTAAGGAATTGTTTGACAACACTGTACACACTCAGCTTACATTAGTTGTGTTTATTTCTGTGCTATTGTCTAAGACATCTTTCCTCATGTATATATTATTGTGAGTTTTGGTTTTTGTGAGTGGTAATATTTGTTAAATTTTTAACTATAGTGGGGCTTATTGTATAAAAATTGATGACGAAAAATACAGTAAATCATCCAAGTGAAGTTGACAGACATTAGAACACTGAACTTTCAGACGATGACTGGTCGGAATATTTGACATTATTTAATAGTGACATGAACCCTACATATAACCCAAAAAACGATTCATTTTGGATTACTTTTCAAAAAGTTAACTATTATTATAAATATAAACATATCTGTGTTGATATCATAAGACAAATGGATACCACAATATATTTTTTTTATTTGGTAAGCCATATCTCATTTTAGGCCTACCTGTTTTTTTTTTTTACATGTACCTTTTATTATAAAAAAGGTTATTAAAAGTTTGATTTTAAAATATAATGTTATATATATATATATATATATATATATATATAATATGATATTTAGAATGAAATAATATAGCTATCCACAGATAAATTCTTATTTATTTATTTTGTAAAAGTCTCCCAAAAAACACTTTTCAATTTTTATTATTATTATTTTTATGGAGGGGTGTGGGTTAAACAATGTTAAATAGTTTGAAACACTTTTTTTATTTTGTAATACATTTTATTCATAACATTTTGAGACCTCACTCATAATAATACACATATTAACAAACTTATGCATTTTTTACTAAAACGCTGAAAATAGCCCCTTCAGGCTATTTTTCCACATTTTGATGTTAGTGATGTGTAGTACAGATATTGTAATTCCAATTTTTTGGTCCGGGGTTAAAAGGGTTTTTTCTCTCCTGTTCTTGTATAAATATAATTATGTAATATTGACAATTTGAAATGTATTTTCAACAAATGGTAGTTTTTAACACATTCCTGTATATATTACATATCATGTTTATTTTTATAATTCAATAAGAAAGTAGTAATATTCCAAACAACTGCATAGACATCTTTTTGTTTTGGTATTGCGCTCTTAAAAAAATTATAACATTTATTTCTATGGAACAGAATATGTTAATGGATATGCAAAACTTTTGTTAAGCAATTTCCTCGAATACTTTCTTTCAAGTGATATAAACTTATAATCCATAAAACAATTTGTACTTCCAGAAATAAATTTAACGAGTGCCAACCCAGGTTTTGGCAACTAGACGGCTTACAGACTAAAGATACAGTATTTTACATAACTCAACAGGCCTAAAAAAATTTGCCCAAAAATCTTGTTGGAGGTTAAGAAGGAAGGGGAGAGGAAAAATACCTAGGGTTTGCAAAAATAGTAAATTACTAAGTAACTTACCAATTGTTCATTTAAAACTAAACTTGAGTCCTTATTGAGATTAATCTCTTAACATCTAATGAGTTTAACTTCATACCCTTTCTATTTACATGTAGAATAATTGAAATCTGTATTTGAATAAAAATATTAAATTTGATGCGTTTTTAGATGATTGGAGTTGATTGCTAAGGATTTATTTTCTTATTTATTATCAGCTGATAAATTGGTCATACATAAAAGAATTTAAATGTTGTGATAAGAAAGGTATAATAAGGACAATATAATTTAAATGATTGCATTCTTAAAAGAAAAGAAAAACTCTATTTTTGTTTTTAATTATATATAACACATTTCAAGTAAAGAAAAATGTTTGCAAAAACATTTTGTCACCATTATTATACAAAAATCTTGATCTTGTATGTAAGTAAATTTACTAAACTTATGCTTTTTCTTGATTTTTTTTAATACCTTTCGATACCTTTTTTCATCTTACTGTACTAAAAATGCAACATACTCTTATTTTAAGATTTTCAGTAGCCTTTAGCAGCTTTAAATTAATTGATCTCTCTTTACATGATCAAGACACTTCTATCAAATTGCAATGTATCATGTATATCTAACATTTGATTTGAGTGTACAATTAGGTGGAATAGAACCCATTTAATTTTGTGATTTCCAATGTCTATGGCGATGAAAACAGTTTGCAGTGATTTTAAACTAATAACAATCAATTTCTTAGAGCACTATCTTAATTTAATTTTATAATATTGTTTAAGTTTCTTTAAAAAGCTTTATTAGGCTATAATGTTATCTTGTCTTGGAGATTCTGATTTTTACAAGTTACCTTGTTTCTAATACTTTTATGGCTTATATATTTTTATTAGTATTTATTCTTTGTAATATATTTTATATTCTCCTTTATAAATTATACTTTATTCGCCCCCTTTTTTCTTATAAATGTCATCAGGGTTATTAATTTTTTTTTTGTTTTTATAAAAAGAACCATTCCTTTTTTATATCTCTTCAACAAAAAGTCAAGACAGAGATTAGTTTTTATACTTCTGTGTTCAAAGTCATATACTCATATACAGTCTTTTATATATATCCAATTATTTTTGTCCATTTAATTTATATGTTTATATATATATATATATATTTCCAAATTTCTATTTAACTTTGTATTCTTAATAATAATAAATTTTATGATATCTAATATATATATTGTCCACTGCCTTGATAGCCATAGATAAAGTCGCACTTTCGTCCGATCCGATGCACTATTCTGTACTACACTTTTACTATTTAGTTAACCTTACTTCGTATTAAACACTTTATAACATTCACATTAAATTTAGATTCAACTTAACACTGTTATAGCCATCATTATGTTATTCACTTGTACTTTTCAACTAACAAGTATGTTTTAATAATTAATTTAATTCTATTATATAAAAAAATGTTACAAAACAAATGAATTCATCATACTTTTTCCAAATTGAATTTCTGCAATTAATAAGGTTTTATGTGACTTGTATACAATTTATTAATATATCATGATTATTATTATATCGTATAAGTACATATATGATTTTATATACCAGGTGGCTGATAAGAAACTACCATCCCCTCTTATTTTTAAAAAAAATTTGACATATTGGCATTATCTTTGTAGTAATCTCTTTAGATGAGAGGGCAACTTAAAAAGCAAAGATTTAGGTTTTTTAAATTGTTGGGGTTGCTAAAAAATTTCAATTGGCACATATAGACTTTTAATATCCTATTTTAAACATCTCTGCTGGACAAGAAAAATGATACAAAGAAAATTAAATTCTGACCACCCAAAACAAAATTTCAGCCAATTATATTATTTATCAAGCTAGATTGGTAAGGTAAAATCCTTGTATGACTTTAATGAGTTCTCCCTCTACCTTTCATGCAGTAGAAGGAGTCTTTGTTCAAACATGTTTTGTTAATCTTCTGCATTCTGTTACTATCTTGTTCTCTCCGACTGGCTATTCAATATGTCTTCTCCGACCAATCCAGTGGTTAGGAATAAGGTCTCCATGTCCATGTCTCGACCAATGTGGATGGGCTCCATCTTGTTGAAAAAATACTTCATCTCTGCTAAAAACTTGATCTCCGTCTGGTGCTATAGCTGTTAAGAGTTGAGATTATTTATGTATTTTAGCATATATTCTAAACCAAGCTATTGATGACAAACAGCCTAATGATAAAATTACTAATTATTCTACCCTATAAATATATGTTTAACTGCTCATATATGTTGAGTTTGGCTTTCTTGGTTCCAATGAGAATTTTTTGTATGCCCAATATCTGCAATTCTGTTGATTAACCACTCTGTTAAGAGCAAATGGAACCTCATCATTGAAAAGTATGTTAAAAGATTATATTGATCTTGACTTTTCAAACCTTTTTGTCGTAATCTCACAAAAATTGATTCTGTCAGTCATCTGTAATTTTGTAAAGATGGAACTTTTGTTTCTTCAATACTTTATTGATGGCCCACCTAGTTAAGTTATTGTTGAGTAATAACTCCTACTCAGTTAATTCATCTTCCATCAATGCTAGTACATTGAAATTTTTCTATTATCTCGGAGACTGCTTTGTTCAAGATATCCTTCATTCGAGGAGTCAGTAGCATCTTTGTAAATCCCTACTTCTCATAATGGGAAGACAATTTCTACTATGTCTTGAATAGAAAAAAACAGGTTTGTATGTAAATTATAAGTATGTAATTATGGACACTTTTTATTTTAAGGTGAAAAACCATAGGGGTTATCATTGCCTATTATGAAAAATAAACACACTGTTCAATTAACAGAACCTTTTACCTACAGAAAGAGTAATACGCCAAATGGTTTTCACTCAACTGATAAGAAATATATATAACAGCTAAAACTAGTACTGCATTTCCAAGATATGGGTCACACTGGTGATTTAAGAAATTTCCCATAAAACAAGCAGGTTTTGTATTTGAAGCAATGAACCAACATTTAGAAAAATCAATTGTC
Organism: Aphrophora alni; assembly: GCA_963513935.1. Lineage (NCBI taxonomy): Eukaryota > Metazoa > Arthropoda > Insecta > Hemiptera > Aphrophoridae > Aphrophora > Aphrophora alni. Next base: position 127,250,335 of record OY740768.1, on the reverse strand, counting down.
TTGCCTTCTGAGTTGATCGTTCTATACCAATTTAGATTCATAAATACAATAACTTTTTTGGCTGTCATTTTAATTATTAATAACTGGCTGTATAATTATTAATGGCTGTCATTTTAATAACTGTTTTGGATGGTCATAATTAATTTTCTTTGCATCATTTTTCTCATCTCGCAAATGAGATTTAAAATGAGGTACCTATATATGCCATTTGAAATTTTTGAGCAACCACTAACCTCCATAATTAAAAAACCTAAACCTTTGGTTTTTTAGGTTGATCCTAAAGATATTGGCGCAATCAGAATTCAAATATCTCTTATAATTTTAAATAAACTATTTGTAGTAACCTACAATTTATGAATGATTCACTAATCTATAATTAATTAACATTTTAGAAGCTATAATTTAATAACAAAGGCTTATTAATAACTTTGCTATACATCATGGATTGGGATTTGATTGTGTGTCGAGGTTACATCAAATTCACTAATTGGACATACATACAACTGTTGCTTTAACGTATTGTTCATTACAAGATTAAATTTGATTGTGTCTTGGGGCTTTCTCAAAATTGTAACTTGAATGTTGAGCAAAGATCTTGTACAATAATTTATTTTAAACATTGACCCCTATTGAATAAAATGTCAGAGCTTTGTATATTGAATAAAAAGTAGAATATTACATTATTTACAAGTTTTAGAAATCAACAGATCTGTTCTCAATTGCCATTCTTCTAACCTCAATGAACAAGTGTATTTTTTAACCCAGCTTCTTTGTTAAAACCCATTGTCATACATCCTGCCAGGTCATTTACCTTCTCAGGTAGTCCTGATTCATTTCCCCATTCCATCCCCCACTTTCTTAGTATAGATATTGGTACAGTTGGATTTTTAAAATTTTTGTTCATAGTTGTCTGAAGATGCTTTTTGTGAAAAAGCTGTCACAATATATTGTTGATTTGTGAAATTTTACATGCGAGTTATTATTTACTTGAGCAGCAACTGGACTTAAACCTTTGCACTTTGGCGGTACGGAATCAGAATTACATGTTTAATACCAATTACACCACACTGCTCCCCTTGATAATACAATCTTGGAGGCTTTATATACATTATGTTTAAATGAACTATATATACATACTTCTGAAATAAAAGATAAACACATCTAAATGCCTAATTTAACCCGCAATACACTTACAAAGTATTAATTTCTATTACTTAAAAATAGGAGAGATAGGCTTCCCTTGATATTAATTTAGTTGTACACAAATAGGAAAACATACTCAAAAATACTGAAGTTCTGAAATATTTCACTTTCTCTATCAGTAAAGAGTATAAAAAGTAGCTTCTTATTATACTTCTCTATTGATTGAGAAAGTGAAAAATTTTTACGAAATATTTCAGAACTTTAGTGTTTTTTTGTGTGCATATGTTTTCCTATTTATGTATTACTAGGTAATATCAAAGACCATTTTCCAAGGTAAGCCTGTGACTTTTACCCATACTAAATTTAAACTAATAGGCTATGTACCCTACATAATACTTATAAAGCACGATCAGTTGAAAAATATGATGTAATGATGACATCCATTTGGAAATAACAGAGATAAGAGGCTGGTGACAACTAATTATGAATATAAAAGTTGAGCATTTGGTTCCCTAACATTCAACAAATTCTCACATAAGTGTTAGCAAAATGTGAGTAAAGTCTTTAAATAATTAAATAATGTCTATTAAAAATTACAACTCCCCATGCTCACTGACTGAGTCTGTATTTTTGTTCTTTGATATTTTTTCAGGAAACAAACTTTTTACAATAAGTAAAGCAATATTTTTTGCAGAAATTGAACTCATTTCCATCGCACTGGCAACCCATTCAACAGCATTTAAATAAAATAAATTTGTATGAAGAATAAAGTTATCTTTTCTTTTGCTTGTATCGTAATGTGGGTAAGCAAGCCAATCAACTACCTGTACATCTGACCTTTCAAGAAATAAATATTGAAGTTGTTCCAAGGTTAGTAGTTGGCGTGAAAAGATTTTCCAAACATTTAGAATTGGTTTTTCCTTTGAACTTGCTTGTGAAATTTGACTTATTGAGTTAAAAAATGTATCTCCAATATTTGCTATAAAAGTCGGAGCATCTTTTTCATTAGCAAAACCAAAATAGGTATGATTGAGTTTACCATGAAGTATTGTAGTGACTGTGCGTTGGTATTGACCAGGAACATGAATCGTATCAGGAAACTCTTTAAAAATTATTGGATATACAGCATCGTTTGTTAATGGTGCAGCTATGACAATGAAATCATAAACTGTTGAAATATTATTTGCAAACAAAGTAAAACTTTTATCTGCATTAAGATGAATTTCTTCTACTCTAGACGGTATGATATTGGCACCAGATTTCTTCACTAATCCTCTTACAATTTGTGACTGCCCTCCATCAACTGCCCATAGAGCCGAATCAAATCCAGCCATAGACACAGTTCCTAATTAAAATATGAATCCACAATTACTATTAATAGAAATTATATTATACAGTATTCATAAATAAGGAGTTTTTGTTGTCATCTTGGTTGGTATAGAACCAAGTATTAAATTAGTTTATAGTTACATGTAATAGTTTTAATAATAATTTTTGTGGATTATTAATATGAGGGTCATTCGGAAAGTACAAATAGTTTGCAGAAGATAACAACACATTTTTACAACATTAACTTGTCTTAATACTTTTTAGTTGTAATTGCATTATGATATTATACCTATTAAAAAACCTCACTCATTATGAAGTTCGTGGAATGATACATTTTTTAATATACAAAACATTAATTTGGCAGAATTTCTTTGATAAGTTGTTGTTGTTGTTGATGTATGGTGTGTAATGAAGTAAAGCAATATGGAAGTGATATGATTTGTTCATTGCGCGGAGAACAAGTATTCATGAGAAGCAATTATTGGAGTGGACCTCACTAGTGAAAATAAATTAACAGAACTGGTGCTTTATATTGGATAAACTTATTTCCTTTACTATCATGATTGCTATTGTACGAAGTTCCACTGTAATTATCGAAAAATTTGTGCTCCAAGTCCCACGGGATTTTATAAGATGACTACAAAAGAAGACGCATGGTTGCTGTTCCTTGAATAATATGACAAAAATGGCTATAAAATATGATTGGAGATGTCACATTGTTACTACGTATGCACATAAGATGTTCTATGACCCATGGTTGGTCACAATTAATTTCCCAGAGTCTACGGCTTACTATTAAAACAGCTCTAATACAGCTGGTGTAGATTTATTTTGTTAATTTTATTAATTAAATAAAACTGTACACATATATAAATATTATGCGAGAAACATTGTTAAAATATAACATATAGATTTTTAAAAAATAAAAAAAAAAAAATTTTACTGTTTAACAACTACCTACTGATAATGTAAATTTTTATATTGGACATCTTATACCAGCATGAAGAGGTTGAACTTCTTTTTTCTCCTTTGGGGCCTTAGATAGCCCATATCCACGATAACTCAAAATGAGTACCTACATATGACTAGAACCTTGGAATCAGTACTCTGAAGGCCCTATGAAAGTCGTTATAAACTACTCACACACCTAGAATGAGTTTTGCTGTCTCTGTTTCATAACACCCATTATTGGTGGTATCTCACTAAGGAGTGTTAATACCATAAGTGGCTATGTCCACCATAAGTACTAAAGATACTTTGCTGCTCACAGAAAGGTTCTGGACCATAAAAAAAGTACTTTTGTACCAGTTACATAATACAATCAGCAGGCTCACACTTACATAACCAGGCACCAATTTCAGAATAATCTCATTATCCCTTGGTAGATAATCCACCACGCTGAGATACTATTTATGCCAAACATAAATTTTTTAAAGTTTATTAATAATTATAAATTATGTATTCAAATTTGCTTCTAATAAATAACACAACTTACCGACAAATTGATGGACATTTGTTCCCTGTCCATAATTGCACATCAATCCAGCTTTCACAACTTCATCAATAAGACGTTCTGAAAAACCTTCTTTTTTAAGTGCATTTTTCAATGTGACTGTCAGATAATTTGGATAATCTTTATTTAATATCTCTAAAAAGCCTTCAACATCATTAAATGTTTTCATTTCTTTCTGATAGTCATAAATTCTGAAATCAAATCCAAACATTTTTAATTTATAAAGAATTAGTATATTTTATTATCATATCGGCCTAAACTATAATTTTAGCCCCGAGATTTGGGATGAAAAGAAGAGAATCAAAACAGCACTTGGGTCAACTCTTTTCGAAGAATCATTCTATATTACACATGACTATTATCTCGTAAATGTGAATTGTACAACATTTCACAATCGTATTTTTTAAAAAAATTAACAAAACATTTATTTCAATCACAGCCATCTAACCATTACTACAATAACATCCATTCAAGCCTACAACTACGTAAATCAAGCTAGCGTATATACTGGAAAGAACCAACCAAGATAACCTACATTTACGGAGAAAATTAAATGAATTAAGTATGGAATGACGGAGTTTACCCAGTAGGCCTGTACTCAAATTATGTGAAAGTAATTGCTACAACCAAATTATTTATTGTCAAACTCTATAGGCCTACTCTGTACACCGTTGGGTGGCGCACGGGCCCGCCAGCTACCTGTGTCGGTCCTTTCCTCCCCCCCCCCCCGGCGGTCGCGGCTGTTTCCTAAATGAGTCACCAACTAGCAGTTCTAATAGAATTATTAACTTTTTTTACTTTCTCATAATATCTCAATCTAAATAGAATATTTGTAAAGTACTAAAAAAACTAAGAAAAGTGATATAAAACCTGATGTGCTTCAATTATAAGTAACAAAATGGTCGAAAGTTATTTTTTAGCCATTATACTGTATGATTTGTTAAATGTTTTATATTTCTCATAATATCCTAATCTTGATACAATATTATTTTAAGAGTACTTTGAAATAAGGGAGAATAATATAAAACGATGTTATCACATACTATTTAATCAGCCAAACATGAAATAGGCAACACTATATACAGTAGAACCCCTCTTAACCGGTCTAGTCGGGACTGACACCCGGGCCGGTTAATCCGAGGTTCCCATGAAAAATCAGTTTTCATTTAAAGAAAGCTTATTTAATCAGGTAGCGCTAAGAATTATGTAATTAAGATGTTATTGCAACTCATTTTATTGTACATAAATGTATCGTATATATTATATTATGTATATTATATATCAAACATGACAAAATTAAACACTACAAAGCTTTTTTACAGATTCCCCTCTGTCAAGTCTTTTGACACATTTAACCGCGTCTCAAACGAAACCAAAACACGCTTCTATTTTCATAACTCGCTCATTTTTATTTACTGTATATATTGTATATCATAACCAGTCAAAGACAAGAAGAAAACTAAAAAGAGATGTTATATTTTTCATAATGTATACTAAATTGATTCGTGGAAAAAAAGCAGCTCATCAAACGATTTTGTCGGTGTATGTCTGCTAAACTGACGAGTGCCAATGCCACGGTGTTTTTACTCCGCCGACAATGAGATACCGCTATCGACAAAGTCGTTTGACTCGCCGCTGTGTTTTTACGGCGCCGACAATGGGATACCGTTATCGACAAAGTCGTTTGATTCGCCGCTGCTTTGGTGTTTCAATTACAATTTATTTTTGGAAACTCTCATCCAACCACTACACTACGATATAGGCCGTTTATTCGAGGACCGGTTAATCCGAGGCCGGTTAACAGAGGTTCTACTGTACTATACAGTTTATTGTATTAATATTTACAAACAAAAGTATAAGATGAGGTCTACACAAAATAAAGCATTGTTTTGAATTTCCATTTATCTGACATGTTGTTGTGTGACTGCAATAAAACAAAATCACGCTAAAACAAATCTACAATATTTTAGTTAATTCTTTTACCATGCGTTATATTTTATAAATAGTTCTAATGATATTAAAATGTTTTAAAGCATACATTGAATGTTACTGTACCCGCTATTTTGTAATCCTCACAACCTTATTGTGATGACTAATAAAGAATACCTTATAACTCTACGTATATCAAATAAATCGTTTAAAGTTCCGGTAAATTTTAAGATAATTATTTTGTTTTACTGTAATATTATCATATTTATACCCTTTTTTATAATCATATTATGTTCAATAAAATGTTTGATTGTAATTAAAATTATTTTACCTGATTACTCAATGGTGACACTCCCAGACCGTCATCGTCATCGCTGAAATCCCAATCACTGTCATCCGATTCACCAGGGGCCAGATTAATTACTAGTTCTTGGACACTGATGTCATCAAGTCCTTCGTTTGTCCAGTCTGTCTCGACTTCTTTCTTGACGTGTTCAACACATTTGCACCAATCGTCTGAGGTGAAGGAGTTTACAGCTTCCATAAACAAATGCTGAACATCGTTCAATTTAAAAGTAGTATTCCTTGCTGCTACATACCTCTTCAAAATTGACCAAACAAGCTCAATTGGATTGTAGTTGCAGTGGTACTGTGGCAGTCTGATTACTTTAAACCCAAGTTTAGAGGCTTCCTTATCTATTATGTACGATTTTGTTTGTTCCTTATGCAGCTTTACAAGACTGTATAGTTCTGGCTTCAAAACAAAAAAAATATCACTTGAAAAAAAATTTGAACTATTTTAAACACTTAAAAACAGCAATAAACAGACTATGTGTAATGTATTTGTTACAAGTTACCCCGGGAAGCATCCACAGCCAACTGAAACCTGCCGTTGCACCCTGGACAACCATTACTGCAAAAAATGATGAATCACCTATCCCTTCGCGGAAAAACATTAGCGCACATATTACACTACGGTTAATCATCAACAAGTTCATTGTCTAACCAGTCTTGTTGTCCCATGTCCCTATTATGTTATGAATAGAGGTAGTAGTGTAATATGAATTAGTAGTTTTCAATAAGTATTTGTAGTTTTGACGAAATTCAAAACAATGCTTTATTTTGTGTAGGCCTCATCTTATACTTTTGTTTGTAAATATTAATACAATAAACTGTATAGTATATAGTGTTGCCTATTTCATGTTTGGCTGATTAAATAGTATGTGATAACATCGTTTTATATTATTTTCCCTTATTTCAAAGTACTCTTAAAATAATATTGTATCAAGATTAGGATATTATGAGAAATATAAAACATTTATCAAATCGTACAGTATAATGGCTAAAAAATAACTTTCGACCATTTCGTTACTCAGAATTGAAGCACATCATGTTTTATATCACTTTTCTTAGTTTTTTTAGTACTTTACAAATATTCTATTTAGATTGAGATATTATGAGAAAGTAAAAGAAGTAAATAATTCTATTAAAGGTACTAGTTGGTGACTCATTAAGGAAACAGACGCGAATGCCGGGGGGAGGAAATGACCGACACAGGTAGCTGGCGGGGCCGTGCACCACCTAACGGTATACAGACTATAAATCACTCAAATGAACTCAGAATTTATTGTTTTTGTCACTACAACAAATCCATAACTAAACCTATCCTAATGAAACACTGTAACTTATACTAATATCCTAAATTAGCCTATTCACTACACACATTTTCTCAAATATAAACAATTCACACATGAAATTTAATATCGAAACTTTTTAGACAAAAGTTAGAAACATTTATATTTTATGAATTCATAAAGATAACAAAAAGTCATGGATAATTTCAAAAGCCTACATATGAAAACCTATTTCCTGATTGGTCCGTTCAATTTATGTAGCAGATTATATTTGATACTAACCACAGTTGTTATAACTTTGCAAAAATAAACTATAACCTCAATCACGTAAAGTATCAAATAGCTAAATGTGTATAAAATAACAATTGTATCAATATTCCTTCACAAATTCACCACTGAGTAAAAATAACATGTACAATATAATATTAAATTATATTTATATTATATACTAGAATTTTAATTCTAAAAAACACAATACATATTACGATATTTATGATGTAGGTATAAAGATAATAAATACATAGAGGGTTATAAATGATATTACTCTATAAATTTTGTTTTTAATTTTAATAAAAATCAAGTCATATGAGCTACAACAAACAAAAAACATACTAGGGAATTACTATGAGATTATATTGCAAAGAAGTCAGTAATGAAGTCTCTAATTGCCAATATCATAATAACGTATGTGTGCTACTAGCCAGGCTAATGCTATATAAATGTCACGACGATTCGAGTGATCCTCAAAGGATTAATAACACTAAAATTAGTTAATAATCGTAAGCTTTTATACGGTTTAATAAACAACAAAATAATATGTTACAAGGCTGTAAAGACACCCTGCAACAAGTTAACATATAAAATATAAAAACAACAATTAAAAAATATTGCATGGGTGTAAAGAGGCCTCCAATAAAGATAAAATTTATAAAATTAATAGGCAACTAAATATAATATTACAGGGCTAAAAATAATGAAATTGAAATATTTTAAATTTTATCAAAAATGTTCAAGCAAAGCGACACAAAAAGGACAATATCTGATCAACGATTTCAGCATTATCCCCCAACATAGCCTGAATGGAATGGAGTAGGACAAAAATGTCTTATGCACTCCTCTCAGAACAACACAGTCAATTAGGATAAGCTTCATCGAAAGAAGACCCCGATAAAATGGGCCTTTCAGCAGATTCCCGTGTTTCATCAGAAATCCATCCCTAGAGTGACCGATACAAACACGACAACTGGAAGTATGTTTGGATGTATTCCACAGACGGACGGTATCTTTTATTTTACACAGCTTATTATTGGACCTCTATATTTGTCCATTCTTCCTCCCATTGCTTACAGTATGCAATACAAATTTAACAGTTGATACAAAGTCAGATGCCACACCACACTGTGCGATTGACATCTGACTTATATTCCTTTGTTGCATTGTCAACTTTTGTATTTTCCGTAATTCTGCAATCTCCAGGTACCCAGCTAAATGATATTCCGACGTCGTGTAGTTGAAGTCTGTGTATACACCAAGGGAATTAAAATATACAAAGATGCATCTTCTATTATAATAAATCATTTAGATCACAAAACTAAAACTTCTATTTTATTTAATGCTTATCTGTACATACCTCTTAAATTTGTTTATAACTCCCTCAACATAACTAGACAAATAATATGATCTAAATCCATAGCGCCAAATTAGTTTCAGGTAATTAACAATGGCCCAAGGACTCTCTAAAAAAGTGAACTCTTTTCCATTGTAAAAGCCAAATTTTTCAGGAGGATCTTTATTTCTTCTCTTATAACCTGATAATGAATAGACAATATTGATTCAACATAATTTGTAAACTAAATACTTGACACATACTTAATAAGAACTTTGGTTAACTTAACTACACAAGACATACAAAATAGTATTAAATCATAATTAGTAAAAACAAAGTAGGAATACATTAGTATTTCCTAAAAACTTTCTGTAAATGTTTTTAAAGTTAAATTTTTTTGAAACTGATGAAAGGTTTTTTGTGAAATTAAAAAATGTTTGTTCAAAATAATGATCACGATGGGTTGAGTTGAAGTTTGTGGGTCACCTTGAAGATAAAAATAATGTGGTTGCTAAATTAAATATAAATTTCAACAATGTCCAAATGATACAATCCCATTACATGGTAAAATGGTTTGCAAAAATTTCCTAACTAACCTTATCCAATACATTTCTAGGTCAGATAACAAGTTCCGAAAAAGACAAATGAACAGACTAGGACTAGAAAAGGATAGATATGTGTTACCATAGCCCAGGAGTTTAATGCATGTGAGGTACATTTGATTGAAGAATCAAACCCAAACTAACTGCATATCGTCTTTCCTTGATTATGACAGTTACCCACCCTTATCAGTTGTTTGACTTATATTACGTAAAGAAAAAAATTATCAAAAAAAAGAAGCATGGACTTGTATAAAAGAGTGTACACTTGTGATTAAAAATCCAGTCAAAAGCCAAAGAAGTCTCTTCTTTATTAGAAGCTATCTTCTACAACTTGACCTCAGCTATTTATTTACAAAACAAATAGTGGATGTTAATTACGGAACAAAGCTTAATGGTTTACCACTTAATAAGCTGATATACACATCATAAGCCTTGAAGGTCTCTGTTAATTAATTATGGCTATAATTATATAGCAGGAATAGCTACAAACCAAATATTTTTAAAAAAAAAGTAGTTTTTAATGACTGTGTTTGTATATTGACCATATTTAATTAATTATGATGAAGACAAAAATGTAGTAATTTAATAGAGTGTAAGCATGCTAAACAGAGCTTACAAATACCACAGATTTCTATAGTTTATACTAATTGGTGCTTTGTGGAAGAAGAGAATCAAACATATTAAAATAGACCATGCCTAATTATTTCATAGTAGCCCATATAATTCAAACTGGTACCGTATATTACCAACCACAAAAGAGATAAAATACATCCATTTAGGAGCATCTTTTCAATTTAAAAGAGAGTTCTGTTAATTAATAGGTTCTCTCTCAGACAGACACAAGTGAATAGCAATCCATACACATAAATGAATTATTACCACATCAGTCCTACAATACCGAAGTATAGTCCTCCATATCTTTCATTACTTTTACAGATTATCTACAATATATACAATTCCTATGACAAATCACATAAAAATTAAAGGTATTCGATCAAAAATAAAATTTGAAATAATTATTCATTCAAAATAAATAATTATTTATGGCTAGTCATAGAATACACACACAAAGACAAAAACTATTTGAAAAGTTCAGCTGTAATAGGGGACACACCATGCTCGATCTGGCAAGGAAATCACAATTCTCCACCAATGCCAGATGTTTTCATTTCTATATTTGCTTCCGGTTTTCGTAACTGCGAAGAATGTTAATTGGTTAAAAATAGGCAGTACTCTGACTAAGAATAAATGTTTGTGTAACTTGTATAATATTGAATATGCATCTATGTTCAGATGTTATTGGGTATATTGTTTGACTTTGGTTCCTCAAGTATTAAACTCCAGTAGGATGTTCACATTTAGTTCAGTGTAAAGTTACTCCTAGCACATCTATTCAAATGACACTGCATAACGGGTTCAACATCACCCAAATAATATGTTTTTAAAGTACCAATATGTTTTACATTAAACTTATATACAGTAGAACTTGGATAATTCGAAGCTGTAAGAACCAATGGAAAAATTCGAATTATCCAATAATTCAAATTATAATAGTTACAATTTTTTTTCAAGCTTTGGATTCTCAAAAAGCTTGAAATAATAATTAAAGTGTATATGTTTATTATACAAGCTTTATTTTCAAAAATTAAACATTAATGAAGGTATTTTATTATACACAGTAGTAGTATACAGTAAGTTTATACACTAATTTAAAGTTTGACAAAGTATTGTGAAATGTCCAATTTCCTTGCAGAATTAATTCTTTTAAGGTATGCAAAATCCTCAAGTACATTTAGAGAATAAAAAACAGCTTCACTTACATTGGTTTGTCCTTCAATGTACCGCCAAAACTCACGCAATCGCTGGAGAGCCTCTGACGTTATAGGGATATTTGGGACTCTTCAACTTCAGCTTGCTCTTATTCTAAATCTGACAATTCGGCACTTTCATTGTTTTTCATTTCTGCTAAAATGTCTTGATCAGAAAGTTGGTCAGATTTCTCAAAGAATCCAACTTTCAATTTGCCATTGTTGTTTTAGTAACTTGGGACCATGCATTGTGATACATTCTTGCTGCTTGAAGGAGATCGATCTTTGAACTTTTGTTGCTGTTTTTCAAAGAATATCTCAAGAGTGTTAGTACAATAAGTTACTGGTAAAAATTAAAAAAATTTTTTATAATGCCCTGATCTATTGGCTGTACAACTGAAGTCATGTTAGGGGGGGGGGGGATAACATTAACATTGTTCATAATTGGGATAGAGTAATGCGCAGTACAATTGTCAATAAATAAGATGATTGCTCTGTTCTGTTACAAAAGGTTTTGTCAAGTTTTAACAGCCAATCTTTAAACAGCTCTGCAGTCATCCAAGCTTTTTTATTTGATTTGTACTCGAGTGGTTTGGACTTATTGTTTGAAAACATCTAGGATTAGCAGATTTGCTTATCATCAATAAAGCCAACTTTTCGGTGCCATCCATATTGGCCCCAACCAATAAAAACACTCTTTCTTTACTGTATTTTCCCCAACTACAACAATCTCCAATAAAAGTTAATGTTTTGTCTGGGGTACATTTAAAAAAAAAATCCTGTTTCATCTACTTTAAAAAATATTTTGCCAGGGTTACTTCAATCATTTGTAAAACATTGTCTTTCACATACATAATGGTGATGTTTCTTTCCTTAAACCATCCAACCAACAGGTACTCACCTTGAAACCACTTTTTCCTAAACCTACAGCAATCTCTTCTGCTTTTGTTTGAACAAGGGGGTCCAGATAATGGAATGTTTTTGTCCCGAACTTGTTTAAACCACTTTAGCATACATTCATCCACTTCATGGTTATCTGGTTCTCTGGATCTTTTGTGGTCTTTACCATTTCCACTCAAAGCACTGTATAATATTTTCTCCTTATTTTTCAAAAAAGTAGATATTGTGGTGGGTGCTATCCTGTACATCTTATAGCAATGTCACATTTCTTCTTAAGACCCTTTTCCACTTCACGAATAACAGCAACTTTTTCACAAAATGTTTTACTCTAAGAGATTGTGATCACTTGCACAAACAATCACTTTCAAAACACAAATGACTGTGACAAGCAGAGGCACAATACTGTAACAACAGATTGAGATTGAGCAAAGCATCGATCGACTGACTACATAGAGAATTCTCGGAAGGCGATAGCATGCCTGGAATTAGAACATATGTCCAAACTATTGTTTATTGTTATTGGTGCAGCTAGCCTTTTATAACCGGGCAGTATCCAGTGTCCTATTCAGTGTACAGTATAATTCTTGGAAGGTGGTCCCATTTTCAGTATAGTACAATATTTTGTTTTTAGTGTTGATATAAAAACTTCGAATTAAAGAAGTTTAGTTCGAATTATCCATAATTTTTTTACATCAATATCACACAGTTCAAGTGACCAACCCAAAACTTCGAATAATGGCAATTTCAAATTAAAGACTTTCGAATTATCCAAGTTCTACTGTATTATAATATGGTGGTCTTACCTAGTGTCTCCATAAAGTATTCCATATAGAAATTTGAACTATGAATTACGCTTCCACCTGAATCAAATTTTGTACCATTTATTTCAATTTCAGAAAGTCGGCCTCCAACTTTGTTTGCTTCATAAATATCCACACATATTTCATTTTCATTAATTAACTGAGATAAAAAGAAAGATGTAGCAGCTCCACCAATGCCAGCTCCTACAACAGCTACCAATAAAGAAAAAAATACATTATACTTACAAGACATGAAAATCATATTTATAACACTTACCTCTAAAATAATGGAAAAGGATCCGCAATAATACAAATTGGCACTACTCATAATTTTATTAAAATTACTAACAACAGACTAGGGTAAATTATCAATTGAACAGGTAAAAATATGATCACCCTATATACATATTTTTATAGTCATGTTTAAAACATATAAATAACACGTAGATTATAAATAACATATAAATATAAATAACAAGGTCTGCCAATTACAGTCAAAATAGAATAAGATAAAATAACTAGACCTGTAAAAATGTTTTAAATAACATTTCACAACAATTAAGACTGAAGATATATTACTCATACTTTATACTTATAGCATGAATTAGAAAATGATTTGGTCATTTAGTTAGCAGCTATATTTTATGACAAGAAAATATGCTTTAAAATAAATTACTGGCTTTAGGCCTATTGGTATTTGTAAAATTTGTTAACTCCGCCTAAACTGGTCCCAAGCCTGTGTTGAACCAGAGAAGTGTGAATGGCTGGTTGTTGAGTTTTGGTGGATGCACCAATGTCGAGTAGGTATACGAATTAAATAACAAGAGATGCTTTAGTTGGCAGATTTATCTGGTTAATTAAGAAACCAGCAAATCCTACCCTTAGGGGGATGGGTGAGGGTGAGTATCATCCAGTGCTTTAAAACTGGTTATTCTTGGCTATGGTCAGGTCTTCCAGATTGGGAGTTGGACATAGAGATAGTGACTAGATTCCATAAAAAAGTCACTATTACGAATACTGATCACAGAAAAAGCTGGATTGTCTATACTGAATTTGGACTTGGGCACATCAATAGTAAAATGTTTTGAATTTTGTAACATGAAATGTCAGAAGTCTGTGGTAAGCCTGCGCCGCTCAGCTCACCGACATAGAACCACACTCCGGATTTCAAAAAGAACGGTTAGACAAATTTTACACAACGATCTTCACCATCATTCATACAAAATCTAAATTGTTCAGGCTATTAAAAAAATAGATTATGTTTATATCACAACTGAAAGACAGGAAGTGGTTCAAATTCCACTGGCAATGCTACGGAATGTGATGAATTATTTCAGGGCCCTACTGGAAGAACGTGTAGGCCTGAACGGATGTCATCTCATCAGTTATTTTAAAAAATGAAAAGTTACTTAAAATTTGTGAAAATAAAATTTGAAAAAAATGAATGTAGTTTTTATTTTATTTTTTACCGCCTTTTCAAAATTGCTCTTTATTTTCCTCTACCCTTTGTAGGCCCTAGGTGATGCAATCATTATAACATTATAATTATGAATTGACATGATACATCAACTACATTAGTAAGAATAATCTAAGAAAAATTAATGGAATTAATATATAAATGAAGGTGAAATAAAAAGCAGCTGCCAATCTTATTGTTGGTCTCGATTTTCAGTGCACCTTACAAGATTGTCCACAGTCTCGATGACAGTTAAAAATTCTTTGTGTAAAAGATGACATCAACTTTTTATTTAATAAGTATTTAGCAACTTTTAAAGGTTTTCATACTTATAATATCGCAGAAACTTTACCAAACTTGTAAGTTTGTAAACTTGTAAAAGATATAAAATATTTATTGGTTATAATCAACCTCTGTAATTATTTAATATGTAAAACTATTTCACTTGATCAGTTAAACTTTATGCATGTGCTTCATTCACTTTATTAAGTAAAATTAAGAGAAATTACAGCAATAAATTGTAAAACTAATACCTATTTTACATCTCGAGAAGTTAGGTAAGTAAAATATGTGATATTACTTCTATAAAAATCTTCAATAGTTACTAAATAAAAAGTATATTAACAACTAAAAAATATGCATGAAACGCAAGTTGACTGAATATACATGACACATGTATACAAATCAATATTACACATCATAGATTTAAAAATATATATATACATTTCTATAACATACATTATGTATAACTATCCTATACATGGTATAATTACCATAATTTTACTTCTTTCTAGCTACCAAACAGGTGTTTTTCTTTCAAGTCTTGTAAAAGATAAAGCCAAATGGATAAGCAGAATTTAGTCATTTCAAAAGGATAGAATGTAGAACATAGCTAAGATACGAAGCTACTATCCTTCATATATTTTATTTATTAGCACAGCTCCTTTTTAGTTAGTAAATTACTTAAAATTCAGCTAATAACATAGGTCGCATAGTGAGATTAAAGAGACCAAAATTTTGTTTTAAGGTAAGGTGGCGATTTTTTTCATAACTGAAATAAGGATGCTCCTAAGACATCAGATATTGGGGGAAGGGGGTGATACATGTTAAATGAGGGAAGTGAATACAATTGTTGATGCTGAAAAATTAAACATTAAATTTATTAATTACAGACACATTACAAATTTGAAATTAGATAATATTTAAATTAACTAAACCATTAAGTTAAACTATGTTATAGTAGATTTTAGAAATACTGACTCACTGGAAGTACTCAAGGAGTGGAGAGGATGACATAACTCACGAATTTTCTGGCTCATCCAGTAATACTAATTAACTTATTTAAAATATTAGTAAATAGTTTGTATTATTGCTAACAATATTTTATTGATATGTTGTAAAGTATCAAATATGAACCTGAAAATTCAGAATAATTTTCTGTCAAATTCAAAACTGGGACAAAACGTTATTCCAACTGACCCTTAAAATATCCGGGACAGACCCCAAAAAATCAGGATCTGTGGTATCTTATTTTAAGGTCTGCAGAGCACAAAAATGATACAGTAGTAAGTAAAAATTGTATTGATAAATTTCAAACGAATTGTCTAATTTAAATGAATTTTGGTATACAAATCAATCATGTAAATATCTAGATCAAGTTTTTAAAGCAGTAAAATGAATATTAAACTATTTGATTAAAATATGAAGATTTTGATGGTTGTAATATAGTTTATAAGTATTTCATGTAAATAATAGGCCTACATTAATTTGTAAGCAACTTGATTAACTTGAGTTGGATTTTCAATATTAATTCTGATTTTACGTAAATATTAAATCTTGACAACCTCTCATTTCATGATTCAAAATTAATTTTTACACAAAAATATTATCATTTCTCTTACTTTTATTAAATGTGACTTTTTTAAAGTGAACATCAGTTGTTAATTCAACTTGTTATCACTCTTGTTAATTCCTATTCATCCCTACATAACCTCATTTTCTATATTTCTATTTTAAATTTTCACAGCAAAACTCTGTAGCCTATTACACAAAAAAAAAATAATTTTTTTTTAAGTTAAGGTTTTAAATTATGGTAATTGTTTACATAAAGGTAACTGCTAATTTTGGGAATTTTGTTTTGTCTACTACATACCTTACTTCTTAAGAATAAATAATGTTTTAATTGCGAAGGCAACTTTTTTTCACTGAAAAATTATAATTTACAATCGACGGGTTTAAAGGTTACACATAATGGCAAGACATAATAGCAATGAGAATAGCATAAATATGGTTTGACACATGCACATTAAACAGTGACTACACTAGATCGCTATTTATATGCGACGACAGGTTTGGCTAGGTGGTTCTTGATCTGTGAATATAGATATAAACATTGAAATTTCGAATAATATATGAGCATGAATGTGAACATTAGACATTATGTATAACATATAAGCTCGTCGATTGTGAATTGTAATTTTTCAGTGAAAAAAAAAATACCTCCGCAATGTAAACAATTTTTAATTCATAAGAAAAAAGGTATGTAGTACACGATAAAAAAAAATCCTGAAATTAGCAGTTACCATTATATAAACAATTACCCAATGGTAATTGTTACCAAGAAAGTTACCGGTATTGTTGGCAATTTTTTAAAAATCATGTTCTACATACCTTATTTCTTAATAATAAGATAAGCTTTCAACGTATGGAGCTATCTTTTTCACCAAAAAACACAATTTCAAAACTACAGAATTCAATGCATTTATAGATTACCAAAGTCAAACATTAGTACTTAGGTGGGTGACTGCTTGGAAACACACACGATTTCTTCTTTTTTCGCAAATTGTATGCATAGGTAATGTAAGGTGGCTATATTTATATAAACACGATCTTGTAACTTTCTTTGTAAACAATTACCAACAACTCTACTCATTGCTTAATTTTATTTATCATTTTATAATGAAATAAGATATAATGAAACAACATAGGATATTGTTTTAGGCTCTAAATAAGAACTTTAAACTGATCCAAGTTGGCTTGAAAATTACAGGTACCTAAAACAAAGGCCAAAATAAATGATTAAGAAGCTATCATTTGATAATCCATGGTTAATCTCCACTAATTGGGAGATTCTATTTTCGGGAAAACAAAGACTCGTATCGTAGCATGAATTATTAAATTTATAACAACCGGTAAAACGAACTGTCACTTTAATCCATTCAAACTAATGTCATAGTTAAACATAACCTATCACTTTGCCATTGTACCCATCGGTTTTTATCATATTATATATGTTAATACGTACCTACTCTTGGAGTTTTTCCAGTACAAACGTTTATACCGTCCCTCAGTGTCAAAACGAGTATGAAAAATTGCATCATTATTATAGTAAATATCCATGTTTTAATATTTATCATTCTAGTTCGTTGATATTAAAACTATAATTTTAAATAAATTAAGATAGGACTAGTTGAAAATCGCCAAATCGCTCTGCCTAAAAGAACTTTTAGCCAACTTTATAAAATGAAAATGAAATGAAATACAGCTGGTAAAATAGTCTAAATAAATAATTATTGGCAGCAATGGTTTCCATAGAAGATTAATTTTGAACATCCAGGAACATCAAAAAATACTTAGGAACTTTGTAAATTCATATACATGTATTCATACCACTTATAGAGCTCGTTTTGTGTGTTATTTTATAGTAAATAGACTGAATTTAACTCAAGTAGGGAATCGTACTGAATAGTACATAAATATATCTCAAACTTTTTTTTCCTCTTTATAATCAAATTATATTCAATCATTTCCTCTTGAATTTTTGTGTAAGCATTCTCACGATATAAATTGCACGAATTCCAAAGACATTCATATTTTCTGTATAAACGAATAAACTTGATAGTCTTTTCATCTCTCCATCCAGCTATGATTAAGAAAATGAAATCTATTTATAAACACAAAACCAAATAAGCACTATAAAAACGCAAAAGAAAAAAACTAGAAATCTACTCACACGGCTGTTTGGTTTACAAACTACTACATGCGGTATGCGGCGTATGCGCACTTGTTGCGCAAGTGTTCACACTTGTGACTTTCCACATATGCGCACTGCATCCTCACCACTCGACACTCGACTCGCAATAGCATGAAAAATCAAATGTGGAATCTATATCAGGTACAAGCATGCCATTCAGCGTATTTCAACGGTAAAAACCCGTTGTAATTCCTTGAACTTTTGGGATTTGCAAATTATTTTGCAAAATTCGATTTTTCTGGGCTAGCAGCGGTTTGAAACGTTGAAGGTCACAAGACAGGTAGATGCCAACCAGCGGTATTTAGCGTCAAGGTGACCTTGTAACTATGAGTGCACAAACTGGAAAATTAACTTAAACCTTTTCAATCTGATTTCCTAGGGGATAACAGAAAACGGGAATATTTTGTATTTAAGTTTTATTCAGGAAAACATATTGCACTAAACACGCAAGTGTGGGCTGTAATATTTTTAATTCAAAATATAAAGTAGTTCTTATGTAATCAAAGATCAAAGTTATGGGAAAAATTCAAATTTGCTCAAAATGAAAAAAGAAAAAGGTTTGTAGGTCCTACAAAGAAAGACCTAAAATAAACGTTAAATAAGGTATATGTAAAAATTGCATATTTAAAAAGTTAGTTAAGATATTAAAGTTTAGACTTTAATAAAGTATAGAAAAATAAAGTTTTAGAAAATCCAAGTAAAAGAAGTTATAAAGAGTGAAAAGTTTTATTATAAAATATAGTAAAATTTTGAAAAATAATTAAAATGAGAGGGTGATAAAATTCACACTAAAAAATAGTAAATAAAAACTTCGTGTGTGATAAATTGACGTGTGAGGTGAGGGAAGTAGCAGAATTTGAAAGCACGCGCAGTTGTCAGTATTGACTTGTGTTCACGTGGTCCATTGAACTTGTTGTTCGTAAGAAATTGCATTGGATATTAGATGTCAAGTAGTCTTTAGTCTAGTTGTTTACTGAATGTTTAGTCATTTGATGGTAAAGGCGCAAATCTTTCGTCGTAATTTGACATTGACAGTAGTGTCAGTAGTAGTATTAAGCTATTTACGAAAGAGTCAAAGAGGACAGTGATTAGGAAGCAAATTGGAGTTCTGAATATGTATTGATAAAAGTTAATAAAAATAAATATCTTTGATCTTTTGAATTGAATACAGGACAAGAAAGAAAACTAGCTGAATATTTACATATTTTGACTTTAGTTTATTCGAAAACAGAGTATTTAAAATAGTGCACCATGGAATTGTTATTAAAATTATGTTTGGCAATGCTTATCTGTATGGTAGTCAAAACAACCCAGGAAAATATAAATACTAAAGAAGAAGCTACAGATCAGGTACAATGAAGACCAATGTTTGTATAATGTGTTGTTTATAGGCTACATTTTGTCTTATATTTATGGTACAATAAGGTATTTAATTAGCCTACATCTTTTAATTATGTTACATATTTGTAGTACAATAACGTATACAATTACATCTTTTACATAATAATTAATAGAAACATTTTAAATTAGCTGAGCCCAAAGTCTCCTATTGAACAATTATCACAAATATATAGAACATTGTAAAACTGTTATAATTTATTGCCCAACTGTTCACATTATGAAATTTATGTGGACCTACAATGTTAAGGTAAACATTTTGAAGTAGGCTTAATCATTAAGGACTGAGGTTTAGTATTTTTGTTATAAACAATAGTAGGGCTATTCATTTAATATTAGTTTTGGACTAATTCTATTTGGTAATAGCAACTTTTCTAAATGAAACCCATCTACATTTTCATTAAAATATCATTATTATACTAAATGTAATGGAAGAAGACCTCTATTTGTCAGGGTGAGGTGGGGGTTTATTTGCTGATCAGTTTTTTAAACTCCACGAACCTAACTTGCCTATGTGCCAATTATAGCAGGCTTTGCTTAGTAACAATGTCAATCATTGTAAATCTCATATTAAACCAGAATTAAAAACCAACTATTTCTCACTAACTAGGCTATATGTAGACTCATCCAATTTATATTTTTGTTCTGTATAAAATTTTATACTGAAATGCCTATGACTGAAATTTTATGTCTAAAAAAATCCAACCTATGGATTTTAGTTTTTAGTTTTAAGATTAGCTAATAATTGAAAGGATAAATATTGATTGTCCCAGACTTTAAATGTACAGTATTTACAGAAAATAAAAAGGAAATATTAGGCATAAAAATCCTGCTTTAAAAATAACAATTTTCCTTGCAATGCAGTTCTTCTCCCTATGGTATTATAATATTAGATATTATCCCCAGTGCCTCACTTTGGTGAGTATGGACTTGGCAATGATGAGGGGACTTATCTGGATCTACATGTTTTGGTAAATGTCCCGTTGATTTGCCTTGTGATTTAATATAGAAATTTTATGAAATTGTGTTTTACACACCTCATTATGAAACAATTGGATCATCCTTAAGCTGGATTTCAAGTACGAAAATCCATTATTTCTGTCTAAAATAAGCAATTTAAAAGTTTTAATTCAATGATCAGAATACATGAGCCTATACGTCTAGATTTCATAAGTTAAGAATAGCTAATAGAATAGCATGACGTTAAAAGTGTCTTATAATGGATATGTCTTACTACGCTGTATAATTTCAGAATTATGTGAACTAGATCTTGGGAAGTAAATAAATATAATATAAATAAATATATAGTATATATAAATATATATATATATAGGCTATATATACATATCTTACGAGACCTGTTTTTACTATATATATACATTAATACATATAATTATCTATCCGTGCTTATTTGATTTGCACGGATGAACATAAACATCGAGTGATGAAACACTCAATATATTCTAATAATATAATTTAATATTTATAATAAGGCTAGGATATCATACTTTTAAAATTCTTATTTTAGACAGAAATACGTAATGGATTTTAATACTTGAAAAGGGTTTTCCTAGCTTAAGGATGATCCAATTGTTTAATAATGAGGTATGTACTGATGGGTCCATTTGTCTGTGCGTGCGGCTTGCTATGGCGCGGCGGGGAAGAGGGGAGTGTTATCACTCATTTCCAAAAACATGTGGTCCCGCGCGGCGTGCCGGACGTAGATTATTCACCTGTCTTCAATGTAGCTTCGAGTTATTTGTGAACACCATGTTTCTATATGCACTACAAATCTTGTAAACTGTAATTATGTGTCGCAAAAGGTAGACAAACATAGTTGGGTGAGCGAGCCCTACTTTTACAGAACGGCTAGTAGCGTCAGAGCCGCACGCACAGACAAATGGTCCCATCAGTAAAATACGATTTCATGATATTTCTGTATTAAATCTCAACGCGGTATCAACCTGACATTTACCCATGATTTTCATATATTCATGGGTTTTTGCCTCATCACATCTCTCTTGACCAAATTTTGTTTTTTCCGACCTGACGCTATTAGAGTATTCAATGGGGGTCTTTATTATATTCTCTTCGCTTCCTTTTTTTCATAAGGTGACTATGACTGATAGGTTTTTTGTCTTTAAACAACAAAGGGGAAAAAATTGATATTGCTAGTGTCACCTTTTCAATTTGTATTTTAACTTATTGTTTTTCTTATAGATTGGTCCTTCAATAATATAGTATAGCCTAGTTCAAAAGAAATTTTGTTGTAGTTTTAACTAATTTACTCCTAAAACAATATTTGAATTCGGCACTTTTTTACCTGTGAAGTATGTTTTGCTAATCGATATCTTGCATAAGTTAATAAATGTCAAAGTATAGGCTACCCTTAATGAAGATAATATTTAACAATGTAGTAAAAAGAATGTACCGGTAACACTTCTATAGTAGATCAATTATTGGTGTATGAAATTGCGTAATGTGGAACTGGATGAATGAACACTATATAGGTTATGTATTTTCTTCAAAAGACGAAAAACATCTTGGTCATTATTGCCATATAAAAAAAGGTAGTAAAGGAGATAAAATAAAGATCCCCGCCCTCACATACTAATAGTCTCTAATAGCATCAGGGTATGAAAAAAACAAGAGTTGGTAAAGAGAGACTGGTAGGAAAGATGAAAGAGAATGATCCACTTCGAGACTACATGCAAAAAGGTGTAGATCCAGGTAGGTCCCCTCAGAGTAAGTTTAAGTGAGCCTCCGAGAATAATAAAAACTGTAGAACTTCTAAATACTAATCCAGTGACATATTACAATTTAGAGGCCATGTGGGAATTAGAGGTGTTGGGAGAAAAACATATTATTTTGACATGTTTTACAGTATCAATATAAGGGATACGTGGGATTCTGGTGTTTTTGGGTAGGAGGGGAGGGAGATTCCATATTTTATGACAAACATGGGGTTGAAACTGTTATAGTGTAAAGTAGATATCTCTACAATAGATAAATTATATGTGCATGTGAGTGTGTGCGTGTGTAACTGCCTCAATAGTATTGTCAAATCCATAAAATATCAGATGTCATGTACAATCTACATAACAAATTAAGAAGACAATAGGTTAGCTACAGTACTACTATTGCCATTTACAATTTATATATTATGTTTATCTTCTTTTAATAATTTTAGAGAGTAACAAAAAGCAAACAAACAAGTCCTCAATAGTGTCCATTCTAAGAAGCTACTTATGGTTATTTAATTTTGTTATAAAAGGTTTAATCCCCTCAAAAATTAATTTTAAATTGTTTGTCCTAATGTTTAGGTATGGACTATTCCATACCACCAATCAATATCTGAATTTAGAATTTGCAAGAGCTAATTATATTACCTTTAAAAATTCAATTCCACACAATGACCCTAAGTAATTTATCTTCTCAAAACCGGAAATAGCTAATTATTTACATCCTTAACTTGTTATTTCCAATTTTAATTAAAATACAATATCACACCGAGATATTTCAATCAATTGACTCTATAATTCTTACAGTGATCATGGAATGAACAGGAAAATGTATGATACTTGATGTCAAATTCAAATCAATTTCTGTAATGAAAGAGTAAAAATACTTCGATTGTATAAAACGCTGTCCTCAGCTTAAAAAATAAATCGTATAGTTCAATTTGGTATAATCGATAAGTTCAATAAATCGATACAGCAAGTTTGGTATATAACACAGTGTGGTTTGTGAAGAAATATTTGTTTTAAAAATCTATATATTTTTATTGTTCACCAAATGAAATAAAACAAAATTTTCACAACAAACACTTTATTTCTAAAATGAGTCATATTTTTTCTGAGTTTGTTGTGGAAAATTATGTATTTTCTTTCATTTGGAGATGAAAGTTTTCACAAGTGCTGTTCATTTCAATAGAATCAAAAGTGGTAAATTTGACTTGCGTAAAGAAATTTATTTAAAGTGCAACAATTTGAAAGTAGGCTATTTATCAAATATGAATTAAGGCTAGGTTATCAGAACTTGGCAGGGATAATTTTGAAAGAGAAAGTGTAGGCTATAAAAGAGGGGGAGAGAGAGTAAAATAGAACTACAGTATAATAATTAAGTAATTACTAAAATAACAATACAAATAATAACTAATAAATAATTTTAAGTAAAATAAAAAAGTAAGATCGGCTAATACCCACATGAAAAATAGGGTTATCCAGTATAAACATTCATTTAAAGCATTAGTCAGTTATTAAAAACAATTCGAAATGAATTTACATAAAATCTGTATTGAAAGAAACCACTAAGGAATTTCATTGAATCAAAAACTGATGTAGGTGACATCTAGCAGCAATTAAGTTAAACCCTAATTAAATATTTCATAAGGCAGCAAAATCCTGACTTTCGATCAGAAAATAACAGAACAAAATTATTTCCCGCGAAAGAAATTAGCATGTGATTGAACAATGGAAATTTCATTGAGCTAGAGTTAAGATGTTATTGCATCTGTAGAATTCAAAACGTAAATTAATTGATAGTAGTTTGGTTTTCTGAGAAGTTATTTGATTATTCATTACTAATTTAAGATATTTGTGTTCATAGAATTTCATTATATAGAATAAATCAATTTGTTGTCCACAAAAAACAAAATATATTGATAAAAAATTATTTCATCTCTTATCAAATAAGCTTACACACACATGCACGTGCACACGCACACACTTATGAAAAACTTGCAGGCGGGCGATAGGCGGCGATTTTGGTACAACGAAATTGTTGGCAGGGATCTAGAGGGAAGGGATGGTTCCCAACCCCAAGGAATTATAAATCTGAAAATAACAGTTGATTCCAACAATGTAGTGAAAATAAATATATCTCAAGATTGTGCAGACATTACTGTATACTCAAGAGTGAAAATATATAGTCGATCTGCATTGAATTGAAAGAAAAAGAAGCGAATTTCTGCAATAATGGTGAGACCAATTCAATTAAAGATTTAATTGTAATCAATACTTAATTTTAAGACAATAATTTTCAAGTATAAACTTTCAGCCTAAGTTTTGTCAAACAACTATTTTAAAGTGTTTAAAAGACAAATAACAAGTTAATTTGAACTGTGAATAATATTACATACATTCATTTACCGTATATAAGTTTTCATTTAATCCACCTTTTCAGTAATAATTTTGATTTTGTTTTCTTTATTGATTATTTGGGATCTAGTCCAGACATTCTAATTAATTAATTCCATGTTCTTGTTTTCCCCCAACATCCACTTGGGGAAACCCGGCACCAACCTACCCTGAGATAAGACTTGTGGCTCCTTATATTATCCATTTGTGTAAAGACAATTGTTACAATTCAATGAACTAGAATAATAGTATATCTCAACAACCATTAATGTGATTTTAATAAAACTTTTAACTCTCTGTTTATGTTATACGGTAGCTAATTTTCTTATGTATTTAAATGATAGGCTAAACATTCACATACATTTCAATGGTCAAATATCATACTGTAATGTGTAAAATATATATATATATATATATATATATATATATATATATATAATTTTTGAAGATATTAGTGAAAAATAATATTTGAATTTGAATTTTAATGTTTCCAATTTTATGTATGTTGATTTAAATTTATTTTGATAATTAAACAAAGAAAAATTTCTATCATTGTAATTTTGTATTTTACTATTTTGTTTTCTGTAAAGGACAAAATAAGAACTTTTCAAAAAACAAAGCAACAAAAAATTATTGTGATATTTAGAATAGGTGGGGTTGTTGTAGTTAGGAGACAGAATACCATTATATAAAATCAGATTTGAGCATAATTCAATCAGAAATAATAAGATTTAATATAATAAATTGTTTAGATAAATATACTTGGTTGAAGTTGGGTTATATATATATGTTAAAAGCAGAATATCTCCCATCTTTGTTTTAAATTAGAAAATTGTAAGAGAAAATTAGGGTGTAGGGCCTAATTGAATTGTGAAATCAAAGGGAGAATTTAGAGTGAGATACAAATTAAAGTCATATGGAGAGAAATATAGAAAGATAAATGATTGGTTGTTTGTTAAAAAAAATGCAATAAATTGTTGATTCAGGAAGCTAATTATATAAAAATAATTTTAAGAAATGTATATATTTATACCATTCAGATGTTTATGTTAAAGATGAGGTATGTTGTTAATAAGTGAATACTTTTGTTGTTATTGAATTTATGTGTAGTTATTTCACTAGTGATTAAATAAAGTGTTACTGGATTAAGATAAGCTATAGTTAAATAAAGTAAGGAGAACTGTTACCCATCTTGAATATAATAATATATTTTATAATTTTTGTAAATTTGATTTAAAGAGCTGGGCATACAATTAAAAAAAAATTGTGATTTTTGAACGTCAACGTGGGGGTTTTTTTAAAAATAGTGATATAACTATTTTTATTATAATTTCAGCATACAACGTGTGCCATTTTCTTTTGAAAAACATCATTAAAATTACTTTTACAATTGACTACATAAAAAGGACTAATTAATAATCATGGGACTATAGAATGCAAATTTGATCAATTATTAAAATGCTTATTAACTATCTCTTTTAATAAAACACATTACTGTTCTTGTAGGCCTCACAAAAACCAAGTGGGCAGTAGCATTTTTCCACCACAGTGAAGTTAAAAATGCCCAGTTTAGACCCATATATTTTTCACTTGGTTATGGTGGTTTCACTTCTTCATTAGTTTTTATGCACAAACCATGGATGTTGAAAAAGAAGTTACTGATCTTACAGACGTTAAAAAATATAAAGATAAACTCTGTTTAAAAAAAGAAACTTTGTATTAATATTTAAACTTAAGATGACCTAAGTATTCATTTTTCAAAATTGAGAAATATGAAAAATTAGCAAAAGCCTAAACCTAGTATGTGATCACTTAAAACAAATGTTGGTTATTTTTTAATAGGCTTTAGCCTATCTTTAAACTAAGATGACCCAAGTATTCATTTTTTAATATTGAGAAATATGTAAAATTGTAGAGCATAAGCCTAAACCTAGTATGTGATTACTTAAGATTTTTTTAATAGGCCTTAACCTATACATTCTACAGAAAAAAACAAAATCATGCGATAAGGTCTGTTTCTAACAGCGCAATTGTTTTGCACATAAATGAGACCATTACAGTCATTTGGCATGTTATTTTGAACTATTTTGTTATCTATTAAGTTAAAGGTTAATTTTAGATTATACATTGGATATTGATATTAGATTACATTAAATAAATCTTGACATAAACAAGTTTATAATTAGTAGTCTATGCCACTATTTAGTCCGTTAAAAAACAATATTTTTCTTATCTTACATATTATAATAAATAAACATTCCACTAATTTTCTAACACATAGGTCTATAAAATTAAATATTAATCATAAATAATATTCATCACAATAATTCAATAATATTCATTTCCCCAAAAATGTTTGTCTACAATATTTATGGCTTATGTGACAAAGAAGGGGAGAAATTTATATATTTTCTATTACTGATTCCCCCCCCCTCATGTATTTATTAGGTATGGAAAGTAGGTATAGAATTGGTACAGATTATATATCCTTATTGGTCTAGGAGGATCCCCACCCCATTTCAACTCTTAGTGAAATAAAAAAAATATATTTATGCACATATTTATATATTTAAAAGGAGTTCAAATTTGCTTTGCATCTGCATAAACTTGTCATAAGTCTAAATCGTATTCATTGATTTAATGGTAGGGCCTAGTGGTTAAAGTTCATTTGAGTTTTTTTGCAAATTATTCCTAAACTAATTTTCTTTTAATTGCTATCTCCCACACTGATGCGGACCTTTAATCTTCACATTTCATTAAAATATAAATGAAATTGGCATAGCTGATAGACAATTTAGGCCTACGTCTTTGATTACTGATTCACAGATGGGTTTATTGTTTTTATTTTTATTAATAACATCCAACTCTGCAATTTTAAGGAGGTGGTTTTTTGTTTGGACCCCTGGAGGCTACATTTTAGCCAAATTTGATAGAAACCCCTTTATTCAAATAAAACTAATTCTACATTTGTTAGGTCTAGCCGACTGTTTTAGCCTGTTACAGCATTGACAAAGCTTATACAACAACTAAATAACTTAAGAAGAAAATATTGTACACATTTTGAGACCAAGGCCACAAGTCCCATTACATGACAATTTAATCTGTAGCCGAGAAACCCAGTAAGTAATAAACTATTTTAGACATGCTTTGACAAATGTTGAAGTAGTAGAGAAAAAGACAAGAATTCTGTTTGATTGTTTAAGACTGAATTATCATTATTACATGAAAGTTTCTTAATTACTAATATTTCTAAAATGTTTTCCCAGCTACAGATTCCATTGTTATGTAACGGGACTTGTAGGCTTGGTTTCAAAATGTGTACAATATTTCCTTCTTTGTATAAGCCTCGTCAATGCCGTAACTGGCAAAACCATTTTCGGCTGGACTTAATACAAGTAGAATTTTACAAAGAATTTGAATAACATGGAATTCTATCAAGTACTGTCGTTCATCAATATAATCTAAATCGTTTAAACCGATTTCAAAAAATCAAAATTTTGTTGTTTCATTATAGTTAACCTATGAAGTTTGAGCTAACAAATTTTTAAAAAATGCCTTAAGACATGTTGAAAATATGTCGACCAAATTTTCAAATATAAACATTAAATTTGTAAAAACTCAATCCACTTGATTGGGCTGTAAAGCAATGCATAGGGACAAAATTACATAGATTATTTGATTCAACACTCAACTTTCTTCATATTTCGTGCAAGTGAGAAAGTAATAAAAGCAATTAATCCCCCTGAATTGGCTTGATGATTTTTTAAAAGAAACTATTCACATCCATGCAATTTTGCAAATGTAATAAAATTTAATTTTGTCATAGGGTCATGTGATACATTTTTCTAAATTGAGCCTTGAAATCTTCACTATAAATAAAACTTTTTAAACTTTGGATTTATATGTACTATAATCTTGAGATTTCCAAAGTTGTAGATATTAAAAACAAGGTGTATGTATACAAATGGACTATGGTCCATTTTTATGATATTATTAATTGTTGTTAATTTAATAAATAAAATGATTGAATGCATTTGTTTTACAAATTGAAATTTTCTAAACAATCTCTTTAATAATTTAAAAAGTATCAATATCAACAAAAAAAAGTTTTAAAAATTGGTTCAGTACCAAATATTGTCGTGTCAAAAACAAAATTTGTCATACTGTATCAGAAATGTAATTAAATGTGAAAGCAAAAAGTTTAAAATTATTTATTAAATAAAACATGTAGAGGACAGACAGATGAAATAAAGTTGTAAGTTGTTTTGTTATGAGTATGTTTTACCTTAAAAGCAGAGCAAATATGACAAAAAACTGACAAAAAGTTTCCTCCATAATTATTGCCTAGATTAAAGTAAATTAACTAAAACTGAAAGGTGAGTTGTGCAAACGAACTGAACGAGTTGGATTTTTTAAAGTGTATATCGGTAATGTAAGTTGTAATAGTTCAGGATTCAAGCAAAGCAAGTTTACCATTAGCAAGTAGATTGTCCCTAGTCTGTCATGAGTATATAATAGGGAGGTCATTTTTGTTTTAATTGTGATGTTGCTGTACCAACAATTTTCAATTATTATTCTGTCTTGTTTAGAGTTTTTACTTGTGATTTATAACACTGATCAAAACTATCTTGGTACATGCCTTATTTTAGAATTTGAAACTGTTTTAAGACTTATAACTGTGAATTTTTTCTCACATATATGTAGTAAAGAGAAAGATATATGGTGGGTCAAAAATCAATGTTGAGTTTTTGTGGATATATATGGTATGACGTCTTTATGTCTATCTGTCTATTTGTCATTTTTTTGTCAGTGAAGTGCTAGAGCCCAAATGATTTCAACTAAATTTGGTATGTAGGGATATTCTGGCCATATCTTGAGAAGTGTTTTTTCAATATAGCTCAAAATTTAGGGTGAAAAACACCAAATGACGATTTTTTTTTCAAAATCGGCTCATAAAAAAAAAATAATAATAAAAAAAATAAATAAAAATGGGAGAGTATGGGTACAAAAAAAGAAGAAAATCTGTGTATCAATTGTATTTTATTTTGATAAAATATGTTGCCTACCTAAAAATATTTGTTTGGCAGGTGTAAGGAAAATATATGAGTCACTAGCTAGTGTTTTGTGAAACAATATAGTTTCCACTTAAATCACTGTATTAATAATTCCAATCATTTTCCTTTTATTAACCACCTGCTTTATGAAGGCAATAAAGTAAAGTTTGAAGATAGAACTAATGTCACTGACGATTTTGTATAGCTGCTTAAGTTGAGAATTAATGTTTTAACTAATATAGAAAGTGCTACTAGAACATGTCAGATCAAAAGTTGAGCTTACCTATATTTAATAGATGACCTTACATAACTTACTAAATAAATAAATTATCTATAGAATTTTTTAATGATATTTATGTTCTAACATTAGCGTACAGGTAAAATAACTGATTTTTCATCAGAGATATGATATTATATTCACTGTAATATACAAGACTTTTGGAATATTCAATCACCAAAGAAAGAAAACAAAATTTTTCACAATTTGTCACATCTACAGAAACCCTTATTACACCAACCTGGGTTTGTATGTATGTGGCAACTTAGGATGATGACTTAGTCATTAAAATGTTATATTGCTGAAATAAAGTCTTTATTGTACAACATTTTGTTTTATTTCATTTGATGATAAATTATATATCGCAAAGAAAAAGAAAATGAAGGTTATGATCTCATAAAGTCTCCACAAATGGTAATTTATTATGTTACTTTAATATTTTTGTATTAATATTAAATTTTAATTTAGTTTTAAACTAATTTTTCAACGTAAGTCAAATTTTGTATTTAAAGAAAGGTGATTCTTAAAAGATTTAAAAACAAAAATATTAAAATTGTGCAACAACATAGCACACTATGGATAACACAGCTGTTTTTGGATTTAACCAGTTTCAATCGAACTATCCGAGTTGAACCCTCCTGCTGATCAATATTTCCAAATAGCTAAAGCTAATGATATAAAATTATCATATGTGTAGTTCTTTCTACTTATGTCTACTTTTGGTATTACAAATACATGGCCTTTTCTTCTTTTATAGATAAATGGCGAAGGAGGTGAGGTTAGTGTTCATCTTTCAATGTTTGATGATTTTCTTAACAAACATGATAAGAAGTATGAAAATTCTTATGAATATTATCGAAGATTTCTAATTTTCAAGGCAAATCTAAGGAAAATTGATTACTTACAAAAAACTGAGCAAGGATCTGCAAACTATGGTGTAACTGAAATGGCAGACCTTACTGGTGAGTATATAATTATACAAAGACTCTCTAATCTGATGCATAAGGGACATAAAACTTGTCGGATTATACAGAGTACATTGTATTGTATAGTATAGTATATAGTAGTAGTGTGGTCTATTTTAATGGAAAACTACAGTAAGTGTTACACTATGAAACATTATACAGGGTGATTCAAAACTACACGGCAATCTCTCGGGAGCACATTCTATAGTCAAAAATAAAAAAATAAAATTATATAAACATATGCCTGAAAAATCTTTGTTAGCGAGTTATACAGGGTGAAAGATTTCGCCTAGAACTTAGTACCCCCGGTGAAATGAGGCCGTATAGAGATTTTCAAGGCGTTAATAAAGATACAAATATGATGGTTTCTTATGGTTTTTTATTTGAAAAATTGAATAAAATTGGTCCCAGAGCTGTATCTGCATTAAAAAATAAAATAAATAAAATAAATACTTTGTTTATTTTTTATTATTATTATTTTTTTTTATTCAAAAAATTTTTTTTTTATTAGCTAAATTTCAATATTATTATTCGTTTTTTTCTTAAGTAATTTACATGAATCTTTTCAGAATTAAATTTTCTATACATGTAATTAAGTAAAAATACACATTAATTAACCATTTTTCAAAGTAATCTTACGTTAAACACAAAAATGTGTGTTTCTTATAGCCCAATTCTTGTGTTTTACATAAGATATCTCAAAAACTAATGCAGATACAGCTCTGGGACCAATTTTATTCAATTTTTCAAATAAAAAACCATAAGAAACCATCATATTTGTATCTTTATTAACGCCTTGAAAATCTCTATACGGCCTCATTTCACCGGGGGTACTGAGTTCTGGGCGAAATCTTTCACCCTGTATAACTCGCTAACAAAGCGTTTTCAGGCATATGTTTATATGAACTTTTTTTCTATTTTTGGCTGTAGAATGTGCTCCCGAGAGATTGCCGTGTAGTTTTGAATCACCCTGTATAATAGAGCAGTTGGAGTTTTCTTGTTATAATATTTAATTATATTGTCCTACTTATTTGATAAAGATAAAGTTTTTGGTTTGAAGACCTATGCAGAATACCTTTGTTTTGACGAATGGTGTAAACATAACGTATAAGTTAAATAACTAATATAAACAGCTGTTAAGTTATGTTGAAAGGTAGTTATGGCGTTAATATAAAATATCAAGTCTTGTTATTACATATTTTTTATTTATTACTTATTACATATTTTTTAAAGAAACTGTACAAACTTTTATCATTGATTTTACATTCTAAATAGAGTTTCCATCTCTATGGTGTGGTTTGAAGTTCAGAAATTAAAGGCTGTAGTGCTGCCATCTAATTGCTCACTTTTAGTCACTTCTGGATAACATGCCATATTGAATGCTTCGACTCTTCTCACACTATATCATTCTTAAATTGAACCCACAAAATTACAACTGTTCTACACACATATCGAAGCCTCACATTCTCTTATGCTATGGAACTTCTTCCTATATTATACATTCAATGCTTTCATACAACAAATTATGAAAATTAGTCCTGCGAATTTCTAGAAATAGCTAGTAAAATTTTCTCAAAATAGCTTCCATTTCCTCACCATAATTCTTATGTAGGAAACAGTAAACTCTAATAAAAAAGTATATAAGTTATTGACATTTCATTTTTTAAACTCTTGAGAAAATGTTTCACTATAAAAAAACAAAAATTGTGAATCCCATATTCACTAGACCCATTCTAGTGGGATCCAAAAATAGCTGCTTGAACTTTAAAATAATTGTATTATTATATAGGATAAATTTACCTTTGTTTTATATTTTTCAGCAACTGAATTTAAGAAGCAATATCTAGGATTAAAACCTCAATTAACACGTCCAGGACAATTACTTAAAATGGCTGAGATACCAAACATTGATTTACCAAAAGAATTTGATTGGAGACATTTTAACATTGTGACACCAGTTAAAAATCAGGTGTGATATATTATACCAAGATTTATGTACATTAGTTTACTATATAGCATACTATTCTCAAAATTTTACTAAAGGTAATAATATTTAGGTCAATTTTGATTTTACCAAATTAAAAGGTTTACATCTTTTTAGATTTGAATTTGTTCACACATGTTTAACCTTTAAAACGATAAGCTAAAACATGAGTACTGGTACTGTTCATTTAGAATTTTTTTTGTAATTTTATTTTTAGTTTTGTATTGTTAGGGTAATGGAAAAAATTATATATATACAATTTTAAAAGAAATTTTGTATTTTGTAACAATTATAACAAAATTGAATTTCTCAGAAATAAAGACATAGATTTTGTAAACATTTTAATAAATGACATACATTATATCCATAACTATTATGGAATGATTAAAGAAAGTGTGTATAATTATAACAGCCTACAATTTGTAAAAATTATAAAGAAGTTATTATAAAGCAAACCTCTCTTTTATTTGCTTTATTATTACTTCTTTATAATTTATTGAAAAATCTCATGTGTTTCAATTTCAATAAAGGAAACAAATAATTTGTAAAAAATCAAAACCAAATTATAGGCTATAAAATGAGTAAAATAAGATATTGTAATGTGTTTAGGCTATCTAAAAAGTAATAAACTGTATGCAATAAAATAGGTAAAATTCTGACGGTAACAAATGTACTAACAAGTTAGTAGATCAAGTTACTTTTGGTGTGTTTCAATGCATAAAAACAAGCAGTTACTCCAAAACAACAAACTTCTGCTTGAAATGCATCATTTGCTTACCTAATCTAACCTAACCTTACCACTAAAACTGAGTTTACAATTTGTAACATGACTTTGAGTGGGTTCAGGCTACGGGTTGATTCACAGGTTTTACAAAAGAATATGGTTTTCCATCTCTAACCTTCTTTCGCATTTACAATGCATCTCACTGCCTTCCATTTCCTTGCTATGAAGTGCTGCTTACCATTGAAGCGCTGTTCGGAAGGTCCCGTTGGTTGATGTCCTTGCTTTCTGGGTGCTGGTTCTGCCATCTTTTCATCTAACAGGTCCTTGATGAAGGAGTATCTTAAGTCAGTGTAGATTAGTGGTTTTGTGTTAGACTTCACTTGGGCATCCTTAAGTAACAATTACCCATTTATTATAGAGACCGTCAGAAGCCAGAAAGAAATACATTTTTTGTACCATTTCTTTGATTTCCTAAGAAACTGGTAACTAGAAATAAAATGTTCGCTTCGATCAATTGCCCCCCGTATGTTTGTGTCACTGCCTTCCATTTCCTTGCTATGAAGTGCTGCTTACCATCGAAGCGCTGTTCTGAAGGTCCCGTCGGTTGATGTCCTTGCTTTCTGGGTGCTGGTTCTGCCATCTTTTCATCTACCAGGTCCTTGATGAAGGAGTATCTTAAGTCAGTGAGAATTAGTGGTTTTGTGTTATACTTCACTTGGGCATCCTTATATAACAATTACCCATTTATTATAGAGACCGTCAGAAGCCAGAAAGAAATACATTTTTTGTACCATTTCTTTGATTTCCTAAGAAACTGGTAACTAGAAATAAAATGTTCGCTTCGATCAATTGCCCCCGTATGTTTGGTGTAGTCTAGAACAACATTTGGTTTGTTAATTAGGGGCTGGTTAGGCCACTTACAAACAACAGCAGTCATTTCTTTTTTGGTCCTCTTATGTTTCGTACTGATCATAGTAACCACTCGCTTGTCCTTTGAAGAAAGAACTAAAATATCTTCTTTCCTTCTAGAAAACATGCCCTCTCTTAATTTTTTCTGGTCCTCTTTTAGGCCAACAGGTAAACCAATTTTGTTTGTCATCACTGTTCTTGCAATCAAACAGTTCATTTTAAGAAGATCTACAGGAAGCTCGGGACTTGTATAGTATCGATCTATGAAAACATGAAGTCCAATTGTTGGGCTGCTTGGATCTTTTTGAACTACAGACTCAGTCAAGATTTTTTCAATATGAATTGTTTTTTAGTAAAGTCAAATTTGGAATCAGTTCTTCCTTTCCAAAATATGGAATACAAATTATAAATATATCCATCGTCACTATCAGATGACACGAACACTTTCAGTCCAAACTTTGTAGGTTTATTTTTATTATAGAATCTGAAGCTAACTTTGTCTTTGAACGAAATTGTAGTTTCGTCCACAGCGACAATTACCGAGAGTGAAATAGGGCATTTTTTGAACATGTTCAAGTAGACTTTATGAGAAACGCTTTATATTTGGGACGGTTTTGTTCTTCAACATGGTTGAAATGCAGATTGTAATATACGTTTAGAAAATTATCCTTTCTAAATACATCATAATAAAAAGAAATTATTTTTTCTCGCAGTAATGAAATACGATTAAATATTGGGCAGTGGCATGAGTCCCATATTGATAATTGCACCAATAAATGCCGTTAGTTCTGTGTGTGTCATATCAACCCATTCTTTTACTCTCGAATGAAGTTAGTGAGTGTCAGTTTTATTTTTATTTGCAAACAAATTTGTTTAATTAAAATATGATTTTTCAGGTCATCATTAAAAAATGGGAAAAATAATCTATAGGGGATGTATCATCATCAAATTAGATGCAATGTCTATGATATACATTGAAAATCAGTAATGTATGAGAAGGTCCGGGATCATTATCTGTAATGTCATACCATTGATCCTATCCATGTCTATGAAGAGTCAGAAGCACAGTTGTAGTTGTTGCTTGTGGTTATAATTTCATCATCACTCTCATTTTCAATCTTGATAGCATTAATATTATCCAAGATGTCTTCAGCCTCTTCCTCTTCTAAATTATGAAAATCAACAACACTTGAAAGTGAATCGTTAATTATTTCACTGACAAATTGATCAAACTCGGGATCATCGAGATTTGCCATATTATAGGCAAAAAATAATTCACCCTTATATAATGTTACAATACACGACTATATAACCCTAAATAAGAAATGAAAACTACTAGCTAAATTATAAAACAAATAGAGCACTTTCACTTCACAAAACAGAGTGATATGAAGTGAACAGATGAAATAAACAATGATCAGCTGACTGAAACACTCAGTGCATCTATAAGTGTAAGCTCCTGGCAATGGTCCCACTCAGATCAGCTTAGAGCGACATATCTACACACAACAGATAGATAAAAGCGCCACTTACACGTTTAAAGGTTTTGTTTCTACTAAACACTCCATAGCAGCATCCCCACTACTCTTGCTGATTTCATGAACTACAACTCTGTCTATGCGTTATTTTACCATAATGTGTTTGAAAAAACATTATTTTACCAAAACGCAAGCCACGATTGAAAACTCGGAAGTGCCAACTTAGAGGTGCTAGTTGCATTTTAAGTGTTAAAAAATCTCCAATTGATGTCAGTTATTAACAGTCACACTTTTTCGTTCAAAAATTGTATTGATAATTTTCATATTCTAATTTTCAAAGACAGTACTCTTTGAATAATCTTGAGGCACATATTTAAAATTCTTGAGCTTGGGAAGTGTTCCTTCTCTCTTGATGCCTTCCCAACAGTCCTTTCCAAGTACCTTGCAGTCTGTAAATGTTCAAATTTGCCGTCTTCTATATCACTTTATTATTTGGGGTTTAATTTATGAACATGAGATGATTCTATTTCTTTTATTAACATTTTTTAATGATTAGTTTTAGAAAATAAAGTTCATAAGGATAAATGCATTATATTAAGATTACTAAAGAGATAAAATAACTTTTAAGAGAACTTAAAATAGTTAATATCTAATTTATATATTCAACTTATACAAAAACAAGAAGTTTGGATTAATGGAATTTTATCGACCAATCAGCGAGCTCATTTCCCTTCGTGGGCCTGTCTTCGAATTCAACGAAATGTGTCATTCTGTTGTTGGCCATTGTGACATTACTTACATTTCATTTTAAATCCTACTGAATTATTTCTACATCTTATAGATTTTCATAAACAACTTTTTAGATGTCAAATATCCCATTTAATATATTGGTAGCATTCGTTTCTTTAGTTAGGGTTTCATTTATTTACAATATAATTTATTTTGAAGTCCTATCGCCTATGAATTGTTAAGCCTACCTACTCGTACTTTAAAATTTAAATATAAACCTGGAATAGCCGTGTCATGTTTATCTAATAATTTTCCTGGAGAGTTTTGATAGTTTAGAGTAATTCTGATATGAAAAACATAGGTCAAAAATTTGGAATATAGGTTAAAGGTATTGGGAAATATTTTTGTTTCGTTATTTTCTGATTGAAAATCGGGTTTTGGGAGGATTGGAATTTAGTCCAGTTTGGTCATTCATTTGAATTCTGTTTTTTAAAAAAGAAATGACAAATATTTCGATAATTTTGTGTTTGTAGGTTAGAGGAAAATTACGAAATATTGAAATATTTAAGATCTTTTATACATACTTATGTAATATAATATATGGATACTTATTTTGTGAAAGCACCCTTTGGTGAGTACGGGCTTGACAAGTTGGATTTACACTTTTTTCATGTAGTTTTCTATAGAACCCTCAGTTTCATCTTTTCTACCAGGTCACTCTTGTTATCTTCCAGCCCATATGCTATTAGAGTATTCGAGAGCTATGGGTTTCTATTCTAAAGATTTTTTGTCTTTAAACAACAAAGGGGGAAAAATTGTGAAAGTAATAAGTATCTGTAATTGTATAGGAAAGCTGTGGATCTTGTTGGGCATTCTCGGTGACTGGAAATGTTGAAGGTCTTTGGGCTTTGAAAAATGGCAAATTGTTATCTCTTTCAGAACAAGGTAATTGTAATTTATTTTAATTTTCCTATTACCTGGTCTATTTGTCATTATTTAAGTAATTTGGTATATAGAGCTTAGAGTATAGGCTTATGTTAATTTGCATAGTTTCTCATTGAATCTACATTAAAAAAAAAATCCAAACTCACATACATTTTGTTTTTAATGTTATTGGATAATTATGGATTGTTCATATTATTAATATATTTTATTTGGACATTTGCCATGATTTGTATATTTAAAATTAATACAAGGCATTTTGAGAGTGTGGATCAATTCTTATTATCAAATTATTAAGTGATATACCTTATAACCTATAACATAAAAAAACAAAACAAAAACAAAAACATGAATAGGGGCTAACATAGTTTAACATTATAACATCTAGGACTGCTATGATGTGGGGCTAATGAAGACCTGAAAAAAACTTAGGTAATTACTGTTATACCCTGTTTGGAGTACATCTCTTTTGCTCAGTTGAAGAGTATATGACTTTACTTCAGTTTGGTGTTTGTCTTTTTTATGTGTAGTATGTATGTGTCTTGTGGTTTTTCGATCATGTTTGTATGTTGTTTTTAGTTGCTGTAGTCCTAGGTTCCTTTTTTTGTTTACTAGTTTTAACTTCTATCATAGTTCTAAGCTTTCGGGTTATGTTGAATGGGCTTTTATGTTTTTTATGATGTGGTTTGATTAGTTGATAACAATAGTTAATCCACATTTTTGAAATGTTATGTATATGTACACATTAATTGTTATATACACCAGTCATGGAAATGTCCAAATACATTACTCCAATATCATTTTGTATAATATTAAGACAACTATAAATTGTATAAGGGCTTAAACGACTCATTTTTATTCATTTTCCTTTATTTCAAACCAACCCCCTTCATTTTATACTTAAAAATTTGTCAATCAAAAAATTACCTAAAAAGAATTTTTTTGTAGTTTTTGGGAACTTGTAGCATTTAAATCCAAAAAAGCACTTCCGCAATAACTTAACTCATTTCGTAAATATACATTCCACTTTCCGTCGCTTGACAGATGCTGGCATCTAGCGGCCCGCTCCTAAACCAAGCATCACCTGATACTCGAAACCAAAGTACATTTTCGCCGGTCAAGCTAGCTTCTCGATTACCGGTCCACAGTCTACATGCGATAACAACATGGTCTACACTCTTCATAACTC
This sequence comes from Aphrophora alni, assembly GCA_963513935.1. Lineage (NCBI taxonomy): Eukaryota > Metazoa > Arthropoda > Insecta > Hemiptera > Aphrophoridae > Aphrophora > Aphrophora alni. The sequence continues at coordinate 127,210,795 of OY740768.1, read as the reverse complement.
CGTTAGCTAAAAGTTTTTCTTCTTCTCTCAAAATTACCGTCTTTCTAAAACATCATGTTAAATTACTAATTGTGCGCCTTAGTCTAATAATCTGGTTCAAAAATGTTAAAATTAACCATCATTTTCTCGGTACTACCTCACGTGATCTGCGACAGGATTTACCAGGTACTTCAACCTTACAGATTTTGTCATATTATAAATTTTGTTAATTTTTAAAATAATTTGTTAATTATCATGTATTCTTTAAAATATGTATTTCATGTTTTATTCAATATTCTATTTCCTTTTGAAACTAAATGATTATAAAAATTTTCTTTTCTTAAAACATCATTTACAAAATCTTGCAAAGGCACATTTTACGTTTTGAACATTTTTGTGAAATAAGTGCAAACTAGTGTTGAACATTAAATGATCAGAATATGAACATGTCAAATATAAAACAATTGAGGAAATTTCTTCTAAATCAGAAAATTTCGTTTTGCAAGCTTTTGCAAAATCTTACAAGTCTTATACAAGCTTTCTTTTAAACAAAATTAAAATATATATAAATAGATTTATAATAATCTAAGAAGCTTTTAAGTACCATCTTAACGAATTTCTGTTATACAATCAATTTTCTTTAATTTTGGCAAATAATCAGATATTTCTTTAATGATGAACATTAATGCTAAAACATGTCTGATTTTGTACAGACACTAAAAGAACATGTTTTTTGCTCACAGCTAATATGCTGGTAGGACAAATAGGAGAAATTGGAGAAATAAAGAAATTCTTGTCTCACATTGCGCAAACCAACGAAACATCCTAACAAGTTTCGTCCTGTTGGCAAAACACGTTTTTTTTTTTGTATAACGTAACTTCACATTTTCAAGTGCATAAAAGTGATGTCTTTTTCTACAGCTGACTTTACAGAACTTTAACTAACTCATTTTGTATATGTGCCTAAATTTACTTTCGCAAATATGTGTTCCTTAAGACTATTTTCTAAATGTAGACCTGTGTAGTTAATTATAAAATATATATAAAAAACAATTATTGGGTGGAGCCTGCATGCAATTTTCGGTCCTAACAACCTCCAAGAGGTTAATTTCCAAATTAAAATAATTGACGTCAATTAACAAAATTTCAAAATTCTAAATTCCTTTTTTGTTTGTTTAAAATATATAAATTTATTTGGCCAATATAGTTTTTAAGAAATTTTTCAAACCAGTTATATTATGTATCTTTAGTTTAGTGATAAACATGTTAACTATAGATATGATTTTTGAACTTAAAATATCAAACTCTTTTATATTTTGTTAAATTCTGTAATTGTTTAAAAAGAAACTATCATCTTATAAACTAAAAAGGGGGGGGATAAGTTTTTTTCTTTTTTTTGAATCTTTTGATTAAATTTTTTTTTATTATTATACTTTTACATTAAGGGCGTATAATCTTTTTTTTGATTAATTATAATTCTGTGAATTATTAAGCTGTGCTCATTGTTTTTTTTGTTAAATTTTTGTAACTATAAATATACATATTAAAAGGGGGGATAAATTTTTAGAATCTGTTGATTAAATTTTTTTTTCTAAATTATTATATGTTACAATTAAGGGCTTATAACTTTTACAATTTATGATATTGTTAATCATAAGTTTTTTTTTATTGATGATTTGTGTCAGGATGTCTTTTGTTGTAAATGACAAAGTCTGAAGCGCCGAAATTTCCTTCTGCTTTCAATAAACTTGAGCCTTGTTAATTACTAAATTTGTCTTTGTCTTTTTTTATTTTTCTTTTCAAACATTGTTACCATTTTGGTTCCGCCTTTATTAAATTTAAGTCCCCTGGTAACATGTTTTTGGTAGCAGAGCGTGGTTAAATTAAATTCTAGCGTGGTTTTCTCTAAATTATAAAGTGGTTTATTCTAGATTCTAGTGTGGTTTTTTCTAAATTACAGAGCTTGGTTAATTTTAAATTCTGGAACCGTAGTTAATTTTCAAAATTTTGCATTGGAACTATCTAAATTTAAATTCAAAATTATCTTTGTAAACAAGGCTCTTTTTTATGTTTTGCAGCTTTTTCAAATACTGCACAACTGTTGCTGATGAAATTTTTTTTTTATTTAGTTTAAATATTTAAATCTCTATAAATCTATAGTCTCTTTTTTTTTATTATTTAGTTATTTTTATAAACACTTACACAAAAACTTCTAAACCAATTTCGATAAAATTTTTTTTTTATTATTTTGTCTGCTTAAATATTTTTTTTTTATATATATATATTTACATACACTGCACCCTAGTCATTCACTGAATTTGATCCAGACAGCGGGCTCATTCGGGAATCCAAAAAAAAATTTAAATAAATAATAAAATCCAAAAATAGTTAAAAACAAAAAAAAAACAAAAAAAATTTCAAAATCTCCTTCAAAAAATTTTCTCGAGTTTTCTTTCGCTTGTCTGTATCAATTCATACTTACACACACACATATATACACAACAACTACACTACATATAATACTTGAGTCTTTCTCTGGCTCTTTAATTTTTTTTTTGGGCATCTTCTTAAAAGAAATTTTTTTTAAATTACTTGGTTTATTTTTTTTTTTTTATTATTTTTATCTATTATTATCAGCAACAGTTAAAATGGCAGTGGATTTGCTGCGATTAGTGGACTCGTTAAAAAACACTGAGCTTGCTTTTGAATTTTTTTTTGTCATCTTGAAGGAAAATTATTTTTATTTATTTTTTTTTTTAATTTTATCATCATGAGCAATAGGCAAGATGGCGGTGGACTGGTTGATGCAGATGGTGGCAATTTCTTAATAATTCATTGAAATGTTGAACACCTTTTTTTTTAAAAAATATATCATTGTGTACAATTTTTTTTTTCTTTTCCAAATTATAGGGGCCCAGTTTTATGTAGGACAACATGGTTGGCCTGTTTGCGTTTTCTTAAATTATTCGGTTGTTTGTTATTAGCAGGTCAACATGTTTGTTTCCTGATTTAGTTTTTTTGTTCAGGGTTGAGAAAACCGGAGTTGGGTTTTCCTCACTCATGGGTCACCTTTTTATATACATCTTTAATTTAGCTACACCTTTTTTTTTACACATCTTTTTTTGTACATCTTTTTTAAGAACACTTATCTTATTTTGATGAATTTTTTTTTTACATATTTTTTTTGATTAAATTAAATTCCTTTTTTTTTGGGGCACATGATTAAAGATACACATACATAAGACCTTAAGTCAAATATTACATGCCCTGCCTTGCGCAGTAAAACCATCTTGACTCCCCAACGTTTCATACTGCTTCTTTGTTTATTTTTCAAATGGATTATTTGTTTAGACCCTTCAAAATTCTTTTTTCTCACGGAAATTGTTAAGAGCCGTGAATAGTTTAAATTTCTCTTCGTATGGGAGAAGAGGAATTTAAAAATAACGACGCTGAGCATGATCTGACCTAAAAGGCTTCAGGAGTTTTTCTTTTATTTTTATTTATTTTTGTAATTAAATGTTAAGGTCGGCTCAGAGGATACTCCCCCCGTCTGAGTCCGACCTTTCCTGCAAGTCCTTAGTGCCATGCACTTTTCCCTCCCCTGGTCCCCGGAGTGGTCACCTCCACTTGGTTTCCCGAGGTGCCACTCCACCCCTTTCCCCACGTACCTTAGTGTACAAAGTCAGTTCATGCACAGCAATGTCGACCTTTGCGTCACCCTTCAGCTCTTTCTGTCGGGGGCTTGTCCTAATGATAGATGGGAAGAGCTGAGACGCTATAGAAATTTCAAAATTTAATAAGTAAATGCCGAAGGAGGCTACACCCTAGAGTGGTGATTATAAAAGCATTATGAAGCGTTGTTTCTATCAGGTGCCCCGTTTCAAAATTTTGCGGGAGGCCCTTCTGGCCCCTTCTTTAGAATCTTCTGGAGGCCCTTCTGGCCCTTTGCACCTTTTTCAAAATTTTGCGGGAGGCCCTTCTGGCCTCTTTTCTGACTACACCCTAACTCCGTCTTTCGGGGGGGGAGAGCTGTAGCATTTAAATCCAAAAAAGCACTTCCGCAATAACTTAACTCATTTCGTAAATATACATTCCACTTTCCGTCGCTTGACAGATGCTGGCATCTAGCGGCCCGCTCCTAAACCAAGCATCACCTGATACTCGAAACCAAAGTACATTTTCGCCGGTCAAGCTAGCTTCTCGATTACCGGTCCACAGTCTACATGCGATAACAACATGGTCTACACTCTTCATAACTCCGTTAGCTAAAAGTTTTTCTTCTTCTCTCAAAATTACCGTCTTTCTAAAACATCATGTTAAATTACTAATTGTGCGCCTTAGTCTAATAATCTGGTTCAAAAATGTTAAAATTAACCATCATTTTCTCGGTACTACCTCACGTGATCTGCGACAGGATTTACCAGGTACTTCAACCTTACAGATTTTGTCATATTATAAATTTTGTTAATTTTTAAAATAATTTGTTAATTATCATGTATTCTTTAAAATATGTATTTCATGTTTTATTCAATATTCTATTTCCTTTTGAAACTAAATGATTATAAAAATTTTCTTTTCTTAAAACATCATTTACAAAATCTTGCAAAGGCACATTTTACGTTTTGAACATTTTTGTGAAATAAGTGCAAACTAGTGTTGAACATTAAATGATCAGAATATGAACATGTCAAATATAAAACAATTGAGGAAATTTCTTCTAAATCAGAAAATTTCGTTTTGCAAGCTTTTGCAAAATCTTACAAGTCTTATACAAGCTTTCTTTTAAACAAAATTAAAATATATATAAATAGATTTATAATAATCTAAGAAGCTTTTAAGTACCATCTTAACGAATTTCTGTTATACAATCAATTTTCTTTAATTTTGGCAAATAATCAGATATTTCTTTAATGATGAACATTAATGCTAAAACATGTCTGATTTTGTACAGACACTAAAAGAACATGTTTTTTGCTCACAGCTAATATGCTGGTAGGACAAATAGGAGAAATTGGAGAAATAAAGAAATTCTTGTCTCACATTGCGCAAACCAACGAAACATCCTAACAAGTTTCGTCCTGTTGGCAAAACACGTTTTTTTTTTTTGTATAACGTAACTTCACATTTTCAAGTGCATAAAAGTGATGTCTTTTTCTACAGCTGACTTTACAGAACTTTAACTAACTCATTTTGTATATGTGCCTAAATTTACTTTCGCAAATATGTGTTCCTTAAGACTATTTTCTAAATGTAGACCTGTGTAGTTAATTATAAAATATATATAAAAAACAATTATTGGGTGGAGCCTGCATGCAATTTTCGGTCCTAACAACCTCCAAGAGGTTAATTTCCAAATTAAAATAATTGACGTCAATTAACAAAATTTCAAAATTCTAAATTCCTTTTTTGTTTGTTTAAAATATATAAATTTATTTGGCCAATATAGTTTTTAAGAAATTTTTCAAACCAGTTATATTATGTATCTTTAGTTTAGTGATAAACATGTTAACTATAGATATGATTTTTGAACTTAAAATATCAAACTCTTTTATATTTTGTTAAATTCTGTAATTGTTTAAAAAGAAACTATCATCTTATAAACTAAAAAGGGGGGGGATAAGTTTTTTTCTTTTTTTTGAATCTTTTGATTAAATTTTTTTTTATTATTATACTTTTACATTAAGGGCGTATAATCTTTTTTTTGATTAATTATAATTCTGTGAATTATTAAGCTGTGCTCATTGTTTTTTTTGTTAAATTTTTGTAACTATAAATATACATATTAAAAGGGGGGATAAATTTTTAGAATCTGTTGATTAAATTTTTTTTTCTAAATTATTATATGTTACAATTAAGGGCTTATAACTTTTACAATTTATGATATTGTTAATCATAAGTTTTTTTTTATTGATGATTTGTGTCAGGATGTCTTTTGTTGTAAATGACAAAGTCTGAAGCGCCGAAATTTCCTTCTGCTTTCAATAAACTTGAGCCTTGTTAATTACTAAATTTGTCTTTGTCTTTTTTTATTTTTCTTTTCAAACATTGTTACCATTTTGGTTCCGCCTTTATTAAATTTAAGTCCCCTGGTAACAAACTTATGATTATTATTTATTTTAATTTTATAAATATCCATGTTATTACGAAACTTGGTGAAAAATTGACAAAAGTATGACAAAATTCAGCATCACAATTCTTTTTCTTTCCTAAATATGTAAAAGTAAAAATTCTTGTTTCTAGTATATTTTGGCTTGTTTTTTATATTTAATTTGAAGAAAAATTGCTTTATTATGGATTATAAATTTTATCCTTCTAATACACAACATAATTATTTATTATGAATAAAGAAACAAAATTGTTTGTTGTTCTTTCAGAGCTGGTCGATTGTGACACATTAGATAGTGGATGTAACGGTGGTTTACCTATTAATGCATATGAAGCTATTAAGAATATTGGTGGATTAGAGTCGGAAACAGATTATCCTTATGATGGGGAGGATGAAAGTTGCAAGTTCAACAAATCAGAAGTCTTAGTGACAGTTTCAGGAGGATTAAACATTTCTAAAGATGAAACAGATATGGCCAAGTGGCTTGTGAAGAATGGCCCAATCTCTATTGGCATCAATGCAAATGCGATGCAGGTTAGTTTGATAACACATATAGCCCTGGGGTAATTTCCAAACAACAGGTGATTTAAAAATTGTAGTTGAGAATTTTTTGTCATAATATAATTTTTAACAGTGACCAAAAGCAGATTAAATGGAATAGACAAAGTAATAAAACATTGCAGAAATTTTAGTTCCTGTCTATAAATATTTGCTTAAAATGCAACATTGTGCTCACTAAATTTTTGATATATGTTTATTCTATTATGTCAATATTTTAATGTGAGCAGTAACTGAATTTTATTTTGATTGTGACTTTGCACATTTATTTAGATCCTAAACATTCATAAAATTTGATTGAAATTGCTTGGGCGGGTTTTGTTATATTCAGTCTTTCACACAGCATTTTAATTTTTTGACTGATAACACGAAGCTGATTTTTGGTGAGATAATACCAAGACATTTTGTTTGGATTATTGAGGGGCTACGTTTGATCAAAGTTTAATTTACTAACTAAAAAATCTCTAAATATGGTTCTCATACCAAATTTTATCCAAACCATTATAGCCTATTTTGAAAAGATCAAAATTTTATATTTGGTCTTATTTTAATAATAGTAAAATAATAATAAAATGGGGAAAAGAGACAAGAAATAAATTTCTTGTAATATGTTAAAAACTTGTCCACTTACCAAAATCAGTCCAACCATTTACGCTCTAGCTGATTGAAATACTTTATTTAAAAAACTTTTATCGAAAGTATTTTATATATTAATATTTTATTTTTAGAATGTACAAAAATTTCAATTCTTATTATGTGGGCCACAATGTTGTACACATTTGGTTTATATGTTGAACAATTTCTGCCGAATAGTTTGACACTATATCGGTTCCAAAAAATCTTAAAAGACAATAAATATTAGATTTTTACTTTTTTTTATTTGCTAGTTTTTAATTTTGAGAGATGTTATAAACTTGGTATTACATTGTTTGCAAATTTCCTTTTATATTTAAGCATATCGTAATAAATAGGAAAATGTTGAAGCATATTTTTTTAATCATTTTAAAATCATAGTTGACTTTGTCTTTAAACCTATTATGGTTCAAGGAGCTTTGACGTAGGTGCTGTAATAGGATTGACCTATAAGTATTAAAACGAAGTTAAGCTTATTTACATAATCAGCTTAACATAAGATTTATTTTACAATAATGTATGGAATATTTATGATAACATACTGCCATCTATTCAAATAGAGTTTGTCATTTAAATTAGAGTTTAATGTTTTTTAGATCACACATTGTTACCATAAACAAATTTTTCAAAATTAGTCTTTAATCTTCTTTAAAAAAAATCTTTGTATTATAAATTATTGTTCTAATGGATTTTATTATCGATATTATTTAGTGAGTTTGAAAACTAATCACATTTAATGAAAGTAACTCATTCAAAATTGAGATGTCATTTAACTTTCTACAACAAACTGTAATATTGGTTTTTCCCTATGTTATTGGTTATAATTATATATTTAAATAATATAGACCTAACTGTTCAAACATGCTTAATATTATGCTATAAAAAGTTGATGAAAATATAAAAAGAAGGTATATGCACAAATAAGCTTTTTTCCATTACTACTAAGTATTTAATGTTATCTTTCTTATTATTTCATTATAAAAAACTAGTCGGATTGGATGTAGATTTTAAAGATGTTCACATTTAGTTACTATGACCTATCGTAATGTGTAAACATATAGTGTTAGTATAGATATTTGTGGGAAGTTATTTCCAACAAATTTTTTAAAACTAAAGCCTCCATTTTTTTAAAAATGACAACAGAATTATTTGGTTGGTTGACAAATTTGCCAATGTAATTATTGTAAAGAGCAAGTGATTGTCATTCCTATAGTGTGACCTTTAGGGACTCTATAGTGCAGCTTGGCAATCCCAACGGGACCTAGCTGGATCTACATCTTTTTTCATCTAGTCTTGAGTTAGATCCCTCTCTTTCATCTTTCCTATAACATCTTTCTTGACTCTTGTTGTTTTTCGACACTAGTGGTATTAGAATATTTGAGGGGTGGAGGTCTGTATTTTACATTGTTTTCTTCTTTTTTTTATAAAGTAATGTTGACCGAAAGTTTTTCGCCTTTAAACGTCAAGAAAAAAAATAAAGTGTATGAAAATATGAAAACAAATTGTATTCACAATATTGACTCTAGAGTATTAAAACAAAAAAAAAATATTGATAAATTTAAGTGACACACATTTTGGTTCTGAAGTACCCAAACCAAAAATTAATTTGGTCCAGGACTTGAGTCTAACTTATCCTAATACAAGTGACTAGCTCTAGATTATGTTGATGGCACTATTCATCATATATCTGATTGTTGGCATAACTGGTTGGTTACTGTTCAGCCTCTGAATATTTTTTGTGGTTCTATTTCATTTTTGAAAAAGAGCTATTTTTAAATATACTTCTTTTTCCAGTTCTACAGAGGTGGAGTCTCACATCCTCTGAAATTTCTCTGCAGTAAAGAGGAGTTGGACCATGGTGTTCTTATCGTTGGTTTTGGTGTACATAGTAAGTAGATTATATTTAAATCAGTGTGCATTAAGTATTAATGATGAACAACTTTTTTAATAAGTTTGTATCATAATTATGATTAAAAAACTATAACTATACTCGTAGGAAGATATTATAGAGCTATGCAAATGCAAAAGCACAAGCAATAGTAGTTATATATTTTAATAATTTCCTGACTGTTATTGCAAATTTTAAAATACAGGAGTTAACTGTTATAGTTGTTAATTATGTATAGGTTGTATTAAACTAATTTTGTAATTATTGTAAATACAAATGCATGCTAACAGTTTACAATTCTATCTTGAATCAAATACATTAAATAAATTTTTTTTTTTTTTTTTACTGCTACTAAGTCTTTGAAAGTATATTTAGATTTTCTAGGCATTGTGTACAAATAATGTTCTGCGATCCATATTCCACATGGGTTTTCTAAAAATATTGTTCTCTGACTTTACATATAAGCTTTGTCCTAAACTAACAACTGAGATAAACAGAATAATAAATAGTAGAAAATAATATTGCAGATATTTTCTCAGAAAGTCACATTACACTACCATATGTATAAATATAAATAGCCCTTATTTGAGAAAATTATATATTTTTAACGATATCAATAAAACATAGGTTAATTACAGGTTAAAGTTTTATAGGGCACATAGCCTATTATGTTTATATTTTGTCTGGATAAGAGACAGAGGCTTACCTTGGAAAGTGGTTCGTCATATTCTAGTATTACACAAATAGAAAACATAATACAACACTAATGGAAACAATGTAATTACCAAGGACCACTTTCTAAGATAAGCCTGTGTCTCCTATTTATACAAAATCTACACACAAGTTAAGGTTAAAATAACAATTTTGTTTTATTTATTAATTTGTGTATTATTTTGTTTCGTAAATATATGCTATATGCTAACACATTTTGATCAAAATATTTGTTTGTATTATTGTACAAATTATTTTATTGGATTTCATTGAAACTTGTTTTCACAACAATAACTCTATTCAGTAAATGTTGGAACCAAACTATTAACATAGAAACTTAAAATTTGGCATGTATGTAGCCTATATTTTTACCCACAAATAGTAAAACAGAAAAATGTAACATTTTGAAATGAATATTTATTTAAAATTTTAAATATTGGGTCAAGGATGTCCTCAACATTCTGAAAAAAAAAAATTCAAAAAATAAAAATAAAATAATGCTTTTGATTTTTACTACCAAACACAATAGTATGATAGGAATTTTGTACCTGATAAATTAGAGGGATGTAATTTTAATACAATGTCAACAAAAGTGCAGTAATGTAATATGGCTTTAAGCTCATATTGAGAGAAAATAGTGTTCTGACTTGTATTTTTGTGCTTGTACAAGCTTAATGTCTCAGTGATTTAGATGTCATTCACATTTGCGACGTACACATGTCCTTGATAAAATTTTATCAAGAACACCAGGGAAATGTTTTGAGACTGACATTATTAGTAAATAAATCAATAAATAATATTAATTTAGTAGTCATAGTTTTGATATATCATGCTAAAAGTTTATTATTTACAGAAACATCAATCAGACACAAGATATTGCCTTATTGGCTAATTAAGAACAGCTGGGGCAGCAGATGGGGAGAAAAGGTGAGATGTGTTTCATTATTACTAAAATATTTTGTTTTCAGGTTATCCATTGTTCAAAAAATCCCTGCCTTTTTGGGTCATTAAGAACAGTTGGGGAGAAAATTGGGGAGAACAGGTATTTGATTTTGATAATGTTAAAGGAGAAAACAAATATTAGTTGTTTTAAAACATTTTTATGCATGTGATGGGCTACTAACTCTTATAGGGGGAATATTTTAATGTTGAGTCTGTTTTAAAATAATACAAATTGGGGAGAACAGGTATTTGACTTTGATAATGTTAAAGGAGCAAGTAAATTTTAGTTGTTTTAAAATATTGTTTATGCATGTAATGGACTACTAACTCTTTTAGGGGGAATATTTTTAATGTAATGTCTATTTTGAAATAATAAAAATTGGGGAGAACAGGTATTTGATTTTGATAATGTTAAAGGAGAAAGTAAATTTTATTTGTTTTAAAACATTGTTTATGCATGTATTAGGCTACTAACTCTGTTAGGGCTAGTATTTTTAATGTAATGCCAGTTTTGAAATATTGAAAAATTGTTTATGGCAAAATGAAATCTCTACATATAACATATATATTATTTTTCCACATAGTGGTAATTTATTTGCACATTTAGTTTCTTAATTCCTTATAAAATAATTTCTTTTGTGGTTCCAGCATTGTTTCAGATCCAGAAAAATGTGGAAATAACTTTATAAGGTTGGTGTTATAGGATGGATGGTAAAAGATTTTATACTGAAATTTTTGCTGCAACGTTTTAACAGTTTGAGTTCTCATGTGAATTACGAAATGTGGAAATACCATGTTCCACAATGTACACTTTATTTGTGGAGTACATATACAAGACGACTTTTTAATGACCAAGCTATCATTTTCAATTATTGTTGCAGGGATACAAGCCTTTCTGACACTGAACTGTCTTCCCATGTGAAATTGACCTATATCAATGCGAAAAAAACAAAAAAACAATCCCATTAAAAACAGAAGTTCAAGTTATTAGTTTTGAAAGAATATTTACGTTTTCTCAGAAATGTGTAATTTTATCACCATTGACGGTGTTTCCATGGTAGAAAAATTCAATAAACAAACCCTCATTTTTGCCTTGTGAAAAAAGGTCATGCATTTTTGTTTTGTTTTATTTGAACACATTTAGCCATGGAGATGTACAATGTTGTATACTTATCTACGAGATGTTGACTTCTATTTCAAAATTTGTATAGATAATCCATGTCTCAGTCTCCAGTACTGACCATAGTTTCATATCCAGTCTCATCTCCTTCATGTTTATAACACTACATAAATAAGTTGAAACCAGACATGGTTTGTGTGTATTGATTAACATTTTTAGTATCCATTTAGCACACAAATTTATTAGTCAAAATGTCACAAGTTAGAGAGTAGGAATTATTTCAAAACTGTAGACATTTCTAAAACTTTAAAATTTTTGTTTTAATTTATTTTTTTAATAAAATTATGCACAATTATTTAGGCACAACCATTTTATTTTTCATTAAAGATTTTTGTTTGTTCTTTTTGAAATAAATAAGACCATTTTGATATTTTCTAACTTTATACTCTCATTTATAACATTCTTTCACCTAACAAGTTACCTATGAATTTCGATAGCATTAACTTTTGCAACATCAAGAATTGAATATAGCACAAACCTTACATACAGTTAGTTTGATTATTAATTTTTGCATTCATAGTAATTAATCACATACTTGAATATGCCTGGTCTAGTACAGCCAATAATTAGCTGTGTAAATAAAGATGTTACATGCATACAATCTTGTTTTTATGCTTACAAAATATTAAAATACGGGAAATTAAAATAATTAAAAAATATGTCGTACGTATTCTAAAACATAAATAAGTAACAGGGTTTTTTTTATGTCATGTGTATTAAAATGAATTTTTATAATTGAAGTTAGGCACTGTTTATTAATAACAGAGTTTTGCCTGCTACTATGGCGGGCACTGGTGCCGAGGTATATGGTCTGAGATCAAGGTTGAAATATTTGTTTCCATTGGGACAATATCCCACAGTTTTTTAGGCCGAGATTATGGCCATAAAAGACTGTATACAGGAAAATTTGAAACGGGACTCTAAGAAAAGCCGTATTCACATATATACAGATAGTCAGGCTGCAATTAATGCACTTGCAGGCACTACAATAAAATCTAGTCTGGTATGGAAATGCAGAGAGGTCCTCAATGCTGTATCCCTGGAAAACCGGGTGTAACTACACTGGGTGCCGGGGGATAAGGGAGTTGAAGGTAATGAGAAAGAAGACAAACTAGCTAAACGAATCTCTGCATAAGAGTTTTGTAGGACCTGAGCCAGCTGTAGGTGTGTCTGGCCAAGATGGCCGTAAATAGGTGGGTTCATGCAAAATACCAGCAAAGATTTGGAAACCTTAAGGGACACAACCACAATAAATCATTACTTAAGGTTATCCCTTCAGGTAGTCTTGAAAGGACAATAATGACCTGTGTTAGGGGAGAAATCAAACAAATTACGAGACTGTGGTCTGAGAGCGCATTTACACAGGATAGGAGCCTATTATGGGGAAACTGTGTATAGACTGTGCTGGAAGGATGCGAAGACCGCAGATCACATCATTTTCAATGACCAATAAGAGGTGATAGGTTTTTGGATTCCAAATTCCTGGAGAACTATCGTTGGGAAAGCTAGTTGGTGGATTACTTAAACTCGTAAGGGAAACAAATCTGCTAAGCTAGAATGAGGAGGCTTTAGTAGCACAATTGGCCATCAGTCACGCTGTCTGGGCTGGTTTTTCAAATGGCCCTTTAACTCCTAATAAAATCAATCATTCAACCAATGAAAACTAACAATTTATGTTTTCAACTATCTTGTTTTTGATTAAGTTGGACCTTTTGTGTTGTCAGAATGATAGTTTGATTTTTTATATATTAATAGAATGTTTAAGCATTATGTATTATGAATGTTAACAAGAACATATTTATGGAATCTAAGAAATAATATTTGTTGACAATTTTTAGTTTTTAGTTCATGAGCATGTATAAAACTGTTATACACAAAAGGTAAAGTTGAAAATGAGATCTCGGCACAAACCTTTAATTTTAAAAGTAACTTTTAAATTATGTCAACAATAATTTCTATGATATAGTGGGTTAGAATGTTAGAATAATTCACATAACAAAATGATCAACTTTGGAAAATTCAAATGTAATTGTGTTATTGAGGTTGTTCTTTGTATTCCTAACAAGAAATCTGAAAATTAAATAATTAGTGCATCCAGATTGCATATTTAACTACCTTTGGCGTTATTTAAAAAACTGTAATTTTAATGACCAAACTGTGAATTTACACTCAACATCTCAAAGAGGTTACAAGTAGTACAACCACTAGTAGGTGGTTGTGTATAAATATTGATTTTTTATGTTTAAATTTTAAAATTTATCAGTAGTTGAGTTGGCCCTTCATATAAATAATGTATGTAGTTTATGCACTATTTATACGTCTTAGAAATGTTAATTTAAACTTATTGTCATATAATATCTTTACATATATAAAACCCAATGTCTCTATCTCTTTGTAAGCTTATAACTAAAAAACAGCTGTTCTGATTTTCACACAGTTTTATTTTATATGTAGATACATTATCTGGTTAGGTTTTCATCTATATTAATTAAAATTGGTTCAAGTAGTTCCCAAGTAAAAACAAATTTTTTTCTGGAAGAGTAATATGAAAACCAAAATTTTCAACAACTCTTCAGTGATAATGTTTATATATTTCCAGTGAAAATTATGGTTACTAATAATTGGAACTGAACAATTTTTTAAATCAGTGCAATAGTTTCAAAGTTTAATTTTTTGTTGCTGAAAAATAAGAAATATAGATTTACTCATTTTCTTAAAATATTCATCTACAACATGTATTTTGTTCAATGACTAAGATCGTATATGATTTGAATACTAACTGGAACTGAAAACTTTTTTTTTTTAAATCGACACATTACTTTCTGAATTATAACTATTTTTTTGCTACTGAAAAATAAGAAATCCAGTTTTCTGACACCTTAAAAAATATGTCCAGTGACAACATATAGATTGTAATTTAGAATCGAACAAATTTTGTTATAATGGTTTATTATTGTCACTTTACAACATTTAATTTGATGTATTGGTTTACTAAAAACATCATGTGATGTTTACGTTTGTAGCAGTGAAAGAATAGAACAGAATTTGAAAGAAATACTTCCCACTCGCTATACTTCTTCACTCCGTAAACCAGACTCTTCCCTTCATATTCATGTCTGTCTGTTGATCTATCCAACAGTTTATAACTTCAAGAACTGCTGATCTTATTTTCAGGCGGTTTTATTTCCAATATATTATCTGGTTTTAGTCTATTTTTTATTAAAGTTGGTTCATAATTCAAATGTCATTTAGAATTGAAATAATCATTAATGTCGCTTAGAGGAAATTATACTTATAAATACAGTAGAACCCCTCAAACTCGACATAATGTGGACTTTAAGGTTGTCGAGTTTGGGGGTTGTCGAGTTTTAGGGAACTTTGGTATTTAATGGTTAGGTTTGCAACAAATACTCAAAAATTTTAAATAACTGTACATTTATTGATTATCAATGATTAAACGTTTATTGCAAAAAAGTCCCTGTCTGACAACAAAAAATAGTGTGTTCAATCACACATTAAAATTAAATTTATCGATCGGTCAAATGAGATTTAAAAAGTTTTGGCCTTGTACAATAGGTTTAGTAAACTAAAAAGACCTATCCTAATATGCTGTAATAAAATTTACAGTAAATAACAGACAGTCCATTAAATATTTTTAAAGATTAAAACAATTTTAGATAAAAAAAAAAACATTAGAGCAAAGTTAGCATTGTTTGAAAAAACTTTTGATTGATATTTGTTTTTCATTTTCAACTGGACGTCTGGCAGCTTCATCTCGAAGTCGCCGAAGAAAAAGAATGTCCATAGTCCATACCAAACACGGTCCAATACAAATGCTATAAATTGAACTGCTGATCGCATATAATTAAGAGTCGGGTCATTTTTCTCACATGGTTAAGACCTTTATTACAAAACTTGAATCATAGTTCTACGACGCTTCGTTGAATTGTTATGACAAAAGACTTGCCGCTTACTTTAATGGAATCGGTGCTAATGACCGGTAGCATCCGGTTGGTTAGGCGCTTGGGTTCACAACAATATGAATGTTTTGACAACAAATATTTAGGGCTGTCCCGGTCTACCTGCACCCTTTATCTTTAACTTTGGCCTCTACTATACAGTAGGATTAGAAAGTGGCTAGACAAAGGAGCATCCCTCACACATGTATAAACAAAAGTAACAAGCCTCAACCTCCAGGCATCTGGCAGGCGCACATGGCGTAAAACAATGCAGTGAATGACCTTGGAAATCCCATGCTCCTTGTCACTGGCCCTGTCGAGTTTGACGGAATGTCGAGTTTGAGGGGGTCGAGTTTGAGGGGTTCTACTGTAGTGCAATTGGCACAAAGCTTCCAATTGTGTAGAAGATTTTCATGAAAAAAAGTTAGATAAATAAGTAAAATAATAATTCTATGTTAATTAAAGCGACTTATGAACATGTTTACTACTATTACTTAAGCTAGTTTAGGAATAAAAAAAAAAAAAAAAAAATTGTTTCAGACTTATTTAAGACAACATATAAAACAACTTGAGCGGCATCTGTCTAACTCAAGTAGCTGTATTATTGTTGTACCGTTTTTAGTAATTTCTTTCTTGGGTGGTCTAGTTATGCATCAATCAGATTTTTTTTACCTAGAAAAGGGTCACTAATTTTGCAAAAAGTTGGTAAAATCCTAACGTTTACAATGGAACATGAAAGGAACAATAGTAGATTAAAACTTTCTTAATTTCACGATGATCAAACAGAAATATACGGAAAGCCAGCAAGCACTGAACAATCTCTAATTTCAACTTACCTATACCACCACAAGAATGCCGTTATACAGATGAGAAAATTATCCAATAACAGACAAAGGATACACGGACGAATACAATATCATCAAACAATTTCTAGATCCCACTTAAAAAAATACAAATTAAAAATTAATCTCTTGCTGTCCTGTGCATATGGGATAAAGTCTTATCAGTCAGAAAATTGTTCTAAATATTCCACAACACAATTGAGCATACCACAGTAACAACACTTAAATGCACAATGGTTAAAACACTACAGAATAAAACTTAAAAAGCCTAATATGTATGATATATAAACATTTTCACTAATTAAGTAATTATACATAATTCAGTTAAAATCGATTAATAAAAAGATATTTAAGTTGAAAAGCTACAACAAAATTAACAAAACCTCGATACATTCATATGGGCACATAAGTCAAATTCTAGGACGCAAGTATACACACATCAACTATTCAATCCAAGTAATACTCATAGTCTACTATTCAATAATAATTAATCAATTTAATTTTTATTCTTATGTCACTGGTTGTATGAATTAAGTTATAAACGATATATCTTAATGTATAATTACCTCATTTCACGTTATAAAACTTTAGGTCAAACCTTGCACTCTTTTTGGGGTTGATTTTAGTGGAAAGTAAACCACAGTACTGTAGATAGTAATTAGTGAACATATTTTTGTGAAATGAAGCCTTTCCATAGAAGAAAAACCATATGTACTTATTTTATTGTAAGCAATGTGAAGTAATAGCAACACTTATTCATTACTGAACGCAAGTCTAAATATTGTTTTGTATAGATTACAAAACAAATAAAATTTTATAATTATTCTACCTGTCTCAAAGCAGTAGTAGTTAGTAAAGGTAACCAGAGGGCATGCCAACACCAGTACTAGTAAATATTGTTGGAAACACAAATCAGCGCTGAGGATGGAACTATATGAAGTTCCCAGCAAGTCATTGTACTTTTGAGCCACTCAATCTGGTTGTGTTGAGTGTGATTCTTAATGGTCAATCAACCAGAAAAAAGGCTGGGTGGAAAATCAAATAGTATGCTACTAAAATTCCAAATATGTAAAAGTAAATTAGAATACATTCTGGTTAAGAATTAGAGGTCTGATTGATATATGCTTGTGTTCTAACTTGGATGTATGAGAAATCCCGAGTTTAATCCCTGTGAGAGTCCAAAACATTACTATTTTGATCCCAACATTATTGTAGAAACTAGGAACATTATGGTCGGTAGTGAATTTTGGTGCGAAAGACTTCATGTGCTGATCGCAAATTACCCGATTAAAAAAAAAAAACATCTATTTGGCCTTACACAAGCTGTTGTGTTACATAATTATTTTATTTAAGAAATGAGAATAAATTTATTTTCATGATGTTACAGTTCAGCATTTCAAAATTTTCTTAGGTCTTACAAATTTAAATAGGAGCCAAAAAAAGGATGTCAATTTTTTGTTGATTACCTGATTAACCATAATTATGCATGGTGGGTAAGTTTAATCAAGCACAAATATAGCTTGTTGCCATTATAACTTTTGAACCGTTAAAGTTGCTGTTATGTTTTTCCATGAGTTCACGAGTTTTTCTATTAGTTTAGAGTTTATAAAATATAAACAATTAAAAAAAAACTATGTAATTATTGTTTAAAATTTTTTTAGGGATACTATAGAGTATACAGAGGTGATGGAACATGTGGTGTAAACCAGATGCCTACATCTGCAATCTTACCCTAGTAAGTAGTAAGTATTTTTAATTTCCTTTATTACTAAAGTACGTAACATTAGGTTTATTTCAGTTTTTTTTTTTTCAGTTCACTTCCTGAGAATTTCAAAGACATTAAAATTTAAACTGAAGGCAATCTAAATTGAATTAATTTGAGTACAATTTTTCACCACTCCTAACTTGTTTACATATACCGGTATGTATGTAGTATTGGGTTTGATTTTTCTCTTTCATCTTTCCTATGAGGTTTCTATTGACCAACTCTTTTTATTCTGACTCTGATGCTGTTGAGTATTTGATGGGTAGAAGTCTATTTTATGTTCTTTTCTTTTTTGTAAGACAATGAAGATCGAGAGGTTTTAGTCCTTAAACAACAAGGAAAAACAATCTGTAGTTAAAACATTTCAAAGTAACTCTATCATTGAAAACTAACTATGGAAACACATCAAATAAGGATGTCAAAAAGATAATGCTAAGAATGACTGAAAATTGAAATCAAAGTAATTATACAGTCAAAATAAAAACGGTTCTAGTAATTTACTTAAAAAAAAAAAAAAAAAAAAAAAAAAAAACCACCAGGTGTGTACTGTCATGATCTATGTATATATATCAATAATAATTACCTCAAATTTTAAAGTTGAGATTTTAAAGTAGTTACATTATTCAATAAAATTTCTATTCTATTATTGCTGCACAGATAATGTCACTCCTTTTTATAGGTCACGACCTGGAACATACTACCTTACTTCGTAGAATCGGAGACCAAAGAAAATATATCAAAATTTTTCATCTGATATATATTTTCCCTTACTCTTTTAAGTTTGATTTGATTTTCTTAATTTGAAATTTAATTATACTTTTAGAACCTTCTTTCTCGAATCTTGTCAATTTGAATGAATTTCACCTTGATTTTATTGATACCTTTTGTTTTGTAATGTGAAGCAATTTTTCTCAGAGCATAATGAAATAACAAACTTTTACTGTTCTTGAAAATAAAATATTCCTACATATAAACCAACCTTAATTTTAAGAATATCTTTCCCTTATATATACAGTTTAATTTGTTATTTTATTTCAATTTGATTTTGTGATATTCTTTACAAGATTATATGGATCTTATAAATTTGATCGCTTATTGAATTACTGTTTGTATTATAATTAAATACATACATTTTTTACCTTGTAGTTAAAGTAATTCATCATTCATGTGAAATACTACAATTTCTGTTATTCATGTTGATTTTATGTAACAATAGAAATTCTTATTTTAATATAAATTGTTACAGATTTAACTTATTTTTAATATAAAAAAAAAAAAAAAATGTTTATATATTGACCAGCTTATTTAGTTTATCTGCAATAACTTACACACAAAACTTGATTTTACTATTTTACTTTTCATAAAAATTTAAACGTATGGTTCCCGAAATTTCCCTAAGTAATAATTTTGCCAATTTGTCTCTCCGGAACAATTCAAAGTTTGGTACCTTAATCTTGAAGATGGCTTCGGGTCCTGGTTGGTGGCTAGAAATTTCTTCCGAGTTCTGGGATGGCTGCAGCTGTCTTTGGTGTCGTCTTCACTGATTCACAGCCTCATTGTCTTCTCGACCAGTATTTATCTGATCCTTCTCATCTTCTTGATGTTTCTACTGGTATGAGGCATTCATCACTTATAAGTGATGAGTAAAAGTGATAAGTCTTGATGAATAAAATAGATTAAGAAATTTGTTCCAAGTGCTATAGATATTAGGAATGAATTATTCTAGGTTATTAAATTTGATTCAGATTCTTTATCTTGTTTTACTGAATCTATTGAAAAAAGATCAACGCTGGTGATTGCACCTTAACTTATGTTTCAATGTCTTTAAATTTACTAAATTCTTATAGGTTAGTTTTTTTTGAAAATTTCTAAGTTTGATTATATACTAATTATAAGCGATTTGAACGGTTCAGTAATTTCTAGATGAGTCAGTACTTGGATTCATACTCTTAAGTAATTTCAATTGTAGAAATCTTTTGGTACCAATTTTCCCTCACTAGTTTTCTCTTTAGAAATTGTACTATTTCGTGCTTTTGTTAGGTTTACTCAAATATCTGTTGGTTTTTGAATATTTTCTCATCACGTAGTAATATTCTATTCTTTTTATTATTAAAATTATTTTATTTTATTATTTTTTGATTAATTGTAGATTGTCTATTGTACTTTAAAGTTAGCTAAGGGCAGAGCTAGTTAGTCGGTGATGTCACTCTTCTTCATCTCAAATTACACTCTTTATAGTTTGTATTTTCTAGTCTTGAAATATTTTACTTTATTTCACTGATCCATATTGGCTCTTCCTGTTGTTTGATTTCATAAGGGCCAACATCACTTTCTACATCTTGTTTTTCCGATTTGGTAGAAACTTGAGTGGAAGTAGTAATGTCGCTTTTACCGAAGTTATGCTCACTGTTCATTGTTTTTTCCTAGAGTCAAAATTTCTTCCATAAGTAACATTATTATCCCCAGTGTTTTACATTTAAATAATACAGTTAATATTGATCGTTCTACATATTAAAATATTTTGAATTAACTTTAATTTACACGGACGTCAGCTTTTTATGTTTTTGACTTTATATTTAAATATTTACTAAAATGTACATTTGATTTTAATGAAATGTAGGTATTTTACTATCTCTTCCCTCATTATCATTTACCATTACTAAAATTTCCATTTTTTTTTTTTTTATATTATAGTTTATATGTATAAAAAACTTCCATGAATGATTTTCAACCTTACTAACATCTTTAATTATTTTATCATTTCAGGGACCTTGAGTTTTGTCTTATTAAGGTTATCACATCTCTATTTAGGTTTGTCAGAAGCAGTCTATAACTTGAAATAATTCTAACATATTTTTTTATATCATTTACATTGGCACTGATTCAGTCCATCTCAGATCAATTGATGAAATATTTCTTTGAAGCTTTTTATAAGTTTCAAAGAGTTCTAAAGGAAGGTCTTGGAGTAGATTATAGGCTGGATAGCCAAATGTCTGTGCAGGGCATAGCAAATGGTTAGGAGCTATCTCACAAAACTCCTGAAGGCGGGTGTTTCATGTTAACCGATCAAAAACTAGATGCACTTACTTCAGTTCTATTTTGTTCTGGGCTATTACCTATCCTTACCTCCTTCTCCTTTCTTCCAGTTTGTCATTGATCTTTTAGTACAAAAAACCCATTGTTGCTGACGTGCGAATGGACCTTTATCCCTTTCTTATAGGCAGAAGTCTATGTTGTGATATAATAAAACAATACTTATAATAAAATATTTTTTGTCAACTATATATTTTTAAACAATAAGAGAATACAAAGAAATTTAACCATAAAATTAAATTAAAAGTCATACTGAATGATAATTGTACTATAATGTTCTTTCTTGCAGAGTCCAGAACAATCCTCTCTTGGATAAAGTGTACCTGGAAATTCATCATTAGGCAGCAATAATGCAGGGTTTAGTGCAATTATAGTTATGTGATTTCTTATTACAATATATAATATTTGTTTTAAACAAATGTAGTTTTAAATGCATTTGTTGTAGTAAATTACAACAACAATAATAATAATATATTTATATATAAAATTATTGTATATAAATAAATGTTGTGTTTTTATCTGAATATTTTATTAAAAATATCTGAACATGCGTAATATGTTTTAATAGCAGTGTTTAACGATAGATTGAAATTGTATCCCAAGTGTTCCACGTAGAATCTTTAAATTTGGTGTGGATTTGCATTTTGGCTCATGCAGTAAATATATTAAGAACTAATTTTTTTTTGCACTTTCCATTAAATAACTTTCAGAATGTAACATTAATAAATGGTCCAAAAACGTTGGAATAACTTTAATACACTTCTATCCACAAAACCAAATACAGTAGAGTCTCGCAAACTATGCACTCGATAACCCGGCAGTCTAGATTACTCGGCAACCCAGACGGGAAAAAATATATATTTCTAAAAACAGCGATGTTCGTAAAAGTTCGGCAGATCCCAAAGCGGGCATTAACTTCGATCGCTCGAATCGTTGATGGTACTTTTCCCACGTTAAACTCGTGACAAAGCTTTTTTACAGATTCCCCTCTGTCAAGTCTTTTTAACACATTTAACCTCGTCTCAAACGAAACCAACACACGCTTCCATTTTCGTAACTCGCTCATTTTTATTTACTGTATATACTGTGCGTACCTGTCAAAGAAAACTGAAAAGAAATGTTATATTTTCCATAATGTATACTAAATTGATTCGTGGAAAAAAAGCGGCCCATCAAACGTTAATGCACGTGTACGTCTGCTACATCGACGGGTGCCAATGCCGCAGTGTTATTATGCCGCCGACAATGGGATACCGCTATCGACAAAGTCGTTTGACTCGCCGCGGTGTTTTTACACTGCCGACAATGGGATACCGCTATCGACAAAGTCGTTTGGTATCGCCGCTGCTTTGGTGTTTCAATTACAATTTATTTTTTGCCCTTATTCCCGATAACCCGGCATTTCACAAACTCGGCACACTTCCGGTCCACATTACGCTGAGTTTGCGGGACTCTACTGTAGTAACAAAAAATAATAAATGTGTCATTGGTCAATAAATGTGTACTAGAGAAATATAATTATCTTAAATATTGAGTTTCGCCTAATAGATTTGTATTGATTAGTTGTTAAAGAAAGTGTCATGCTTTTTAAAATTTTGTGAAATTAGGAGAATGAATCATTTCATTTGTCTTCTGGCATCCCAATTGAGTTTTATTAAATTTCCTGACTCTTGATAAATGTGATCAAATTCCGAGCAAACAAGATGTCCCTGAAAAAAATAGTCTCTATTTAAATAAGAATGCTTGTGCTATAAAATTGTCCTAAGGTTAAATCATATTTGATAGATATACATTTTTAATGATGGAGGTCTTCCAACTATTCTTTTCTCATACTTTTTAACTTGTAATTAACACAATGGTTTGGGTAATTACTTTTAGATTTTACCAAAATTTCAATGAAATTAGTAGAGCCGATTTTGATTAACTAAAAATTTTGAGTTTTGGACTTATGACCTCGAATTTTGAGTTCTTTCAAATAAAAGAAAAAAACTGGTGACATGGCTAAAATATGCTGATATACCAAAATTTGATCAAAATTATTTCATTGCATGATGATAGATAACATCCATAAAAGTTCTTTTAATCACCACCATTAAAAAGTTAATTTCATTCGAATACAATTTATACTTTAAATGGCTTTATTAGATAAGTATGTAACTCTTGCTCTATTTATGTAAAAATGAAGTGATTTTCTTCATCGTTGTGATTGTCATTTGTGAGTAAACACCATAGCAGCCACAAAATTAAGATAGAAACAGGAAATTTGGTATTGGTGACTATAATGTGCTCATAAGAACCCTATTGAAATTCAAAAAAATAAAATTGTAAATGTCAAAATGGCAATCATTAAAAATTTTTTTTTCAATATGTCGTGTGCTATTCAATTTATAACACAATTACAGTAGAACCCCTCTAATCCGCCCTCGGGTGGTCCGTTACTCCGGTTAATCCGACCGTGCTTGAGCTCGCGATATTGTGTCGACTCGCCGACTTTTCGATGACTAACGGCCCGTCTGGCGCCATTCTTTTCGGTTTGTTATCGCTTTCCCGCTTCAGTGCTGTGTCATCCCGCTTCAGTGCTGTGTCATCTCTCGTGAAAAATTAAACACTACAAAGCTTTTTTACAGATTCCCCTCTGTCAAGTCTTTTGACACATTTAACCGCGTCTGAAACGAAACCAACACACGCTTCCGTATTCCCGTTTTCGTAACTCGTTCATTTTTATTTACTGTATATACTGTACGTAGATCATAACCAGTTAAAGACAAGAAGAAAACTGAAAAGAAATGTTATATTTTCCATAATGTATACTAAATTGATTCGTGGAAAAAAAGTGGCCCATCAAACGTTTTTGCCTTTGTATGTCTGTTATATCAACGGGTGCCAATGCCGCGGTGTTTTTATGCCACCGACAATGGGATACCGCTATCGACAAAGTCGTTTGACTCGCCGCTGCTTTGGTGCCGCACAGTTTTTACACCGCCGACAATAGGATACCTCTATCGACAAAGTCGTTTGACTCGCCGCCGCTTTGGTGTTTCAATTACAATTTATTTTCGGAAACTCTCATCCAACCAGTACACTACGATATTGGCCGGTTAACAGAAGTTCTACTTTACTTGCAAAGTTTATATATAGACTTTATTATATAGACTTTTAAAAGTTTATATATATATCACTTATTTCACTTTAAAAAAATCTGTTTATATAATATGTAATAAATATTGACTTTTTTCGGTTAATCCGACCTTTTTTGCGTTCCGACCATGCCCCCAGTCCCGAAGGTGACGGATTAGAGGGGTTCTACTGTAATTAGATACACATTTTTTTCAGATTTCATTTCTGCAAGTAGTGATACCAACCTTATTTCTCTGATAGGAAATAGTGAAATTGTTTCAAAAATATAATTTCAAACTCGGAGACCTCCGAATAAAATGTTATATATGTAAAGTTACAAGATCTGACAGAGGCAAGTCACCTACACGAAGCTGCAAGGTTTGTGCTACTGTCCTTATTGATTCTGATCACTGTGCTGCTTAATCTGAACTTATGGTACGGTTCAGTTTTTCATCTTTCTTTTGTGACTCTTAACTGAATTCATAGATCAATGAGTGCAGTTTGCAATTGACGAATCTACCGATACAAGTTGTGAGATTATTTTACCCTTTAGAAAAACTCATATTTCGTTTATGTTACCCTTTAAGATTTAATGAATATAATTTTTATTGCTCAGTCTTTTATTTTACTTTTAATTTTAATTTTTTACGACTCGTGGCGTGTGGGAGAGTTAAGATTACAAATTCTACTAGGTTTAAATGCATATATAATTAATATTTCTTAACCTAGAGAGCACACACATAAATTTTAAAATATCCACTTGAAAACATACATAAATTTAGGTTTTCTCAGAAATGAATACACGAGTTAAGATTCTTCAATTTATGATTTTAATCCATTGAAAATTTTTGAAATTAAATTTCCTGAAATTTTACTTTAAAATTCATTGAATTTTCTTAATCACGTTTTAATAACTATAAGTAATTCAGGACACAAAAACATATATTTCCACATATAAATACCTATTAGATACTCAGAGCAGTACGATCAAAACAAAAGTTAGCCTTAAAAAATGAATCTATGTTTTATCACCTTTTAATGTTTCCAATAAATTTATATAAAGGTACCTAACACTTATAAAGATCGTATGGTGGTGCAGTGACCGTCTAGCTGTTTTCTAGTTGTACTGTTGTTTCCGTCTCTAGAAATCCAAAAAGATGGCAAGTTCAAAATGTGATGAAATGTGACTGCTTTTCCTAGTGACATCCTGTTCTGCCGAGATGTAGAAGAGTGTTTGTCTTTTGATCGACAATTTGGTGCCGGATGTGAGGGTTTGTTCTCGTACCAATGTTGATTTTTTCCAAAATAATTCCCTTTACGTATTTAGTGAATATCGACGATTTGTGAAGTTATTTCGGGTTTCTTTTTATCTAGAAATACTCCATTATTATTAGTTTATGCATGATAATATTTCTAAATTCGCTAAACATCTTTAATTAACAATTTTATATTGTCTTAAAAAATAGTAAAAAATTTCTTGGCATTGGGTAATCCCCACACCTTTAGGTTTCATTGCGGTAGGTCAGTGTTCTTTACAAGCAGCTACATGAATTTGTCCAATTTCAAAAGTAACTTTGCATGTTTTGATCCTTAACTCCCTTAACTTTGTTTTTTCAATTTCCTTTTTATTTTGGAATTAAAAATTTCCCCCTCTCTTCTTTCTATTATAACTTTTGTAGTTTTAATTGTTTTAAGTTTCTTTTTGTGCATTTATGGTTCTTAATGAATGACTAATGCATTGATTGCTATTGTTAAATTTATGAATTATTAAAAAAATTGTTTTCACAGACAAGATTAATCTTTTTCGTGCAAGCTTTCATAGTGTTAATGCTGTTAGGTTTAGCCTTGCTTCTAGACTTCACATTACAACTTGTGCCTAGACATTATTATTTTTTATATTTTGGTACTTAAGCAAATTGAGTGATTGTCAAAGCGTAGTGAGTGTAGATTCCTTCAAGCTTTTTTTATGTATGTACAGCTTCGAGGCTCGAGGCTGAGACACTGACACGAGGAAAGCTATTAGAGACTTTTATAATATATACACAACTGCGAGGTATGTTAGAGAGTCCACCCGACATTAAGAAAGTAGTTAACGTACACAATTATGAGGTTCAGAAAGTCTGTGAAACAACTGTTTTAACATAACTGCTGAAACCATTTTTAGAACTATAGATTTATATTTCTTAATACTGTATAATATTTAATTCAGTCATTGTAGCCTACGGATCAGTTATATAAATTTTTTATAAAGTGATTTTTTACTCACATCAATTATTGATCCTTATTAGTTTTTCTTCTTTTAACACTAAAACAGGTAACAGGGGTTTATAAATTATTATGCAATGATTGTCTTAGTTTTTATATAGGTGAAACTGGACATCCTTTTCACTAGGGGTTCAAAGAACATTTGCCAACCAACAACATGAAGACAATAAAATCTACATACGCTGAACACCTCATTAACAACCTCCATTCATACACAAACATAAACACTAACATGAATATATTACTTAAATGTAGAAAGGACACTACTTAAATGCATTGGAGAAGTTTGAAATCTATAAAGCTTCCAAAGATGAACCAAATAACATAATAAATGGCCAACTGTCCTTCAAATCAAACATATTATATGATACTATTATAGCGAGACAAAGACGGGTACATAGTCTAATGACATTGAATAGGATAACCTAAAATACCTTCATTCAGCTCAGTCTTACCAACCGACATGCACATCGATGTTTGCACACAACATTGCATCTTGCATCTTCAAAGAAGACTGATTTATATGTTGTTTATAAATTATGCTTCACTTCTGTGATTTTTCATATAACCCGATGATGAACATTTAGTACGAAATTGCAATGGTGTTTTAGTGTTAGAAAAAACTAATAAGGATCAATTAACGTGAGTAAAAAATCATTTTATAAATAATTAAGTATAATATTGTACATGTATAATCTCCTTATTACATTTAAAAAAAAAAAAATCTCTTCATTGTAAAAATGACGTTCAATATCTTTTGTATAATACAGTAAGCGCCAAAATAAACAGTACTGAAATTGTATGATTTTATTTACATAGTTTTTACTTACATATACTAGTAAAAGGAAGCAAAATCGGTTAGACTCGGGTAATAACATGTTCAATATGACCTCTGTTCTGTTTTAGGCAACACTCGTACTGTTTTTGAAGGTTTTGCATCATTTTGGTGAAGAGGGGTTGTTTATGGTCCTTACACATGGTTATTTTTTCTGGAGTTGGACGATGGTAGTTGGTGGGTCTTCACAAAAAGTTTTTTGAAGGAAAGTAATGTTGGATAAGGCAGTGTGGTTGGTTGCATCATCTTGCTGGAACCATTGTGAACGAAAAGACAGGTTTCAGGCAATACAAAATCTCCTGAGGTCTCCTATAAAATGGTCAAGAATGACCCTATATCGGTCCTGATTTACAGCAAGAGGATTTCCATTATTGTCTTCAACAACGTATGGACCAATTGTGCCTCTCCCTGACACAGTGCACCAAATGGTTACATGCTTACTATGCTGTGGCCTCTACAACACTGTCAGGACGTTCAAACCCAAGAAAACGTATTGTCTGCTTGTTTATGAAACCATTAAGGTGCACATGACATTCATCTGACAACTATACATCACTCAGAAACTCAGGTTCTCCATAGCACATTGCTAATACTAAAGCAGAGTACTGAACTCTAACTGTTGTAACGTACTACAGACTCTGAAAATAAATCTGCTTATCAACATATGTAAAACCAACCCGCTCATCATTCGTCATGCCATCGACAGATGCTGAGACCTGGCGGCGAATATCAAAATCTAACATCACCTGATTTTTGGACCTCGGAAGTCGTCTGGGCTTAGCAATTAGGTCAGTCGCGAGGTCACATTATCATCTGAAGCTTTTGTTCATTGATCATGAAATCTAAAATTTCAATAAATCTACATCAACACAGTTATTCACACCAGTTCTTCTTTCTTTTAAGTTTAAAATGTGTTACAGTTCAGTGATATTAGTTTTTGTGAGTTTTGTTTTCTAAACATAAATTTTCCAACACGCACATGTTATTTCTTCCAGGCATTTTTCAACAATTTCCAGGTAATTAGAATTGACCATCCTATAAATCTGTTAGTATTTTAAGTTTCGATTACTGATATATGTTTGTTTAAAATAATTTAACTAGGATTATTTTCCTTTTAATTGTTCAGAAATTTTTATTGAAAGACAATGTCTTGTAAAAAAAATAGAATAACCTTCTTTCATTCAAAAAGAAACAATTTACAAAACTAATTATAAACTTAAAAAAATAGTCAAAGTATTAAGTATTAAATAGTATCAAAGTATTAAGTAGACAAATGTTTTTCTTAATTAGAATCTTTGTTTTAAGAATTTTCTAACTGTTGTTACAATTCTTTATCTCAAACAAAGATCGAGATATATATATTAGATTCTTTATTAATATCAAAGAAAAACTTATTTATAATCTTTTTGGACATTTTGTAATTCTGATAACTTTCCTTTTCATCTTAAATTGAATTTAAAAAATCATTTTTTCATTATAAGGACTTGTCAACAACCTGTATGAGTTTGTCTAAATCTCTATTCGACTTGCTTTTTTTTGCTTAGCAAAAGCTGGTCGGAGATTGTCTAAGATTGTTTCCAAGATTGTCCGAGATTGTCTCAACTTTGCTATCGCAAACAGGTTCAGACCCTGTTTTAACGTCCTATAAGTGCACCATATTATCAAGTGCTCATGCATAAAAAAGGAAATATAAATTCTTTAAAAAAAAAAAAAAAAAAAAAAAAGACAGTTCTCAATAAAAAGGAACTTTGCTTGTGAAATTATCCTTTAGTGAAAAATAATCTTTTGGAAGAATACTCTGTATAATGATGTGTTTTCACCTTTTTTTAAAAATATGTATATGTAAGATAATGTGTACTAATTCATGATCAAAATAATATTGGGTGGTGCTGCATGCAAATATTTCGGCCTTCACGACCCCAAAGGGGTTATTTTTCAAAATTAAAAATAAAACATATTGACGTCAATATTTTAAAACAAAAATAATTTCTATATATATAATAAATTTTTATTTTTTTTAAAAATAGAAAATAGTATAAGATCATCTAGTTTTTTTAAAAATGTATTTCTCTATCTGTATATGTATGTGTAAACTAAGTACTAAATGACACAAAAGCTTGTTAACTGTAACATACAATTTTGACCTTTTATATATATCTTATTCTATTAAACGAGCAAGGAATTGTATGTATGTATGTACCTATTTCCAGTCATTTTATCTCAAAAACGACTCTAAAGATTTTCTCCATATTTTGTATATAAAGGGTTTTCAACATCAGGAATCCAATGGACTTTGTCAAAATTTCGAGAAAAATCAATTTCTATGAGTTTTCACGATTCGAAAATTCTATTAAACGAGCAAGGAATTGTATGTAGCCTATGTACCTATTTCCAGTCATTTTATCTCAAAAACGACTCTCAAGATTTTCTCCATATTTTGTATATGAAGGGTTTTCAACATCAGGAATCCAATGAACTTTGTTAAAATTTCGAGAAAAATCATTTTCTATGAGTTTTCACGATTCGAAAAATACACAGTAAAAATATATATATTATAGCATTTCATGATAACAGTATTTGCAATCAGCTGGCATCAGGAATTAAATAATCTCAAATAAGTTAATATTATTATGTAACTTGTATTTAAACTAATTATTTAGATGCAGAGAAGTTATTTGTAGTGTGTTTATGTAAATAATAAAGTTTTTAATAATATCTCTTTATCATATCAAAAATTATATCATTATTGAATAAATAATTCACTGGCTGATTATTCTGTTCAAATACCAAAATATTATTTGGCCTATTATAAAGTAAACCATCACTGAAAAACAAACTCGTTGCCTTGACAACAGATTCACCGCCCAATAAGAATGGACGACTCAAAACAATGCAGTTGTAACCGGCAAGCTTAAAATACCGTAACGTTTTATTGTGGGACTTCTGAAGGAGCTAGATATCTTTTTTTTTGTGTGAGGAAAAGTGAATTTCGTAGTCATATTGACCGAAGTTGTATCTAGAACTACACAGGTAACGAAACTAAACATAGCGAACAATTTGAACTAAATTCTTTCCATCATACATCAAAATTTAATAACTTTTCTTTTGAATATAATTTTTCGTAAAAAACGGGATTTCTTAGCCAGCACGAGATGCCATTCACAAATATATTGTATTTTTTAATTAAAAAAAATAAATTAAAAAAAACATTTTGACGTATTCTACCTTTGTAGAAGTAACCAACCAAAGACAATTTAATTTGATATTGTGAACCTAGATTTTGCTTAACCTAGAATAGAATTTGTATAACCTAGATTTTGTTTACCTAGAATATAATTTGTATAACCTAGAAAGATCAATAAGTATATGTCTATGCAATCCTTAGCGTTGTTGCATGAAAAAATTTTGAAATTTTATTTGGTTGGTTTTGTAGCTGACATTAAAATA
Organism: Aphrophora alni; assembly: GCA_963513935.1. Classification (NCBI taxonomy): domain Eukaryota; kingdom Metazoa; phylum Arthropoda; class Insecta; order Hemiptera; family Aphrophoridae; genus Aphrophora; species Aphrophora alni. The sequence continues at coordinate 127,179,475 of OY740768.1, read as the reverse complement.
TTATCTTATTCTATTAAATTAGATACATATTTTTTTAATTTTTAATTTAAACAACATTTAACCGGAGGAATAATGCATTTAATTTTGTGACATCATACTGTTATATACAGTTAGATAGGAGCGTTTTTCACGTGATGATGTCATTTACCCCTTCTACCTCTTTTTAATGGCTCATAACCCTATTGTTTTTTAAAAAGTTAAAAATTACTTTTTTCAAAGATTTTAACAATGCATTTTAATTTGTTCTTAGATGCCACGCGGACGTCCTCCAAAACGACGTAAGTTTAATTTTAACAAACATGAGCCACCAATGCCGAATTTCAATGAATCCCTAGATACTAAATTTTTACCTGAACAAACAAGCTATGAAGCTAAATTTGAAATTACAGATCTTGATTCTAACGATGAAATAAATCTTAATGATACTTTGAAAACAACTTCTACAATCAATACTCCAAATAACTGTAAAACTTCTATCAACTTTCTTAATTACGATTTGCCATCAACCTCGGGAGTAACATTCCATAATGTCGTCCAAACAACAACTTTTAATCAAGAAAGTAATGATAGTTCTGCTACTGCTAGACCAGTGCGTAAAGCGAAAGTTCTTTGCATAGATAGATTGATAGGAGTTATGATGGATTTGAATGATTCACAGAGTCAAGAATCAAAAGAAACAAGAATTCATCGTAAACGTAACAAAAATTTTAATGAAACAGCAGAAGAACGTCAACAACGTTTGAGTGATGATCTTTCAAGAGTCACTCAACGAATCTCTCAAGAAACTTGTGATCAAAGATGTCAGCGTTTGAGCAATATGCGCCAAAGGGATAATCAACAAAGAAATGAAGAAACTCCTGAAAAAAGAAATCAACGTTTGGATAATATGCGTAAAAGAATTAATCAACAAAGAAATGATGAAACTCCAGAAGAAAAAGTAAGCGTTTGAATGATATGCGTCAGAGAATTAATCAACAAAGAAATGATGAAACTCCAGAAGAAAGAAGTAAGCGTTTGAATGATATGCGTCAGAGAAATAGTCAACAAAGAAAAGAAGAAACTCCTGAGCAAAGAAGTCAGCGATTAGAAATTTAAAAAATGCGTGCAAATGAAATTCGAGCAGCTGAAACCCATGCTCGTAGGGAACAACGTCTTGAAGAACAGCGACGTCGGAATGCTCGTCGCCAAAGACGTTTGTTAGCTAATCCGCTGAAACCTACTTACAAGTTAGCTGTTCAAAGTGATGTTTCATGTCACCGTTTAGGAGCATTTAATGTATCGTGCGTGCATTGTGGAGCGTTACATTTTCCTGAAGAACGCGTAGGTAATCGAAATAATAATTCATTCGGGGATTGTTGTTTGAAGGGTAAAATTAATATTCAACATGCAGATTTTCCAAATGAATTAGCAAGACTTTTTTCGCATAGGCATCCCTTATCTCCTGAATTTCATCAGAGAATCAAAAGTATAAACTCATCGTATGCAATGGCATCTTATTCATGCGATGATGACCGTACAATAAATAATCGTGGAATATACACTTACATTGCCAACGGTCAGGTTTATCATAAAATAAATGCAGCTGCACAACCAACTCAAACTCCAGAAGGTAATTTCGAAAAACCTCTGTATGGACAAATGTATTTACTCGACCCAGATGAAGCTGTAACGGAGCGAGGAAAACACCCTTTAAATGTTGGGATTAGTGTACCATTATTTGAGTTAGTAGAGGGAATCATACGTTCTGAAAATCCATTTGCACGGGCTATATGATGATGAGGGAAGTAGCAGAAGATGCTGAACGAGAAGCAGCTATTCAACAGATACCAGTACCAAATGTTAGGCTTTTATTCACTTGCCCAGAAGGACTTGATCCAACAAGATACAATGTTCCTCAAAGCAATGAAGTATGTGCTGTGGTTACTTTGAACGCTGATCAAAGCTTTCCAGATAATCCACTAATAATTAGACAACGCGGAAAATCAGTTCAAATAATGAAAAATATTGATAAACACGCAGAACCATTAACATACCCACTATTTTTTCCTAAAGGAACATTTGGTTATTCACCGGGTATGCTGCTGAGAGAAGGATATCCAAGTAGAGGTCACATGACTAGACTTGAGCTTGCACGATATAGAATAGCTTTTCGACCACATTTAGCAAAATGTATTTCACTCGATGAAACAATAGGGGGATATGATTTACGTAAAATTAAATTTAATGCTTTGCATTATGGTGGACGGCTGTTTTAACAGTACCTTGTAGATACTTACATTAGAATAGAATATGATAGAGTTCAATGGATAAAATTGAATCAAAAGAAAATACTTGCAGACAGTTATACATCTGTTACAAATTATCTTAACGAGATGGCAGAAAAAAAAAATGCTGTCTTGGGAGAAAAGATTATACTTCCATCGTCTTTTCCTGGCTCCACTAGAAATTATTCTGAGTATTTTGAAGATGCTATTACTCTGATTAGAAGATTCGGGTCTCCTGAATTTTTTATAACCATGACATGTAACCCGGATTGGCCGGAAATTAAGGAAGCTAATTAAGGAAGATAATGAATGAAAATGGAAGCGATTGGCAGCAAATAGTTCAAGATAGACCAGACATTATTGCTAGAGTCGCATATTTAAAATTTGTAGAGTTAATTGAGGATTTGGATAAAAAACAAATTTTTGGGCAAGTTGCTGCTTACGTTTATACTGTCGAATTTCAAAAAAGAGGTCTACCTCATATGCATTTGTTAATTATTTTAAAGCAAGAAGATAAGATACATAATCCTGAAGAACTAGATGATCTCGTTTCGGCAGAAATTCCAGACGTAGAAGACGATGCTGAACTACGAGAATTAGTTAAGAAATGGATGATTCATAATGCATGTGGTGAACAAAATCAAAAGGCATCATGCATGGTGAATAAAAACGGTAGAATGAGTTGTAGCTTTAAATTTCCTATAGGATTTCAAGATTCAACCTCTTTAATAGACGATGGCAAGCCAAAGGCCATGATTGCGCTTCTTTAAAAGTTGTCCAAAATCAAACAAATATAAATTACAATGAAGCAGATAAATTTATACAAGGTAGATGCATAACTCCACCTGAAGCTTGCTGGCGACTATTTGGGAATGAGATACAAAAAAAAAGTCATTTTGTTCAACGACTGGATATCCATTTGCCTGGTCAATATCGAATTCAAAATATTGAACAAGCCCAAGAGGATTTACTAAATATAGTTCGAAAGGGTTCAAATAACTAATAACATGCCCACATTTTTGTAGATGAGACAATAACCCGATCGGAGATCGGCTTTCCTGGTACTATATATATATATATATATATATATATATATATATATATATATATATTCAAAAAAAACTTAAATTCTTTACATAAATTCTTTTTACCGGTACTAAAAATCTAAAACGTTTGTAATTTTTTTTTTTTAACCAATTATTTTGTAAATGGTCAAATCTAATTCAGCAGAATTTAAGCTAAATAAATTTTAGCATTTGTTAATGAAATCTGTTTTTCTTTTTTTCTAAACATGTTTACCAGTAGGTTCCATAATTTTTAAATTTCAGTCGGCTGCTAATACTGTTATGTTTAAACTGTTCAAAGGTTGCCCAGTTTGAATCTTGTAGAGAAAGCCACCATTGTTTTTAAACATTCTTCTCAAAGATGTATTGCTTATATTCAGTTTCAAAGATGTTCAGTTTAGGCTTCTTTTCGGTGACTGAAACACTTGCTGCAACACTCTTCAGGGGTTTTCATTTGTACAGATAGTATTTGGCCGACCTGAATAGCCCTTCCGCTGCGTCAAAACACTACCTATTCTTCGAAATTTTTGAACAACATTAATAATCATAGCAATATAGGCAGGTTTTTGTGAAAATGTTCCTGAAAACGTAATGCAGTGTGTGACAAACTTGGCCATGTGAAACTTCCATATGAGCAAAAATAATGCTCTATGATAAAAGCTTTCTCTGCAGTAGTTAGCACCATGTCAGCAAAAACTAACCTCAAATAAGAAAGAAATAATAATCACGAAGATGTGGCAACAATCAAAAGTTGACACAGCTGATTGAAAAGGCAGCTACTAATTCAGTTTCAGTATTGTTTATTTTGGCGCATACCGTACAAATACAAAACTACTGTAAATCTCCATATTACTAACACACTATTGACCGTTGTGAGAACTACTTTTGTTTATATTTATATACTATGTGATCAGCTTAAAAGAGGCACAGGTGATAAAAAAATGTTGAAAATAATGATCCGATTTAATAAAGAATTTAAAATCTTACAATAAATCTTCAAAATGATTTTCTTTACCATCCATACACTTGTCAACACGCTTCAACATGCATCTGGAAACGTTTCTTAGAGTTTTCCCACTTATCTCTGCAATAACAGGGTTGATTATTATTTTCTACTGCTCTAAGTGTACAGATTACTTGATTTTTCAAATAACTCCATAAGAAGACTTCTAAATTAGACAGATCAGGAGATCTCTGTGACTTTTTTGGAAATAATTCTTTCATTAAAAAATTAATGCAACATTCATGGTAGAGCAAGCTGTATGACAAGTTGCAAGCAGACCAATGAATTATCGAGTAATTTATTGATATGTCTTGTCATTCACAGCGGTATCAAAGAACAGTGGACCAATAATTCTTTTTCTTGATATAGCGCATCATATGCCAACTATTTATATATGTAAAGGATTCAATGAATTTATGGGAGTTACGAATACTCCAAGTACGGTAGTTTTGGCTATTTATGTATCCACTCAAGTGAAACCATGCCACGACAGGGAAGAAAACATTGTGTAAAATTACAATATTATTTCTTATTTAGTCTCTTAAATCAAACACAGTATTGAATTCTTTTTTCATAATGAAGATGAGTTAGTTCATGAATAACCTCAACAGTATGGGCTGAATTATAGGAAACAAAAGTTTGACTACATAATTTTTGTGAGGACTTACCAGGAGATGTACTGATAGTATCTTCAAAGTCTTATAACTTTTGTTCAATTAAAAGAGATTTGTTCCGTTCATAATTTTGGTCCATTACTGACCCAGTTTGTTGGAATTCTTAATAAGTTGCGGAATAACAATTTTCACTGGAGCTTCTTTACCAAATTTTACAAGAAATGCTTATCTGCACTACTTGTAAGAATGATATTTATAGAAGTTTTCAACAATAAACATCTGTTCTTGCAAGGTAGTAAGCATTTTTAACCTAAAATTTTAGGTTTTAAGGTCCTAACCTAAAACTTGATTAGAAAATCTTCTTTCAATTAAAATAAATTAACAATTTTAGAACAATTTTTTTCATAGAAGGGATGAAAACGCACCTTAAATAATTTTTTTTTCCGACACAAAGTATTTAACTTACATCAAAATAATGAAATTAGCAACATGATTCACCATTATTTAGTGTTGTAACCAGATATACAGTAAAACCTTTCCTTCATTTAACTTACATCAAAATAATGAAATTAGCAACATGATTCACCATTATTTAGTGTTGTAACCAGATATACAGTAAAACCTTTCCTTCCATCTTAAATATTGTGTGAACTTGAATAGAGTCCAGACCCTTTTGAAAAAGTTAACTAGACACTTGAAGTTTCTATTAGGATAGTTTGGAATTTGTCCCTCCCTTTAAAGGGGGGGGGGATTTTGGGGATACTCAAAATTTTCAAAATGGGTACCTGTATCTTGTGACATGTAAATTTAAAGGGAATAAAAACACCAAATTAATGGAGCTCACAAAATATTCTCTGGATGACCCTATCCAAAATGCTGTCAAAAAATATGAAAGAAATTTCAGGTGACTTAGTTAACAGTCCCAAAAGGGTTTGGCTCTATTTAAGTTCATGCAAAGGTAAAGGTGGGGGGGAGGGACTTTACTCAATAGAAATCACTGGTATTGATTAATTAATATTTAATTAATATATTTATTGATTTGCAGGCAGCATAAGTTAGCCTATAACTAACAATGGAAGATATGTGATTCATGAGAGGCTCATTAAATCAGTTTATAAATGAAATATATGAAATACCATTTGAATTCAAGGCATGTTATCTAATCCTTTAAATATTAAAAATGATATTGGACAATGGGATGTCCTGGTTGCCTGCTGTAAAGGTCATAAAACCTGCAAAAATATACAAGTCATTACAAATACTTTCACATACAGATATTGACATTATTAGCCAATCAGGAACAGTTAAAAAAAATGTTTTTGTTGTACAACAAAGTTGTATGAGAGATGATTCTAAATGTTAATTGTTGTATAACTAAATAAAACCCAGTAATAAAAAAGGATAGTATAGTAAAAATATATTCTCACATACAAAATTGACAGGTATGTTTGAAATATTACACAGTTTTACTTACCTAGGGTCAGATATATACTGTAAAAATTAAGAAAAACTATGACACTGCTTTATAAAGTGCTAGCAATATATTTTCCTAAAATGAATGTTTTACAAATTTGTTAAGTTCAATCGCTGCCTTAACAATAACGCTACTAGACCCATTTTCAATTTTCATTCATTTTCAGATTTGAAAAAAACTTTATAATACGTATTGGCTGAATATGAAAGGGTTATTCTTCTATATTAATTACATTTTTCTTCTGGATCTCCAGGATAAGGTATTATCATTCTTAGTAGATTTAAGCATCATTGTTGGATTTATACAGCCGTTGAATTGAAGATACTCAGTTTTAAATACAACTTTTTGAATTTTGTTATGTTTGTTCTCAAGGTGCTATTCTTTATGGAACTTTCTATAAATTCTGTATTTGCGGGTAAACTTAAACTATCTATACGAATAATATAACTAATATTAAATGATTCCAAAAATATCATAAATTTATTTCCAATCACAGAGTTATTGATGACACTGATTTTTCCAATATGTTTAATAATAATATAATCATAACAATCTTTGAATTATAAAGGAAATTAATAATTTTTAACAAAATAACAATATGACAAATAAGGAAACCAAACACTACCTTTAATAAGAAGTAAAAATATCGATTTTAACCCTTTGCCCTCAGATGGCCAACCCTACTGGTCACTGCCATTTTCATACGAGCTCGGCATTGTACAGTTTAATTTGTCCTCTGAGATCGGGTGGCCAACTGTGGTGGCCCCGGCCATTTATCGTCTCAGCTCAGACAGGCTCTTAATGCTTTGTCCTCTGGGATCGGATGTCCAACTCTGTTGCCCAATAATGATTTCTGTACCCACTCATTCTGCCATCTCTGGTGGCCACCGTATATGTCTATATTTTATTAAATATAAATTGTCTGACTGGATTTAAAACAAGACTGACTAAGTTTAACTAAGTCGAGGTTTTGTTTTATAGGTTGGCAACACTTGCATTTCACTTTCGTGCCAATAATATGTTATTTTATGCTTTGGATTCACTGAATGGTAGTACGTCTAACCAAATTCGATTATATCCTTGTGTAGTAATTGTTTTAGTCCAGTTATTGTTAGTGAAATGGTAAATTATTTAAAAAATCTGATTTTAGTGTGAAATAATGTAATATAATAATAAAATATTGTTCTATTAGTTTATCTTTCTCGAACAGTTATTTTTCTTGAACAATGGTGTGAAATAGTGTAAATATTAGTTAATCTTTCATGAATATTTAGCATTTTGTGTTACTATCAAAATGAGCAAGTTGTTTGATACATTCGATAAATCTTATGAAATACGGGATGCTTTGAACGAAGAAGTAGAAGTAGATGCAATTCCGTTCATCTCAGTGATACTGATGTAGGTGAGCAGTTTGATGTAGAAGTACAAAAGCAAACTGGCGACAGTATATTGTCTAAGAAGAATGAATCTGAAGAATATAATAATAGTGGATTGACCGGAAAAGAGACTGAAGAAAAATAAGAGGCGATTGGAGAACAGTCGGATGAAGATTCAGAAGGGGAGGGAGGCCAGAATATAGCAGAAATAGAGGAATATGAAAATGATACCTCAGGAGATGGATGGAGAAAATGGAGTGACAATGACATGAGTTTAAATAAGTAAATTTATGTACATGACAGCGGCTTCATGCCACCTTGTGGTCCAATGTCATAGTCAGAATTAGATTATTTTCAATTATTCTTTACCGATAGCTTACTCATACAAATTGCAAATGAGACCAATAGATATTCCAAAGAAAATATTCTAAAGAATACTCCATTATGCAAAAAATCTATCTGGTGGTCATCTAAAGACTTAACACTCCATGAAATGAAAGCTTACTTAGGGGTTTTAATCAATATGGGAATGAACCCCAAGCCTGAAATAGAAGACTACTTTTCTGGCGATTACGTTGATTATCAACCTTTTTTAAGGATATTTTTTTCAAAAGACAGATTCCACCAAATATTTCGGAACCTACATGTAAGCCCTCCTACATCCGGGCCTGTAGGCCTCCTAGATCTAACATGTTCTGGGAAGGTGTGCAGACTTGTCATGTATTTGGACAAAAAAAAAATAGACAATAATATGTCTCACAACACAAAGTTAGTGAGGACGAAAGTACAGTGGCTTTCAAAGGTAGGGTTTATTTTAAGATGTATAAATAAGGACAAACCAATTAAATGGGGAATAAAGATTTGGGTATTATCCGAGTCAGCAACAGGCTATATTTGCGCCATAGAGCCATATTTAGGCAAATATACAACTGACAGTATGAACAGACAAGACTTGGGAGTCACTAGCCGAGTGGTCTTACACTTAGTGCAAAAACTGAATGACGATTATGGTTCAGTTGAAGGTCTTCATGTGTTTACCGATCGGTTATACACCAATTTAGACTTGGAATCAGCACTGCATGACATGAAAGCACACATAACCGGCACAATTGTATGGACTAGAAAAGGATTGGCCCTTGAAGTGAAACCGATAAGGAAAAGGAACTATTCTACAAATAATTTACCAAAAAGAAAATTCACACCAATAAAGCTAAAGAAAGGGGAAATTATAGCTTACCAAAAGATGATTAGTATTCACTTCAACTCTAGGACACTAAAGACGTAACAATGCTTACTACGCTATATGACACGTCCATCCAGACTGTAAGACGACAGAGAAAAGGTGGACAGGTGGAAACTGTACAAAAACCAACTGTTGTAAGTACAAGTCAATAGGGGGAGTTGACTTAGTTGATCACTACATATCTTCCTATCCCTTCATTAGAAAATCTATTAAGTGGTGGAGAAAATATTTTTTTAGCTTCTTGAAACAGCAATTGTCAATTCATTTATTTTATTTAATATCAATAAACGTACAAAAGAGCAAGTGACACAAAGAAAATTTAAGAAGCATCTAGTGAAACACTAGTGGGTGATTTTCGAAATGCACTGGAAAGGAAAAAAACAAAAGACTGCACTCTTTGTAGCAACCATAGTGAAGGAGGTGTCAGAAAACTGACAATATTTTTTTTGTAAAACTTGTGCTGCTAAACCAGGGTTCTTTCTGTTCTGGACTGTGTTTTGAAAAGTACCATACGCAGGAAAATTTTAAAGACTAATTTTTATATATTTAATTTAATTTTTGCTTGTTGACATGATTTTAAAATTAAGTATTGTCATCATGTTTAAGTTAAAATATTATGTCTTATATTGTATATTTATCATAAGTAATCTTGTAATAATGTACTCCAATTGTTTAAAACCATTTTAAAATGCGTCATTGCAACTAAATGAGTCATTATTTACTTATAACCAGCCTCTATAACGATTATATTAGATTAAAGACAATAGATATTTATCGAAAAACTGGGTAACCGCTCGTACCGAACACTATCTCGGCGATTGAGATCATAAGCCAATTTTTCATCATGGTTTGTTAACTACAGGAATTTCAAAAGTCTGTGTTAAAAAAAAAAAAAGATTGGTTAATTTAAGTCATATTCATGACTATTATATGTAAAAAATTTGTTTAAATATCATGTTATTTGCAACATACATTTTTCTATTTTTTTGACATTCAATATAATATATTACATTATGTAGTATGATAACAAAAACGACATCATGCAATTCTACATATTTTACATATTGCAAACAAATCACAACATTCCCATTTAAGTCAAATTAGGAATTTTAAATAATTAAAAACGAAGTGCATCCACAATAGCAATTAATAACAAGAAACAGGTTCCTACCTGGAGGGTTACAGTGTGTAAAATGGCAGTCGAGCTGACAAAGAAGACGCCATGGCCAACAGGGTTGGCCATCCGATCTCACAGGACATTTTAACTGTTCAACTGACGAGCTGATGTAGAAACAGCTGTTGGCCAACAGGGTAGGCCATTCGATTTGAGAAAGTTACTTCCGAGGGCAAAGGGTTAAAACTTCAAATGCCTTTTTAATTTAGAATGAGTTTTGCATACTCCCAACTAGCCTGTATAGATAGGTGATTATGATTCTTATACAGATTTTTAAAGCTGGTTTTACCAAAGAAGCAGCAGACTTTAGTACAATGATGATTTTAATGACAATTGCAAGGTGTAGATGACAGTTTTGTCAAAAATTAGAGATAGCTTTATTTTGTCATGGTAATAACAAATTCACCAAGAGCTTTGTTTGGATGCTCAATAACATTTTCTATCAGTTTATTAATTTAAGTAAACTGGTCAGTTAATCTGTTAAGTAACAGTCACATCTTGGTTTTTTAGTAAAAATTTGCAAATTCAAATCTTAAAGAATACTTTATAAAAAAAAACCGTTCTTGAATAAAACAGTTATGTTATTTTATGGACATTTTTTGTCACAATTTGTGTGTGTAATTGTTCATTTCATACAAATTTGGAGAAAAAAAAATCAAGGCTTGCTTTGGAACAAATAAAATTTTCATTCCATCCCAGTCATTGTATACTCATGTAAACCAATCAAAATAATATAAATTCAGTCATTGACGTGAAGATTAAGGCGAATAAGTATCTTCCACCCGACAAACCTGTTGTTTAATTATATCATTTTAACTTACACTGGACAATGGTAGTATCAGTAATTCTTAAATTAACCTCTCACATGTTATCATAAATAGTGATAAATTTTACAATGAATCAATATAACTAATAATCAAACTATTTGAAGGAAAATGCTGATGATTTAAGTTGAATCATGGTAAATCTGAAAAAAAGAAAAAAGAATGAAAAGGAATAGATACTACTGGGACATTGAATTAAATTGATTCTGCAATATTTACCTTCTTATAAAACAGCAGAAGATGCCATTTGGTTGAGGCCGCAAGTATTGTCTCCTCTATAGATTCTATAGTAACCCTAAAAAAAAAAGATAAATATATATATATATATATATATATATATATATATATATATATATATATAACATGATATCATCCACTTTTTTAGGATTTTTAGGGTATTGAAATTTTGGACAATTTTAAATTCTACAGGCTTAAAGTAAAGAACAGATAGAAATAGTTTCCATTACATTAAAGAACATTAAAGAAAATCCCAATTTTTTATTAGGGAAAGAGGAGTGGAGAAAAAAAAATTGTATAGTAGTCGAGTGGCAAATTAAAAATATTGACGTGTCAAACCAAAAGTAATTTGTTTTGCAGACAAAAATGTTTTTGGGTTAAGAAAAGTACTAAAAATATATATTTTTATGCATTGTTTCTTGTTTGGATAGTTTTCATCCGAATAAATTAAGAAAACAATTGTTAAGTTTCTGTTAATGAAAATACAAATATTTGTGATATCTTGGAACTGTTGAAAATTTACGCATTAAAATGTTTTTCATATTATTTTATTTGAAGTTGAAACTTTTCATTAGTCGGACTTTATGTTTCAGTGTTTTCAGAAATCAGGTGTTATTCACCTAATCACTCCCTTTCACCTAATACCAAGAACAACATCACATCTTTTTAGTTTCATCCCTTAATTCTTTCATTTGATTGTTTAGAGTATTAAAAATGATCTCTCCAAGTTATCATAAATACAGTAATATTTTATAATTGGATTTATTCTGATTTAAAATTTAAATCATGTAATCAATAAAATTTATCATAAATATATTTGACCTGCTTAAAAAATACATAATATGAATTTGAGATGGTCATAATTCAATTAATATTTTTTTAAACCATAGCTATTACTCTGGTGCACATTGTACATGCATTTGTTAACTATTTAACTTCATCTTTTGATATATACATTCAGACTGATATTTTTCTGTTTATTAAACAAAATGTGTTATCAATAAATATAGTCTTTCAATTTTTGTGTTGTAAATATAGCCTTTCGAAGTGTAACTTACTTTTTCTCCCCATTTTGAGCCCCAGCTATTCTTGGCAATCCAGTAAGGTATCTTATCTGCAAATATGAATTTATTATTATTTTATAATGTAGATAATTATAAAAATACAACAATGATTTATATGCAAGATTTACATAACCATGGGTTTCTTTTTGAGATATCCAAAAATACAAAGGCAAATAAATGCACTGATGTACAAAATGTTAAATAAAAGTCATCTAACTTTGAGTGTTATTCAGTTATTTTTTTATGAAATAATTGTTTCTTCATTTTAGAAATGAAGAAGGTTTACAATAAGAAAGAAGTCATCAACTTCGATTTAATAAATATACCTAAGTGAAAAAATATATTTGATCTCTCTCTCTCTCTCTCTCTCTCTCTCTCTCTCTCTCTCTCTCTCTCTCTCTCTCTCTCTCTCTCTCTCTCTCTCTCTCTCTCTCTCTCTCTCTCTCTCTCTCTCTCTCTCTCTCTCTCTCTCTCTCTCTCTCTCTCTCTCTCTCTCTCTCTCTCTCTCTCTCTCTCTCTCTCTCTCTCTCTCTCTCACACATATACTTTTAGATTTCTATTTCAACTTTCATAAAATTACAAAAATATCAAATAAATAAATTTTATGTAATAGTTACTAATTACACTGTTTTTTTTTCCTTCTTCTTTTTTTCTGTAAAACTTGTTATAACTTCCATCTTTTATGGAATAAATTGAACGGTTTAACAAATGGGTCACTAAATGTGGTGTGTATGTTTTGTTTAAAGTGTGATTATTTACTTCTTAAAAGATTAATCTATAACTATTATTGTGTGTTAGGCAATAGCTACAAGAATAATTTATTAAATGTTTTAAAATATGTAAGGAGCTAATTCTATTACAGAGCTACTAGTTTTTAATGTGAAATGTCTGGTATTTTTATTTTCAAACGTTTAGAAATGTTATTTATAAACTTTGGAACATTTTCAAATATTGTAGGTTTGATTGCAAGACTAATATAGAAGTGTTGTTATTTTAATATTGTTGTAATCTAAAGATAAAAGATTACTCTTAAGTCCCCTTTAGAGTTTGACGTATTTGTTGAACTATTTGTGTTGAAATTGATGTAATTCGTTCACTTATATAAAATTTATCCCAGTAAATGATTTAAAATACAGTAATTAACTATCAGTCTGGAATTTCCTATTAATCACAAATAATAAAATAATAAAATCACTTATGTCTTGTGGTGTTTTCTACAACACCGTTTGCCCCTTCAATCTTGTGTGGAGTAGATATTTGGGTTCCGTAGCATTGCGGGTTGCCGCATAACAAATTACAGGGAAATTTACTTATATCTTAGTCTGCTTAGCCTTCCCCCCCATCCCGCAAGTTGGTATGCGCCGAAGTAGAGCAAGAAAGACCACAGTTATCGTGCACAAATGAACTAGATCGTACCAACGCACATCTCTATCCTTTACATCGATAAGTATTTAGATTAAGTTTCTTGTTAGTAATTTGCTTGATGTACTCCACCCAAATAATGTCACACTAGGCCAGTTTGGGGTGTCTTTGACCTGGGCGTCTTACAGTGTGCTACAAACTGTCAGAACCCCGACACGATGTGATATGTGGCTATTCGGCCATTTTGGCCCGAGTAGTTACTTAAGAACCACCAAGTTATTAGAGCCAACCCTCTAACAAATATTATATAATATTTAGTTTACTATAGTTTAATTTAATAATAATAATAATTTAGCATGTAAACACGCATCAATGCTGGCTGACTGAGTTGGTCGAATTGCGTAGTTCCCAGTTCACGCTGGTTCTCACTGCTTCCAGGCCTCATTCAAAGAGATCCACAAACTACCCTCATGCTCACACTCAAACACTAAAATGTTCACGTGTGTTATCTAAAATTATCCTCCTTCGTGCTGCAAATGATAGCAGTCAAACCCCCCCCCCCCGTTACGCGCTACAGTCTATTAAAAACAAACCCAATTATGATAATCATGTCTATAAGATTAATTTATCTTAAATGGGTTACAGTACTTGTTCCGTTACTCATTTAGTGGGAGATTCTAGCGTAATTTTTTCCTCAAATATATAAATACCACTTGTAAGTTTTGTTTAATATGGCCTCACAGAATCAAATAAAATTATTTAAAATTTTGAAAAATGCCCCTAAAGGGCCCAATTTGGGGGGTAGGGGTGCTGTTTGAGGAATTTTCAAATATAAACATGGGTTGTGTGATACATAAATTTAAAGGTCTAATTACCTTGAACATTTTTGCGCAAACAAAAGTTAATTATCTTTAACCGTATGTACAGGGTGTACCAAAACGTTTTGAAATAAGACTTTAAAATAAAGTACCGTGTTACCCTACCTACAATACGGAACAGCACCAGATTTTTTCCCAAGCTTATTAATAAGCTATTCATTAAGGAAACTTGTAGTAGGAGCATTTTACACTGGTTTTTGTAAATTTAAAAAATGCTCAAACTTGAAGAATACAAAAATGCCTAAAACTCAAAATTCTTTAAAGATAATTAACTTTTGTTTACACCAAAATGTTCAGGGTAATTAGACCTTTAAATTGATGTATCAAACAACCCATGTGTATATTTGAAAATTCATCAAAAAGCACCCTACCCCCAAATTGGGCCCTTTTGGGGCAATTTTATTGGATTCTGTGAGGCCAAATCAGGGGGAAATGAGAAAGAAAAAGTGTTAAAGTAAGTTAGTAAGACAGCTATAAATACTGCACGGTTGGTCTGCCTCACTCTGTGTGTGTATATATAAATTCTATTCAAAATACTGGTAATGCATACACAGGACCTATTTACATGTTCTACATTTATAGTTATTGAATAATGATAATTATATTATATTCATCATTCACTGGTTTACACCTATCTGGTTTAGGTGTAGCATTTGCATAACAATAGTATGTTATGTTTCAACAGTCGAAGTTTGTCTTCAGACTTATCTATGGCCAAATACATAAACAAAACTTAGAATATTAGAGCGTCTCTCTAACCTAAAGAACTGAAAAGATTTTTATAATGTTTTTACTCAAATTTCGTCCTCATTTATGTAGTATACAGTCCAAATAAATTGTTTTTAAACCCACAAAATATATCTTTGAAACATTGCCCAGCAGAATCATTTTGTTCCTCCTTTATCCCATAAGAAATACATTGGATAATACTCTTAATTGAAAAAAGTGACTTTTTGTTGGTACACTATTGATCAAATTCTCATGTCTATTGACACCAAGAACAATTATTTGACAAGTATACTGGGTGTTTAATATTATTAAATGGTTAGTACTGTAATAAATTACAAAAGTCACCTTATTTATTTCTGATTAAAAATTAGTATGAAAATAATGATTGAGAATAAATTATAAGCTATTTGTATTGTAGATTGAATTTATCCATTATAATGGAAGCTAACATATATTTTCCAGATTATCTCTTAATTTTTCCTAGGTACACTTTGGTACACACTAAATATCATCTTTAGATAGATTATAAAACATTTTACAAGATCTTGGCAAAACAACTTCTGTATAAGATATCATTTTAATTTGCACTTGAAATGCCAAAATAAAAAAAACAAATTATATTTACGTAATCCATACCAATAGATATTGGGACGAAATCAACCGTTTAAAGATTGGATGAAAATGAATTTAAACCATTTTTCATAAGTAAACTTAGGAATATGTTCCTATACTTTTTACTTATTTTAGTTTTGTTTTGTCCTAGGCATCATGACAGCCTCATGAAATCATTTCTTGCCCACAATGAGGACCTTCAGATATCGAGGGTTTCTATTTATTTTAAAATGGTATGGTTGTGATTGTTATAGTTTCTTATCCACAACAGTCTTAGATTTAATAAAAATGTATACAAAGATCAAAATAATAATAATAATAAAATTAAAATATTAGCTTTTGTAAGTCATCTAAGATGTTATTTAAGCTACAATTTCAAAACATAATATAATATGTTTTACTTACTCAAAACTTAACAAAAATATTTTTGTATCAACTACTGGTACATGTACCCACAAAACTCTAGCCTTTACGTTTTAAAAGACTGAGTAAAAAAAATAAAACATGCTTTTAGAACCTTTTTAGAACTAAAGAATAGATTTTTTTTTTTAAATTTAAGGCAGTTTTGCTCCACTCCTTAAAATTGTGTTTTTGGGGAGCAATTCACAAATTTTAAAATATAAATTAAATGATTTAAAAGGAAATATGAGTAGAGAGGAACTTTACAAACCGGAAGTAAATTTGTTGCACCTATCTAAATGAATAGTCAATAGAAATTAAGTATTCCTATTTTTACTTAAGCTTAAAGAGAGTTTGATTTCAAATTAGGCATTCATATTACAATCATTTAAATGTAGTTTTTACTAACGAACCCTATTGGATCTTGTTACCTACTGTGATTTAAGGGAGATATTATAAGGCTCAAATAAATGGAATTTTAAGAAAATATGTTTTGTTACAGCTAATTGCAAAGATTTTTTAATTAAGGAAACAATACTGCAACCTCGATTTTATGTATTGAAAATGGGAGCTTATAATGTGTTAAAATTTTCATAATCAATAATTGCGATGATACATTATTACACATTATGTGATGCTATTTTGAATTGGGTTGATGGGTTTTTAATACTGTTTTCTATGTTAGATGAGCTTTTCAATGAGGTGGCATGTTTTCTTAAAATTACATTGCCTCCAACAGGTTTTTTCTGATAAATACTACATTGTTAATGATGGTTTTCTAGTTTAATATCTAATGGCTACTAATTTATATAGGAGGAGACATATCGATCCGTGTTAGGATCTTTAAACACTTTTGGTTTGCCTCAAAAACTAAATTGGGTTAGGGTGTTTGCATTTTATGCCAAAAGGTTACTTTAGTTCTAAAGATTATAAAAGTGCAGTTTTTCTTATTCACTCGTTTTATTGTGGAAATTTTACTTCAAATACTCTAATACTTACTTTGTACTCCAAATCCTACAAGCAGAACAGCATGATTTAAGTTTTCATGGTTGCAAAAAGTGGAATTTGGATGAGCAATCCCCTTTTGATACAGCTAAATAAGATAACCAATAAATAATATTAATTCATTTAATCTGATTACATATTTAATATTATTGTAAAACTGTTATTTTATGCTATTATGTCATATTATTGTTTAAGTAAAACAAATAAATTCTTGCCATCAGCTAATACGCTTATGTAATAAGAGTACAAATTTATTTTGGATTCACTCCTTTCTGATCATCATCTTGGTATTCATTTTTGAATATTGCAAATGATGTTGAATTATTCATGAAATATTTGATTTTAGGGGCCTCCGAGTCCAAAAATTGTGGTGTCTGTCTGTCTATAAAAAATGTCGTGAACTACAACCCAAAAAGGAGAATAGACTTTCATT
The DNA here is from genome assembly GCA_963513935.1 of Aphrophora alni. Lineage (NCBI taxonomy): Eukaryota > Metazoa > Arthropoda > Insecta > Hemiptera > Aphrophoridae > Aphrophora > Aphrophora alni. The sequence goes on along the minus strand of OY740768.1, from coordinate 127,161,720 downwards.
AAAAAATAATATTGTCATATTTTTTTACATGGCGTATTTTAATTTTTTTCTCTCACAACTGAAAATCTGATCATATTTGACATATACCAAAATACTAAATACAAAAATGTTATGCTAATTATCAGTAAAATAAATTAGAAATAAACAACAACCTGCATGTCTGCAAAATTGAGTCCAATATTAATAGGTCCATGCTTGACAAGCCACTTGGCCATTTGTAATTCATTTGAAGGTATAATTACGGCACCAGATATTTTAACGACTACTTTTGATTTATTAAATTCACAACGACTTCCATTTACTTCAGCGTATGGATAATTAATTTCCTTTTCTAAACCACCAAGTCTTATAATAGTTTCATAAGCTTGTGTCATTAGTCCTCCTGAACATCCACTACTTCCTGTATCACAGTCGATCAACTCTGTGAATTCAAAGAATTGTATATTAGATAGTTTAAAGAGAAAATATATACGTTATATTTTACATATAATTCTCTTAATCAAGTTAGTCATAAATATGTTTAGATTATTGTTCTGTTAACTTATTACTTACGGTGGTTTTACCTTGGATATGGTTTTCAAGGTGTGTACTGTAGCAGTGTTCCATGTTCTATGAAAATCACACTCTAAGATCTAACATATTACTTCTGGCAAACTTATTTTGAATTTTAGACATGTGTTTTTGAAAAAAATCTTAATTTTGTAGAGAAAAGATAATAATAATTATATTGAGCGGTTTTCAAATACAGTACTTCAGTTTTCAATAGTGTTTTTTTCTCCTGTAATATTGTTAATTAAAATTTGTGTTTGGGGTAACAGGTAGTGTGATTGATTGCTAGCAAATTTTCACCTATTACATCAGTTTATTTTATAATTCGAAAAAAAAGTGGCAAGATTGCAGACTACTTGGATGGACTGTTTTCGTCATTGTATTGAGCAACCAAACAGTTTTCTTTCACAAAGGAAGACATTCAGATAGCCGTTACCTTGATAGTTTGACCTAGGATGTGGATTAGAACAAAAATAATATAGAGTCATTCACTTGTGATTATTGCGACAAAAGTTTGTGTACGTATACTCGTATAACTAGTGAGAATGATGACTTAGGTTTTCAAACATTGTCTTGTTCTAAATAAAATATTTGCGTGGTAAAATTGTGAGTTTTTAGTATTTATAATAATAATAATAATAATAATATAAATTTATTTCACAGAAGTTATTATGTAAAATAAATCAAATTGTCTATACAAATGAATGTAAACATAAAGAAAAGAATTAAAATTAATTCTATAATAATAAAACAAAAATTAATTAACATTTTGAATAATTACAAACTTTATACTATAAATACATCCATTTGTAAAGAATGCCACATCATTGAAATAGCCGGTAAATGAAATTAGGCAACTCTTTAACCAAGCTAGGCTATTTTGGGTTTAATTTCTTGATTTGTACCAGGTATATCTAGGATTAGAAAGATAAACAAAGATTTCAAGTCCCTCTTAATTTATATGAATTTTGTTTTCTTCTTAATTTACCCAATGAATATAAAAAGTGACTGAATTTTCAATAGTTAGTCTCCATTATGTTATTCATTAAAAGAATTTGTTAGCATAGTTCAATCTCTTTGGTTAAATGGTTAAATAATCTTGGTTCATTGTAAAAAAGTCCTAATAAATGTCCAATGTTAGCATATGAATCTTAGACCCCCTATGCTACTCCTCTTCTTGTATACTTTGTACAAATTGTTTCAACTTAAAAAAAAAAAATTGTAATGGAAGAAGTCCTGTAAACTGTTGAAAAGAACGGTGGCTTTTGCTTTTAAAAATCATAAGAGTATTTCTGACTAGCAACGTTTTTGCATAGTAAGAAGTGTATTATAATTTGGGTGGAAGAATATAAAATTCAGTTAAACTCATGTTGTTATATATATATATATATATAATTTATTTTATCACTATATTAATCGAACTATAACATAAAAATATGATAAGTGGTAATAGTTGTTGAGATGACTGTAGGATTGTAAAAATCACGTTATCATGTGAATACTCATCTTTTAACAGAATATATTTTTTAGATTCACCTGAAATAAATTTTTTATAAAAATAAGCTGGAATGTACAAAGCTGGAATGTAATGTGCTCATGAATTAGCATCAAATTCAATTATCATCACACAAAAATTCACTTAACTTTACTCTAAGGATAGTTTTTGAAATTTTCCCTATTCCTTTCTCCCTCACCATTCAAACATAACTTTCATTTATATATAAAAAGTTTCCATTCTAATTGGCTCCGATTTAATTGTGAGTTTTGGTTTAAGCAAGTTGACAAAATAGTGGACACACACACGAGTGCACTCTCTCTCTCTCTCTCTCTCTCTCTCTCTCTCTCTCTCTCTCTCTCTCTCTCTCTCTCTCTCTCTCTCTCTCTCTCTCTCTCTCTCTCTCTCTCTCTCTCTCTCTCTCTCTCTCTCTCTCTCTCTCTCTCTCTCTCTCTCTCTCTCTCTCTCTCTCTCTCTCTCTCTCTCTCTCTCTCTCTCTCTCTTTCACACACACAAATAGATCTCATTATATTTTTTACCTTTAACAATCTGTGTTTAAAAATACAGCAGTTACACTGTGAGTAGACTTAATAGATGAGAGAATACAGTTACCTTGTTCTGAAAGTGATAACACTTTCTTGTGCTTGATGGCCCATTGACTCTCGATATTTCCAGTAGTTGAAAAAGCCCAGCAAGAACTACATAATCCCTGACATAACATATTAATGAATAATCACTATTTAATAGTATTTAACACTATAATAATGAAGATGTTTATTTCTTAGATGGTCTAATCCTTAAAGTTATAATTAACATTTAATTTTGATTGGTATATTTTACTGAGTGAGAAATTCAAGTAATTCAAATGGCTCAGACGAAGTGGTGATAGTTTCATATATTAGGTATTCTAAATATCCCGGGAGTGAGTAATAAAAACACACTTTGTAAAGGAAAACTTCATTGGACAAAAAGCTAACTTTTTACAATAAGGGAGTTTTACCTCACCCTGGCAAACGGATTTTGGTGGAAAACATTTTAAATGGTACCTATAACAAATAGTTTTGGTGATATAAATTTTTAATGGGAGTAAAACGGAATAGAAACATTACTATGCAAACTAAAAGTCGCTATCTAAAATGTAGCCAATTAAAATGTAAAATGTACTGCTATTTAATTTGGTAGTAATTTTATTACCAAGGAGGTAATTAACAATAATTAACAACAAAGTTTTTGTCAGCAAAACTTTGCTATGAGTCGTGGTTCATAATTAAATGATGATTGGAGGTGAGTATTAAACGGATTTATAAGATTTGTTTTGTTATACCTCATTGTAAAGCAGATTTAAAGTAGAGAGCAGCACAGAAAACCCAATTTTATTTAGTAGGCCCTATTAAACGTGGTGGCTAATAATCTGAAATTGACTTTATTAGCCCATCCCTCATTAATCTTATTTCATTGTGCAGCACAAACGCAACAGGGTCTTGTGGTAAATACTACAATATTCATAATTGCTCTCTAATATAGGTGTAATATTTAAATTCCTTTCATTATAGATATATTTTAAATTTCTATTTTTCAGATATTTTATAAAGGAGTAACATAATAAACATCCGGGTTGGACGTTTAAATTTTAGAAGAAGAGGGGAAGTTAGGGGAGTTTTGTGGCACCTGGGTTATTAGAGAGCCTAAATAATCTATAAATTCTAAACAACAATAAATGAAAATTTTGAAACATTTTGTTTGATGCATCTTGTGCTTAAAAAAAATACTATCGCTAAGGAACTTATTTAGATATCAAACCCAAATTTTTGAGTAGGTTTTAATCTAATATTCACAAGCCCATATTTCTGCCTAACAAATCTACAATGATCTGTTGTAAAGTACGTTTCTTCATTTTTCGATCTGTGCTTTGTAAATCTTTTTCTCTTTTATAGTTTGGAATACAGTATATAAAAATTAAACAAAATCAAGAATTTTAATGTTTTTAACAACGTAAAAATCACATTTTTTTTCCAACTCAAATTTTACGGTACTAAATTTAACAGTTTCATAATAATTTATGTATTATTGTAAAGACAATGGGTGGGTTGAATAAAACGTAGGAACTAGGGGTTAGGAACTAGTGCCTAGAACTAGCTCTTGCTAAAATCCAGTTGAATAAATAACTGCTAGGACTAGGTAGGAATAACTAGGTGAGGTTAGATGTTGCGTGAAATTGTTAAGCAATTGCTAGGGCTAGCAATTGCTTAGTGCTCTAGTTACTGCTAAGCCTGCAGGTTGTAACTTGTTCGTCAGGAGCGTGTGAGTGGGGACAACAGACGGCACTGATCACTGATACATTACAGTGTGACCACGTTGTTACTTGGTAGCGTCCAACTTAAGTGAAGTGTGTATTATCATGTCATCTAGTGAAGGCGAAGACGACACCGTTGGGGACAAGGGATTAGACCGAGCCCTATTTACTAAACTAATTTGTGTCAATCAGGTTGTAGTAGAAAAGTCCAAAATTCCATCGGTGATTTCTGCTAAAAAAAGAGCTTGGACCACAATTCAAGATGAATACTCAACGGCTACGGGAAAGGTAGTCACAGTGGCCCAGCTACAGAAACTGCTGAGCAACATGAAGGCCAACATTAAATTGAAGACAGACAAGAATGCCACTGGGAATAAAAAAATTAAACTAAAAGACTGGGAAAACCAATTATTTCATGTATTAATCCAGCAAGAAAATCCGGTCTTCAATAAAATCCCAGGAAGCATTGGTGTTGGCTTAGGACCCGTGGAAAGAACTGAAGATGACGGAGGCAGTGCTGAAGTGTTTTACGCTGAACCTGGGCCAAGCACTCAAGATCAAGTGCCAAAAGCATCACCAGCTGCTACAAAAAGAAGACAAAGCGTTAAGCAAGCTATGCAGTACGAATCAGAAGAGACAAAAAATATGTCAACCACTCAACTGCAAAGAATTGTTTTGCTTCAGCAAAAAAAGCTTCTAGATATTCAAATTCAAATAGAAGAGAAGAAACTGAAAGAGACACAGAAAAATGTCAGTGATGTATCAACCCAAACTGACCTAATTGAATATAGCAGATCGTACTTGAATTTGTAAATAAATAAAATTAAAACCCTTATCCTTATCCTTAATACATAAATATGAAAAAAAATTAAAAAATTTAAAAAACAAAAAAAAAAAAAACAAACAACAAAAACATGTCTTACACCCTTAGGGACGATTACACTACAGGGTGTTGTCGACGTCCGATGGGTCGTAAGTTCCGTGTTGTCCCTCTTCGAGTTAGAATTGGTGGAACGGTTATTAAATCATCAGCTAGGTAAAAACGTTCCACCAACAAAAACACGGGAACTGTTAGAATGGCGTTGCAACGTTGCATCGGACATCCGTCTACGTGTGTATACACGTATCTATCCAAGCATATTTACATTACTGGGATAAATATTATGAGTGAGTACGTTTTTCACATAGATAACCTAAAATCGGCCTATAATTATTATAAAAGATCGTGTGTTTAAATGTGAATGAGTGGCTTACTGTTCTATAATAAATAAACACAACTTATGTTTGTATAAATTGAATACGCTTATAGCGCTCAGAAAATTAACAATACGTGTTTAACATGCTCTGTTTGGAATTAATACCCGTATTATTTTTATAATTATTAAAAAATCATTCATTCACACGTGCACGCTAAACATATGCAGTGAGAATGGTAATTAAATTAAATTCAACTTAAATTATTTCAATGATGTTTTACTATGATCGATTCATTTAGCTACTTACATATTCATTTGTAACTGTTGATCAAAATATTTACATAATACTAAAGATTTACGTTTTCTCAAACAAACACTGAATAACAATTTAGTTCCAGTTCACTGCTGGTTCATATGCGCCATCATTTGTAGTCTTTTTTGTTTCCCTCGCAGAACTGTAGCTGGTGTTTCATTTCGCTCTTCTGCGATGCCTTCGTCTTCGTTGCCAATCAAATCCTCCTCATCGTCCTCATCAAATGCATCATTCAAGTGTTTTCCTATGTTATGGAGGACAGCACAGCAAACTATTACCTTAGGTATTTTGTCCAAAGCAACTCTTACGCAGTTTCCTAATATTGGGAACCGCTTTTTCAATTGACCGAAACACCTTTCTATTACAACTCTCTCTTTAGTGTGTATTAAATTAAAGTTTCGTTGTTCAACATTTACCGGTGGTTTGAACGGAGTAATTAACCACGGCGATATTGCATACCCAGAGTCACCAAGTAAACAAGAAGCTCCATCAAAACGAGATATACTCTCTCTAATCGCACTTCTCCGCCAGATTCGTGAGTCATGTACACTCCCAGGCCATTCCGCACTAACACTTGTAAACCGTTCTTTGGCGTCACAAGTAGCCTGCACATTAATGCTGGTACGACCTTTCCTGTTTACGTACTCGTCGCCGTGAAGTAAGACCGAGGGCTTTTTAATTTCGACATGTGTACAATCGAGCGCTCCAATAACAGTAGGCATACGAAAACGTTGTTGCCAAATAAGTTTTGCTTCATTTACTTCTGGTGCTGTTGAAGGAAACCGTATCCATATGTGGGATCTTTCAATTATCTTGTCCAATACAAAGCTTATAGTTTTGCAAACTGTACTCTTATGTACACCGATATCTTCAGCTATACCTAATTGAAACCCGGGGTCTGCCACAAACCTCAAGAAAATCTCCATTTGCTTCCTTCGAGACAGGCCACCTCCTCTACTATCACTTTCGTTTAAGAACTCAGCAGCTAAAAAATCAACACTTTCACTCTCAAACCTTAACAATTCTTTGCACTTTGTTATTTCCCGACGAACTGCGTACTGTTTTTGTTCACGTACACGTAGGAAAGCAGCCATATCTAACGCCTAACAACGACTAGGTAAAAAGCTAGCATGCTCCGGACCAGACTAGGATATTTCCTAGCAGTTGCTAGACTCGAGATCTAGATATTTCTTTTTATTCAACTCACTTTCAAGCAATTGCTAGGCTTTCGTGAAATTCTGAGCAACTGCTAGGCCTAGCAATTGCTACCCAACTTTAATCAACCAAAAGCTAGCACTTGCTTGAAAATTACCTAGACTTAGCAATTGCTAGGTTTTATTCAACCCACCCAATGTTTCAATCTTCCAAAATCATATATCTGAAATTCTATATAGCAAAAGGTAAAAATTAAAGTATTAGATGTAGTTGGGAGTGTTTTACCGCTAGGGAGCAGCACTTCACGGTTCTTCACTTTATGTATAAGATAATATGATCTAATTGATCATATATTTGTGTAAATGGTGATACTTGTCCAAATACCACAATTTGACAATATTTTATAATATTTTTCTCTTTTAAACTACGTATTCCAAAAAGGTTTTTTCTCATAAAAAAAATTTTTCAGTGTGTACATTTTATAAATTGATTAATTTTTATCAACATTTATTTACAACTACATTACAAAACATGAAAGGTTTTTTTCTTTCTAAATTTGTTATAAATTGGCTTTTCTGTGAACTTTCACTTCATTCTGTGCAGATGTTTTTATTCCCAACATACTAACTCCAAAAACTTTACATCTAACATTGTTTCATTACATAGATAAATTGTATGCATCTTTGTGAAGTAATAATGTGATTTTATGTGGAATCCTGAATAAGAAATATAGAATTACATTAGAAAATTTTGACTTACATCCTTTGAATGGGGGAGGGGGTGACATTTGGTTGTATATAATAAATGGTGGTTCAATTTGACTAATAGGTTTAGTTCAGTTCTAGTTTTTCTGCTGTTATTCGTTTAAAACTTAATGCAACATTTCCATACTTTTCTAACACTGAAGAAATATTTCGTATGTAATGTCATGAAAAGAGGAACATAAATAAGTAACAGACAATAAATATTAGAAAATAAATATAAATAAATTTACTTAATGTTTTCGGCTTCTGCTTTCAAGAACAAAATAAAAAACAATACAGATATTTAAAGGAATATAATATTATGAAATCCCGTCATATTGCTATATTACATTGCTGTACTAAATATTATATTATACTAAGCTAAAATTATATTAAATCATATGCTATATGTGAATATTTAATATTTTGGTGAACTTATAATATTGAAGCCATTTAGCAAAATAATTTTTCAAGAATATTATTTATAATAATGATTCGAATTTGCCCCTAACCACAACCACTAGAAACTTTAAAATAAATCACAATTATCTGATTAATTGTTCTTTATTATTTATTTCCACTAAATGCCCTGATTTAGGGTCTTGCTTATAAACTAAATCTAAATCTAACTAAACCAAATCTGTGGAGTGGGAGGGATTTTTGCTTGCACTCAGTTTATTATAGTTTTAGGTTTAATTTTATTTCATTAGTAGATATGTAAGTTTATATTTAGTTTATAAGCAAGACCCTCCGATGATGATAACCATGTTATCGAAATGTAAAAAGAACAATTAATCAGATAATTGTGTTTTATTTTAAAGTTTCTAGTGATTGTGGTTAGTGTCAAATTCGAATCATTATTGTGAATTTCACCACAGTGCTCAACAAGATTGTATAATATTATTTATATAATTGGTATACCACATTTCTACTTTGAGATCTCTATAACTCACTTCCCTTGAAACTATCTTCTTCCTCGATTTTGTTGATCTCGCTTTTGATAAAGAGATATAATCCATTCTATGACCTTCTTTGAGTGTTTTTAGTCCTCAATTCTCTGAACGTGATCATACCAGTAATTGTTTTATTTCAATATCTTCAAAAAAGGAGTATTCTATTCTCATTCTTCTTTTACCTTTTTATTTGTGGCTCTTTCTCTTTGGTATATTCTCGAAGATTTTCCTTTTTGTTTGTACTTTGATACGCCAGTTTCTGACTCACAAAATTGCATTGAGACAACTAATGCTTCTTCTAGCGTGTGGTATCTTCTGTCCAATATTATCTGTGTACTTTCAATCAAAGATTATCCCAGTAATTTGTTCATGGTATTCTTGGATTTTCTCACATTCTAAACTTATAACAATAAGTCGGTTACAACAGGTAGGTACTTCATATCCATCTTTAGTCCCCATTTCTGTATTAGTCTTGTAGATTTTAAAAGATTTTTTAAAATTATCTTTGCCAGTATTTATAAGTTTTTTTAGGACCATTATTATTATACAGTTTATGTTCACTTCTTGAAGAATTTTTCACAATTTGGTGACTGGTACTGTATTGTACTTGGGCTTTGTGAAGGTCTATACATTTTTAATTTTTTGTGTTTGTATTCTTTGCATTTGAGGAACATTATCCGTATATGTTATTTCTAATCAAATATATTTTGTTCTTTTTTAAATATATACTAAATATTTCATTTCATTATAAATAGGAAGAATATTTTTAAAAATACAAATATCTTACCTGATTTTTGACTTCACTAATGACATGTTTTTTCCGCCAGTCAAAATGTTTTGGCAACTTTAGATTTGGAATTTTTGCAGTTGGAAAAGAGTTTAAACTTCCTAATCGATTGTTTAATCCCGAGTAGCGTTGTTTAAATTCAGCCTCTAAACATATACAGTAGGCCTATAATAAATTACATTCTTTATTTCATAACTTAAATCGTATCTAATATATCTTCATTGTTAATGTAAAGCAAAGTTTGAATTTTTAATCAAAACTCTTTTATAGCTTTTGACATATTTAAGATGTCAATCGGTGCATTTTACTCTGAAGTTGTGCATGTAATCTTGTTTTTGTAAATCGAAATAAATGTCAAAAACTGTGAACATTTATTATTGTCAAATAAAACACATGGGAAATCATTGTCATTTTAATATGTGTTATCCAAGCAACCATTTTTACAAATTTAAATTTAAAAACAGCTTATCCATTTTACACTTATCAAATGAAATTACTATTGAGGCTATGTTGATAGTGGTGTTCATCCCTGAGCTATATAAATTGATAGTTATATATTGATAGATGAGAAGAAATTCAACGGCTAAAATTAATATATCAGCAACTTCGTCACATGGAAATGTTATTAATTATAAATAAAAGATAAGAGTTCTCTACATAATTCGAGTTATTAATTTTATTTCTTATTTAGTCGTTTTATTCTTAAAACCTAACCTTTGTTTTGATTATATCGTATTTTAGGGTAATTTTTATCTGGATGTGTTTGATTATTTATACAAAATTCCATGAATAAAGTTAACACGTTGGGAATGTTTTTGTAGGTTTCAACCATTTTAATATATGTTCTCCTAGCAACTAATTTTACAGCTGATTCGTAACTCTACTTTTAATGAAATTGACGCTAAGTTGAAAATGTGTTTTTAACTATTTAAAAATGAAAAGAAAAGAAAAACACGTCTGTATTTTCCCCTTGTTGTTTAAAGGCAAAAGACAGCTTGGTGATCATCACATTATAAAAAAACGGAAGAAATGAACATACAATAGAGACTCCTAGTTCTCAAATACACGTACTCTAATAGTTTCAAGGTCTGGAGAGAGAACAAGAGTTTATCAAGAGAGAACTGATAAAGAAGATGAAGGAGAGGGATCTACTCCAAGACTACATGAAGAAAGTGTAGATTCCTCGGAATTGTCACGTCCGTACTAACTAAATTGAGCTCCTGAGGGTAACACTCCTGATTAAATAACAATAATTAACACAATAAAAGTGAAAATTACAATATATTTGTAAGTCTTACCGTTATCGACTTCGTTCATTCAACAATTTATTTTCTTGTACAATTTTCTTCTTTTTAAATTGATTTTAACTTTACGTTATAAATTAGATTTTTCTAATTTAACCAGTAGCCTACACTAAAAGTATAAAATTTTATTATAAAAATGTGACTTCAATGGATTATTATTTTTTTTATCTAGTGTGTTTTCCACACATGTTTCTTAGTTTTCATACATATTTTAAATCTTATTATTCAACAAGCTTAGTTTTAATTGATCAAATTCTATTTATATCTCACCTGTAAAATCAGAAAACTGAGTCACACCATAAGTAGCAGTTCCTAGTTGACTTTTCTGAAGGGCATCGGCTTTCTTCATGTTTTGTACAAAAATATTAAAACGATTTTTATGCTCTGCTTGGGTTTTATAATCTCTCTTGTGAGTCTGAATAAATTCATGGAATATTGATCCAAATTGGTGTTCCTAAAAATAAATTTTAATTAAAAATTTAAAAATGGTTAAAAAACATAACTCTGAGTATTTAATCCTTTTTTATATTTATAGATTAGAGAACTTTTCATAATGCATAAAACAAATTGATGGTGAGATTTTTACATAATTATTGGTTTCAGGTCTTTGAATCCAAATAAGTAGTTTTGTATTGTTCGTGCAGAGAACCTAAGCAGGCGGAAAGATTTTAATGAAACTTAGTATGACAGTAAGTACCATATTGTTAACATAATATTTATTGGCACCTTTATAAGGCTGAAACACAAAATTTCAATGTACTCATAATACTCTGTAACGATTTTGAGATTTTTTTTTAAATCTACCTCTAAAGAGATAAATAAAATGTTCAGTTGGAAAAAATGAATAATGAACAGTGCACTAGAAGGCAGGTTGCGATTTCAATTATATTTTTCTGGAAAGTACTAGATTATGGCTAAAGTCAATGTAGAAGAAAGTTAAGTTCGCCATAAATTAAAAAATACAAAACTGAACCATTATACCACGGTTTACAAATTAATTTTTAGAATAATTCTTAACTAAAATTAGAAACCTTAATTCCTCTAAACCTTTCGTTTCATTAGTGTTAGTAGAGTCAAGAGAACGTTGGAAGAACTTTGCAAGAAAGGTGAGCAAATCATTGTGTATTGGAAAACTTTTAACTGTTTAATATGGAAAGTAAACAGTAGTGGCATAAAGGTTGTCCATTCTGGGTTTATACGAGTATTTCGTATTGCAGTTGATTGGATACAATCTTAAGAATAGGAGAGATAAGATAAACATTGTCACGATATATTATATATACAGTGTGTAAATTAATCGAAACAAATATGTATTTTTCAAACTAAAATAGGTACAAATATTTTGTTTGTGGCATTGACTCTTAAAAACGTTCCTGATTTTCTGACAAAAAAAAATTCAACCTCCTAAGGGGGTGGCGGGTAGGGGGTAACTTAAATTTTTTAAATAGCAACCCCTATTGAGTGACTCCTCATTTTATAGGTCTTGTCACCCTAAAATTAATGATATAAAGATAATTTAAATCCGTTGAGTTTAAACAAAATAGCGGACAAAAACTCTACGTTTGCAGTGAATTAAGTATACCCTTAGGGGGTTGAATTTTTTTTGTCAGAAAATCAGAAACGTTTGTTAAGAGTCAATGCCACAAACAAAATATTTGTACCTATTTTAGTTTGAAAAATACATATTTGTTTCGATACTTAATTTACACACTGTATATATTGCGATTGTTTAAATAATTAAAATTAAAGAGAATTTTGTAAAACTGAACCACTGATTTTTGAGCATAAAGAACCGAGGCCTAATAAACTAAATTTCCTAACAACAGACAGAGTTAATTGAGGGTTTATTTTCACGTTTTCCTTAATGATTCGGAGTTGTTATTTTTGGGGAGATGGCGACGAATAATTTGTTGTTGTTCAGTGTTTGGTTTTGTGTATTTGTATACAAGAAGAATTGTGTAACATTTATTTTTTGTGCATATTTCTGATGGAGAAAATCTAGTTATTGTGATAACCATGGAAGTATTTTGCACAATAAATTTTTTTTCAATGTATATTGATATAAGATGTTTTTCATGAAAGGATTTTTACTTCTCGATTTTCTAAAAAATCGAAACATACAATTTTATTGATTTAAAAAAAAATATATATATATATTAATATTGGTATATTTCAATGAAACATAGATTTTCTCTACTCATAAATGATAACATGCAACAATATAGCACACATGTAAAATACAACTTGTAAAAACATATGATTAATTGTAAGGAACGGTAAAATAAAATATGCTTTTGTTCATAAAAATCTATCTTATGCTAATAAAATTTTGAAAGGTATTCATCAACCATTGTTAAAATATAAACCTGAGTCAAATTGAAAGCCACCACCACTAGCACCAGATCACCCTGGTGAACTCTTTATTACATTACTCTTTTATATTTCACAACTAGATTTTATCGATAAATTGTACCAACTTTAAGTTTATACAAATGAAAAGAAAAAGTTTTCAACTTTATGAAAATTAAACAAATAGTAGTATTTTTAGCTGAAGATGGCCATAATATTTTGTATTAAATAAAACAACTACAATAATGAATTAAATAATTCATTATTAATTATTTATTTTATAGTAAAGCAATTAAATAACAATTCTATGTACACAACTTTAAATAAAGATCATACATTTAAATTCAATTAAGAAATTCCTGATTATTTTACAATGACAGGGTCAAATGAAGGTTTATGAGAAGAAACTATTAAAATTCAATTAACGATCTAGAGGTCGAAATTTTAGTACGATTTTGTTGAATTTGGTGTTTACGACTCGAGTTTACATACATTCATATCTTATGTTTGTTAAACAGAAAAATTAAACATGTCATTAACTTTAAAATGGGGATCTGTTTAAAATGTTAAATGCATATTTTTGAGGATAATATTTTACCTCAATGTCACAAAGTACCTCATTTTAGGCAGCTTTACTCAATGATGTCCAAATTTGTTTCATACAATAAGAAGGTAAAATTTGACTGAAATTTAAATAATATTCTCATTAATAAAGTTTGGTGATTTTTCTAATTTTGAAATTATATTCTCAATGTTTGTTTTTATTAATAACTATAATTTCAACATTAGAAAAATCACCAAACTTTATTAATCAGAATATTATTTAAATTTCAGTCAAATTTTGCATGTACTTTAGGATATTTTACTTCGAATATGGTTGAAAAATTTGAAAATGCACCCGTTTGGAACAGGTTTTTGGCATTTAATTTGACTTACTTTCTTATAAATGATGTTTATTTGGTTCATTATGAATGTAGTAGTTCAAGAAAACAATGTTGATTTTTTAAATTTTTTTATATTTTTTTTACACAATGTCAGACTTGAGGAGGTCAAAAAATAGTTTTTGTCATGATATCTGTTTTTCGAAATTTTTTTATGCGGTTATATCAGCCATTTTGTCAATAGCTGAATTCAAAATTATGTTTTTCTAAAATAATTGTTTCTACACACAATGAAAAAAAGTAAATAAAAAATCGCTTTCTATCATGCCGGCGTATCAGGTGCAGACAGAGTATTATTAAGTTGTAAATAAACATCCACACATTTCATTTGTTAATTATATTTGTACAAATACATTACTAAACTATGTATGTTCAACAAAATATTCTTCTTTTAAACCCTCTATAAATATTCTATAATTTATCTTTAATAGTTATAAATAAAAAACATACCTCATGAAGAGTTTGAGATTGTACCGCATGATTGGCTAGGATTAATAGACAAAAGTTTGCAAATTGTTTAAAATAAAACATATCTAATTGTAGACCTAGATTTTGATGAAATTGTTCTTTATAAGAAAATTACTGAAGATTTTATACTATATAAATATTGAATTGTCTGAAATCAGTTTTTCGAAACACTTGAATTGATAATTAAACTAAGTACTTCAATTAATCTTAGACTGTCAGTTAATTACATTAAATTTGTGATATAATTATTAGATGTAACTAATATCACATGTCCACTTACTGATGATTGTGGTGTACTTCAAACTGATATTTCTTTAGGTTTATAGACTATTATTATCAAAATGAATCCGTTAAAAAGTAAATCATACACAATCATTGTAAAAACTCTGACACAACCATAATACAATTACACTCTAACTTGAGGTAATTTTGTCAACATTGGCTTTAAAGATTGTGATACAATTTTGGTAAATGTAGGCCATAAGCCACCAAACAAAAAGTATTCTGCGCCAGCTTAAAAAAATGATTGTTCTAGGTCTAAAAGGAATAATGTACAAAGAATTTTGGTAGATGGAGACTAAAACATTTTGTTTGGATTACTAGAAGCTACATTTTAGCAAAATGTAACCACAATTATAGGTTTGTTTTTGAAAAAAAAAAAAAAAAAAATTCTGAGTTCTATTTATATAAAAATTATCCCGAAATATTGCGCTATCGAAAAATAAAAATAGTTTTCCTACTTACTAAGTTTGATAAAAATCAGTTGGTTTGTTTGATCTCTAGCGCTGCACAGACAAGGGAAACAACTGAGAGTCAAAGGACTCCAAACAGGACATTTTTAAACAGAAAAAATAATTGAGTTTTAACATCTCACATTATTTTATACTATTTATGTAAGAAAAAAAATACGATCTTTCTTGGAGCGAGATATGTTAGCTCTCCTGAGGACTAAATTCACGAGGAATCCCAAAATTTGTCTCCAAGTTCATCTTGAAAATGAAAAGTTTGTATATTCTACCGAGAACATCATGGAAAAAAAAAATCAAAATGGCCTTAATCTCGGTTTCCAGAAATCTTCAAATTGTATATATTATGTTTATTTCCTATGGAATTTTCATAGTTAGTCAAATCAATGGAGAAAATCTGGATTTTTAGTTTTGAGAAAAAATTGGCTGTAGCTGTGATTTATACAGTCCTGCATATACGCCATCATCAATTATAAGCTTTCTGTTGGTCTGAATAGTTTTTAATAGGTTCTCCATAAGTAGTTTCTGTCAACGATAAAAAACAGAGATAGTCTTGCCAATTTAGTATTGACAACTTCGCCTACAAATCTGTGGTTTAATGTCTTTGTATAAAGTTTGAATTCCAAAGAAAAGAAGGAAACTCACCAAAAAAGAAACAATTACCACTTCCATATACATTTTCTACAGTATGATTTCTTTTTTCTATGAGTATGAGTATGATTGAGTTCTGTATGAGTTCATGACATATTATTGTCCTAAAAAAATCTTTTGTGCTGGCAGGAGCATAAATTAAGCACTACTAATACTAATTTTCTCTCTTTCTGTGGTTAAGAGACAAAATGAACTTACATTACTGACTAGTAATAAATCTCTATGTCTGTTGTTTTCTCTCTCTGTTTTTATGGGGTTAAGAGAAAAGAGGACATGTTGGTTCTATCTTTCAACTTGTAATAAATTAAGTAATCTCTTTTTTTTTCTGTCTGACTTTTTCTATCTGTGTTTCAGTGGAAGAAGGATGATCGTAACTTTCCATTTGAAATAAATTAACTATTCTCTCTCTGTATGTGCCCTTCTCTTTGTAGTTAAGTGAAATAAGGGATCTGTTGTGCTTACTTATAATACATTCACTATTATCTCTCTAGTAAATCAGAACCGAACACTGGTTCCAAGTCATCACCAACACTTATTTATGAACTGTATAAATTGCTTATTGTCTTTTATGATAATTTCTAATTATAGTTATTACAATTCCTATAATATTCCTTCTATTATATTAACTTAGAGTCATGTGTCAACACAAACGTAATGATTAAGGAAAACACAAAATTTATAACATAATATTTTAAAAGGTCGATACGTATCCAACAAAAATTTTTTAATAGTTATTTTGTGCAATTTCGAAATAACTAACTTCATCTTGATTTGTTGCACACTATTTTAACTAACCTAACTTGTTATGACAATTGACAATATACATTTGTTCAAACGTTAACTTCCTTTGAGATATGGATAAAACTTAATAATTAAAAATAATAATAATTATCCGATTGGCAAAGATTTAAAATGTGCCTCAGAATGTAGGATACATACATCCTTGTAGTTTTGACTCCAGAGTTGCGTCCGATCATCAACAGGAGTTTAACTTCTTTATTTTACACTAGTTTACGATAGGATAATTCCCACGTTTGATTTCAGATTTATATTAAAAGAAAGCAATTAGCTATAGGTTCAGACTAAAACTAAGGGTGAAAATGGTTTATTGATTTTGTGACATTTAATACTAGAGGACTTTACAGAAAATAGGTGACCCTTGTGGAGGAGATTAAGAACACCCTTGTTAAATATTTGACCATAACTAATACCAAGTGAAAGGCCAGAATTGTTCTGAAAAAAACTTAGACGGCCAGAACGTAAGGTAAAACGTGTTGGAGTTGGCTAAAAGAAATTTGTAGGATGTTGGGAGGTCGGCATTGTGGATAAAGTGTTGGAATGGATGAGCTGTTTGTAACAATCAGCTTAGGTTAGAAGAGGGCAAGTAATAAAATATGATCTTGTATTTTGTAATAATTGTTGCAACTATTTGAACTATATTTATTGTATTCTTACAGAATTTAAAATAAAGTAAACATTTCGGTAAGTAAGAAATAAAAACTGTTGGTTCTAGAACATATGATAATCTTCTTATAAGACTGCAGATGATGCCATTGTGTTTAATCCACATACTCCAGCTCCTCTGTATATTTTGAAGTAACCCTAAAAAAATAGTTAATAAAACATTACAATAATAGTAAATAACAAAAATCGCATTTGATATTGTGAAAGTTATTTATAAATTAACTACTTACTTTTTCTGCCCATGATGAGGTCCAACTGTTCTTAACTATCCAGTATGGAATCATCTTCCTTTTACCTATGAAAGATAGAGATTTTGTGAATAAATGAATTATTGTATTTATAAACAGGGCTAGATTATGAATATCTGATATTCTTTTTTTTTTTTTTTTTTTTTTTTTTTTTTTTTTTTATTTTTTTTATAGAATAGAAAGATTGTCTTTCTATTTTGTCTTTAAAACGGCAAACTCGAACCGGCGTATGGAGGCCCAATACATGCTAGGTTTCTTAGAGGATACATTTTAGCAAATTTTAATTAATATGGTTAAACAAGATATTTTAAAAATATAAATGTTTTGATTTGGTCTTATGGCAACTATCTCCAAAGTTAAGTTATAAACAAGTGAAATTACATCTAGGGAACTCTCAGGGTCTCTTTAGAAGTGAGTACGGGTTTGGCAACTCCTAGGGACCCTTGTTGGATCATACTTTTTTCACGTAGTGTTGAACTAGAGACTTCTCTTTTATCTTCCTTAACAGGTCTCTCTTGACCAACTCTTGTTTTCTTCTGACCATGTCGCTATTAGAGTATTCGAGGGATTGTGGGTCCTTTTTTTATAAAGCAATGATGATAGAGAGGTTTTTCTCCTTTGATCAACAATGGGAAAAATACATCTAGAGATAAAGGAAGATAATATATGTCTACATACCAAGTTTAATCAAAGTAGAAGCTCTTTTGATTTGTTTAGTACTGCATAGATTACAAACAGGCTGCATTAAAAAAATCAACTGTGATTATTGCACCTGTGTCCTCCATGAACCTGTAAATTGTTCATTTTGTTCACATTAGTGATCACCACATTATTAAGATCAAGTTGGACTCCCGTAATAGAGCTGATAAATGGAGGAATATCGGCTGAATACTGAGTATTTTGGTATATTTTAATTAAAGTATTGCTGTTTTACAGTTCAGTAAAAATAGTATAGTGTTTGCATATGTAAAACTATATATTCGTTTTAACGATTACAAGTAATTAAGTAATAATTTTATACATAATTAATCACAATAAAAAGTGTTTCATGTTTTAAATATGAAATGTGGTACTTACGGCGTAGGGTTCCAAATCCTACAATGAGTGCAGCATGGTTCATTCTAAACGGACCAGGAAGGCAGTCCCATATTGACGGATGAAAAACTCCTTTTTTATAAAGCTGAAAAAAATAATTAATTAAATAAAATTTCATGTACTCCCATAGTTTATTTTATTTATCAAGGTATCTGTAAAATTATTTAAGTTATACATTGGTTGTAAAATAAGTGGATGACTGATAACTTATTTCTTTCTGAAGAATGGTTTAAAGAAGATATATTATTAAGCGTAAATAAAACCTTTTAATTTGATGGTAACAATTGTGTATTAATAATAAAAGATTATTAAAATAATATCTAAGTAAAAAAAGTACCTAACATTTAAGTATTTAAATATATAAGCAAACGACACCGCCAATTAGTAATATAGAAATTTTAGTTTCATTTATAAACTTCAAAACTGAATAATATGAAATAGTCACCGATTTTACGCAGGGGGCAATTAGTTTATATTGTGACACTCATAAACACAAATTTTCACAAAAACACTTTATTTTCATAAGACGGCGCTTCAATAACTAAGACTAATAACTAAGTGTTTATAAGTACACAAGATTTGTGCTACTGAATTATAATGGCTAAACCAATTGATATAATTGAGTTACTTAATGCATAAGACTTTAACCTAGTTTTTATAAATTAGTTGCATCAAACTTGTGTACCTAACTATACAGAACTAAAGATGATGACTATTAATTTATGTTTTTAAACAATAAAAAAATCGCAATTTTCATAATATTTTATTCAAATTTGACATATAGGCTCAGTTTTACAAATCAAGACGAAATGATTGGCAAATGAAAAATTGAAGACATAGTTCTTTTTTGGGAATAATTCACTGTAGGTTCAATTACTTCCTTTAGCTTTCAAATGTGATGTCTAAATTTGTGTTTCACGACAAAATTTAAAAAAAGTATGTTAAAAGTCTTAATTTTTATCCACTTAACTTAAAAATACAATTTACTAAATATATTTAAAATAAAGAAACCAATAAAAGACAATAATAAATATGTATAAATACTTTATTACTGTCGTTAAAATAATTCCATTTTATAGAGCTGTTCCGCCGAATACTGTCGGCTTCCTCAGGTGTAGCACTCAACACTTCAATACAACACATAACAATACTGAAGATATATATAAAGTCACATAATTAAATACCCGAGACATGTGTTTCGTATGTGTTCAGTGCTGTTATGTGTTGTATTTAAGTGTTGAGTACCACACTTACTTGAGGAAACGGACAGTGTTTTGTAGATACATAATTTATTTGCAAATACATACTTTTCTTAAATATTACAATATAATAACAATAAATTACAGGTCTTACCTCTTGAGTGCCTAATTTTACAGGACTTATATATTTTGGAAGACAATGTTCAAGATATTTATTTTGTTTTTATTTTATGTTTCCTTTTGTTTTATTGATTTATCTGTTAATTTATTAGTATTTTAAGACTTAAATATTATTCAAATTTTATGTTCCTTTTTATTGAATTTTACTGTTTTGGAGTATGTAATGTTGTAAAAAAAAAGAATTAAAAAATAAATAGCTAAGTAGACGGAATTTCAGTTGAACATTATTAAAATTAGAGCAGTATGCTTTACATTACGTTGAATATATATAAGTAATTTTTTTTTTAAAAAAGTATCTTTATTACATTTATTTTTTATTAGAATTTTCTCATCTGTAAGACCTACAAGAACCTATTTTATACAGCTTGGTGGCATACATCAAATATTGATACCAAGTAGGGATCAGCAAAACGAATGAATAAAAAAAAAAAAATTCTTGACATCAGCTTTTTTGAGAGTACTGTATTTTTAATGTTAATAGACAAAAGTAGCATTAAAAAAAACAATTTGTATCCATTACGGTAAATCAGTTTTACATTACAGTTTTCTATAGAGTATTTCTTTACGGTAGAGTTAGTTGTAAAAAAACAACTGATTCTTGACTGCTAAATAAAGCCGTTTAACGTGTACTAAAATAGCAGTTTAGATATTTGAGTAGAAAATACTAAAAATAATGTTTAATTTGAATTATTGAATAGTTAGGTGAAACATTATTTTGTCTCCGTATTAAATAAAGGTACACTGTACAATTACAGAACTGATTCATGGAGCCCTTTTCAATCTTGGCACTCTTTTATTGAAATGTAAACATTAAATAATGCAAAAGCGAAAATTTGGTTAAATATCCAAAATTAAATTTGTAGAAATCATAAATTAAAAAATTTGAATAATAACTATACAGTAGTTATAATTAAATGTATGGATGGGGGAAAATACTACTTGAAGATGAAGTAGTCGAAAACAGATAACCGGCGTAACGTTTTTGTGATTTATGTGATTAATAAATTGGAGTCAATATTTGCTGTTGCAACTGAAAATTAAAAACAAGAGTGCCAGAGGTATAGTTTTCAGTTTCTGCAAGTTATGTTCTAGGAAACTGCCACATCGATCTACAGTATCAACCCTCTGGTAGTGTCCACCCTTGAAGATTAAATTTTTAAATTAATTAAAATTTGCCTTTCACAAGTATTATTTAACTATGAATTTAAAGCATTGCTGTATTTCATACCTGTAATCCAGTATTAAGATTCATTCTGATAACAATTGGCCCATTTTTAACCAACCATTTAGCCATGTCTTGCTCATCTCTGGATATATTTACTCCACCACTTATAGTTACTAAAGTTTTAGATTTATTGAAGTTGCATTTGAAATCTCCTCCATTTCCTGAAGTGTACGGGTAATCTTCTTCTGTTTCCAAACCTCCAAGTTCAACAATAGTTTTGTAACCCTGTTGTGGAGAGATTGGAGTCCAACAAGTTTGGTTGGCGTTACTGCAGTCTAATAATTCTGTAAAATGATCAGAAAAGTTCTGAAGAACGTAATATTTTGAAATCATGGTTGTTCCTGACAGGTTAAACAAAATGAACTAGCTGTTACTTGGTTTATAATAAATTGGTTTATTCTAATTCACGTTAGTAACGAAATGCACAGCTGATAAACTAAAGCTCTTCCAAGTAGGAATTTAAAATTTGAAAATTGTTGTATTTTAGAAATGGTAGAGGAAAAACATTAAATGTTTTACATTTTCTATAATTATTAGCACTGTAATACTGATCTACCTTTTTTTTTTTTTTAAATAATGTTGACAAGGGAGTGTAATTTTGGATTAAATTTTAAAATTAATATATGAATTTTAAAGGAATTCAAATATACATACTTTAATATGGTATATTTTTCTTATTATTAGAAGAAGTAGCAATTTAAAAAGAAAGTGTGTGTTATAAATTTGACATGAGTAAAGAATTTTGAAATGTATAAACAATTTGATTAAAACTAGATTTGATTAGACTAGATTAAGATACGTTTTCTAGACTATAATATGAGTTTTTCTTATATTTTTTTCTGAAAACATATCTTACATCTTAAAAGAAATTTTAAATCTTTTTCTAAACATTTTAAATTTTCAACTTTGAGGGACTGTGTTTTGTTAGGAACGGCTCCTCTAAACTGCCTGGGTTCTTTCTTTTAATCAAAACAGTGGTTCAACGTTTAATTAGTTTTTATGATTAACATAAATTTATATCTTTCTTTCTTATAAATTAATACAATACAAAAAGGGAGTACAGAATTATAGAATGGTGGGATCAAAACACGTTATTATCTCTAATACAAATATCCACAATCATATAAACAATATTCAAAACTAAATATTTATCACTCAACACCCCGAAGTATTCCAACTATTATTACTTTTGTACAATTATTGAAGTTACTGATATTACAAGTGCCTTTATATATCAATGCTTGCTCACCTTGTAGAGTCTCAAATTCAGCCAATCCCCTTTTGTCCTTCCGTTTGTATTCAAACTTCCTGGGCTGTCTTCCACCACGGCTAGCGACGCAGCCGGTATCTTCTAACCTCCAAAAGATCCCCTCCACATTGTGCCGGCTGCTTATATATCTTTCGTCGCTCGTGGTGTTCTACTTCCGATGCAAGTCAAGCATTTCAACACTTTTTCAATTATATCACAATAGTTGGGCCATTCGGAGTATTGTATGATTATATTATACTAAAATGAAATAATTATAAGTTAACATTAAATTTAATATATTTCTAACAGCCTCTTCAGGGACAATTTTGTTAAATTGTCTAATCGACATGTTTTAAGCAGGAATTCACCAGTTAATATTTTAAAAGACATTCCCAAAACATCCTGTATATACAGTATTATACCTGCCAAAAATGCAAGTACTTCTTTATTATCAAACAATCGTATATTGATGTTACTAGACTTTGACTCAATGTTTTCCTTTACTTAACATACTTCCGGAACTTTTAGACAAATATCAAATTCAAAGTTTGCGTACTTTTAAACCCTGGAGAACTGCATTAAAACTTTGAAATGTTTAGTCACATTTTTTATTAGGTTAGTTCAAAATCGTGTGGTTGAAAATTGGTATTGGTATTTTAAAATATGATCATATTTTGATTATTTAAGGCACTGAGTACAAAAATGACAAAAATTTGATAATATTTGACCCCTTCAAAGTAAAAATTTACTAAATATTTTAAACATTTTTATAAACCAATTTTAATAAAGTTTTATGAAGTAAAATGTTTATGATAATTAATTAGCTGAGTTCAAATTTAATATACGGTTTTTAAAATTAGTGATTGGAAAATATATAGGCTAGTGACAATAAAATTAATGATGATTATCTGCTCGATAAGATATTGGTAAAACTATAGACGGCTGCATGGATCAGTTTCGCACCATTATCACATGTAGTCATTTAAATCTATAGAATGTAGCAACTATTCAATACTTATTATATGTAGTCATTTAAATCTATAGAATGTATGACACTAATCAATACTTATCATATGTAGTCATTTAAACTATAGAATGTATGACACTAATCAATACTTATCATATGTAGTCATTTAAATCTATAGAATGTATGACACTAATCAATAATTATCATATGTAGTGATTTAAATCTATAGAATGTATGCCACTATTCAATACTTATTATATGTAGTCATTTTAAATCTATAGAATGTATGACACTAATCAATACTTATCATATGTAGTCATTTAAATCTATAGAATGTATGACACTAATCAATACTTATCATATGCAGTCATTTAAATGTATAGAATGTATAACACTAAACAATACTTAACGAATATATCTTACAATATGCACAAAGTGAGGAATTACCTTGTGCAGAAAGTGTAAGGAGCTGCTTATGTTTAATAGCCCAAAGTCCTTCAATATTGCTCACAGCTGCAATAGCCCAGGCTGAAGCGCACCGACCCTGCAAAAATATACATAACTAAAACCAATGTTTTTTTTAGTATAAATAATATGCCTGGCAGGTAGTTTATGAGCTGACATCACACGAACTTCTTTTACTTCCATGTTTTTGTCTCTATCCGCTAGTTTATCTAGCTTTTGGTGTTAATTTATGGAAATCATCACAAAATGATCTCACAAGTTTACGTAATAATTCAAAATTAAGTATGTTGACTTAGGTAAAAATTCTCCATAAAAAGTTATAACGAATTTTACCATTGTCGAATAATAATTATGTGGAAAAAATCGTGACGTTCAGTCAATAGCTTATGATATGAAACGTTCCTTTCCTTTCGATTTAAATCCTCATTCCACTCTAATAAAATATTACATTGCAGTAATTACATATTATTCTCTTTATTATAGAATATTGTCTGACAAGAAAGATTAATAATAGTTAACAAATTATTAATTTTCCACCGCTTATTTTATGTCTGATTTATATTAACCAAATATAAAATCTAATATTAGTTCAACGTTTGAAATCTTATGGTTCTTCAAAACTTATCTTACCTGATCAACAACTGGAGTCACAATGTTCTTTTTACGCCAATCGAACTGTTTAGGCAACTTCACTTGTGGTATTGACGCTTGTGGAAGATGTTTTTGTTTATTGTTAAATTGTGCGTCTACTCTTAGGTAACGTTGTTCGAATTCAGCAGCTGAAAATATATAATTTAAGTTTATAGTTATATTCATATTAACAATATTCATTTGGTTTTTATAGCTTTATGAAAGCTAATAGTTTGTAATTCACGAGCTTATGCTACAGCTTTCTTACGTTTGTAATACACACTTAGAATTGCCAACGGTACGCACTTTTTTTATCGTGGAATTTATTTTATCTGTGTATACAGCTTTGAGCATTTTTAAAGAGGGAACGTACGACTACATGGAGAGCAAAGAATCCCTGCGATGATAGTCAGATTAGTAAAGATGACGCTACAAAACATTTGTTCTAGATATGTGCTAATTTTGCAAAAGACTTGTGCTACAAAAATGTTACTAGAAGGTAGAACTGGAGAGGACTACACCTTAAGAAAAGGTGTGAGACAAGGCGATGCACTCACAGCAACAGTCTTTAACATATATGTGAAAAGAGCGGTGGACAATGATTTGAAAAATGGACACACAGTTTATAAATACTGTAACAGAAACTGCTCATGTCATCATGATGATACCCTGCAGTGAGAGTTATTTTGAGTAAGAGAATGGGTTTGAAGTTTAATGAAAGGTAAATCAACGAGCATGACTACAAAATAAAGGAATTACTATGCAGAGCATTTCACAGTTAGTAGTTTTACGTTTAAGAAAGTAGATAGCTTTTAAAATATTGTAATGATGGTAAATAGAAACAATCGCATTTGTGAAGAACTATATAGAATAGAAATTTTGGACAACCTATTTAGCAGACCTAAACTATTCAAAATTAAATGGAGCAAAAATGAAGATTTACAAAACTGCCATAAGACCAGTTTTTTAAATTGGGTCGAAGATATCCATATCTGTCAGTAAACAATACTAAACTGAGATCTATGGAAAGAAAGATTATCAGAAGAATCTATGGTCCTGCTCTTATAGGAAATGGTTAGAACACAAGTAGTAATAGCGAGATTGAAGAGATATTGAATCATGAAGACATCGTCGAATATATTAATTCCTTCGCTGGCTGAGAGATCTCAAAAAGATGGTTGATGAACCCTTGACAAAGCATTGTGCATGGCTTGATTGGAGGGAAGACGAAAAACGGCGAGCCACGAAACAGATGGAAAGATGAAGTCAAGGGGGACCGGATTAGTTGGAGAGCTGTCGTTGGAGGTAAAGTTTATATCGAGCTGTAGCGCTGATGATGATGATACAGCTTTGAAATCCGTCATCCTAGAGACAATTAAACGAACGAAGCGAGTGAATGATGTTTAATACATACAAATCTACGAGTCTTAGCACAAGCTTCAGTTTTAAACTTCTATTGGACTTTCTTCATCACCAGTCTTGTACTACCTAGCTCTAGTGTTTTTTACTTTGATGTTTGAAAGGTTGAAAACGAAGAAATTCCAAGTTTCTTCCAAAGGTTTCTTCCAAAATTTCCAAGGTTTATGTAAATATGTTAAGTGCGCATCATAACCCCACAAAAGCAGGAATTTGTGCTTGTAACATGATAATGGTTTGATTGGCCGGTCGTACCTCAGCCACAATGAGCTTCTTATACTCCAAACTATAGGTGAAAAAAATCTGAAAATACGGCTTCCGACCACTTGGTATGCTTCTCAAAGAAGTCGGACCACCCGGTCTATACTTTACTCTCAAGACCTCTTTGGAGGTTATCCTTTTTTACTCAGAGGGAGACTCTTCGGTACCTGTATGAAGGTTATACACATTATGTATATAGTAATAATAGACTGCAGAGTTTGTTTGAAATATGGGATAATGTTTACTGGTATACAGATCATCAAATAAACTCGTTGGGTCAAGTACGAGAAGATATTGTGATTGTTTAATATTTTTAAACATCATCATAAAGTTAAAACATAAAGTTTTTGTACATTTTTGTTGGTGTAACCTTACTGATTGCTCCTATAAAATTATATATTTATTGATCTCTTACTTGCCTGAGCAAACGGTCACTCACTGTGACATAAAATTAAAAAAAAAAAATGAATAAGCGTTATAAATCACTGTTCTTTTTCTTTACATTTAAATATGTCTTTTTTAAATTATTTAAAAATATAGTATTGTTTTAAGTTCTCTACAAATTCTGATGATGGCTGACAAACAGGCGAAACAGCTGTAAACTTTAATAGTTTAGATTTCTCAGGAAAGTAAGAGATCTATAAATATATCAAGTTTTTGTAGCCTAAAGTTGCGAATGTCTTTATTTTAACTTATTATTAGAAACAAATTAAGACATTTTTTAATTATCTCACCTGACAAATCAGAAAACTTTGTTGCACCATAAACAGCAGTACCTTGTTCACGTGTTTGAAGGTCCTTTGCTATTTTCATGTTTTGTTTGAAAATGTTAAACCTAAATTCATGTTCATGTTGTGACTCGTAAATCTTATTGTGTGTGAGTATAAAGTTTTTGAATAGCATTCCATAATGGCTCTGCAAAATAAATAGTTCAACAATAATCAATTGTGTAAACAGTATTTTAATACTTTATTGGAATGAAAAATGATAACACGAAGAATTTGATGTTGTTCTTTAATTTATGTAAACGTTTAGTTCCTGTTATTTATAAAATTAATATAAGTAGATCGTAAACAAAATTAGTTGTTACTGGTTAGTAAATAAACTCACAGTGCACAAACATTGAATTTTATTCTCACTCCTACATGAAAGAAACAGAAGTTTGTGCTGAAATGTTGTCGTTAATAAAGTAAAATATACTTATACTCCACCAACATTAAAATTGGCGCAAGCTATTTGAATCATATTCTGGGGAAATGTGAAATTTATATTTCAAATCAACGGACTAAACAGTGAAAAAAAGGAAAATTCAAAATGATCTTATAAATATTACATTTTTTTAAAAATTATAAAGGAATGCAGATAACTTTGTAATTTGTAGCTCTTTAAATTTACTGTTCATAAATCTGTATTTCATTAGTGAATATAAATTTTAATAGATTTACATGACTTAGCATGCAACCTTTAATAACGTGCATAAAAAAACAGTGGAAACACAATTTCATACACCCATCCATAAAAAAAAAAAAAAAAAAAAAAATTGACGCTTAAACAAGAACTTGCAAAGCAATATATGATACACACAAACAAACAAGTTCATGTGCACTATCAACCCGATTATACAATGTAGTACCAGCAGATCCTCCAAATGTAATGCTCAAAAGTTGGTTTATTGAGGCTTGTAGGAAATTTAAATTCTTTTGCTAGATCAAGGGATATTATCCAGTAGGAAATTTGTTTAAAACAGTGATACAGATTTTTGAACTTTAGTAATTTGTGAATAACGCTACTTTCTTTAAGTCGGATTGGCCATAATGGTTCTTAGATGTATGAATGTCAAAAATCTTTATTCGCTACGCTAGTGTCAGTGTCACTAGTTGTATATATTATATTAAGGAGCCTATTCTCTATACATTCATCTTGGTGATTGAAGTGTAACTATACGAATTTTATTGAAAGCTAAGGGTTCGAAAGTACATTCGCTATTTGTTATCTGTACCATTACATGCGGAATTGAAATCTGTATATTTCGATAAATTTAATGTGTTGTAGTTGTATATCACCCGAGATATGAATAAAAATAGACATTTTCAATTCTATTTTCCTGAATTTCAATATGATTTTATAAGTAGACACTATCGAGTTTCATGTCCCTAACTTAGTTTTTGTGGCCACTATCGTGTTTACGTACAGACATCGACGGTCAGGGTGGCAGTTCAAAATCACTTTCTCGTTTTCCTGAGGCAATGAAACGTAAAAATCAGTCAAAAAATGGAGATCTAAATTTTCTACAGTAACCAAACTTACTTTATACTTCATACACTGTATAAGTAAATAGGGAAATTAAGAATTAAAAATGACGGATTGAGTGTAGTTTATGGAATCTTTCAAAATTATTAAATTATAATGAAATGGTGGAGATGATTTTGTAATTTGTAGGTGTTGAAGATTGTTGTTCATAAATTTGTATTTCATTTGTAAATATAATGTTAGTAAACTTACATGAATTACCTTTAATAAAGAACATAAACGGTGAAAAACAAATTAAAGTGATCGTTATTTTTATAGGGTTTTTAAACTATGGTTATGTACGGACTACAACGAAACACAAAAGCCATGACGTTCCAAAAACAGATTCCTTTGGTCATAAAACGTCAATATCAGTCGATTTTTGTTTTGTTTAATCTATGCATTCATTACGTAAAAGTATATAATTGTTGGAACATTTTCCGTTCAACTAAATGATTAATTTGTTCATTTATAAAAAAAAAATATGTTTGTTTAGTAATTATGATTACAATTGAATTTATATGAACAAGGAAAAACCCCAAACCACAAAATAACACAACTACACAAAACTGTATAATGCGTTTATATTACCTTATGTACTACAACGGAAATTCGTTGTATGGGGTTATGTTTTGGTCAAAAAAGAAAAATATCAAAAAATAATCCCAATGCAAGGTTTGGATGTTTTGTAGAACTTTTTACTGCTTATAGCCGGTCGGTGAGATTGAACTATGAAATGGTCCAAGGTCAACTCTTGCCGGCTTGTTCTAACAGTAAATTCCTATGTCGGCGGATTTTGAATTGAAAAATCATTTTTTATGAATTTTGAAAATGTGAAATAATAATGTATAAGGATATGTAGTTGTAATACAAGTTGTATGCAATACATATCTAGTACTGTTATTTCATATTAACTAAAAGACGTTACGGCATATTTAAATGAAGAATTTAAAAATTTTCAAAATTAATAAAAAATAAAAAAACCTTGGTATTTTTGAAAATAAAATGTAATTTTAAGATAAAAGTATTCTTGATAAAATTTGGAAAAAATTGATATTTAAAAAGTTAGCAGAAAAGGTTAAGTATAAAAGCTAATAAAAGTAAATAAAAATAAATTTTGAAAAAAGGATTGTATAGAAGTAATTAAATAAATAAAGTTATATTATAATTAATGATTAAAAATTTAAATTTGATTAAATCAAAAGAGTTATGGTTTTCACGTTATATTATGAAAATGAAAAAAGATAAGAAGTGGAAATTTTGCAAAAAGAGGTTAAAACCTAATATCTAAAAGTTGTGTAAATTTCAGGAAAATCAGTTAATAAATAAACCCCAAACCCAAAGGTGTGAAAATACGCACGGGATTACATCACTACTAGAAGTCGTAGAATTATGTTATCACGGCTAGTGCGTTTAAATCACGAAATAAACAAAGTGACAAAGTTTGAAAGCAAAAACTTTAAAGGTGTAAGAATTAAAAACTGTAAATTACGCAAATTCTTACGTAAGCTATTGAAGGCGAATGAATAGTCCGAGAAATGTCATTCAAAGTGCGGGAAATTGCCGCGGTCGAGAGCTACAGGACACCGGTTACGTAAAGAGGCGTTTTTGCAAAGGAAAACAATGAAGATTTTTACATCGGCCAGTTACAAGTTGCAGGGTTTAAATGTTCAAGGATAAGTGACGTAGTTGTAGGCGGAGCCAGAATACCAACTTACAGCAAAAATAGATTAAAGGATTAATTAGAACAAAGTGATTAAAAAGGACAATATAAAAACGGTAAACGTAATAAATAAATTAATAATAAATAACTGAACCACCTACACCAAAAATAATCAAGAAATTGCATAGAAATACACCATAAATGGAACTATCGTATCGGTCCAGTGAGGGAAAAAAATTGATATCGATATACGATAGTTTTTGGCTATAAAAAGAGCCGCACGAATCTCATAGAGGTCTCTTGTAAAAAATTTGCAGAACAAGTGCTAGGGGTGGCTATGCCAGTTTGCCGACTCAAGATTCGCAATAAAGAAGTTTAAGTGTTACGATGCCAAAGTATTAAAACAGCATCAGCGAGAGCGATAGAAGGTGATAGATTCGAACAACCAGCCAGCCTTCTAAACTCCATGGAGAAAATATAAGACAACTTTAATCGAAATTCAACCAACCAGACACCAGAGGACCATCAGCATCTCAGGACTCAGGGTCTTCAACACGGCGGACAAGGTCTGAGAAAATCCAAATTTCCTTTTTTAAAGGGCAAAATTGGCCCGATTTTAGAGTCTCACTGATTTTCCTGAGATAATTTTTTTTGTGTGTAATTAAATAAATATATTAAAATAGATAATGTCAAACTCATGTGTGGATAAAAATCTTTTTCGTTAAATAAATTTGATAAATTAAATAATTTAAATTCAGAGATAAATAGAATTTTTTTTATATATATCAATTTTAAGAAAGTTATAAGTGATTGCCTTCTGCTCAAAAGAAAAAGTATTTAAGTTGTTATCCATTAATTTTATTAGAGAAATTGTTTTGAATTTTATTTTGTTGACTTGTGTCAAGCTTATTATTTCAGTTGCTTTGTTTCAATTAATTAAAAGAATTAATTTTTTTATATATTCTCTAAATTGGTGTTTTATTTAGAATTGGTCACACAATTATATGCTGTATTTTCAGATTTGTTATTATAAAAAAGGGTAAAATATATTGTATCAAAAAGGTATTCCTAAGGACACACACCTACGAGATTGAAATTCGAAAATAAAGTAAATTCGTGTTCTCCCTGAGAAATAGGGTAATCTTAAATACAGTTACTGGAAGTCGTAAATAAAAAGGGGGGTACCGGTAATTTGGGGCAACTCAAATTATCGAAGAAGTTATTCAATCCAGGCCAGCAAGATAGTAAGCCAAAAACTTCCAGTGGATTGGATAATTTATTCTTTTTGTCACGCGAGAACGAATCCTGTAGGCTAAAAATCTCAGGATTCGAGACTATTACGTATTAATAAAGATAGGGGGCGTAATTAGTCTGACTCTAAAAGAGATAGAGTTTTTTCGTTGTAGATAGAAGATGGCGCCCATACGGTGAAGCCCGAATAATTGTTTTTAAATTAGTAGTTATAAAAAGTACAGGGTAAGCGATTAGTACGTGCTATTGACAAGTAATACGGACTGGTTGTTTGCATTGTATAGTGTAGCTGCTATTTGGGAAAATTAGGCTAGGCTTCAAAGAATATAGATACAGTATATTTTACCTAAATGTGTATGCTTAGTATAAGATGTATAGTTTATAAGTATACTACATACCTTAAATTCTGGTGATCTGTGTTGGTTGTATAATTTGGGAGGGAGTGAAATAAATAAAAAATAATAATAATAAAACATAATTAAATAATTAAATTCGGGTATAAAAAATTGAAAGATTAAAATAAATAAATTAAATAAAGATAGAATCAAGTAAAAAAAAAAAAAAATTAATAAATTCCTTAATATTAAATAAATAAATAAATAAAAACAAAATGGCGGAAAAGACCCAAGAAGGTAAATCGTTAATGGCCTACTTAGAAAAGAGAGAAAAAGATGAAAAGGCGGTAAGGGAAAAAGAAAAACAAGAGGAAAGGGCGTTAAGGGAAAAAGAAAGACAAGAGGAAATGGTGTTAAGAGAAAAAGAAAGACAAGAGGAAAGGGCGTTAAGAGAAAAAGAAAAACTAGAAGAAAGGGCGTTAAGAGAAAAGGAAAATGAAATAAAGGACAAGAGAGATAAAGAATGGAGGGAGAAGGAGAGCAGAGAAAGGGAGAAGGAGAGCAGAGAAAGACAGCAGGAAAGAGAAGAAAGAAGGGCACTCTGGAATAAAATAGAAGGGAGAGTTCAGGGTATAGAATTAGAAGTAGCTAATAATGCGGCTCAACAAGAGGTTTTTAAAGCTGAAGTGGAGGGGGAGTTTAGAGAAGTTAATGGTAAAATAGAATCATTAGCGGAGAATAGTAAAGTAGTAAATTCTAAAGTAGATAAATTGGAAAAAGATAATAAATTGTTGGAAAATAAAGTTAGAATTATTGATAAAAAAGTAGGGAAAATAAATTTAGGGGGAATTAGTAGCAGAAATATAATAATAAATAGAATAGATAATGAAAATGTAAAAGTTGAATTTTGGGGTAATCCTAAGGAAAGGCCTATGCAATTTATTAGGCAAATAGAAAATTTATTAGAAGAAATTCAAGTGGGAATGGAAGATAAGGAAAAGTTAAAGGTTGTTGAACGACATTTAAGATCAAATGCTGAGTTATGGTGGAATGTAGTGAAAACCGCGGATATGGGTTATAGTGACTTTAAGAAACTGTTTATAGATCACTATTGGAACTTGCAATCTCAAAAAATAGTTCGAAATAAAATTGAATATGGGAAATTTTTTGAAAACGGAAATATGACCAAAGCCGAATATTTTTGTTTACTTGTAAATAAAGCCAGTGATTTAGAACCACCGATCCCGGAAAAATATTTAATTTTCACGATTATGCAGCATTTTAGGGAGAATATTAGAATGACCAGTTTGGGGAAACCCATGGAAAATATTCAAGAAGCACTCACGTTTCTAACTAGTGTCGATACGATGGAGGAATCGCGTAGGGGAAACTGGAATTCCAATCCGGAGAGGGATAATAAAGGCGAAAGATAAAGGCGGCTTCCACTACGGAGTGCGAGATAGGGGCGCTTCGGTCTCTACAAAACAAATTGTAGAGGAAAAATTAATCCCGAGTCCGCAGGAAACATCTAAACTGTGTGTCGGAGGATTGCATTTAGATTTACGAGGGGATTTATTAGAAAAAGATAAAAAATATTTCTTAAAGGAAAAACCGATTGAGGAAACTCCTAAAATACCCGTAAATCTAGGAAACAATGTAGTTATGGTAGAAATAGATACAGGAGCCGAAATTTCACTAATTAGTGAAGAATTATATTTAATATTAAAGAAAGAAGGGCTTGAAATTTTGGAACTCCCTGTAACTGGGGTGGAAATCGTAACTGCAGTTAAAAGTAAACCATATAAAGTAAATAAACAAGTTATGATATCAATAAAAATAAAAGAAGTAGAAATCGAATTAAAATTATTAATTGTAAAAAATTTAAGGTCCAGAATAATAATATGATGTGATGTATTATATGAATTAAAAGCTAAAATTAATATGGAAGAGCGATATATAAAACTGTATGTGGAAAAGGAGGAAGTAATAATATATTATGAAAAATTAGTAGAAACAAAAGGTCAATTAAAAGAAAAAAATTTTAAAAAGGATTCTGTATATTTTAAAAATAATGTTAAGGGGATAAATGTGAACAAAAGGATTCAACCCGAAGGCATATTAAAAAATACAGGAAATAATAAAGTGTTGGTTAACAATAAAAATCAACAAACTTTGATAAGAGGGAGGGAGAGAGATAAAATGTGGATAGAAAACCGGATGAGACTACCAGAACGTGACAACCCCGAACAGTGTATGCAGGAGTCGGTCAGGGTCTTAGTTAGTAAAGAAGGGGATAAGATATTCAAAGGAATGGGATACTTATCGGAGGAGGAAAAGAAAAATAAATTAAATAAATATAAAACGACGAATAAGGAATTAAATAAAAATAAATCGACGAATAAGCAATTAAATAAAAAATATAATAATAAGGACATGCAGAGTAGGATAAAGGTACTGCCTGGAATGTCTATCGACGCGCGTGAAAATAAAACTAGATCCAGAAACCACACTTGTAACACAAAATCACTAAAAACACTATCCACTAAAATAAACGAAACAGATAATTGTAATCCAGAATTATCTGTTTCTAAGGAAAAAGACACAACCGATGTTGACGAAACCCGAAGACGACACACCACGACGGACAGACAAGAAAATCTACGTCACAAAGAAGATTTCCACATACATGTTAAAAATTCAATAAGTAATAATAAATCGCGTAATAAAATTAAATTAAACAAAGGAAGAAATAATAAAAGCAATTCGAACAAAAGTTATAAGAACACTTCGCATAAAAATAAGCAAAATTATAGTGTTAAATTTAGTCCGAACTATCACAGAACACACGTGAAACTGAAGACAAATTTAAAACGTTATACAGCCCATACCGTTAGGAAAAGAGAAAGTAGGTTAGAATCCAAGGTAAATGGTCGAGCGATAAATAAACAACCGAACTTTGACAGAAGGGTTGTAAACAAGATAAATGTTTCGGTCGACTATTCGCATAATACTATTCTTACAGCGCAAGAGGAAATACAGTTACAAAATTTAATAAATAAATACCAAAGTATTTTTTCAGAAATTCCAGGTTTGTCCAATAAATATGAACATGAGCTTAAATTAGGATCTGATAAAACATTTGTAAATAGGAACTATCCAATTCCAATAAATTATAGAAAGCAAGTAAGGGAAGAAATTGATCACATGTTAAAATATGGAATTATTGAAAGGTCGCGAACGCAATATATCAACCCCATGGTCGTAGTGGTAAAGCCAGACTCGTCCATCCGTCTGTGCATGGATGCCCGAAAGTTAAATCAGCTGATAGTACCCGATTATGAAAGTGCACCACCAATGGAAGATATTCTCCGGAAGGGTCGAAGTAAAAAATACATTAGTAAAATTGACCTAACCTCGAGTTTTTGGCAAATACCGCTGTCAGAAGAGTCAAAACAATTTACGGGGTTCCTTTTTGAGAATAAAGTATATAACTTCAAAGTAGTTCCATTCGGGTTACAGAATTCAATGGCTGCTTTAGTAAGAGCGGTTGATTTGACATTAGGACACAAGGTGGAAGAATTTACTCTTAGCTACGTCGACGACTTGATATGTTTGTCAGAAACCTTCGAAGAACACTTACAACATTTGGAAGAAATATTTCAAAAGTTTCAAGATGGCGGCCTTACCATTAATCCAAAGAAAACTTTATTTTGCCAAGAAAAAGTTAAATTTTTAGGTTATGTTTTTTCTAGAGAAGGAATAGGAACAGATCCTGAAAAATTAAATGCTATTCGTGATTTTCCAGTTCCAACTACTGTAAAGCAGTTACAGTCATTTTTAGGATTCGTAAATTACTATTCCAGGTTTACAGCCAAATACGCAACTTCTACTAAGCCGTTATACCACCTATTGCAAAAGGGAAGAAAATGGGTGTGGAGTGAGGAAATGCAACAAGCGTTTCAGGCGGTCAAGGACTTGTTTTTGGAGTCAGTGGTGATAGCTCATCCGGTGGAAGGAGAAGAAACGTTCCTTCAGACTGATGCCAGCACAACAGCAATCGCTAGCCAGCTATATCAGCGCAACCAGGAAGGAGAGGTTAGGGTAATTGGTTTCGTAAGCAGAACACTGAAAGTTTACGAGAAACATTACTCAATCTGCGAGCTGGAATTGCTAGCAATTGTGCATGGTTTGAAGAAGTTTAGACCACTAGTACTTGGAGCACATTTAACCATCATTACGGACAACAAAGCGTTAAAATTTTTGACCACCTGTAAGTTGGTGAATAGTAGGATGACGAGATGGATCCTAACAATTCAAGAATATCACCCTAGAATAGTGCATTGTGCAGGGAAAGATAATATACCCTGTGATATAGTGAGCAGAATGTATGATTCTCGGGACATCACGGATAGAATAAGGATCAAAATTAATAAAATAGAAGTAGGAAAAAATGTAAGATTACAATATTTAATACAAAACTTTGCACTTAAACAAAATGAAAATTTAGAATGTAGTAATATTAAACGTAATATAAATAATTATAATAGAAATTACAGAATTGAAAATGAATTGTTATATAAATATGGAAGAAACCGATGGAAATTAGTGATTCCATCAGAAATAGAGACGGAATTAATAATGGAGATACATAAAGCTTATGGACACCTGGGAAGGAACAAATTATATTACATGATGAAAAATATGTTTAGCTGTAAGGATTTATTTAGAAAAATACTAGAAATTATAAAATACTGTGACATATGTCAAAGGGCGAAGTATACAGTGAAGTATTTGCAAGGTGAAAGTAAACCTATGGTGACCGATAGGAAACTAGACTTAGTAGCTATAGACTTCTTAGGACCACTGCCGAGAACAACAGGAAATGTGCAATATATTTTGGTCGTTATTGACATATTCTCTAAATATGTAAAGTTGTATACAGTTAGGAATCCAACTACTCAGGCGAGTATAGATAAGCTTACTCAGTATTTTAGGGAGGTAGGGAAACCAAAATGTGTGTTAACGGATTATGGCAGGGCATTCACCTCAAGACATTGGGATCAATGGATGGAAGAGCAAGGAGTTCTGCATAGGTTGATTCCAATTAGACACCCACAGGTGAACCTGGCAGAACGAGTCAACAGGGAAATCGTCAGGATTCTGAGAACTTTCTGCCATAAGTCACAGACAAGTTGGAGGAACTACGTGTCATACATTGAGGAGCTGATGAATACAACACCACACGAGATTACAGGATATACGCCAGAGGAAATACAAAATGATAGAGAACCAGAATATATTTGGCACAGGTTGAAATACCAAGGACCACAGGTGATGGAGACGGCAAGGAAGAAAAAGCAAAATTGTTTCGCAAGGATTTTGCATAAGGGAAGGAATAGAGCTACACGTCAAAATAGGGGTAAGAGGTTCGTAATGCTAAGAGTAGGAGATCGAGTCTTGGTTAGACAAAACACCAGGATTCTGGCCAAGACGGGAAAAAACGAAACACAAAAACTCTTTCTACTGTATACTGGTCCATTTGAAATTGTAAATAAAGTAGGTAGTAAGACTTTCATTGTAAAAAATATAAACAATAATAAAATTAAAGGGAAATATGATATAAAGGATTTACGAATCTACTATGGAGCATGAATTAAAATATAAAATAAAAATAAACAAGTGTTTGAGATAGGACATGAATTTTGAAAACCCTGTATAAATGTAAAAAGAAATATAAGCATACAACGTTTAAAAGGAAGATGACTAATAGTTATAAGAAAATTCAAGATATAGTATAATTAAGCTGAATAATAAATGAGAATAATAGGTTGATGGATTTAACATGCTGCAAGACTAAATTAAGTATCCAGATGCATACTAAAAACAGGTTTGAAGTCATAACGGGAACCTAGCCCTAATGAATGAAACTGTAAGCAGATAAAAAAACATAATATTTAGATTCAATGAGTAACGGAAGCAAGGCTGTGTTGACTAGGTCAAGGAAGACAATATTGACTTAGGATATCTACTGTCAGTCGGCTAACGGAACAAGGTCGCAAGAATACAAAGGGAATGGAATGTCGACAATTATACTAAATCACAACAGAGAAAATTTGTAATTAAAATCAGGACCAGATTAAGTGTTACATCATTGGATTCAGCAAGTTCAGACGAAAAAGCCTAACAAAAAATTTTAGAAAAGTAAATAATATTAAAATAAAAAATTTAATAATAATAACTAATAAAAAATCAAAGGGGAAATTTTAAAGTAAAAAATAAAGGGGTAAGTTGACTAAGGGAAAACAGTAAATCAAGTAAAATTAAAATTGAAATTAAAGCGTTTTGACTGGGATAACTTTGTTATTAGTAGAGACTAGCCAGAAGTTAAGGTATGGAGATTATATAATGTCAAGTTATCTCAGGAAAGTAATAGGCCCCAATATAGTGTGGAAAGTGAAGTGAACTAAATAATTATAAGAAAAACAATTAAAAAACAATTATAAACAATCAATTAATATTATAAATAAATGTCATAAATTAATGTATAATATAAAGATATGTCATGTATTATGTTAGAAATCTAGGAGCAGAAAAGGCAGAACAGGGTAACAAGGTAAGATTAATTTTGAGGATTATCGAAGTTTAAATATGGGGTATCGTATGTTATGTCATAACTCATGAAATATTGAAAATATTTCAAGGTGGCTGACATAAGGAGGGAGCTACAACGGAAATTCGTTGTATGGGGTTATGTTTTGGTCAAAAAAGAAAAATATCAAAAAATAATCCCAATGCAAGGTTTGGATGTTTTGTAGAACTTTTTACTGCTTATAGCCGGTCGGTGAGATTGAACTATGAAATGGTCCAAGGTCAACTCTTGCCGGCTTGTTCTAACAGTAAATTCCTATGTCGGCGGATTTTGAATTGAAAAATCATTTTTTATGAATTTTAAAAATGTGAAATAATAATGTATAAGGATATGTAGTTGTAATACAAGTTGTATGCAATACATATCTAGTACTGTTATTTCATATTAACTAAAAGACGTTACGGCATATTTAAATGAAGAATTTAAAAATTTTCAAAATTAATAAAAAATAAAAAAACCTTGGTATTTTTGAAAATAAAATGTAATTTTAAGATAAAAGTATTCTTGATAAAATTTGGAAAAAATTGATATTTAAAAAGTTAGCAGAAAAGGTTAAGTATAAAAGCTAATAAAAGTAAATAAAAATAAATTTTGAAAAAAGGATTGTATAGAAGTAATTAAATAAATAAAGTTATATTATAATTAATGATTAAAAATTTAAATTTGATTAAATCAAAAGAGTTATGGTTTTCACGCTATATTATGAAAATGAAAAAAGATAAGAAGTGGAAATTTTGCAAAAAGAGGTTAAAACCTAATATCTAAAAGTTGTGTAAATTTCAGGAAAATCAGTTAATAAATAAACCCCAAACCCAAAGGTGTGAAAATACGCACGGGATTACATCACTACTAGAAGTCGTAGAATTATGTTATCACGGCTAGTGCGTTTAAATCACGAAATAAACAAAGTGACAAAGTTTGAAAGCAAAAACTTTAAAGGTGTAAGAATTAAAAACTGTAAATTACGCAAATTCTTACGTAAGCTATTGAAGGCGAATGAATAGTCCGAGAAATGTCATTCAAAGTGCGGGAAATTGCCGCGGTCGAGAGCTACAGGACACCGGTTACGTAAAGAGGCAAAAACTGTTAGGAAAAGTGTTATAGACAATTAAAAGGAAAACAATGAAGATTTTTACATCGGCCAGTTACAAGTTGCAGGGTTTAAATGTTCAAGGATAAGTGACGTAGTTGTAGGCGGAGCCAGAATACCAACTTACAGCAAAAATAGATTAAAGGATTAATTAGAACAAAGTGATTAAAAAGGACAATATAAAAACGGTAAACGTAATAAATAAATTAATAATAAATAACTGAACCACCTACACCAAAAATAATCAAGAAATTTCATAGAAATACACCATAAATGGAACTATCGTATCGGTCCAGTGAGGGAAAAAAATTGGTATCGATATACGATAGTTTTTGGCTATAAAAAGAGCCGCACGAATCTCATAGAGGTCTCTTGTAAAAAATTTGCAGAACAAGTGCTAGGGGTGGCTATGCCAGTTTGCCGACTCAAGATTCGCAATAAAGAAGTTTAAGTGTTACGATGCCAAAGTATTAAAACAGCATCAGCGAGAGCGATAGAAGGTGATAGATTCGAACAACCAGCCAGCCTTCTAAACTCCATGGAGAAAATATAAGACAACTTTAATCGAAATTCAACCAACCAGACACCAGAGGACCATCAGCATCTCAGGACTCAGGGTCTTCAACACGGCGGACAAGGTCTGAGAAAATCCAAATTTCCTTTTTTAAAGGGCAAAATTGGCCCGATTTTAGAGTCTCACTGATTTTCCTGAGATAATTTTTTTTGTGTGTAATTAAATAAATATATTAAAATAGATAATGTCAAACTCATGTGTGGATAAAAATCTTTTTCGTTAAATAAATTTGATAAATTAAATAATTTAAATTCAGAGATAAATAGAAATTTTTTTATATATATCAATTTGAAGAAAGTTATAAGTGATTGCCTTCTGCTCAAAAGAAAAAGTATTTTAGTTGTTATCCATTAATTTTATTAGAGAAATTGTTTTGAATTTTATTTTGTTGACTTGTGTCAAGCTTATTATTTCAGTTGTTTTGTTTCAATTAATTAAAAGAATTAATTTTTTTATATATTCTCTAAATTGGTGTTTTATTTAGAATTGGTCACACAATTATATGCTGTATTTTCAGATTTGTTATTATAAAAAAGGGTAAAATATATTGTATCAAAAAGGTATTCCTAAGGACACACACCTACGAGATTGAAATTCGAAAATAAAGTAAATTCGTGTTCTCCCTGAGAAATAGGGTAATCTTAAATACAGTTACTGGAAGTCGTAAATAAAAAGGGGGTACCGGTAATTTGGGGCAACTCAAATTATCGAAGAAGTTATTCAATCCAGGCCAGCAAGATAGTAAGCCAAAAACTTCCAGTGGATTGGATAATTTATTCTTTTTGTCACGCGAGAACGAATCCTGTAGGCTAAAAATCTCAGGATTCGAGACTATTACGTATTAATAAAGATAGGGGGCGTAATTAGTCTGACTCTAAAAGAGATAGAGTTTTTTCGTTGTAGTACATTCGATAGCTCTGCTATCATCTTCAGAGGTACCTAAAGTAGTGTACAGTACCTCTGAAGATGATAGCAGAGCTATCGAAATGTACATAAGGCAATATAAACACATTATACAGTTTTGTGTAGTTGTTATTTGTGGTTTGGGGTTTTTCCTTGTTCATATACAGTCACCACAGTGCTCTAGCGATTTGTTTAATTGAATTTATATTAATCATTTCTCTACTTAATCATTTTACAAATACCTTATTGTTCAGTCTTATCAATTATATTGTTTTTGAATATACTAAATCACTGTTTCACCGGAAACTGTTGGCGGCTTTATTTAAAACATATGCATTCCGAACACAAAAGAAGAATAGAAACCACGTTAAAACAGTGTAAGTGTAAAGAAGTAAAATTACTATGTAGACATATGTTGGTTTTACGTATGTAATGCCCGTCAGATAAAGTGTGGCATTGCAAACAGGATGCTAGTTTGTTGTTCGTAAATATTGTTATAAATAACAAGTGGACCATTTTCAGTTGTTAGTTTCAATTTGGTGTATTTCCCCTTGTTATAAAATCCTCTCGGTCATCATCGCCTTACAAATGTTATGATAGGAAGGAAACAAGATTTGGTCAAGAGAGACCTGATAGGAAAGGTTATAGAGAGATCTAACCCAAGACTACATGAAATAAAAGGGTCAATCATGTGATAAAACCACATATCTTAAGTTTTGTAGGAAGAGTTATTTTTATAAAGTCGAAATAAGCGGCAGTTTAAATTGTACAGACATACAAATAAATTCTTGAAATTATAAGATTCCTACGGACAATAAAAAGAGATATAAT
The DNA here is from genome assembly GCA_963513935.1 of Aphrophora alni. Taxonomy (NCBI): domain Eukaryota; kingdom Metazoa; phylum Arthropoda; class Insecta; order Hemiptera; family Aphrophoridae; genus Aphrophora; species Aphrophora alni. Next base: position 127,119,793 of record OY740768.1, on the reverse strand, counting down.
TGATAATACAATCCATCATTTAATGACTATTGAATTGATTGTCTCACAAAAATTGCTTATAAAACTTATACGATAAGTATTTCTCATTGTGTGGTTAAATTAAGTCGCATTCGTCATACAAAGAACTGCATTATATCATTTCGCATTGCAATTTAATTTCAAATTTAATATATTTTTTTAGATTTGTAGGTCATGCCTAAATTAGAGAGGGGGGGCAGGTATGAGATATCTGACACATTTAATTTGGCTTAATGCCAAGATATTAATTTTTTCGTCAAACACATACGTAATAAAAATTAGAATAACTTCTAATTTTATGCGATTCCCAACATATATTAAAAAATACAACTTTATTTTTTGTCCCAAGGTCATTTTTTTGTTACTATTATATTTGGGACAAATTAAAGAATATAAATCCAAAGTTTGAAATACGGGTTGCGACTTATAGATGCACAGACACGCGTGTGAAATTATAAAGGTCCTTGTTTTTACCTCGGTCTCGAAAAAAGTGTAGATCCACATAGGGTCCCTCAGGACTGCCATGTAATCACTAAGTGAGCCTTTGAGAGTTCGGTTTGGTATTATGTTTTAAACAGAGATTTTCATAAAATGTATATTGAATTTGTCGGCGATTTTAATGTTAAGATATTTATATAAAATTAGTAGATTGCTTATTCTTCCAACACACAAGAAATCATGTTTTTCTTTTTTGTTTTGTTTAGATAAGGGTTAAATTGGTGTTTATGCCAGCGTAGGTGTCGTTTTCGTTTATTAAATGTGTTCAGCTTAATAGGATTTGTGTTTATGTATGCTTGTTACAAACCTAGTTCGTATTCAATTATGAAATTTATCTAAAAAATAAAAGATTAAATATGTATTCGCTTCTGTTCGTGATCACGGCTGAAACTTTCATAAATGAGATAAAAAATAATCTTACTAACATATTATATATATTAATAATCGTGTACTATTAATAGATTGGTGTCAATCTATTATTTTTTGTTTGCTTGTATAATAAAGCAAATTAACATCATGGTAAGGACCTTGAATGATATATATATTGCTCAAATTCAGTACTAAATTAGAAAACATCAAAGATATGGAGCTCACAATCTCCCAAACTACAAAAACATACATAGAGGATTTACAGAAATTGCACAGACTTAAAAATTAAGTTATAAATTAAATTTATAATTATTAAGAATATAGTTAAACTAATAATATACATTTCATTCTTAAATATTACAAATAATTGTTACGTCTTGAAAAATAATGAAATCTGATAAATACAACATAATGTACATTACGTTTATATATCTACCCACTCATCACCTCATTATGTGATTGGATTCCCGTAAGGGCCAAAGTTAGCAAAAGAAAGCTGCCTAGTTTAAGAGAAATCATCACTAACAGATTAAAACAACACTTATGAGACATATTTGCTCTTCGTAGAAATTTATAACTTAGAATATGACAGTAGATACAGTATCTATGGTTTGGACACTTGAGAGATAAGTAAAAATCTGAGAACTTTTCATGTAGGTAAACAAATTTTGTAAATGTCAAATTTAATTGTTATCTATTTTATGGATAATTAAATAGATTAATTACAATGTAAGAACTTTCTCTGTAATAAGGAATATCATTGTAAATGTCAAATGTATGTTGTATAGTATACACATATACATATATATATATATATATATATATATATATATATATATATATATATATATATCATTATATGTTTGGTTTATAACACTTGATGTTCATCGACACTTAAGCTACAAATTACTATTTTAAAGTACGTAACATGCAGATCATACGTGGAAATAATGATTTATTTTGTTGTTTTGTTTATATATTCTTATTTTCCGTCGTTAAGCTAGTAAATAATATATGCAGGTACCAGATACACAAAATTAGCTACGTAAATCTTTTGAAGTTTCATGATAAGAAGTAACGGAACAAAAATTAGAGGTACCGTAGCTAACTTGAAATGACATGATTATTTGTTAAATCGTATTCAGCGAATGGTAAAACCTTATTTACATTCTACATTTGAATAAGATTCAACTAAAATTCGAATTATTAGATTTATATTGCTATAATTTGTTTTATATTCATTGTAATAAACATGCTTGGGTTTTACAGCTACTCAAAATAGGTATTGTGAAAGGGTGAATGACGTTATAGTGAAAAACGAACCTAAAAATTAAAAAAAAACAGTTTAACATTTTAAAATAGGTCTTATCATTAACTTCTCTGTTCAATTGTTATAAAACCAAGAATATTTACCAAAGAAGAGCAAAAATATACTAAAATATATTCCATTAAGCGTTCTCTAATATACATGTAGGCTAAATACAGTGAGATTAAATTGGCGCTAAATTATTCCATTGAATAAGCTCGGAGGACTTTTCATTGAAAAATAATAAAATATTGCAATGTATACTATTAATAAGTATTAAAAAAACAAATAAATAAAAATTTTGAAAACCTTTTAAAGATTTTGCCTTTTAAAGGATAATTACGCTTTAATTTTAGTAATTTTTGTGCCGAATTTAATTGAATTTTCTTGAGGGGTTAGAAAAGAAAACGAACTGTAGCCAAATAGACGGACCAACAGACGTGAAGTATTAAAAAAAACCAAAAAAAACAGTCTAAACCAATTGTTTTAACCAAATATTTTCCAAAATCGGACTAGATTATTTTGGTTTTACTAATATTCCTCTTTCCACTGTAATGAGAAAGTGAATTACGCACATAGCTCATATCCATATTTATCTGCTATAAAACATTTTGTTTGGTTTAAAGGCGTAAAAATGTGTCGCTTATAGTCTAATAAAAAAGGAATACAAAAAAAATCTCTCGGTCATCAACCCTTATAAAAAAAGTAAAAAATATAATAAAATATAGACCTCTAGCCCTGGAATACTCAAATAGCTTCAGGGTCGGAAAAAAAGAAGAATTGGTCAAGAGAGACCTAATAGGAAAGATGAAAGTAAGGGATCTAAACCTTAGAATACACGAAAAAAGTTGTAGATTCAGATGAAACCCTTGGGATTGACAATTACTTGCTCACTATAATCAGCTCCGGAGGGAAAATAATAAACAAAAATTCCTAGCTGTATATAATATATTATAAACCTGTATTAGTAACTCTAGTGACATCACGACCTGTCAGTTACATAATATAATATAGACAGTTCCAGCGTTTTATAAATCCTATCCGTTGTGAGTTTCTACACAATAGGTTAACATTATTTGGTTTTTTAAGGGATCGGTTATAACGTCAAGTATATTTTAACTTGAAACGAGTGTTACAATATACACATGGAAAATCATTTTGATAAAAACTGGTTGGTAAATAATTTAAAATGGTCTCGTTACTCAATTTAATTAGTTTAAATTTTATAATTTCAACAGAAATATCTTTAAAAAATACTTACAATAAATTCTACTTCAGTTGAAGTGGTCATACAGATACCTCTGTATTCTATAAATATATTTTTAAAAATTACTCTAAAAAGATATACATCACGAGCTTGTAAGAAACAATTCCCCGAAGGCTATAAAAAGATTTAATACTGAAAGCTATGAATCTAAGATAACGCCACCTACAGTTCAAAAATAAAATCTAAGTGGCAATTTCATCACAGCCTACACTTACTTCTTGGATATTGCTTATTACCTTGTCTTTATATTCGAGACAAAATGATCGTTGAAATTTTGTTTATGGAAATTCAGTTTTGAGCCTTTACAAAGTACAGTATAGTTTATAAAATATCATTCTTCGATGCATTTTTAGACTTCGTATAATATAGAATTAGTTTGTCTTCTTAACCTTATAAACACCTAAGCTATTTGTGTGTAGCATACAATTTCAGAAATGTCTGTGTGATAGACGGTTGATTTTTAAAAATACCACTCTAGCCCCACTTTTGTTGTTTGCATAATAATTTCTTGTTATGCAAGATGGGTTGAATAAAGTTATCGTGATAATAAAAATTTAGGTCAAAAATTTGACTAATATTCGTTGTTTAGACTGAATTAATGTATATTTAAAATGATATTTAATAGAATTGTTGAACTGTTATTATTATTTACTTTGCTTAAGTTCAAGCGCCTTTCAGCAACAACCGTAGGTGAATATTAAAATAGATTTATCTCTTCCCGTAAACTTAGGAGTTGACTATAATGTGACAAGTCTTAGGGATCTAGTTAGATCTACAGTTATTCACGTAGCCTTTCATTTGATCCCTTTATTTTGTCTTTTTCCTATCAGTTCTCTCTCTCTCTCTCTCTCTCTCTCTCTCTCTCTCTCTCTCTCTCCCTCCCTCTCTCTTCTCTCTCTCTCTCTCTCTCTCTCTCTCTCTCTCTCTCTCTCTCTCTCTCCTCTCTCTCTCTCTCTCTCTCTCTCTCTCTCTCTCTCTCTCTCTCTCTCTCTCTCTCTCTCTCTCTCTCTCTCTCTCTCTCTCTCTCTCTCTCTCTCTCTCTCTCTCTCGACCAACTCTTGTTTTCTTCCGACACTGACGCTTTAGCATTTCAAGAGAAATGTGTCTTTGTGTTCTTTCCTTACTTTTCTTTTTAAGGCGATGACAATCAATAGATCGCAACTAACAACCAACAACGAAAAATAGTCTGAAGATTTGTCAGTGCCACAACTCCAAAACCTCTCACGGGATGAGTTCATAGTCGGAATATTTTCGATAAATAATTTTACGTTTAATTCTTCCCCGAACCTATCGCGAGATGGGTAATTTCCCTAATCTATTATTTTGTGATTAGTGTGGTCAAGAAAGTGTGTTAACAGACCATTCGCCATCCTAAGATCACTGGAATTAAACCTGAAAATTGTCCTTCACTTAGATTCATCAGGTCTTCTTACCAGTCTACAGTCTGTTTACAATTTTTGCTTGAATATTTAATCATTGATTTTAAATTATTAATAAATAAGCCCTCCCCATGGTTTAGTTTGTAGTACAGAAGGTTAGAGGCTCTAGTGCTGCTATTTAACTGCCCACTTCTAGTAACTTCAAGAACAGCATGACGTATTGCATTCTTCGATTCTTGCTGTACTAGATCAATCTGAACTTGAATCCACAAAACTAGAACTGTTCAACCTAAACATTGAAGTCTTATATTTTGAGACTACTTCTTAGATACAATGTCAATATAGAGAAATAATATTATGTTTTTCATTTTGTTGGCAGTGGGTATTTAAATGTAGGAAGGTTACACTATTCCACGTCTAAAAAAAAAAAAAAATAAATCGTGAGAGAACACACATAAAAAAAAAAAAAAAAAAAAAAACAGAAATAAGTATATAAAACTTATGTAACTTTGTAAATTCCGTATGTATCTCTATAGAAAAACTTACAAATAAAATAAAATAAACCGTAAAACTATTTCTTAAAAGTGAACGTAAATTTGTGTTGTAACCTACTTTTTGAGTATGGCTAGTAGAGTTGAAAAATTTCTATTTCATTTACAGTAATTACTAGTATATTTTCAATTAACTCGACTCAGAATAGAGGGAGGGAAATATTTGATATTATATACGAGTTTAGAAAACGGATTGTTATTGATATGTACTTTTGAAGATGGGATTTACTCGAAACGCTTCAAGCAGTTATACAACGAAGCTAGGACAGCAGTTAAATATAGTCACATATAAAAGAAGAATCAGCAAGAAAAAAAGAGAAATTTGAAACCAATACATTATTATTTAAAAAATAATATTAAGTTTGTAGTGATTTAAATTTTTTTATTATTTAGTTGACATAGTAACAATAGTTTCAATATTTCATAGCAAGATGTACTAATTTAAGTTTTGTTAGCAACTACCGGAATAATATCAGCTGACGCAATCGTAAATAAAGTAGATCAACATTAGCTTAATTTGTTTTAAAAGTTTCAACTTGTACATTTTACTGCAAGTTGGAAGTTATACAGATTTTCTTGATTAAATTTCTTTTCTGCGTTGAGATTGAATTTGTCTGAAGAATGAACTAAAAATAGCAATTTTCTTTGTCATCTCAGTGGAAAGGTTTTCTATTGTTATTTTACACCTTGAGTCTAGAAAATTGAATAGGAAGACTTCTCCTTAGAGACACTATAAAGTAATTTAAAATACAAAATAAAACTGGAAAATAACACTGAATTGTTTCTTATTAGATATAAAATGTTTTACGTGAGTATGGTGAATTTCAATGTTTGCGGTTTTAAATGTCTACTCAATTTATTGATTTAGACAATGCTAAAATTCATGAAACACAGTAATACGAACTAATCACACAATACATACATTCCCCCCAAACACTCAGATTCACACAAGATGACAGCTGACGTATAATAGCTTGGTACACCTACCACTTACCATCCTATGCATTAAAATGATCTAACCAATGAAATCTCAATAATCAAACATATTAGGCAAAGTAATGATTATAATTCAATTTTTAATGGAGAGGTACATATATAAAATTAAGAATAATCAGAAAACACAAAATCTACCGACAAATAACGGAAAAAACAAAACAAATACATACCAATGATAAAAAATACACACGAACATGTGATAAACAAATCCGAATTGTTCCCAGGAGTACAAAATCTTACATTGAACCAATAATAATTTATTTCAGTATTTGAACTACATGAAAAATAATAAAGACATATACTCTAACAGTGGCATAGAGAAACTAAAATGCAACTCCAATAAACAATATATTTCACAGACTGGTAGAACATACAAAAAAAAAAATTAACGAACATATACCGAGCAGCAATAACACAAAAGGAAGTTTCCGAATTTCCAGAATATTTAATAGATAACTACCACTAATACACCAGTATTTAGGACAACATGACAATGTTATATAGACTAAATAAGGAACAGAAGAATAACAGTAACTGATGGAAGTAAGGAACTGATGGATGTAACAGAAGAATAACAGTAACTGATGGAAGTAAGGAACTGATGGATGTAACAGAAGAGTAACAGTAACTGATGGAAGTAAGGAACTGATGGATGTAACAGAAGAATAACAGTAACTGATGGAAGTAAGGAACTGATGGATGTAACAGAAGAGTAACAGTAACTGATGGAAGTAAGGAACTGATGGATGTAACAGAAGAATAACAGTAACTGATGGAAGTAAGGAACTGATGGGTGTAACAGAAGAGTAACAGTAACTGATGGAAGTAAGAAACTGATGGATGTAACAGAAGAATAACAGTAACTGATGGAAGTAAAGAACTGATGGGTGTAACAGAAGAGTAACAGTAACTGATGGAAGTAAGGAACTGATGGATGTAACAGAAGAATAACAGTAACTGATGGAAGTAAAGAACTGATGGGTGTAACAGAATATTAACAGTAACTGATGGAAGTAAGGAACTGATGGATGTAATAGAAGAAATAACAGTAACTGATGGAAGTAAAGAACTGATGGGTGTAACAGAAGAATAACAGTAACTGATGGAAGTAAGGAACTGATGGGTGTAACAGAAGAGTAACAGTAACTGATGGAAGTAAGGAACTGATGGATGTAACAGAAGAATAACAGTAACTGATGGAAGTGAGGAACTGATGGATGTAACAGAAGAATAACAGTAACTGATGGAAGTGAGGAACTGATGGATGTAACAGAAGAATAACAGTAACTGATGGAAGTAAGGAACTGATGGATGTAACATAAGAATACGAAATTTATAGGTATCACAAAAATAACCTGGACAATGCCAATTGCCTTTACGACATACTAAATGAACATCAAAATTCAAAAAATCTACAAGAATTCCTCCGCCAAAGTTCAAAACTGATAAGTATCTAACAATTCCTTTTTAAAATCAGTTTTCTAGTCAGTATCATACCTACAGAATGTATTTTGATATTTATTTATGACGTGAACAATAAACGTTCAAGGCTTGTTTTTTGTAGAAATATTAGTGTTATACGACGTCTAGTATGTGATTGTTTATTATCAATTGACTAGCCTGAAGATGCTACCTGTATGCAACGAAATACGCAGCTAAGTGTAATAACAAACAATACTACAACTGTCTACACAAAACCCTATATTTATTATTTATAGGGAAGAGAAAATAGTTATTAGTTATCCGTTTGGAGCCGGGATTATAAAATGTGCATTGATCACGACCACATATAACACCTCCACACACTCAAACAAGCTGTATTGATGAAATTGTGTAAGCACTTTTATTTTTGCAATACTCAGACAATTTCGTACAAAAAAAGTTTCACAATTCCGGTAGATTTTATAAACTATTTAAACTTTATAGTATTTAATGAGGAATTATTTCCTTCTAGTAACAAAAAGCTTAGTAGTATTTCGAAAAAATTTCGAAAGATATCAGATTTTTTTCTATTAACCTAACCTATCCTTTCCTCGTGGAGGGATGGGTTGAAAGGAATAGTTTAAAATTGGAAAAAAAGGGTTGAACAACAACTCAATAATCACCTGGCCTATTAAAATACTTTAAAATATTATGCAAGTTCTTTTCCATAAATATTCATAAAGCGTTGTGGCTGATCAAAATAGTTGAGAATTGCAGGTGACCAGTTTTGGGTTATTTATTGAGTAAAATTGACTAAGGTAATATTTTGGCAACAAACAAACTGATAAATCGTTTCTATATCTTCATTAAGGGACTACATATTTCCTTACATATTGTTAAAATAAAATTCTCACTTGATTCTAGACTATGATGATAATAGTACCCCCCAGAATTATCGCACAAATTTCAACCGATTTATTAATTTAATCAAACAAAATCAAAAAATAATTTACTCTCAATCCATGATTTTTAGGGAGATGTGGATTATTAAGTTTGGGTCCTTAAAGTGCCTACATTTTAACAAAATCTTTAAAGTTTAATTTCAAAAAATATGTTAATGAAAGTGAAGTATTATCGCAAGCTACCACACAATTATCGTAACAGAAAAAGTAAAAATAAAAACGCCTCGAAATAAAACCAAAATACGGTTACATACTAGACTCGGTAAACATTTGTTTAATCATTTTGTTTGTAGAGCAATCCACAAATGATACATACATATGTAATTTCAAAAACCACATTTTAGGACTCTCTGAACCTGAAAACCGACATCTCCATAATCATAGATTTTTCAATTATCAGTAACTTCTCTGTTCTATGTAAATATATGAAAAAAATAAAAATAATAACAGTAAGTATAAATAAGATTGAAACAATTAGTTTTCCAACAAGAGTCTGCTCAGGCAAAGTCCACATGAATTATTTGCTATTGTGTATTAATGGAAAACTGTGTATGCAATAATTCAGCATAATTCTATAGAACTCCACAGGCGAGCTTCCAATGAAATATACAGTAAACATATTGGGTGACAACATTAATCCATTTAGCAGACACATAGCGCATTACGTAATATAAACAAAATAAAGGCAAATTAGTTGATCTTATTAATATAATTCGTAATAACACATGAATATCGATTTACAAATGAATAGTACATTCACGTTTATTATAGAGAAATTTTTTTTTACGAGTTAAAAAATCGATTTTGAATTTTTCATAAAAATATCATATTGAGGTAGGCCTACACTGATCCAAGAAAATGGTCTTTGGAATGATATCTGTCGGTCGCCTACGTAATGCTTAGGAACACAAATGAGTGAATGGAATTTCTTAACTTTGGTATTCGAATGTATTGTGGTTGTGGACAATTTTTTTTGCGATAACTCAGTATTTGGAGGTAACGCTTAAAACGAAAAATTTCAGTTTTGTAAAAATAGACTTTAACGATTTTGATCAATTTGTGATGCCCCTCATCACATGCAACATAAGTTGCATACCTTTGCGTAGGAGGCGTTTTGCCGTTTCGATAATGGAGTGCTGTCCCCACTACCGTGAACCAAGTCCAAACTGATAGCAGCAAGCGGACTCATTGCGCACAGATTTCGTGAAAACAAGTGTGTTTAGCTCTCAGCGAAACGAGTATTTTATTAGTGGGCTAAATTCACAGAAATGAGTGGCTGTAGTTTTTTTTGGAAATGGGTCGGACGACCCTTTGGCAGTTTGAAGCCCTCACGCACCCCTAATAAATTATAAGATGGTAAATTAAATCAAAATGGTCAATAGGTCTTCAATGTTGAAGGACATGTGCAATAACCTTAGTGCCCAAATATATTTTCACGTAATCAAATTTAGTAATATTAATTAATTAAAAATTAATAATAGAATTTAAACTTGTCGAAAATGGCTGTTCAGATGAGACAATTAAAGGCATGTATGCGAAATGTGGGGAGTTGAATCTAGAAAACGACAGTTCCAACTACGCCGCTTCAGGCAACATCACGAGTGTGTCACAATTTTTTTAAAAACATCTAAGGAGAAAAAAAAGTTGTTTCAGGAATTTATTAAAAATATGAACATTTTACTCTCACTTAGAAAAGCAGTTTTGTAAAACTATTTCATTATCTGTAATAGTTGAAAGTTTTCTGTAAAGTCGAAGGTCAACTTATTTCTGTTTCACTCACTCTAATATCTGTTGCAGACTTTCTGAAATCTAACTTTCTAGATTTAGTTAGTCTCTGATCATCTGTTCAATGCTAAACTATTAGTCTACGTGAGATCAAAACAAAAAGTGTTTTACAAATTAAACTGTAAGTGACTCAAAGGAGCATACATATAATACAGTGACTCAACTAATTAATTAAAAAAAAAAAAATGTTAATTCTTTAAATGAATTAAACAAACAAATCGCTAATGAATTCTAGGTATTTAACAAATTTGGTCACCTAGTTAGGCCTAATCGGTTGTTCTTAAAAATCGGGTAAAGCAAAACTAAAACTAAAATTACATACTACCTATGATAAAATTTGAGATTATAAATGATTTTAGAAGTTATTAATTATTTTAACAATGTATGTGAAACATAACTAATTTTAACTAAAACATGAGCACTTAATCTTAATCTGGGTAGATCTGTTTAATCCTGACTTTTATCTGTTGTCTCACGAAATTAATTCAGAATTGTTTTCAAATTATATTTTTAACTTATTATTTTTACACTTTTATTGTTTAAAAATTTATTTCTTGAATGTTCATTAAATTTTTTGTTTGAAATAAGAAAATAATAATCTAATTCTTTTTATTGAATAAGCTAACATTGAGAGTCAGTTTAAGACTGTTTAATAATATCTAAATTTTACTTTTAACAGTTTATACTGGTTTCAAGAATGGAATAAATTAAAAGAAGTCGACTTTATCATCCGATTTAAAAAAACTGAAGCTAACATATTATATATAATTCAATTATATTAAAATTAAAACAAAAGGTAATTATAAGCACTATTAAATAATAAAAAATATTCGAGAGGGTGAATCTAAAATTAAAATTTTTTATATACCATTTAAATGGTGGTGTAAGTTAGGCTAAATTTAAGGCTATCTTCAAAATCAGCCTTACACAAATTGAAAAAAATTTCAAACATATTAAAAAATACCAAATAATATATACTTTTTTGAATGTCCAAGATAAATTTTCTTTGAATGGCTAATCTATTTAATTAAATTTATATTGTAAATAAATTTGTTATATGTTAAAATGGCACCTTAATTAAATCTTTCTTTTTAATCAAAAACAAAATAAATCATTATAAAATAATAGTCTACAGAATTGTCACGATAAAAAACATATGCGTTGTTAAAATAAATTTTAATTATTTGTTATATATTGATCACTGTTGTAATTAGCTCCTCAACCTAGAGAAATGTATGGATTCTCAAATCCATACTTTGTATGTTGCAGTTATTTAGAAGGAACAGGTAAGATTTTGTAAGACTTGTTAACATTAAACTAAAATTTAATCACATTGACGTGATCACTTTTTTTTGTGGGGCCTAGTTTGTGCAGCCAGGAGTGCAACATAACAATAAAAAATTATAATAATTTAAAAAAATGCTGAGTTGTTATAAAAATCCTATTTCTCAAAATCGGTTTTAGCGATTTGATAAAACAGTGCCAAAATATCAGGGTTAATGACCCAAACCTGGATAGTAAATCTTACTATTGTGTAAAAATTACGGTTCTGGAATAATTAAAAAAAAAGAAACTAATCTTTGACCACTGTCATAAAAACTCGATTTGGATCAAATACGATTCATATTTAGGACCAGTTTATGGCACAGGTTCAGGCTCTATATAAACATGAAAATAGTTTGTAAAAATTAAGATTAATATTCTCTTTTTTTTACATTAACTTTCGAATTGACATTTTTGTGTAGATACCGGTGTATATTTTAGTTTGGTTATATTTTTCTTTTGTTAATGAGTGTAAGAGAAAGTTTGTGGAATGTTGTTTCTACGTAATTAAATGTACAATATGCGTGTGGAAATAATATATTCACATATGTAGAAACTACTTTTACTAATACTACAAAACCAGCTGAATTGTATTTGTACATTTAGATTCCATACAATCGAATCAGACAAGATAAATGAAAATTCATAAATAACAGGATCTGAAGAATGAGAAAATGTCTGTTTGCAAGAGTTCAATCCTTCCCTTGTCGATAACAATCCGAGAAAGAAAAAGGAACTTCCAACTTGGTTCTCAGGGAGACCATAAATATTGCCAAAGCAGACAGCCCTAGCTCTGTAAGTACAAAATACAATACTTACACGTGCACATAGAATCCACTCAGGAGATAAAATGTTGTTTCTTCAGAACACAAACATATTCTAACATCATATTAGGCAAATTGTATTTATTGTGTATGTGTGTTGTGTTGTTGGTAGAAATAAATAAAACACTTAAACACATATTTAGAACACTATCACTTTGTCACATAATCGTGTTAAAGAGAAATTGATGTGATTTTGTCAAAAACTCGTGGTTGAATATTTTACCCCGAAATATTCGATTTAATATAACATTGTCTCCAAAAAGTTTTTGGAATATAGTACGTCAGTCATCTGTCTGTTGTCCTTGAGTTTACTGATTTTAATAAAAAGTAAAAAGAGATTTAATTAGAAAATAACAGCCATAATACCCAGAGCCGAAATTCCACTTTTCTCAAATTCGGCTCCCATGATTTTGATAAAATTTCCCTAAAATGTAACGTTTAAGAACCCAATAAAAATGTATTGGTCGCTACCTTTCCAAACTGTGGGCTCCAAAGAATTCAGTTAAAAAAGTAAAAAACCGTCGTTAAAGTTTGAATAAATCAGAAACGTCACAAAACATTTTGATTAAACACCCAAACTAATCTGACATACTTTTTATTGTATTTATAAAAAAATCAATAAAGGCAATTTCTTTAAACTTGAGATTTGAAACATTGCTTTGGTTGGAAATCGTTACAATTCACCAAAATATTATCGAAATGATGTTAAAAGGTGCCTATTTTTATTTAAGAGGTCCCTATTTTATCGATACATTCGAAATGGGAATTTTTGGTTAGATATGTTTAGTATGGGCTCGTTGAGACTTCATATTAGTAATTTTTGAAATATTATTTAGGAATCCTAAATTTTTAAAACTTGTGATTTCACACACTGATTAGGTTTGAAAATCTTTACACTTCATCAACATTTCATCGAAATAGCTTTAACCAATTATGAGATATTAGAAAGTTTAAATGTTTATGGTTTATTCCCCCTTTTTTAATAAAAACTTCCGGAATAGCAATATTTTTTTCAGATACGTTTTGTTTGGGCCATACAGACTACATATTAGCAATTCCTTTGCAAATTATTCAATAATTCTAATTTTTCTTAAATTTTGATTTGACACACTGATTTGGTTTGGAGTTCTTTATAGAATTTGTTAAAAATGTAGATTTAGATATGGAAAAACTCATGACTTAAGTGTGTGTAAGGCTACCTTAAAAATTGTAACATAACAAGGGTACTGTGGAGTAGAATGCACCATCTAGGCTGGTTATTAAAATATGTTATTAGAAACCTTAAAATAGAGATTCTAGTTAGACTCATGGTAACACCGACACTCAAGACTATCAAATGGTCACCATCCCATTTTTTTTAGTAATTAAACACCAATTTTGGTTGCCTTTGTATAGTAAAAGTAAAAGTTAGAAAATAAGTACCAAACCTTTGACTAATTTTGTAATGGTAATAAATATAGATTTAGACATTCATAATACTTCGTTGGTTTGTTAGTCTTCCCTTTTGTTAGGTTAGATTGGGATAGGTTAGGTTAGATTATCAAAATTAGTTTCCTATTTGGAGAAGGGGATGGTGATGCAGAGACTATGGAACACTTTAAAAAGTCTCATAGAAGTACGAATAAATATGACAAAAAATATTTTATTACGGCCTTATCCAAAATCATTTTAAAATTGCTATATAATTACCGTATTGGCTTATCTAACACTTTAAAAATTAATATTTTAATGTTTGTAAATGAGTAGAAGGTTTTTAGTTAGTAGGTATAGTAAATAAAATATTACCTGCGTCATTTTTTATACTCCTCGGGTCTCCAATAAAATAGGCGGCCTGTTAAATATTCAAATTTGGTATCGTACTTTTTTGGAAAAATAATATTTGGATTTAAAATAAAAAATTAGGGTAATGTAACTTCCTGGGTAAATATCAGTTAAGTTTTTGCTGTAGTAGTTACTCATTATTCTCATTAGAGTTGATTTTGAAGTAAATTGGATTTTTAAAGTATTTGAACGGCCGTCATTTTAGCGACACTAAGTTTGAGCAGTTATATTCTAATTTGAAAGTTTTGAAACGTTATCTAAAAACACAATTTTTGGTGTGGTAGTAAGTATGTATTTAACCTCTCCCTGGACTTTTGGTACGTACGTTTGTGTATTATGCTTTCTATAAAAAAAATGTTAAATTGTTTAATTTGATTCATTTTTCTCAACAAAAAGGATTAACAAGCACGATAAATAAAAAATGAGCAATACAGTCATTTTAATAAAACAATTGATTAACCACAATATAAAATGATACTTAAATTAATAAATTTCTAACTTAACAAATATGATCTTTTACTTACTCATTTTAGCAAATGTCACACGACAGTACATTTTCATTTAATCTTCATAATTTCAATGATTATTGAAGAATTAATTGGAGGAATCAATAGTCTCATTCATTCATTTGGCGATTTTCCACAAATGTACATTCCTTTTGATAGTTTTACTTAGGTGTCCTTTTTTGTTCCTTCCTGAAACATTTAAAAAGTTTGTTGAAATATGTGAATTTTATTTATTTTATGTAAATATAAAGAACTTCAACAATGTTTTTACATAGAGGTCTATTGTAGTTATATTTTCAAAACCACTTGAAAATTATAAAATATTTATGAGATATATATATGCGAGTGGTATATATATATATATATATATAGTATTTTAATCAGTCACTGCATCTAATAGCAACTAACAAAATAACTTGCATAAAAATAGAAACAAAAAACATAGAGTGAATTGAAAAAGTCGACGAGAAGTCACAAGAACAAACATAAATCATTATAAAGTATAATTCAGTTGCTGTCCGTCAGCGAAAACGTATATAACTGATAATAATTACAGTGAAAATGAATATTTTGTTCTGATGTAAGACAATTCGTTGGTAATGAAAAGAACGGTGCATTGGTTTTATATATTCAGTTCAATTCTTGTTTGTGTTTAACAAATTTGTAGATTGAAATTTACAACATTAGATTTTTATAGAATAGGTTTGGTACATGACAGTTTAATTTTTTCAAAAATATAAAATAAATACTAAGTTTTCATCCACAGTATTAAAAACAACGCTCTTTAATTATTTTTGGTTAACAAATTAAAAAAGACACAATTAAGCACTCGTAAATATTTGTAAAGGAAGAAGAAATTTAATCTGGTTAATTTAAATAAATTGATTTTAATAGCAACTTAATATATATATATATATATATATATATATATATATATTCAGAAATGAAAAATCGGCTTCATGGTTAGTTACAGGACTATCAGTAACCAGAATGGTAATTTATTTTCTTATTTCAGAAAAACATTCACTTTTAAACATTTATTTCGCACCAATATTTAAGCAAAAATCACTAAAATGCTACTTTTACACCATAGCAGAATTAATTAATTTATTCTTAAAATTAGGCTATAATTTAATACATCCATTTTGTAAATATTAAAGCCAAACAGGTAGATAGACAGACAGACAGGCAGACAAACATAGTGCATCTTTTCGTGTTTAGTATGGAGTCTCACACGATCGAAAATATTTTAATAAAGTTTTACACTAATATATTTTTATAGTTAATTCAGGTCAATTAATTTTTTGTACTTTCTTGTATATTCATAGTATAGGGAAAATTAAATGACGGGTCGAAAATAATACGTCTTGAGTTTTTCATAAAAATATCAGTTTCAAGGTCTCACGAGCTCCAAAATTGGATTTTCGGAACGTTGTCTATCATCCATGCTAAAATGTACAACCATTGGACTTATCCTTTGGATGTATTATTAAGTCTTATTTTGGTCACATGGAGATGAGTTTTTCTTCTTGATAATTGAAACTGTGGCGGTAGCTACCATTAATTAAAAACTCCAAGTTATGATTTTCCCAAAATCAGCTTATAAAGATATGTTTGAGAAATTTTGCTAAAATATAGCTCTAAACACTATGTCATCACCCTTTTTCGGGAGATATCGGTACAAAAACTGTTGGTAATATTATTCTGTTTTAGTACAGAATATGGTTTTTTCGTTGGGTATGAGAGAAAGTATAACATTTTGAACTGCGCAATTTAGGATTGTAGAATTGCCAAATATTAAAACTAAACTTGAAAAATAGTTTTGCTTAAGATTTTATTTCTGTTTCTAGGAAAGTGTACCTTAAGCAGGCATTCGTGTTAAGTATCTGAATAACAATTTCTTTGTGAATTGTTAAGATTTTTATGGTTTTGTTCCTTTTTATTGAAAAATTAAGATAGTAATTTCCAGCGACATTAGTAATTTCTATAGTTATAATATACAATATATATAGTGACAATTTTACAAACAAATTAGTTTATTGCGAAATTAATAATTGTAGTATTTACATGATTGTTACAGAATCACTAAAAACACTTTATAATATTTTAAAAAGACATGCAATTTTTATTTAGGTTGATTCAATGAGAAGGGAAGGAAAATTTGCGGGGGAGAGAGATCAAACTTTGAGTTTTCTTATTTACAAATGTTGAATAAATTAAACAACGTTAAATCCAACAGCAAATTTTGAATTTAGGTTAGTTTAATCAATAAAATATTTGTATAAGTCTTTAACAATGTGTATAGTATTGACATTGCAGAGCCTTTAATGAATGTAGCGCATAGGCGCATGCGTCATTGAACAGAGCGTCGGCGATGCTTTTTGAGTTTAGTGTTCCGGCAAACCCAGTCGCGTGAGTTTGATATCGCGGCTACATACAGAATGTTTCGACCAATACGCGTGAAGTATAGATCGATTGTTTTTGTAAAAAAGAAGAACAATTGTGAATTAAAAAATAATGATCTGTCAATTTAATAAATAATTAATATTTTATAAAATTTATGACAAGTCAAAATAAATTTGTACAGGTGGTAAAAATATATTTTGTTTTATACGTGTGATATTATCGTTAGTATGTTTCGAATATTTGTATGTAAATTTCATGTGTAATACAATTTTTCATCATCAGCAGTGTTTAACGAACAGAAATAAATTCAAAATTGATGGTAAAGTTTTAATTCTAAATGACTTTTTGCTGTAATAAATTTTTAACAAGAATATAAAAGCAAAAAGGATTTTGTATTTCCTTAGAAATAGGATAGTAAATATATAACACTTCGTACTTGAATACAATCAAATTTAAAAATGAACTGTGGTGTTTGTTTTTTATACTTTATAAAATGAGTGATAATAAATTTTGAGTGAAAAAAATTGCGTAGTTTGAAACAGTTTCACATGTAATTTGAGTGATGATTTTTAAACTTTTATAAATCTTCGTATATAAAATTTTAATTTTTCAAAATATAAATTTATTTTTTGTTTGCTAATATTGTGAAAACAAAGCAAGAGTAAGGAGTTATGAACTAGAATGAACAGTTCTTTAGAGTATGGTAATTGGAGTGTAAACGAGACAATTGATACAGAATGGAATTTATGGTTTTCTATGGTACAAGAACGAGCAGTATTAGCAGCAGTTCTTTTAGTGTTCTCTTTAGCAACGGTTTTTGGTAATACTCTTGTAATGGTAGCTGTGATTAAAGAACGTTATCTTCACACTGCTACTAACTATTTCATCACATCTTTGGCCTTAGCAGATTGCTTAGTTGGTTTAGTAGTTATGCCTTTCAGCGCTATGTACGAAGTTCTTCAACACAACTGGTTTTTCGGCATCAACTGGTGCGACGTTTGGAGATCATTGGATGTACTTTTTAGCACAGCTTCGATCCTCAATCTATGCGTTATATCTTTGGATAGATATTGGGCGATAACCGATCCTTTTACTTATCCTACAAGAATGAGCAGGACTAGGGCTTGTTTACTGATAGCTGCAGTTTGGGTTTGTTCCGGAGCGATTTCATTCCCCGCGATCGTCTGGTGGCGTGCTGTCAGAACTGAAGATCCACCTCCTTACAAGTGTCCTTTCACAGATAGTCTAGGTTACTTAATATTTTCATCTACAATTTCGTTTTACCTTCCTTTATTTGTTATGGTGTTTACGTATTATAAAATATATCGCGCGGCTGTAATACAAACTAGATCTCTGAAATTGGGTACAAAACAAGTGATAATGGCGTCGGGAGAAATGGAGTTGACATTGAGGATACATCGCGGCGGTGGTGCTTCGGAAGGTCGACATTTGTATCACACAACTACAATAAACTCTAATCCTTCTGATTATGTTCCAGAAATAGACAGACCTCTTACACCTCACAACGGTTTGTCAAGACAATCGTCTTCACGTATGTTACACAACAAACATTACGGGAAAAACTTTTCACTTAGCAGAAAGTTGTCTAAATTTGCAAAAGAGAAAAAGGCTGCAAAGACGTTGGGTATTGTGATGGGGGTATTTATAGTGTGTTGGTTACCGTTTTTCGTAGTGAATCTTCTGTCAGGGTTCTGTATTCATTGCATCTGGCAGGAAGAGTTAGTGTCTGCCATAGTTACGTGGTTAGGCTGGATCAACTCTGGGATGAATCCTGTCATCTACGCGTGTTGGAGCAAAGACTTTAGAAGGTAAAGAAAATACTGTACAACAAATATATTGTTCTCGAGTAGGTATATGTTATTTAAAAATTTATTAAAATTTATTCATATTTTTCAAATGTTTAATATTTCTATATCAATGGGTTTATGTAGGTGCTAGATAAGAAGGATATATATAAATTCCCGCTTACCAAGACTGTTGTTTTGAAATTGTACGACCATTTTTCCATTTATATTTGAAATCTAGGAATAAAAAATTCTAAATTAGTTTAAATGTAAACTTGTACTTATTATTGTGTTATTTAGAGATATTTTTATTTTTATTGTTATATTATAACTTATATTTTAAGGTTTGTTTTCCTGTTATGTTTTATCGTATAAAACTTTGAGACAGATTTAAACCTAGGAAAAATTAACTAGCTATTTACGACATTTGGGTAAAGAATTATTATTAAAAAAATATTTATAGGGTAGCAGACCAAATTTTTAACTTAACCTACCTATTTTTTTGGTCAACGACTTTCCATTTGTTTGTGTTGAGAATACTCACCAAATGTGAGTAAAAAAAAAAATAAATAAATAAAAATAAACACTTACATAATATAGAGTTTACTAATACATATAAATAAATATATGTGTAAATATGCGCGTTATATATACAACCGGAAAAATGATACCTAAATTCTCCAGTAGGTAGGATCGGTGGACATTTCATGATTGCAGGACGTCAGTGATCCACGAGAAATATTGCAATAGCTAGGTTTTTATGTTAAAAATTTGCTATGAAATAAAAAAAAAGTAGCTATAGAAATTAAAAAATACCTTGTTTATACGTTACAAAATGACGTTAATTTTTGTAGTTTCTAATAAAATTTACATAAATAAGATATTTTTCCTAATTTATAAACGATTAATAAATTCGTGAAAGTTGATTTTATGTTGTATTAAAAATTAAACATTGTTATGTTACATTATTATTTAAAACATAATCTTAGGAATTAATTTGTAAAACCCTATTACGATTTTATTGCTATTTAAGTTGCAGCAATTTTGAAACCGTAAATTAGGAGACGAGTTAATTTAAATATTATTTATCTTCTTTTAAATTTTTGTAAGTGTTATCGAAAATAAAATTATTTATAATGAAATTAAATTACCAACTGTAAATAAATGATTCTTCATTCTAATTTTAAAAACTTTCAAAACTATTTTTAGTTTAGTGTTTGTTACGGATTATCAAAGAGTTAACCCAAAATTTAAATGTAACTCAATGAATTTATATTATATTTTTCCTTTATTATAACTAAAAATGACACGTTGTATATTTTAGTTATATATATATATAAAATATAAAAGTAGTGCATAACGAAAACAGGTAAACGGAAGTCTTGTATATTTGGATATTTAAATCAGTAGAAGCTGTGATAAATATATATATATATATATATATATATATATATATATATATATATAGAACTAATTAAAATATGTTTATAAATAACTACTATAAATATCTATATATTTAAAAAAAGAACTGAAATTGACTTTGCTGCTATTTCGAAACTTATTAATGGAATTTACTGGTAATTAAATTTAACTGTGGTTTTATAAGATATAATTTTTCAAAAACTTGGCAAGACTTATAGATATAATATTCAGGTACACATGATTTTTAGTAAATTTTATTTTCAAAATCCCTAAACAATATTATCATTCATTTATAAAACTTATTTGTGTACCAAATAAAATAAAATACAAAATACTTCATCTTATGATTTATTACGGGTTTTGTAAAAAAGCACAAATGAAGAATAATGATTGGATAATTAATAATTTATTTATATTACACAAAACAATAATAAACTTCCCTAACGTTCGACTTATATAAAAATCAGCCAACAATGACACATTAGCTGCAAACCGATTTTATTTTTTTTCCTGGTGCACCTATCTTTTCTAAACCATAATAATATTAAATATTTTGTAAATTTGGGTGGATATCGGACTGCTAGATGTGAAAATCTCCAAAATTAAATTAAACCTTTGATTTTACCACATATTCTTCAACAAGTCATTTTAGAAACCAATTTTTGTGACAAATGAAAATTATTTATAAATTAGCTACAATTAGAAACGATACCCATTCATGTATAGTACTAATTTGAAAGATGCCCCATCCCAAAGTGTTATACAAATAATGATTTCATTCTACCATGAATGAGATTGGCTGCAATAATGAATTAGCTAACAAATATTGCACAATTATAAAGTATTCATGCAGTCTATATAGCTTACAGCAAATCTCATTAACATTGCCTTTTTTACTTTCTCTCATGTCTAAATATGTAGTGTAGATATTATACCATGTAATGGGTAAAAATTATGATTTTTAGGTGTTCGTGGAAACCAAAAAGTGATTTTTGAAATGATGTGTGTCTGTCTATGAAATATTCTACTCTATATACTAGTGAACAGCTTTTGATTAAAAGTTTTAAGCTTAATTTTATATTCTATCTTAATTTAATCTTAACAAAATATGGGAGTAGCTGCCATAAGACATTCAAAATCAGATTTATAAATTTTGATATTATTTTGTAAAAAATTTTTTAAAAAACCCAAAGAAAGAATATCGGTTCGCATTAAAAAAATGCCGATTTAGGAATTATCCGTTAAAAATCAGAAATTAACTGTGGGGCTGTGACGTAAATGTTCCAATATCTCATGGTTGGTACACGCTATTAAGACAGATTTTATAGATATGAAAAGTCATAATTGCCAATGTATATTCCAAAATAAAGGAATTTATGGTTTGCGTTTATTGAAAAAAATAATCTGAAAATAATCGTAACCGCTATCGAGTAGTCAACAAAATGTAGTTAATGTTTCTTGAAATTAGTTGAAATTCTAACTTTCTTTGGTTTGAGTTGTAATTTTCTCATTTCATGGAAATACTTTGAGTTAATTTAGATATTTAAACTTTATGACTGTGTAAATTGTTAATTTTCATCTTAAAACCATAACTCCCGAACCTGAGAATTGTGGATAAATGGAGATTAATATTTTTTGTTTGCGCTTTATATTTCTAAGTTATATGAAAATCGTTAGAGATAATTTTCGAGAAAAACGGATAATTTAATTGTATTTTAAGGTAGCTTATCCGTTTAAATGTATATACTATTTGTATAGTTATTTCAATTCAGTTTTAAAATTTGTAGTGTTTCATGCATTTGTTGTATATGGATAAATTAAAATGATGGGCTAAACAAAAAGTTGAGTTTTTCACAGAAATATCCGTTTTGAGGTTTTTGAAATGATGTCTATTGTCTGTTGCCCGTGAAACTTTCTATATATTTTTATGTGAGCATATTTTGGCCATATCTGGAGGACTCAACGATTTTGATAAAATTATGCTAAACCCAAGTCTTAAATCAAACAAATTGTCGCCATCTTTAAAAAAGGTCTTTTCTGTGATTATCTGAAAAAAAACCGTCTATGATCATGTTATAAAACGATTAATTTCTTTAAATCGGGTCTATTGATTTCGTTCAAATTAAAATTGCAAAATCAGAAGTAAATTTAAATTACGTTTTAGGAGTAACTGGGAAAAAACGTAAATGAACTTAAACAGCCAATACATTGGATGATATTATGGTACAAGAGAGACAAGCTTAAGCTCTGTTCAAATATGTAAATATTATTAAATAATCAGGAAAAGTTGATAAGGAGGTAATTTTATTTACATCTTGTCTCTTTTAAGAAATACACGAGAAAAAATTCAGTAAGAATGAAAATTACATTTTCTTACATGAGGGCGTGAAATACACTTAGCGGTTCGCAAACGCGATTGCCTAAATTCAGCTTTATGTAATTTATTTAACTTGTGAATGTTTGCATACTGTGCGAGAAAAGGTACTTTTCTATCCACACCGAGCAAGGAAAAGTAAACCAATCAGCTGATCGTTACATTAACTGATGAGCGTTTTGAAAATTGTAATTGTTGCATAACTTAAAAATAAAATTAACAATACTAAAATAGTTATAAAAGTGTGGTACTCTTATTAAAACTGTAACTGTATGAAAACTATGTGTGGAGAGTATCTTTATCGCCCGCCCGCCTTCGGCAAAGCTAAAGTATGCACGCTTTAACTATTTGTTCATAAATAAATATTTTTTACTTTGTAACGTATAAGTAGTATTAAGTCACTTTTTGAAAATGGTGTAGAACATTATTTTACGTTAGTACTGAATTTATTTTTGTTTATGGATGTGGAAAAAAATATTAAAAATAGAAATTAATCTCGTTTGAAGCGCTTAGAATTTCATGTAGTTTTTCTTTCATAATTAGTTTCAGTTAATATTGAAATCAAATAAATTCGAACTAATTTTATCAGTACGTCTGGATAACATTTAAAAATTTTCTTTGAGTCATGATTAGACTCTGATTGACTTCTTCACATTTTATGATTTTTGTTCATTTTTTGATACGGCTCTGTTGTGCTTCGTATTCATCAGTAGAATTTTTACGCAAAGTATCGTAATAATACCAACTACCATAATAATGTGGGGAAGTAAAAACATATTGTACTGTTTGATCGAATAACTTTACATCTTTGACGACCATAATTAAGAATTAGAAAAAGAATATTTTTTGTTCTTGGTGTTTAAAGGCGAAAAACGTCCCCGCATCATCGCCTAATAAAAAAAACAGAAGAAAATAAAGACCAACATTGTCTTATAATATTCAAAAACCGTCAGACTCGGAAGAAAACAAAAATTGATTAAGAAAGACCTGAATGAATAGAAAGGGTGATAACTCAAGACTACACGACATAAAGTGTAGGATCTAACTAGGGTTCCTCAGGATTGCCAAGCTCTTACTCACAATAATGAGCCCTTGAGGGTACATAAAAACAAACTTTTATTTTAATTAAATAGGTTTACAATCATCAAGAAATGTGTTGTGATAAAAAATGATGTAAAATTTACGATAAACATCTTTCGTGTATCTAATTACTTAACTTCAATGTGATTTTATAGTTTGTTGTTATTTTTAAATTGTATTATAGTTCCTCTTTAGTTTGTGTTATTGAATATCCTGTTAATAAATTTATACAATTATTTGAAATGGTAACTACTATTACAATATTTCAACATTATAAAACCAATCACAAATTTTCTTCTAAAGGACGACGATTTTATATTTTCAAAATATACCATATCTGGATTTTGAAAGAATAATTAAATTTATTATAGAAATACTAATTGATTTATAAATTCATTTATATAAGAGATATTACTAAAGTCCCCCTTTTACGTTTTGAAATAACGAATACGAAAAACGCTCATTTGGAAAATATGGTTCAACTATAGAAATTTTGTGTGTGTATATTTACAATATTTCGCGACCATTAACTTACGTCCATTTAATTTATGTTTTACTATTAAAATGGTTCCTTATAAAATGACATTGACACTAATAAGACCTCACTCAGTAATCAGGTTTAGACTTCTGGTTTTCTATGTCGAATACGTTTTTCAATGAGAAACTTTTTATAAAATATCATTTAAACGACCACACACTTAAAAAAAAAAAGTGTATTTCAAGGTGGGCCATGGAATGTTTATAGGTATTTGTTCTCAGACTACTTTTGTTAATGATTCTATTTAGTAATAAAGCTCCTTTCAAACGTAAGTAACAAATTGGAGTTCTCTAAATGTTCATACAGCTTTTTTAATAAAGGCGACTTCCAATTTTGGTAATGTTTCTCTTCTAATTATATCTTTTAAAATAATAGGGGTTAACATTTAAAATATTTTAATGGGGGAGGAAGGTTATACCCCAAAAAACTTAATTTCAAGAGCTATAGTAAACTTGGTCTATGCTAAAAGTTATGCTCTGTAATTTTAGTAAGTTTCGCAAAATAGTGTTTTTTTAGATTGGTGGAGAGACAAACTTATGATTTTTATTTGTAAATTAACATTAAGTTGTTAATAAAATTTAATTATTGCATTTAGAACATTATATATTCTTAAACTAATCCTTGACCTTCAATTATTCGACTTGTTTAAAAATTAACCCTAACGGAGAACAGTTACGTTTATGAAAAAAAAGTCTTAAAATTACATTATATATCCGAAATCAGTATAAAGTGTAAGGATTTTTTAAACAAATTTTCAAGTTTGATTATGGCGGACAAATTTTGAAAATTTGAAAACACACCAAAATATCACGTAAAAGTAAGGGGAGTTCGTTATTGAAAGTAAGCTGTCAGATATTTTATGTAGTTAAAAAAGTTACAATGGTATTGATTCACTTTAGGTAAGACACCCGATATATGTTTCTTTTTATATTGTCAATAAACACAAATAGTATTTTAAATATTTCAAGATGAAGGCTACTATCTATTTTCCATCTACTAAAATCATGGTTTTCAGCATTGTCTATGTAATATGCAAATTGAACTTGCAGTTTCTTATCTTATTAAAAATAAGAAGAAAAAAAAGGTTTAATTTTGCAAATATTCCACGATTAAATCAACGTTAAAACAATAATTAGGTAAACTTTTTTTGCTCAAAGTAATTAGTATAATTTGAACATTGTATACCACATAATAAGACCTGTAAATAGGCAGACATATATAACGCTTTCGTATATAAATCATTCATTTAGCATCATAATTTTGTTGTATTTTAATGTTAATTCTTTTAATTTAAGTTTTATATGTAACTGTGTTCGTGATTAACTCAAACTCTCATTATAATAATTGTTATAAATTACTCCATTTTCATGATACTATATGGAAGTATATGCACTGCACTTGTTTTCCTTAACATGGATATATTACTTGTTATATGAATATAAATTTTTTTAAAAACAGTTGTTGTTGACGAGTTTCGTGTAGATCTCATCTTCGGAAGCATAGGAGGTGAACTTTGAAAACTACTATAAAAATGAAGATTAGGATACAAGTCTATATAAGATTTATGTTTCTGATAATGGGATCAATCTGAAAAGATTTAAGTTATATGAAGTAGATAGAACAAAAACTGGAACACGAGACTCACAAAAAAATATGTTTACCCAATCAAACGCGTTTCAACGATAAAGTCGCCATCCTCAGTGATACATGAGCTACAATAACTAATTTATAACTTAAGGCGATTTAATTGTATATGAGGATGGCGACTTTGTCGTTGAAACGCGTTTGATTCAGTAAACATAATTTTTGGGCGATCTTATGTTCGAATTTTGTTCTATCTAATATAATATTATCTCACAAGTCAAGCTCAATATTTAATTATATTATATATGAAGTAGATAGAGAAGACAAATATACACACATAAAGCTATTCACAAACTTTAAATTACAATAAACACCATTTTGTCAAATTAATCAGCGTTCCAAACACTGTTTTCGAATAACATACTGTGATGTAGCCTACTTAAAATATGCGTGTTTTTCTTAATACATTTCCATAAATGTGTTAAAACAAACACAAACTCTCTGCTCTTTATGATTTACTTGCACAATAAACTACCGTAATGGCACTAAATGACGTTTTACTGCCAAGGAAATAGCACAAGTAAAAACATTTCGTCGTGTTTTATAGATTTTTTACACGTCGAACTCAATACTCAAATCTTTTATAGCTTCTAAATATACTATAAAACAGTGAAGTCATTTTATCAAATGTAAATTTTCACATACCAACTTAATGACAATGTCTGTATACAGAATGATTCAGGGCAATATACAAGTTGTCCTAAAAGTTCCTCCCTCCCTCTAATCTAAACTTAGAACAAGTTAATATACACATATTATATTCTAGGGAAAAAGATGTTAAAATTTGATAAAGGAAGGTATTTTACTGTACCCTACAAAATTATTTTTTTGGGCGTCAATAACAAAATTGTTACCTCCATCTATTAGAATATTATTTTATAGCAACGAACTAATACATAAAAACTACGCTATATGTTGTCCCTTTAAAATAGAAGTCATTAGGTTGAAAAAGATACATATCTAATTTTTCACTGAAGCTTGAAGAGAGTTTAGTTAATAAGGTGGCATTAAATATATAATCTAACGGGAAACCCTTTTGGGGATTGTAGTCCACGTTACAACGTTGCTGGCTAAGACTAAATTGTTAATGATTGTTTTATAATTTAGCCCAGGCTTTTGTAAGTTAAAGCCTTATATGAATATTATTAGCATGGAATTCAATTTTACTTTTCTATCACGGAGGAAAAATATTTGTATTTTTCTGTAAGCTGTCATTATAAAAATATGAGACAACTAATAAGGGATATCCTTTTACAATTTTTGAACGCTCCTAAAAATATAATTTGCTGATTTCATGTATATATATATACTCGTATGTGCAGACGGTCTTAATAAACAAAACATTCCAAAAAGCTACGAGTTTTGTATTGAAACTAAATAATAAAAAAAACTACTTATAAAAGAAGGATTAATATTTCGAGCTACATTTTATAGAAAAGTTGAATGATGTTTTTAATGTGGTTGTAAAAAATATATATAGTCTTTTACATTGCGGTTAAAAATGGCGTCCGGTTGAATTATTGATGCACCATATCTAGAGAGTTACAGGTCATTTAAATCATATTAAAAAGATACTTAATCCATTTTAAAATACTCCATTGCAACTTTATGATGGCAATAAATTTAAATTCCGTTTACTAAAGATTTGTTCGGTAGACACTTATCATCTTTTAACGTTAAACGTCTTATTTTTTGTTGTAATCTGAAGGAAAATTGGACATTTGAATACAAAAAATTAAAAAAGTTGTAATAGTAATAGTAATTATATTATGCTATTTAAATATAATGAAACTAATTATTACTAAAATAGAAATAATATTTAAAAAATATTCTTAAGCATGAAATAATTTCTGGAGACTTTCTAACAACTTTTACTTGATTTCGTAATTGCTTAATTAAATTTTAATTTCATTTAATTTTCAATATTTATTAATAATGATTTAATTATGAATTAAATATTTAAACTAATACTATTTTTGAATTTTATCGGAATTTAATTTAATTTCTTGTTTTTTTATATTTAAACCTGCAAAAGTTTGGAATTATATTTAAATCTGTTCTTTCTTCTAAGAAAATTCAAACAAACATATATAACTATCAATTTACAATCTGTATATTTATACTATACTACATATACCTCCCCCCTCGTGTTACTCTTTTGGTAATGAACTTTGTATCACTAGCGTTGCTAAAGCCAATATTTGCTTAAATACACTGTACCAAAGTTAAATAAGGGCATTTGCAAATAGGAGCATATAAAAGCCAAATATAGGTTAACAAGTTTTGTATATCTTATTTACTGTCATCATAGAAATCGGTTAAGGAACACCTTTGAATATAGGAACAACTTGAAAGTAATGTTTAAGTCGCTATATTATGTTTGCCTGTGAATAGTTTGGAATATGTCACTAATTTTGCCCTACATGTCTTACAGTTCAACAAATAGCGGAACATTACTTAATTATTAAGGAGGTTGTGTTTGGGACTATATAATTAGTATTAAAAAAATCTTAATTTTGGAATTTTTGCACTTTTAATTTATGGCACGTAACGTAAAATTTTGAGTAACGACAATTTTAAACTGTGTAAAATAACAAAACATTATTACGTTGTATGGAAAATTGGTCGTTTTTAAAAGAAGGTTTTACTTCTGAAGGTTTTACTTCTGAAGGTTTTTAAACGAAGAAGAGGAGTATATAAAATATTAAGTAAACCTAATTACATTTCAAATATAAATAATTATATTATAATGTGTTATATTTTTACAGAATTTTTATCAGAATAAAATTGTGGTTTGACAGAAACATATTATGTTTTGTTTGGGCTTTTAGACGCGAGATTTGATAGAAACTTAGATAATTTTTATTTTAAGTAATTTAATACAACTTTTCGAGTATATCCTCGAGATGTGAAAAAATGAAGACCCGAGTTATGCCCAAATATACCCTCATGCAAAATTTGAATTGACGATTGTTAATGTTCATTTTGGTAGTTCAATATACTCCTGAACCATAATTTTGAATCACTTTCTATATTCCACAATGACCATTATACGATTGTCATAAATTACGTCTTTCATAGTAGCTCCATGACAGGTTTTTGGATATTTTTTTTAACGGCTACTCACGAATCGAAATTTTTGGGGAATAGGGACCAAAGTGTTTTGTTTGGGTTTGTGGACGTTAAATTTGATCAAAACTTGAACAATTTGTATTTTTGTCTTATGATAGGTATCCCTAATTTAGATTCATTAAAGAAGATTCCAAATATGGTCAAGACACACAATTTTATAATAAGTCCACTCGTTTCGACAATAATGTACAGAAATAGAAAAAGATATTTACACAAAACGTTTTTGTACTAAATAGAGCTCAAAACGTGTAACCTATGTTTTTTTATTACCTCTCATAGTTCTATTTCCTCTACCTATATATGTGAAGAACCACACAAATCAATAATAGCTCTAAATAATCTGAATTGTTGTTATAATTTAGTCGAATACATGAACCTGTATGTTTTAAGATTGGCTTTCACCATATCTTAATTCAAAAAGGAAATTCGTGTCTTATTGCGTCAAAGTATCAGGGTAAACATCCAATGTTTCTATTAGGTATTTTTTATCGCCTCCTATGAAATTTAAAGCAATACATATTTTGTAGTTTCATATAAAATGATTTCATAAGGTAATAAAGGCTCAATATAAAGGGTCTCATCTGTAAATAAACGAGGTCACAGCTCAGCGGTGGCGTGGAAAATTCTCTCAACCACGACTATCATCGCTTTGATATATCACGGTTATAATCCATAGCTGAAGTTTATATTATGCACGGTTTTGTTTCATTTTTACTAAAGGCTTTATATTATTAATTAACAATTAAAAAAAATTAGGTTAAAACCAACCTACAAGCAGAGATGAACTTTTGATTGATTTTCAATAAACTATATTTGTCGAGAAGAGAGGAGAATTATCCTAATGAAACTGTAATAAAAGAAAATGTACAGTAATTATTTGCTTCAAACAAACGGTGAACAAAGATAATACAACTGTTTTCACAATCACATATACAAACTAAAAACAATCTTGCTCAACATTTAAGAGTCGAGCCTGCCCACTCTGGTTCCATCTTGTAATTTAATCCCACCAGACTAAGAATACGAAAATAAATTACTTCCTTCTAGTGGTTCTTTACTTTTCTGAAATCCATTAATCATTACAGGTAAGCCTAGTTAATTATAAATTATGGAGTTAATTGATTGCTATTTTCACCTTTGTAAAGTTGCCTAAACGAATACTTATTCTTACAAAGTTTCGAATGAAAACTAATTCTGTTAAATATTTTGGCGATGACTTTAGTTTCGACAGAAGTATATTCAATTATAACACTGAGTTTAAAGCGTCTGATAAAATATTTTGTTTTATAAATAGTGAATACTGTAAGAAAATTAATAAATTCGAAATTTAAATACTGTTTATGATAAATTAGTTGTACTAAGATGCAATGAAGCATACCGAACAAATTTGTGTTATAACATCCACGCGGTAATAGCATATGAATTATGGTAAAGCGTTCTTACTAGGTCTCTCGCATTGTTTAGGATGAATCCAAAAACAAAAACTACAAATTCCAATTTAAATAAAAGTTGTTTTATCAATTTAAATAAAATGTAAGTTTAAAAGCCAAACAAAAAGCACTGTTCGCTATTTCTATTAAAAACGGACCTATAAGTATTGCGTAAAATGGTAAAATAAATCATTGGGGAAGTCGTAAATGTTCCAATATCTTACAATCGGGAATTTCAAACAAAATTTTGAGATAAATTTTAACATTGATGGTTAGTAAAAGAAAATTATAGTTAGTTATTTGATGGAGGGGGAGAGGTCACATCCAAAGAGTTAGTCCTTTAGTAAGTCTATCATACCTTTTAGTAGATAAATTTATGGAACTAAGAAACTAACTTTTTTCATATTAGTCCAGAAAATGTTTACGTTTATGCCAAAATTTCTATGTAACTTTTTAACAATAATATACAAGTTTACTCGATTATAATACACACACCTCACTTTTTGAATGTTTGTTTTTTCATCAGAGGATTGTCTGTAGCATTTTGACAAGTTATCTAAACTCACATGTTATTGAAACATTTGCAAGTTTATACCGTTCTTAAATATAGTAGCGTTACACACAGTCCAATAAATAACAGTAAGAGAATCTTGTATATATATATATATATAAGGAAAATAAACTTACTAATATTTGTATCATGTGATAATATATACTATAGTTTGAAGAGCTCCGTTTGTTTGTCTGACTCTCTGATGGTTTATTGATTCCTGCTTAATGATTTGCATGAAAAATATGTTTAAAAATTATAAAAATGTTGTTTTGCTGTAAAAATTATACAAAAATACCTTCAAAAGGTAATATAATATGTTATTCACGATGTTTCTCAAATGATTGCGGCTTTTATTAAATCGGAAAATTAGATTTGAACAAATATCTGTCTTCGCATTAACCACAGAAACATAGATTGAAAACAGCAAAAACTAACATTTTTAGTTTCTCATTTGTTACTTAGATAAACATCAGGTGTTAAACATTATAAATTCAAAACTTGTTAGATTAATCACTTTATATATATAATATTAATAATAAATATTTTGTAAAGTATACCTAACGTTATATTTATAATCCAAAATGTATTTTATTTATTTATTTTTATTTATTATTATTTTTTTTACAATTCCTGATAACACTATAATCAACAATTCATCACTATAATAGTTTTCTAAAGCAAATAAACAAACACAAAGATTGTAACAAACTATTTAACATACAAATATTTATTGTTTATTTCAAAAGATAATTTTTTAGTTCTAGAATAAAAGAGTTACCTTAACTATTCAAAAGCTTTAATCATAATTATGAATACAAATTTCATAGTTGATTTATATATCTAATAGTGGTATTCTTGCATAAATTCTTCGTAAATATAGAAAATAGTACCAGATTTTAACATTGCATTTATGTTACTTTATTTCTATTCATAACTTGAGAGCAAATAACAAATAATAATAATTACTATTTTGTTCTGTTACAAAATAAATTGTTCTTTTACTATAGTAAATCAAATTACAAAAAAACAACAAACAGAAACTAAATGTATTAGTGAGAGAGTAAAATAAACTAACAGAGAGGCAGAGAGGTTTACTTAAAAAGTTGTCGCAAGGTCTTTGCAAAGAGTACATTGTTAAAAAAAAAAAAAAAAACATAAGTATTTGTTTTTTCTCTTACTTGAAGTATATCATATCACAAAAATGTGCCTAAAGTCGAAAGCATTAGTGAAATAATAAATCAAATTAATAGAGAGTCTTAACGATTTATCCCATACTAAATATTCACATAATATTTGCAAATATAACAGTGTTATGGTCTTACACAGTCAGAGTAAACGGTAGATTGTTTTCCCTCTTTCTTTGAGGTAAATTATATCAAAATAAAGCAACTGAAGCTAATTGTATTATTGAAACAGCAATCAAACTAACTGAGAGGCTTATTCTCAGTAAGCCCTTAAATTATCACATGTAGACATTAGTATGGAAAAGTAACTAAAAATGTGCTATTTTATTACCGTCACTCACACTCAGATCACAATAAACAACTTGTTAAAGTAACAACACAATAAAAATAACCAAATCTATTCATTATATAATAATACTTACCTATTTGATTTATTAAAGATTATTGACTTATTTCATTGTTTGGACTGTTATATGGCTTTAGTCTATGCTCATACATTGTGTGTATTTGGCCAAATGTGTTTCCTTTACCCGGTTACATTGCCAGAACAAATAGACATTTATAAATAAACATGTTGTCTTAGACATGTAAGATTTTGTCTGAAAGTCTTTGTAAGAATTACACGGTTCTACAAAACAAAGATTTAAGAGTATTTACTTGAGAAAAAAAAATCATATAACAACAAAGGAAACGAAGTTGAAAATATTAGTGAGATAGTAAAAACTAACATAGAGGTTTAGAGTATTCCTGGTCCGATGTTGCCACAAGGTCTTTACAAGGATTACACGGTTTTACAATATATAGGAGTAATGGGTATTTTGTTTCTCTTTTACTTATATCATATCACAACAAAGTAGTCAAAGCTACTTCACATTGCATTAGTGAAAGAGTAAATAAAAATAACAGATAGGAATACATTATTTCTTGGGACTTTGTTGTTACAAGATATTTTGCAAGGACTTTATTGTTAGTAAATGGTATTTTGTTTCTCTCTTAATAGAAGTAAATGATATCACAATAATAATATTGTAAAAGCTAAAAGCATTAGCGAAAGTGTAAATAAATCAAATTAACAGATATACTTAGAGTATTCATGGGTACGATGTTGTCATAAGGTCTTTACTAGGATCACGCTGTTTTACAATACATAAGAATAAAGAGTGTTGTTCTCTCTTACTTGAAGTAATTAATAACACAAGAAAGCTGTTGAAACTTAAAGTCGGTAAATAAAACTAACAGATATGTTTGCAATATTCTTTCATAAGATTTTTACACAATGTCTTTGTAAGGATTACATGGTTTTGGAAAGGAGAGAGTGGAAGAGTATTTGGTTTTTCTCTAACTTGAAGTAAATAATATCATAAGAATCCAGCTGAAATTGTAAGTATTTGAGAGAATAAAACAAACTAACAGGTAGGATTACAATATTCCTGGGTACGATGTTGTCACAAGGTCTTTGCAAGGATTACATCATTTTGACAAATATAGAGTAAGAGCTTTTTTGTTTTTTTGTCTTATTTGAGGTAATTAAAACAAGCTGATGAGTTTTAGCCTTATTGTTGAGTTATATTTAGCTTGTGTAGTTATAAACTACTAAGTATGTTTACTTAGTTATTGAATTTGAAAATAATGAGTTTGTGACATAAATGTATTTGTTTTTTCATTTAATGATTTAATATAAGTATTGTTTATTCAAAGTGGTTAGATGTTTGCACTAGAAAATGATTCTTGAAGATTTAATAATAAAAAATAAGATATGTTGGTTTATTATTTTTATAGGTAATGAATTTATTGATTAGGTTTCATCTTCATACATTCTAAATATTTTAAATGAATGTTTTCGTACATATAATAAATAACTAAGTTCTTCTTTTGGTTTACTTAAAACTCATAAGAGAGAAATATGTCAATCTAAATGAACTGATTCTCAAGGGTGTTTAAGATCATATCCTTTCGAAATATTTAAATCGAATGCAAATGTATAGTCCGATCTATAAATAGAAAGATAGATTCGTACATCAGTAATTTCCGTTCTGTGGAAAGTCTGCGAAGCATGAACACCCAATTGTGTTTTTATTCACTAAAAATCACACCCTTTTCCGTTAAATTCCTAGTTATGTATCGTGCTAAGAGCCCAGTTGGAATGAGAATATTTAGGAACACTAGTTTTACTCAGCCAGTGCTGTTTATCACCGTTCATGGTGGAACGTGACAAAGGACACAGAGAAAGAACGGTTTGTGTCTGTAGAATATTGGAGCAACCTCGAACACTCATTAAAGAGAGGACTAAAGAAGAAAAAATAAAACTAGCAATGAAAACATCAAACAAATTTTGACACCATTCAATATAAAGAAATATGAATATGATAGCTCAGGACTACATAAAATCACTTGCACAGATTGCCCTACAAGTCAAACTGAACGATAATTTAAAACAAGGTTTAAAGAATATATACAGGAGGTAAAAATAGCAGAACAAAAATCATAAGTCCAAAAGAAATAGATAATACAATACTGTCAATAGAAGATTTAACAAAAAGACAAATACGTCACCATGAGCTTTCATATGATGGAGATAAGCCAGTCTTATGATACAACAGATAAATAGAGGACAATGGATAAATGTACAGTGTTTTATGTATTTATATGTTTAAATTAATGTTTAATTATGTTTGTTATATGTTTGATTGTAAAGTGTATACAATTTTGAATTTTCTAACTACATCTAAAAAAGATGGATTAATGATAACTCTAAAGATGGCGCCACGAATTGTCGAAACGAGTTAGATAATTAAGTGAAAATGATTATGACAGTAAGTAGAATTAGTACAATATTATTATATAACTATTAAGGTTGGTTATTATAAGAACTTTGTAGAGATCGGTAACAAATTGAGTAGGCAAGTACAATTTATATGAAGTTATAATACAACTGATACAACTTTGATAATACAACTGAGTAAAGCTTAGTTTTGTTCAACATAATTATGTAAGTGAAAGATCACTTTTTTTAATAACAAATTTGTAAATCATTTAGGATAAATTAAAAAAAAAGTTGTAACTTTCACTCTATACAGAGATCAAAATTTTTTGTAATTGGAAAAAATCGTAGTTGATATTTCTATAAGTAAATCAGTTTTACAGCTGCGCCTCTTTTTATTAAAGAAATATGTATATTTTCAAACGTGTTGGCTTCTGTCAGATTTATTCCATAATGATTTTATTCTCATTAAAATGACCATTATATCTGAAAATAATCTGATATAAAAATCATAAACATTGGATTATAAAGCATGACAAAAGAAAGTTCTGTGAATAAATTAAATTAAGGTAATTAATTATTTTTACTTATTTTTTATAACATTAAAGAAACAAAAAACTCTTTGATATATTAAAGAGAAATTTTTTAATTATTATAAATTCTGACTTTGAGGGAGACGTAGATTTTAATAAATGTAATACTTTTAACAACTAATTATAAAAACTACATTTCCTTTTTGAAAGTTATCTCAATTGGTTAAAAGTCTAACAAAACTCGTTGTACTTAATGAAATAACATTCCACCTCCTGCATGAAATGCTGTTATTGTATATTACCGGTAACTTGCACATCACAGTTTTATCTCAGAGCATTTACGAGAATATTCGGTTCATTAAAGATAATCTGTAATAAATTAGTCACACACCTTCACATATCCACTTATACAACGTTTTCAATACATTATTAACAGAAAGACATATTAATAATCTCTGAATAAATATTCCTTTTAATCAGTTACAGTTTTTGAAACCCACACAAATAACGGAACTGGAAAAAAAATTGTTTTATTTTTTGAAGCCTGAACACTCAATAGTGTATTTATTCACTACAAATTACACCCTTTTCCGTAACATTTAGGTGAAAATCAATTATTTGTAGGCCTATCAAACGTTTAATTATCTGAACTTTAAGTGCCTGTAATTACTAAACGGCTAAAGATAAAAAATACCCATGAATAAAACAGTCTTAATATATTGTTTTACACCTAAAAAAACATAAAATATATGGTGTTCTATAACAAATTTCAAAGTTGGCCGCCATATTGGAAAATAGCGGTATTTTTTTTTAGCAATTTACATTTTTTTAACTTCATTGAAAAGAAAGGAAGGTTTCCCTTTTAAAGTACTCTATCATATTTATTATTCAAAAGTTAGGTTAGGTTACATTTTAGGTGGGACACCCCGTATATATTTACAAACGCGAGAGATTTTTTAACAATAAAATTCAACTGATTTTTTTTTTTCAAAAATGATATCTATGGTTTTATTCTCCTTAAATATAGTTAATATATCTGAAAATTATCTGATTAAAAAAGTTATAAATATTGCATTATAAAAATCTGTTTAAAGAATTTGATACACTTTTTGTCAAACCCTACACTTAACCTAACAAACCTTATTTTTCGATTTCTATCTCCCAGAAAATTAATTTAGTAATTACCGTTTAAAAATGAAAAGTTCTCTATAACTTAATTCTTAAGTTCTCAGCTCTACTGATTTTAATAGATTTTATTGAAATATTAAGAACAAGAACATTAATCAATGACAATAATCAATATCCCAAATTGCTAAAAAAAGATATTTTGATATTAATAAGATCATAGTTAAATATGTACCAGAAAGTTCGTGCAATGATTGTGTACTATTTATATTGTGTTTATTTTATAGTCACAATAATATTTGTAACGTGCTCTTTGACTTTTATTATTTCTATATTTTTCCGATAACCTACTTTTATAATATAGCGCTCCTCCTATAGAATAAACATAAAACTAAAGGAAATAAATATATTTGATAAAAATTACATTTTATTACTTTATTTATTTTATTTTCTTACTTCCTTTGAAAAGTAAATTATGATTTGGTAAAATATGTTACGGTTTGGAGTAGAATCTCGCTCCGTCTACAGTGCAGTACACTCGTGGCAGAGCAATATTTCCCATCCTCTGCCTTTGGCTATGGTTTGTGGTGGAATCTATAGTAAAGCACTTAACAACACAATTAATCTGAACGTCTGTCTTTAGTCATTGTTATATAATTAAATTTATGTTATAGTTTGGTGTCGATACTTACTCCACACCATACTAGTAGGCAAGAAAATATATTTGCTAGTGTATTTAAAGCCATGAGTAATGTAATTAAATTTACATTTTAGTTTGAGGTAAAAAATCACTTCACCTACAAACCACTATTTTCGTGTTCTGCAAAATCCTGTTTGTCTTACTTAGGTAATGTTTAATTTAACTAAATTAACGGCATGGTGTGGGTATGAAAACTCATTCCGGCAACACCTCACCTTACTCGTAGGGAGAAACATTTTCCTCGTTGTTTGCTAGAGGTTATGGTTAATTTAATTAATCGACCAACACCACCATACTTATAGGGAGAAACATTTTCCTCGTTGTTTGCTAGAGGTTATGGTTAATTTAATTAATCGACCAACCCCACTATACTTATAGGGAGAAACATTTTCCTCGTTGTTTGCCATAGGTTATGGTAATTTAATTAATCGACCAACCCCCACCATACTATAGGGAGAAACATTTTCCTCGTTGTTTGCCATAGGTTATGGTAATTTAATTAATCGATCAACCCTCACCATACTTATAGGGAGAAACATTTTCCTCGTTGTTTGCCATAGGTTATGGTAATTTAATTGATCGACCAACCCCCACCATACTATAGGGAGAAACATTTTCCTCGTTGTTTGCCATAGGTTATGGTAATTTAATTAATCGATCAACCCTCACCATACTTATAGGGAGAAACATTTTCCTCGTTGTTTGCCATAGGTTATGGTAATTTAATTAATCGACCAACCCCCACCATACTATAGGGAGAAACATTTTCCTCGTTGTTTGTCATAGGTCTTGGTTGATTTAATTGATCGACCAACCCCCACCATACTATAGGGAGAAACATTTTCCTCGTTGTTTGCCATAGGTCATGGTTAATTTAATTAATCGATCAATTACCCACCATACTTGTAGGGAGAAACATTTTCCTCGTTGTTTGCCATAGGTCATGGTTAATTTAATTAATCGATCAACCCTCACCATACTTATAGGGAGAAACATTTTCCTCGTTGTTTGCCATAGGTTATGGTAATTTAATTAATCGATCAACCCCCACCATACTTATAGGGAGAAATATTTTCTTCGTTGTTTGCCATAGGTCATGGTTAATTTAATTAAACTTACGTCAGAGTTTGTGTGTAAACTCACTCCGCCAACCCCCCCTCCCATATACTCGTAGGTAGAAAAATCTTTCCGTACATCTGCTTTCAGTTATTGGATATGTAATTAAATTTATGTTATGGTTTGGTTAACACACCGCCAATACTCTACCATACTACATGCAGCAAAATCATTTTGTTCGTCTGCTTTCGGCCATGGACATTTATGTAATGGTTTGGAATAGAAAACTCACTACTACACTCCTATGCAGCAAAATTTCATCTGCCTTTGGCCATGGTTATTTAAAAAAATCTATTGTTACTTTTTTATCACTATGTATGTACCATTTTCCAAAATATATGAGTTGTTCCAGAATTTTAGTTTTGTAAATTATTTTTATTTGCTATTCGTTT
Organism: Aphrophora alni; assembly: GCA_963513935.1. NCBI lineage: Eukaryota > Metazoa > Arthropoda > Insecta > Hemiptera > Aphrophoridae > Aphrophora > Aphrophora alni. The sequence goes on along the minus strand of OY740768.1, from coordinate 127,080,571 downwards.
TGGAAAATAGTGGAATTTCCAACTGCTAATATGAAACTTAAAGACGTTGGCATTAACAAATAAAACGAGCCGACGATAATTTAAATCTATTCACCTGTTTGGCCTATAGGTTGTAGAAGAAAGGAAACCAAAACCTACATTTTATGATGCTAATTTTGAAAGTACTTTGATGAACAGTTTTGATTTTGTGTTCAATAAATCCTTTGTAACGATATTGAGTGTTTATGATGATTTCCAGAACGGTTTAAGAAAGGTATACAACGCAGTATGTATAATTTGATTGAAAATACCGAACGATGCGGCGTTCCTAAAAATCTTTGTCTCCTCAATCACTATTATCGATATTTGTACTGTGCATTCAAGCGGAACTAAAAATTAAACTAATACTTATAATATTTATTTGAATAATATCTTTTATTTAATCTAAATTTTGATGTGTATTTAAATACTTTTTAAATGTCAACAACAGAAAATCAAGTTGATAAATTGAAACCGACTCTGTGACTATGAGTTTTTAACATGCACATTTCTGTCAATAAACTAACTAAACAAAACTATTCGATACCAAAAGAAGTTCAATATTTTTTCAGAAAAAGGGAGAAAAACACATTTCTTTTTAAAGATTTTGGAAATTTTAAAAAGCAAACAGGAATAGAGTTAATCTTTTTTGAAATATATTATATTTTTCGGTTATTGAATCTTAAACTAAAATACATAGAATTTGTTATATCATATAGAAAAACATAATATATAAAATAAGAATATAAGAATATCAAATAGTTTACCTTATAAAACGCTATTACGATTATTAAACATAAGAATTACTCAAAATATTAAATGTTGGTGGGGCTTGGGTTGAGTGACACTTTGGAAGTATTGCAGGCGAAGACGTAGGCAATTTACAGACACCGTTGTAACGCTGGTAGACTATAGCAGTTAGTTGAGGGGAGTACCACCGGTAAGAAGCTTAGAAATATAGTAAAACTGATTCTTTTAATTAATTAATTATATAAATAGCAGCAATAGATATATCGCTTTCTATCTTTTTCTCTAAGTCTTCTCTACACAAGATGTAATTCAATTATTGTTATTATTGTTCTTAGGCAAAATCTGTAATTACAGTGTTCTTTGTGATGTATTTACTCCTATAATATGTTAATAGCTACTATAGTTTAAGTATTTTTTTTTTAAAGTTTGAACTAATAAACAGGATACAAATAAGCAGAGTCTAGACTTCACAAAGTGTTTTCTTCGCCACCCACATCCCCAACAGCTCAAACTGATTTGTATGCTGTTATACTCTCTGTACTTTAGTATATTATACAATTTGGTATTTTCAGAATTTTAAATTATATTAAAAGCAAAATAGTTTTAGAAAGACTTATTTTCAATCAAAATTATTTACGAACTGATTTTGTTGAATTAAAATAACAAATTCTTTAGTATTCTGATTTTGTACTATTATTGAGTTTAGATTTTGTTTTCAACAGTTAATGTGGTAAAATACTTTTTTACAAATATTAAAATGAAATATGTAATAAATACTATACGTATTAAAAATTTAAAATGGTGAAAAAAGTTGTTTGTTAAAAACTTTTACTTTAACTTTAAATATATTTACTTACAACCAACGTTTGAAGTTCATCGAACTAATAAATACGTTACAACAAGAGTAAACAGTGATTTAAAGCGTTTCAAAGTGTGCCTAATCCGGCAAAAAGAAATTGTACCAGTTGGATCTATTTTAATATAAATATTATTAAGCTAGTGAACAATAATTCACAATTGTAATATAATATGTGTTGGTGCGTAAAACATTTATATGACTTTAAAGTTAAAATACAATTTGGTTAACCTAGAGAAAATAAAACTGGTTGTTCTTTTGGATATATAACGGTTTGAAATTTACAGCAACATTGAGACAACGTAAAACAAATGCCACAGAAATGTGGGGCAATAGCTTTAGTAAATTAAAATGTTTTCTTCTATAAGATAAATGTTTAACATTTTGAATGAAATGTCATGATTGTTGTCTTTAATTAAACTTTAATTATATAAAACAATGAAGGAAAAAAAGCCATAATTTGTCAATAATTGATTATGCCATTTAAACATACAGTTAATATAACATTCAGTAGATTCATGTGAATTCCCCCACGTGTTTCTGTTCTGTAGAAGTAGTACTTATTAGTTTATAGGAAGGTTGTATTAATCCAAGGAAGTTAGTTTTGAATATCAATAAGGGATGTTATTGTTGTTCTTCAAGTATTTTATTATATATATTATTTATTAATATATAAATTTATAATATCAGTTTTCTCTTACCGTCATTTTTATAACTCTTAATTACCCAGTTTATATTTTACAAAATGTATTATAAACTTTAAATGTCATTAAGTTTATATTTTAATTAATTCTTATAATTTTAAATAGTTTGTATTGTATTGTAAATAGTTTACAAAATGGTTATAACTTTCAAAAGTTCATGTTTAACAATAATTCTTTAAATTTAAAATGGCTATATGTTTGTATTCTATAAAACATATTATAACTTTTAAATGATATTAGGTTTATATTTTACATAATTTCTCATAACTTTAAAATTGCATTAATTTAATATTTTATAGAATAGTTATAATTTTTAATTCACATCATGTTTATATTTTTCACTAATATTTGTACTTTATATGCTAAAAAAAATCAAATTTGTATTTTCCAAAATTTGTGTAACTATTAAATGATATAAAGTTTATATACTAGGCCTACAGTAAATTTAATTAATTTAAATGACAAAAAAAAAATAAAAAAATAAAAGGTTATTATATCGGGGCCCGTTAGAATCGAGTGACAGGCGTGGCTAATCTCGCCAAAGACAGTTATTGAGGAACTTTGTTGCTGAACTGTTTTTAGTTGACCTCTTTTCAGTAATAATTCCAGACGGATATAATACGAGCTCTAACATTCATCTTACTTTTCTTGATGTCGTCCACTTACTGAGATCGTTCTCCATTGCTCTCCATAAAACATATAGGTTGACTCTACTCCGTAATACGTCCTCTAGCATTTGTATTCAGAAAACATTAGGGTCGCTGGACAATATTTAGACCTTAAAATTGTTTGATAAAATATTTGATTGATGTTTAAGAATACAAAAATAGTCATCGTTCCGATGAGAAATAAAAAAAAACAAAACAAAAACATTTATTTTTTGTATCTTTTTGATCTGGTTGTCAATATCATTATGAAAGACATTTCATATCAGTGATTCTACTTAAATTATAGCGGTCTAAATTTTATAACCAAAAATCTAAAATTACGTAAAAAATTGCTGATATATTTTACCGAGATACTATTCAAAATTAGTGCCCACTACTTGTTATTCAATTGACAGCTATAACAGATTCCATTTGTTTATGTTTTTTTTTGGATAATTCTGTTAAATATTAATTTAGAGGAATATATATTTTATCTTTTAGTTTTCCTTTCATTATTTTTCTTGAATAATAGTAGTACCTCTTCAATTTTCATTCATTGCTACCTAATTATACAGTATAACAAAAAAAGAAAAAAACAAAAACAGATTTATCAGTTTTGGTCATATGAAAGATATACCCAATCTTAAGATAGTAAACAATTAAAAAACTTGTGTAAATTACCATATACAAACCGGCAGATCGTTTACAAAAAGATTTAAAGAACATTTACCTACTCATAAAAACTCCCTCTCCAGCCATAAATCTAATTATGCCGAACATTTTGATATACACAAACCACACATACACAGATATCAGCACCAACATGACCATTATCCACAACGAGAGGAAGGGCCGTCGTCTCAACGTATTGGAAGAATATAATATATATACACTTCCCAGAAGAGAAACCCCGGCTTACTCCTTAATGATAAATTGAACTTTGCAACTAACACCATCAACGACCTAATGTCTGATCTTTAAAACAAACACAGCTGACATTGAGAATACATTATCAACTTTCACTTCAGTCTCCGTTCTGAAACACAGAAACTATGCCGCGGCCACGCCAGTATAAAGTTTGTATGACATTTACCGAAGAGTTAACCTCAGATAGATTTTATATTGTATTTTATGTCATGTTATCGTGTGTGTTCAGTATCGTTATGCGTTTTATTTAAGTGTTAAGCATATACCTGACGAAGCCGGCTGTGAACGGCGAAACAGGGCTGTAGTGTTTCTAAAAAATAAAAAGAATTGCTCTGACTACTGAAAAAGGTAACTAATATATATATATATATATATATATATATATATATATATATATATTGGCAATTCATAAAAAGCGAATAGACTTTGTAGTTCTACATAGGATTATATAGAATATAATATAGAGTACGATGTTATACAACCCTGTTTGTTACATATTTTTTGTATATAGTGTATATAGGTGATTAATGTTTTCACTTTATGGTTAGAAGACTAACGAGAACGGATTAACATTACTTGAGCTGACGGGTCTCACCGCGACTATTACTCGTCTTAAGCCTCTAAGCCAAACTTGGCGCAACCTGTTTATATTCTTAGCCAATTCACTGGCAGCAACGAATACCAGAACAGTGTACTCTATATTCATTGCTTGTAGACCGTAGCACATTATTATTCAACCTCCCTCATGTCACTTTCTCTCTACTTCTGTAAACAATGTGTCAATAGCCAGTAGATAAGTACGTACGGATTTTTTTTTGCATATCATTTCGATCGAAGAATGCGAAATTGGTATTACATGTAATAAATACCATGCTGATTTACAGTTGTAGAAAATTAGTTAAAAAGGGATTACTAAAAACTGTTTCAAGCTGCAGCCGTTTTAAATTTCGACAACCACTTTTTCAATTATATTCAAGTAATAGATGTTCAATGAGCACTCTGGTGAATGTAAACACTATAAATCACTGAATCCCCTACCACAAGTTTTTTTTGTACATTTCGGTAACCACGTTACCATCATCGGAGGGATCTGAACTAATACTAACAAAATATGAAATCTTAAAAGCTAAAATGCCATATTCTCCCCTCCACCCTACTTCCAGTGGTTCGGCCTATCAGCGTAGGACCTCGTCAATGACCTTGGCGAAAGCGGCTAACGGGGTATATTCCTGTTCTTGAGAAAGTCCGTAGGTTGAATATGGCAATATCTTAAAACTACTCTAATACATAACCTAGAATCTGCATTAAAACTTGTGGTAGGAGATTCAGTGATATTCAAGTATAGTAGTTCACTTATAATGTTTTATAAAATAACTATTACCAAAGCTATTGGTGTTAAATTTATTCTAACAGTGAGGTTATTATAATGTTATTTTTAGTAATTACTCGTTTACTCTTTATCGAAGAAAAAAGTTTGGACATCCATAGATGCAGATTTCTATAACTGCGCAAATAGAAGGATGTACGTCATTCAAATGTAAAATATCTTAACAAAAAAATAGTTTTTGAAGTTTGCATACAGCAATATCATGTCTTATACTGGAGTCACGATTACACTTAATTTACTCCTTTAAAATTATTGATATAAACATCTATAAAGACATAGAGCAGATTAAAGCTTAGTACCGTGAGATACGATTAGTAATAGACACTTTCTTGAAAAGGTTAAACTAAGTGCAATAGTGTCTAGTACACTAATAACAGGTTAAATATACGCCTATCTGAGATTTTGCAAGCTTACAGCTAATATTCAGTTAGAGTGAATTTTGTGAAAAACAGATCTAAATGGAAAACTAAGCATTTCTCAACAAGAAAGAAGGCTGGATTAATAATACATATTGATTAGAAGTGTTGTACAAACTTAATAAAACATGAGGTTCGTTAGTACAGAATATTGATTTCGTGCGAGCTATGAAGTCTTGCCGAGCGGATGTGATACATTTTGTTCCCACTAATCCAGTACATGTAAGTATAATAATATTACCTGCATATTATCCGTCACGTGCCTTCGTTCTTCTATAAATGACGCGTTTCGAAACTATGTTTCATCATCAGAAATCTTCTCGCTCACAGAACAGTCGAAAAACAAGAGCAGATTTTGAGAAATTGCGTTTCTTATAACGGTCCCAAGGCCGATTTTTGTTTTTTACCTATAATTCAGTTCTTAAAGGTTACATGTGAGCAAAATGTCGTCTAAATAATAAATTGCAGATCTAATGTAAAAATAATACGCTTTTAGTTCTACAATATAATTATATAATTTCCAATTTTTTATTTTAGTTATCTTAATATTTATAAAATTGTATTGTCTTAAAGGTTTCTACTTTAAAGTGACATCAATAAAAAATATACAATTACTTTGAAATATTGCAAACAATAAATTCACTGAGTTAAGGGAAATAAAGTTAAATTATAAATTAAATTCATTAATTATAAAAAGAACGTTAAAATGTGTTTAGTCAAATTTTATTATATATTTAGAGAGAAAGGGAAAAATATTTCTATTATAATTCAAATTTAAATGAATAAATAAAAAATAAAATAAAGTATAAGTTAATCCAATTACTTATTCCTCTTGTTAAAAATAGAGAAAAAAGTTAGCTTTTATTAGAAATTTTAAAACTTAGAAATTGAAAGGAAATTCCGGGTTAATTTTCGTATTTATAATGAAGTGATAAACAATACTCAACATTCTTCTCGACTTTGTTTTCAAGTGGCTTTTGTTATAATATGATCTGTGGAACTGTTAGGAACGTTGTAAAATTCTTTAGATTTAAAGCAAAAGCACATTTTTTGTATCATGTTATGAAGTGTAGGGTTATGCAACCTTGAGATAATATTTTACTAATTTACAAAGGCTATTGTACTACTTTGACAGATATTAAGTAGACTCATATTTTCACCCCTAAGACTAAAATATCTTGGAGTGTTTTCTGTATATAGTTTTACAACCTCCCTGTTTCATTTATAATTTATTCATTTATGAAGCCAATTAGTGAGAATAATCTTTTTCTTATTTATATTAGGCATTGCTATGTTTTCATCCTTACTGTCCCTCACTAGGTATCATATTATGATCCAACCTGTGGCTTAAAAGTATTAGTGTTATGTATTCCTTCGTACAAAAAAAAGATAATATATTCTAGATTTATGTTTCAGACCAAATGCTCTATAAAAGAACTATATTATAATAAAGATAATAGAACTTATATTATTTATTAAATTATAATAAAACGTTAGAAATAGTAATTTAGAGTTTTATAAATGACTTTAAACCTTTAAATTTCATTGTACATTCAAAGTTGTGTTATAAAATTTACAATTTTTTTGGAATATTATGCTATAGGTTGTTCTTGGATATTTTTACGATACTTAAAAATATGTGTTTTAAAGGTAAACGCTCAAAAACAATTCTATGCTGTACGAAATTATGTTCCTATTTGGATATTTTGTGTATGGAAACGACTGTCTGCAATAATGGGAGAAGGTATTATATGCTTTTTAAATGTAGCTTAAAAATATTTGATTTACATATTTAAGCGATTATGGATATAATCCAATAAGTTTTGGAGAACATCTGAATTTTACTAAATTTCCAAAATTTTTAAAGCTGTCGGGTCAGTCGTTTGGAGATAATAAATAATAATATTGTAAATAGAAAGTCACAATTCAAAATTGACGGTATATAATATAGTTTCTTGTTTTGTATTATTTGTAAGAATATAGGAATATATGTATATTTTTATAATTTCTAAGTGGTAGAAATAAATGTGTGCCTAAGCGTAAACGTCCAGAATTGTATGTAAAAAAGATCAAGCACGATATCGAATGTAGTTGGATAAATAGCTTCTCGGAATCATTTCTTAGTCATGCAATATCTCAGAGAAGTTCACTTTTTGCTTCGTTAAGATTTGCATTTATTTTTTTCCAAATAAAATGTGTTTTTATCACGAAATTTTTGTGAAACACTTTAGCTAAACATTGAAACAATTACAGTAAGAATTGAATAAGTGTAGTGATTTTTAGTTTTAATTTGATTACATTTGGAACTTAAGATAGTTATTGAATTTGATAACTACGAAACAAGGGTTAGAAAATTTCAAAATATTTAAAGTTTGAAATAGTTTTTCCAATTTTCTTTTTATTTGTAGGTTCAAAATGACCGTATAACAATATAAATGTTTTTGACCTTGGTCTAAGTCAGATGTACAACAAACACCAATACAAAATTTGCGTCCATTATTTACCGTGTGAATCAGTTTTGTACCAAATTTGTATGAATATAGATGTTCAGTTTAATGTTGTTACTGCTTAAGTATTTATAATGGTTGTTTTCGTTTACAGAGCGTTTGGACGTATTCTTTGCATATGTTGTCCTCGGCGAGTGAGGCGGCGACACAGAGCCTTGATGAGAGCGAAGAGAAGTCAGGTAAGCGAGAAAAATGTGTAAAATACACTATTTCTCTCCCCCTCCCCATTCCGTATTATATGGATTGACAGTTGATATATTACGAGTATCTTTTATGCAATCATCGTTACAAAAGAAACTTGTGCACAAAAGATTACTCATTCCTGTTTCATATTCAACAACTGTAAGGACAGACCTTTTGGATATAAAGCTAATATAAAAACCTACATTTCGAAGCTGTTACTTCGGAATCATAAAATAGATCATAACCGCTCACAAAAAGATTTAAGTGGTAATTCATATTTGTGTGAGCGGTAACTTGTATATAGGGGTGAGTTTTATATGTTTAGCAATATGTAAAGTAGATTGGAATATATCGAGTTTTAAATATTTTTGTAATGTATCAATGGTTTCAATTTTAAATTTGCATGAAGGTTCTATTGGCATAATTTTGGGTTTCTCTATCAATATATCGGCAGTGGATTTTTATCAACACATTTTATTATTTTGTCTAAGGGGAACATATGAGCCGAATTTGATAAAAATGGTTAGATTTTTATTATATCAAATATTTTTCGTCTTTGTAGCGTAACCTTAAGTTTTGAAGTTTATCTTTTATCTCAAAACAAATAATTGATCAAAATCAGTGTTCACACCAATACAGTATTCGATTTTCGTTTTATATAAAAAGACAGAAAACAGGTAAAAAATTTGATTGTATACGAACAAAAAATGTTACTGATAGATTTCAATAACAAAAAGGTATTGTCTAAAACACAATTGTGCCAATTTAGATCTCACCACCTAGCAAATTGGTTTGACTCGTTGAAAATAAAAATGCCTGAAATATATTTTTTATTTTGACATCAGGGAATATTAAAACAATTTCGTTTAAAAAAATTGCTCAAGCTATTAAAAATTCAACGTGTGTCATAATTTAAAAATATGGCCAACTCCCACACACACACACACACACACACACACACACACACACACACACACACACACACACACACACACACACACACACACACACACACACACACACACACACACACACACACACACACACTTATATAATATATGTTGTTCAACTCTTGGTTCTAGTTCCATATCGACTATAATACAGCAGCAATATTTTTACAGTTGTAAATAAATTAAAAACAGAACATTAAAATCCAATAAACAAAATAATCACATTTGACTGAACACATTGTGTTTTTACATCCATTTCCCTGCCTTGTTTTGAAAGAAACTTTCTAAAACATTTCTCTATTAAGTGAAATCAACAATAGTAATATTTCCTATATATGATAACACTAAATCTCAACTGACTTAAAACAATAGCTGAAATTGCGACATTGTTTTAACGAATATTTATTTTAAAAACGAACTCAATAATATTTTACTATTGAGCTGTTGCAATAACACTCCTCTTAATGAAATTACCATAATTAATCTCGGAAATATTATTATGTCAATATAGTAATTACGCTTCTGTAATAACATTTGCAATTCCTATAAAGTAATAAATTTATAATAGGTTTAACATCAATTACTGCTGAAAACATAACTTTGTTCTTCACAGGAATAAACTTTCATCTCTTTTGCTAACTTTTACTATTGTCACCATTCTTCCTATTAGGATTCTACATGTATGTATCTGCGTTGCACAGTCCACCATATTATTTCTGCTTGCCGCGTTTCATATATTCCATATTATTCAGAAGTACGCTCCTTAAATATATCTACCTATCGAAAGATGGAATTTACCTGTTATATTTCATTCAATTCCATGTCATAACATGAAAACATTACTCCAACTTCGTAGCAATTATATTTCAAATTTATTTTACCAATTCTGTGTTCAGTTTGAATTTACGTGTAGTTTATGTCGAAATATTTTCGAAGATAAGATAAACGTGCTAAAATAAAAACACTAATATTAGACATTTTTCCAAACTTACTAATAAATAACGATTAACACACACACACGCATACAGATTAATGTTTACAAAATAATAGTTTTTAAAATTTATTATTTTTAATACTTTATGACAACTGTGACATACCAACATCACAACTTGGGCTCCATCCATAGCGTACTTAGCGTAAATAACACAGTAGTCTAAATATGTTACGTTACACCTCTCAAAGTTATATTTTATATTGAGATTCCAAGAGTAGGTGGCATGGTTAAAGTGAAATATTAACAAAATGTGTCGTGTTGTATTTTATTGATGTGGAAGCTAATTTAACGTATAAAACTGTACTATTAACTGATTTCGTTTATTGTTGATAATAAAATGACGGTTTATTATATGCAATCAATTGACGCTACTATCACTAATAGGGTTTGTAGTAATATTTGATATAGTAAGTGAGATTTATATCTAGGTTTTACGCGACATGTGATGGTAAAATTCGATTTGAGCTCCTCTCTCCCCGCAAATCTGTATATTACTCTGAACAACTGACTAACATTTTTGTTAATATATTTTATTTTTAATTTAGGTGCATGAAACATTTCAACTTTAAATAAAAAATAGAGGTACATAGGTCTAGTTAAAACTTACTTGCTGCCACTTTAGATAAATTCGTATAAGAGAACGTTTTGTAGAGTTTTTATCTGCTTGTTATTCCGTTGAAAATGCCAAATTACCCAAACCTTTTATGTTTTCCAAAACCACGTAATTTTTTATTAATTTATTTAAAAAATTTGGAAGAGACTTTTGGGGCAAGTGATATACAGTATAACTGAGTATGTGTATTGTATGAGTCTGCAAGAGCTTGTCTAGTAATGAAATTCTCTCATACATTTTGTATTTTTGCAGTACTTTGGTGCATCTACAATGGTACTAGCTCCTGCATCTGTTACCTACGCCACTGTCAGTCAACACGAAATGTTTTCCATGTGACGTCACGACCGTCAGCTGTAGTTCTTATACAGCTGAATTCTATGTGAACAACAATTAGGTTATTACTAAATAAGAGAATAGATTTATGAGGTAATTTAAATGACGTGTTTTGTTATGTACATAAAACAGTGTTGAAGATTGATAGTGAGTGTTGTACGTATCTTGTCAATTTACCCTAATGACGTGTTGACTGTATGCCTTGTAAAGTGTATGACGTGTGGATGTATGTACTGGTGTTTTTTTAATTAAATACATTTATTTTGACGTAAAATCAACCATGACCTTTATAAATGTTTAGTTAATAATGTCGGTAGTAGTCATACAGAGCTTATCTACTTATATATTTTATATTTGTACTTGTGAGCACTTAATTTGTGTATTGTATCTGTATTTGCGTGTGTGTGTGTGTTTCGTTATATTTGTATGTGTGTTTGCTTGTGAATCCATTAGTGTAATTGTACTTTTCAAAAGTCCCAGTTTTATAGCTGTATTTTTGTATGAAAAAAGTTGTAATTTAAAACTAACATATGTAATTCGGAGAATATTAAATTAAAATGTTCCAGCAACTAGTAACATTTAAAATTTAAAAATCAAACAAGTAAACATATTTATATTATGGAAGAAGGAAGAAATATTTGTAACAATTTTGTACAATATTATTATCTTTCCTTCCTCTAGTGACTTCTTTTTATTTGGTTGAACTATGATGCGTTTCGGAGCATATGTATCACCTTCCAAAATAGTTCAGTCATACGATATTTAGATAAAAAGTACATTTATAAACATTTAGAACAAATTGCTCATTGTAACACGAAAATAGAACAACACACAAGATTTATTTTACGCACTGTGCTACAACAGCTACTGGTTATTCCAAGTATTACATCCACGTAAAGTATGTTGGCTATATGATCGTTGTTAAAGTATTTGAAATATAGAAATCCTTCAGATATAGTTAAGATTCCAAACTAAATTTTTAAAAGCTGTATGATAGTGGTATAGAAGGTAACGATGGAGCACGTTCAACAGCTGTATGATAGTAGTATACAAGGTAACGATAAACCAAGTTATAAAGCTGTATGATAGTGGTATACAAGGTAACTATGGACCACGTTCAACAGCTGTATAATAGTGGTAAACAAGGTAACGATAAACCATGTTATACAGCTGTATGATAGTGGTATACAAGGTAACGATAAACCAAGTTATAAAGCTGTATGATAGTGGTATACAAGGTAACGATAAACCAAGTTATAAAGCTGTATGATAGTGGTATACAAGGTAACGATAAACCATGTTATACAGCTGTATAATAGTGGTAAACAAGGTAACGATAAACCATGTTATACAGCTGTATGATAGTGGTATACAAGGTAACGATAAACCAAGTTATACAGCTGTATGATAGTGGTAAACAAGGTAACGATAAACCATGTTATACAGCTGTATGATAGTGGTATACAAGGTAACGATAAACCATGTTATACAGCTGTATGATAGTGGTATACAAGGTAACGATAAACCAAGTTATACAGCTGTATGATAGTGGTAAACAAGGTAACGATAAACCATGTTATACAGCTGTATAATAGTGGTAAACAAGGTAACGATAAACCATGTTATACAGCTGTATAATAGTGGTAAACAAGGTAACGATAAACCAAGTTATACAGCTGTATGATAGTGGTAAACAAGGTAACGATAAACCATGTTATACAGCTGTATAATAGTGGTAAACAAGGTAACGATAAACCATGTTATACAGCTGTATGATAGTGGTATACAAGGTAACGATAAACCATGTTATACAGCTGTATGATAGTGGTAAACAAGGTAACGATAAACCATGTTATACAGCTGTATGATAGTGGTATACAAGGTAACGATAAACCAAGTTATACAGCTGTATGATAGTGGTAAACAAGGTAACGATAAACCATGTTATACAGCTGTATGATAGTGGTATACAAGGTAACGATGGACCATGTTATACAGCTGTATGATAGTGGTATACAAGGTAACGATAAACCAAGTTATACAGCTGTATGATAGTGGTAAACAAGGTAACGATAAACCAAGTTATACAGCTGTATGATAGTGGTAAACAAGGTAACGATAAACCATGTTATACAGCTGTATGATAGTGGTATACAAGGTAACGATAAACCATGTTATACAGCTGTATGATAGTGGTATACAAGGTAACGATAAACCAAGTTATACAGCTGTATGATAGTGGTAAACAAGGTAACGATAAACCATGTTATACAGCTGTATGATAGTGGTATACAAGGTAACGATAAACCAAGTTATACAGCTGTATGATAGTGGTAAACAAGGTAACGATAAACCATGTTATACAGCTGTATGATAGTGGTATACAAGGTAACGATAAACCAAGTTATACAGCTGTATGATAGTGGTAAACAAGGTAACGATAAACCATGTTATACAGCTGTATGATAGTGGTATACAAGGTAACGATGGACCACGTTATAAAGTTGTATACTAGTGGTATACAAGCTAACGATGAACCTTTTTATACAGTTGTATGATAGTGGTATACAAGGTAACGATGAACCACGTTATGTAGTTGGATGATAGTGGTATACAAGGTAACGATGGACCACGTTCAACAGCTGTATGATAGTGGTATACTAGGTACCAATGAACCATTTTATACAGTTGTATTATAGTAGTATACAAGGTACCGATGAACCATTTTAAACAGTTGTATTATAGTGGTATTCAAGGTAACGATGGACCGCGTTATACAGCTGTATCAGATGTAGACAGTGTAGAACTGTACGTAATTAGTTCCTAAATCTAAAACTATAGAAAAAATTTTGCTTCCTTTAAAACGACATAAGTCACTAATGAATGTTGCGAAACTGAGTTTAAATAACGGATCCATCGATTGAAATTATCCCATTAAATAAAAGTCACAGTTGCACACAATATAACGGGTGTTTCAAAAAGGACGCAACCCTATTTTTGATAAGGTAAATTTTTTACTTTAAAAAATTTATATAACATTATATAATTATACAATATTCAAATTACCTTTAATTTTTTATAATAAATGTTCAAAATGACTTCCTCCGTTTGCAATACAAGTTAAGTCACGTTTCATAACATTTGCAGCCACTATTCGTAGTGTTTGCTCAGTAATGTTTGAAATCTCACTTTCAATGTTATCCTTCAATTCGTCAAGTGTATGAGATTTGTTATGAATAACTTTACCTTTTAAATCCCCCCACCCAAGGAAAAAGTCTGTAGGAGTGTGATCTGGGGATCTTGGATAATCCTTTTGATATCACACGATGGTCAAAATATTCCCGTATATATCCAGCGTCTCAGTTTTGGTTATTAATATAACCACCCAAGTGAAACCATGCCTCGTCATTTTCAACACGATCCAATATTTCAATACCCTTGTCATAAACAAGAGAACGCATCCAACGACAATACTGTAGACGATTACCCAGGTCAAATTCTTTTAGTTCATGAACGACATCGATGCGGTAAACACGCAGTTTTAATTTTTTAGCAGTAAAAGCGGTAGATAATGAAAGTCCAACCTGTAAAGATAACTTTCCAAGTGATTTGCTGGGTGAGCGATTCAAACGTTCTTTCACATCGTCCAGAACATTCAATGTTAACAGTGATGGTCGACCTGTGCTTTTCCAATCATATTTACTACCAGTCTCACGAAATTTATTTATATATTATTGGCGTACTGAAGAATTGGGAAATTGTAACTGGAACTGCTCTTTTACTTGCTTGTAAGATTTAAATGCGCAATAAGTGTTAATAATAAACACATGTCCATCCTTGGAAAAAGGCGTTGAAAATATACATACACCTACAAAGACAAATGCATACTGGAATAGCATTAGTGCATTACAATAACACACGACGAGCTAACAATGAGAACAGTTTTGCCAACTGTTATTTGGGGAAGAAAAAATTTACCATGCGTAACTTATACCTTCTTAAACTTCAGGTTGCTTTCTTTTTGAAACACCCTTTAGTTTATATCTAAATTTGATTTAAACTAGTCCATAAACAAAAACGTTATAACTGAACCACAGTTACACACATATATTCATATAGTGAAGCGATCTATATATATCAAAACTGTTCGTTATAAGAAGCTGGGGGAAAAGGTTTACCATTATATTGGAAATATAAATGGATATATTATGACTAGTAAAAATAAGCAAGTATTAAAATAATATTGTTATAATAATTGTCAATACTTGAAAATATTTGAAGGTTGGTCTCACTTTGAAATTAGTTTTCATAAATTTCATATAATTGGACTTTAAATAAAAGTATTATAAGTATTTAAAGCAATCCAATTTTATATTGTTATTTTAAATTGTGATAAAATAAAGAAATCTTGTATTAAATGGATTCCGTTTTAGTAAAGTTAAATGTACGATGTTAGAGAAATGTAAATTATATTTTTGCATGACGTGTGGGCTTCTATGCTAATATGTTATGTGGAAAAATGGTAATATGTAACATTTCAAGAGAAATAGATAAATATTCATAAAGTGATTGAAAGAAAAAATGTATTTTTTTAAATAAATTAAATTCAAGTGTTTTCAAATAATGAACTACTGTAAATTGACTGTACAATGTTAAAATAGTTGTGGAATAACATATTAGTGGATACTGCAGCCATTATTGACTGACATGTCTATTAAAAATGTTGTGTTTTTTAGCAAGTGTCTTTACTGATAACCCTCTAATTTATTTATAAGATATTTTTTGACATGTGTCTTACCGAGATTCCTGATTTTATAATAAGTTATTAATGTAATTATAATAAATTACCTTATTTCATTCGTCTGACAATACTATATAGGGAATCAGATATTAATGGTTTCAGCGGTATATGCAACTATCCAGATCTTCAGATATATTCATGTAAAGTGTTTTAAGACAATCAAAAGTTACATATTCAAAATATATCTTAAAATTACTCTACTTTGCATAGTTAAAAAAGCATAAACAATTTTACTTATATAACACTATATAAAATAAAATGTCGACACACAAAGTTTTAGATAGATATAAACGTAATTTTTAGATAAGTGTTTCAAACACTTTAAAAAAATTTGTGAACTTTTATTATGTTGAAAACTTTTAGCATCTCTGAAGATGCATCGCCCGCTGTAACCGGTAATATGTGATTGTCTATATAGGATTCTCGGATGGATGAAATAAGGTAATTTCTTAAAATTACATTAAATTGTTTTCATAAACAATCCTGTTGGATACATACTACAAAAAATGTTTCATAATAAGGTTAAAAAACTGTGATTAAAAAGAGGCTCTCTCTTTTTTATCGTAATGTGTGCATTTATTTTATTGACGAGTAAGAATAAACATATATAAATAGTAACCCAGAGCCTAACTTTTATAATTACTAATTAGGACAATATTGCGGATAGATACTATGTCGATATAATGTTTCCTGTTAATATGAACACGTCTAGGCTTTATAGAGGTAATAGAGACAGAAAGTTTTAATCCTTTAGGTATTGAAACAGGTGAAGTTCTGTCGGTCGTTGTCAAATAGGGCAAACGAGATTGTCATGAAAAAGCACCTTCGCGAATTATCTAGCGGACAATAAAATTTAATTGGGTAATCTTACACATCATTATGATGGTGAGTGATGTTTACTCGAAACAAGAGTTTGTTGTCTTTATTATCATCTCTGTGTTATTAGATATTGCTCCAATATATCAAAATAAATTTAACCAGTGATATATTTATCAATAAATAAAAATGGTTCGTACACCTTTCTTGATATAGTTTTACTAAACACATTTACTATTGGTCTATATTGTATGTATAAAAACGGATGAATGATGGTTTCACTTCCTCCATATTCATACATATTTTATTATCAAATTCCTTATGAAAAAACTGATATTTTGTAAAAAGTCTAAACTTTTCTATTTGATTAAACATTTCAAAACAAAACACTTCGATTTTTAAATCAAAAAACTTTTATTAATTTATTAATTTTTGTGAATATTTAACGATTATAGATGTTAACAATTTCTTGAACCAGCCCAAACAGTAATTTTGTGTGTGTGTGTGTGTGTGTGTGTGTGTGTGTGTGTGTGTGTGTGTGTGTGTGTGTGTGTGTGTGTGTGTGTGTGTGTGTGTGTGTGTGTGTGTGTGTGTGTGTGTGTGGAATGCACTAATCAGACCGTCATACCGAATTGCCAACGAAACGTTCCTTTTGAACAGGATTGCTTCTAAAACTACGTTTAATATTTTTAGTGTATGTTTTACACAGAATCCAGTTTGAACAAAATGTTTGTACAACTGGTAAACACATTGGTCTAGAAGGAAGGAGGTTGTTTTCAGTATTACAAAAATTACACCTATCATGCGTAATATAGTTCTTTTCGTCAACAGTTAAAAGTTGCCATTTTAGTTGCTCTAGTGATGTCCAAGGTAATGAATTGACTTACAAATTGAACTTGTTGTTTTTTCCTTCACAATGGCTATGTATTACATTTCCGATAAAGCAGTTTACGTTCAACCAGGTTTAGACTTGTAAAGCTATTTTAGACTCACGCTTTATTTGCATATATTTTATATTGACCTATTAGTACAAACAAGATAATGAACATTTCTGATTAGTTAAAAGATATTGTCTATATGGAAGAATAACAAACATTTTTTTTCTAAGAAGCTGGTAGTTTGTAATCATATTACACTGTTCTTAATTTATCGAATATTCAATCCCATGTGGCATTCATGTAATAATTAAATAATTTGTAGAGATCTAATTAAAATCTAAATAGGAATTATTGAATGAATAAATTAATAATATGTCGAATTAAAAGCTACATAACATCTGCTGATAGTTTTAAAACATTAATGTATTTATTTAGTACTTTACTACAAAGAATATCAATATAAATAATGCACTCAGAATGTTGCTTTTAGCTAATATTTTCATTACTTTGCAATGATTGTTTGATGGTTGCAAACACTTCTATCTATGTTCAAGAATGTGATATCATATTTTTTCACCATTGAATGATGAAGAATACATAATTACTTAAATTGGTCATTTGTATAGCGTTATACTTTTAATAATCTCAAACGTAATAAGAAATAATTTTAGAAATTAACTTTTTAATCTATACATTTTTCACGTCATCTTATACAACTGTGTATTTTGAGTTATTTTCTGCATAAGACGATTCTAACAGAATGCTTATAGTCTCTACGTCTCATGGGGCCTAATGTTTAGAACACAGTTTTCTATTTAATTGACTAAGAAACAATTTTGCCACAATTTTACGAAAAAATATATAAAATAAAATAAACAAAATATACTGTTTTTACATAAGCTTGTATGTTTTACGGCCTTGTGGTTAGCTTATAATAATTAAAAAAACTTAAATATGTCTGGTAAAGTTTTACTGTATAATCTTCAAAAATAAACCTAAGTAAGATATTGTTCTCTTCAATGTAAGTAGTTGAAGTCAAATTTTATAAAACCTTTGTTTGCTTGTATGTTTCATACCATAGACATATACGAAAAACATTATATCTATTTCGTGGCAGGTGTTTTTAAAATTATAGTAATTTAATTTAATATATATCGTTTAAATTTCATCATAAGTAACAAACACAAGCACGCAATCCCACCCAACACGCACGCACGCACGCACGTACGCACGCACGCACACACACACACGCACACACACACACACACACACACACACCACAACCCCCACACGCACGCACACGCATAAACATATATACATACGCCCCACACACAATACAAAAATTTGGTGAAATATTATTCCAAAGGATCGGTGAACATTTCAAAGATTCCGGTGTCGGCGTTTCCATCAAACAGCTAGAATTTCTAAATATAATATTTGTTGAACATTAATAAAATATCATTTTTACATTTATTTGATAACATTAACTATTTTGAATGATTTCATTACTATTACATTATTTAACCTATGAACTTTAATACAATTCTTGTACATTCAACACTTACCTCACCTGTCACCACTGACTGGAGCTAGGATATTACATATTACGGGAAGGATATTACATATTACAGGAAGAATATTACCGGATATTACCACATCTGTCGACAATGATGACAGTTTTACCCTTGCTAAGTTATTCAAAGGCAGTACCGCATATATAACGATTCATACAGTCTTCATTATAAATAGAATTAATATGACATTCTTAGTTTAACGTTTGTACATTGAATTTGTGTTCATAGATTTAGATACAACCTAATAAACGACAAAAAACATGTCAAAAGATTATAAGGAATTACACATTTACACCTAATTTTATCTCATAAAGATATATATTTTGGAAAATGAGAAATTCATTAAAATAGAATAACTATGTCAAGGGTTCTTCAATTTAATAATATATCTTGCAAATTTTATAACTGTTTAGGCTCCGACAATATTTTAATAAAGTATAACTCACAATTACAAATTCGTAAAGGTAGTGAAATGTTAATCTATACAAAAGTGTAATTACTAACTTTTGCAACATTAAATTAATTAATTCCTTTTTTCCTATTTAAAAGTTTTAAATTACTTTTGTCTAAAAAACACTCAAAGTTATTCTGTTAAAGTGAAATGAGATTTTTGTTTTAATTTAGGTGAAATTTTGTGGAAAGAGAATTCGTTACTTTATAGCTGTAACTTTATAGTGAAAGTTGTTACATTAATCACCTATTTTATATTCTTTTTAACAATGATTTATCACTCCTGGAGTCCATATTGTTTCCTTTGGACAGTGCTTGCCTGCAGTAGTAAAATAAAGACCATTACCATGGCAATTATATTAATTTAAAATTTGAATACTTGAATTTAACACATGAAGTGAAAAACTAAGTAAAGCTTAAATATAATAGTAATCCTATTTGTCATGTTTTAACAGTATCGTTTGATAGAGAAGGAAAGAGAAGGGGAGGGAGAGAGTCAGAGATAGAGAGAGAGAGAGAGAGAGAGAGAGAGAGAGAGAGAGAGAGAGAGAGAGAGAGAGAGAGAGAGAGAGAGAGAGAGAGAGAGAGAGAGAGAGAGAGAGAGAGAGAGAGAGAGAGAGAGAGAGAGAGAGAGAGAGAGAGAGAGAGAGAGAGAGAGAGAGAGAGAGAGAGAGAGAGAGAGAGAGAGAGAGAGAGAGAGAGAGAGAGAGAGAGAGAAGAGAGAGAGAGAGAGAGAGAGAGAGAGAGAGAGAGAGAGAGAGAGAGAGAGAGAGAAAGAGAACAACACAAAACTGTGAGAAAAGAAAAGTTTTATATAAACCCTATAAACACGGTGTTATATATAGAATATACCTTATCAAAAGTAATTTTATCACCTAATATTTAACACCTTTCTTTTTATATTAGAAACTTTATCATAGTACACATTAGTTTAAGTAACTTTTCATAGAATGTTAACGATTATAATTGCAATAAAAACATTCCGTAATGTATAATTAATTAGGCTTGCCTACAGATATTCCTAAATTAATTTATTTCAGGAAAATAAAAAAACCGATTCCATTGACAATTTTGTGCTGTTTGAAATGATGTAAGAATTATATTTTACGCTCATTTACTAAGGAGGTAATTTACGTTCATATTTAACATGAATCTTATGAGAATAAAATCCAAGATGGAACCAGGGTATGGCTGGTGTTAAAAGTTAAGTTTTTTGTTTGTGTGTGTGTGTGTGTGTGTGTAAGATTGTGCAATATTTGTGCACTGTTTGTTTGAAGCAAGTAATTACTGTAAATAAAATAAGTTTTAATAAATATTTCTTTGGTAATTCGTAATTAGTTTTATTAAATTAACTCTTCCGCACAATTGTAGCTTATTGGCAATCAAAAAATGGTTTAAACCTAAATCCTTTTAATTACTATGAATTGATAATGTAAAACCTTTCTTAAATATGAGACAACGTAGTGCATAATGTAAACCTCAACTAGGATTATAACCGTGAAATACAAAAGCGACAATTTTAGTGGTTGAGCGAATATTCCAACCCGCCACTGTTCTGTGACCTCGTTTATTTTAGATGAAACGATTTAGTGCTGCATTTTCGCATTATCTTGTGTCTTTATTAACCTTACGAAATCATTGAATATGAAATAACAGAATATATATAGTTTAAAAGTCATAACATATTGTTAAACGAGATGAAGGTGGTAACAAATTCTAAGTAAGTGGGAATGCCTTTGTTACGACGATTTTGACAGGACCCGAATTTCTTTGCTTTTTTCGTGTACCTGCTCATTTAATGACCTTCAATTTGTAATTAATTAATATGTTCAGAACACCTTTTTAAGAAATTCATGTTAGAGACGCATTATTACTATTTAAATACAAGTAAAATTAAGATTTCTGGAGCTATTGTTGATTATGATTTCTTCTCACATATATACATCATATAGTGAATGGTACGTGAAGGGTAAAAAGTCCAATTTAAGTTTTCTCGGATCTATTATTTTTGTGGTCAACTGAAAAAAAAAGTAGTGATTCTAATCAGTGAACCTGAATGCAAGCACAGAAATTTTAAGTTCTATTTAAAAATATAAATTTATGTATAAAATAAAGATAGGCTTACTGCCTGTGTATCGAAGCATTTGTCTGTAACATTTTGTCACGTTAAATCTCAAGAACAAGCAGTCATATATTCAATGACACACAGTTCTCGAATTTAATCATAGACGGTTAAAACATATAGGGAATTTAATCTAATAATATTATGCCTCGCATATTAGACTTTATACTATACTTTGAACTCTGAATGTCTATCGGTTTGGTTTGAGAGTTTTACAAAACTTAAAGGCATTTGATTTCCATCTTCTGTATCAAGCTAAAGCATATCACAACGATGAATCCAAAGCTGAAAGTATTAAGAAGATTGTAAATCAAACTAACATAGAGGCTTATATTTTTTCTTGGTACGTTGTTACCACAAGACTTTTGCGAGGAATATAGAGTTCTAAAAATGGAGTATAGGTGATTATTTTTTTCTCTCACTTAAGGAAATTACAACACAACAAATCAACCGAAACTGAAATCATTATTGAACGAGTAAATAAAAATAACATAGAGGATTACAATATATCTTCGTAAGATGTTGTTACAATATATTTGCAAGGTTTCACAAAAAAAAAAAAAAAAATAGGGTGAAAGGTTGTTTGTTTTTTACTTGTGGTAAGTTATAACAGAACAAAGCAACCGAAGCTGAAAGCATTAGGAAAGCAGTAAATTAAACTAACAGGGAGGCTTACAATATTCCATAGTAAGACGTTGTCACAAGGTCTTTGGAAGGATTACAGAGTGTTATAAAACATAGAGTAAAAGGTGGTTTGTTTTCTCTCTTACTTGTGGTAAATTATAACACAATAAAGCTACAGAAGCTCAAAGTATTAGTGAGGCAGTAAATCAAACTAGCAGAGTGGCTTACGTTGTTTCTGGATGCGATGTTGTCACACGGTCTTTGCATATGTGACAGAGTTTTATATAACATAGGGAAATGACATTTTGTTTTCTTTCTTATCAAGGTAAAAACATATCACAATAAAGAAGCAGAAGCCGAAGGAATTAGTGATGCAGTAAATAAAGCAAAGATATAAGCTCTATAGTATTTATTAGGACGACCGTGCCACAAGGTTCATGTTAAATAAGCCAGAGTAAATGCTTTTTTTTTATACCTTGTGTAGTAAAACATACCATTAAATACTAATTTAGTTGAGGTCACAAAGTTTGTGTTGTATCAAACTACTTAGTATGAATACTTCGTTTTAGAATTTTCGTCTTGTTGTTTGAAAATAATGAGTTTGTTGTATAAATGTATTTTATTACAGTTAATAATTCGACTTACAATCAGTGTTGTTCTTTCAAAGTGGTTAAATGCTTGCGTTATATAATGCTTTTTGAAGTTTTAATTAATACAGAGTAAGATGTATTAGTTTATTATAATAAATATTCCATTCGTGGTTTTTAAATATTCAAAATATTGTAATTAATGTTCTTTCACTCAACACATACGAAATAATACAGTTTTTATTTTGGTTTACGTTCAATCTTTTTTTCGAGAAGTAGATTAATAATACGCTAATAATAAATGTTCCAAGAGTTTCAAAATATATTTTACATTTGATATGGTCTATGAAGAGTACAAATGTATTGTCAGATTGTTACATAGAAACATAGATTTATACATTAGTTTTATTTCAATTTTGTTCTAAAATAAAGTTAAATATTTATGCTTATATAATTTCAAAATAAAGAAGACTCTCGTTATTCCCCTGGAGAAAAAAATAGACTTTTGTTTGGCACGTAGATTTTAATTAATCTTTTATTTAACAAATATTAAAATTTGTTTGACAAGGTTTTAAAAAGTTAAACAAAGCTCACTCAAATGATACACAATTTCACCTCCAATATTAAATGTTACCAATACTGGTAACATTCTTTCACATCACAGTTGTATCTCATAACAAATGTGTTGTAGTAAATTAAATCTGTTCATAAAAGATATGATGAAATAAATATATCATAAATCTACACTAGTGTACATATAAAAGTCTTTCACATTCTCTATTCTGTTAACATACTCAACACTAACAGAAATATATATATTAACATTGTTTGAGTAAATGTTAATTTTAAAGTGTTGCTGTTTTGAAGTGACATATAAGTAATGAAACTAAAATTTTCTATAAATTAAGGAAATTAATAATAATAAAATATCCCAATAACAAGACTTTTCAATTAGTAAGTCGTCATAGCCACCTGTAATGCCTAACACCTTTGTTATTCTTTCGAAGCCCCTAATTGCAATAGCGAGTGTGATATTCCTACTCTCAAAAACTTTTTATTATAGATCTCTATACAGTAGGACAAGGAATCAAAATGGTGCCAAGGAAAAGAGCTATTAATGGATTGAGCGAGACAGATGTTGATAAAAGTGCTGTACTGTACATGAAGGGGGAAGAGCAAGATTGTAGACATGGCCAGAAAATAAGTCTAGTCAGAAATAATTTTGGGAGAAATCATGCAGGAAGTTAAGTTTTATAGAGGCAGTTAGCTATCCAGGTGTGCTGTTTAGCACAAATCAAATTGTAATGTACAAGGTAAAGGTTGGAGTTTCAAATACCTTGTCAATATGTTTACTGAGGGACTGCGCTACAGTATTCTTTTGTTACTGACTTGAAAAGAAAAACCACGAAATCCTAGAATCATTACTATTAAGGTAGGTTAAGATAAGCACTTTGTAGAGATTAGTGACAAGTATGGTTTGAGTGAAATCTGACACTTATTTCACCCCACCCCACTTTTAGAAACACCACAGTTCGTTTCTTCTTTCTATGGTTGTGTTTAAATTATTTTAATTTATGTTATGGTTTCTGGTTGAAATTTACTCTGCTCCTTTGTTGACTTTGGCTTTGATTAATAAATTTACCCTGACCTTTACATTTGTGTTTTTAGTTTTCTGTTAAGGAAAATAGACCTCACTTTCGATTTTGAAGTTCAGGATTAATATTCGACATATTCAGGATAATGTCAGTTAAAAACGATAAATAAAATTATTGAAATTTATCAGGTAAAACTTTTAAAAAAGTGGTTTTGTTTTAAAAATATATTTTCATTGCATTCTGTTTCATGTCATATACAAATGTGTGGGCTCCTTAAAATGATGTATTACTAATATTTTTCAATCCTACGTAAGTTTCCGAAGATAGCATTCGAAGCTGTTTGCAAAACTAATCAAAGTCTGTTAGATTTAGTCTAAAGGTTGAACATAAGGTCACGACGCATTTTACAATTATCAGACTAGACTATCTAAGTTATAACCTTAAAGTAAAGGAACCCTTGCGCTTCGACAATCAACCAAATCGTACTTAATAAATCGTTCTTGTCCCTTTTATTTTACGGCATATTTTTAATTGATTTTCAATAAAAGAAAGGTTTGTGAAATTGGCTGTATTTCCCTATGACAATTTGACGATGTGAACTGACAGACAGATATTATCTATGGATAATAGGGATATTAAATGGAAATTTAGGTTTATTTGCAAACACTCTATTTTAAGCCTCTACAAGCCTAAAAATGTAAATATAAATTATTACAAAATCGGCTGGGAAAAAAATGTAATTTGAATGTAACTGTATTTTCTACGCACAAAAGTAAATATTTTGTTATATTTCATGACAACTACGTTCAAATAAAACTGTCCTCATTAATTCATTAAAACACGCACACAAGTACAAAACTCATCGATACCTGGACACAGTCATATCATTGGGAAAGTAAATTATTGCTAGATGACGAATTGTAACGTTGATTTATTTAAAAAAATTGGAAACCTAATAAACTTCATTTATTTACAATATTAAAGGCAAATCCTAATATTTTACCAAAAATTAAAATGGATATATCTTATTTTGAGAAGTTCTATCTATAATGTAGTCTTTATGATAATAATAGGTTTTTTTTAACATTTACATATTTGGTGAAATTACTTTGTTAATTTATGATTTGCTGTAATATTTCTCAAAGTCTCTACAGTTTAAAAAGAATGTTAACTCTAAAGTTTGAAGTACAGCCATAAAGAAAATCAGATTTTCTGAAAAGAGATTTTCACGATTTTATTAAAATTCCGATACAATTTACTCTTCGCCTAATATAAAAGAGCTCAATTAATACATAACTAAAAAAAAATTACATATATAGAAAAAAAAAGAAAAAAAATATTAGTGTTTTGATTTATGGAATAAAATATCATACTGATCCATAGACGGCTACTTCACTATTTAAATGTCCCAATATAAAATCAAAACATTAAAAAATATGGTTTTCAGTATTTTAAATACCGAAATGAACTCTAATCACCATTTATAGCATCATTGCTAATAAAAAAAAAAGAAAAAAAAAATTAGGTAATAAGTGCTTAACAGTTAATTTGAAGAAATATTTGAATTATTACGAAAATGTTTCGGAAAGTAAATGTTTGCTTGATTTAATCGCTTAGGCTATTTTATTCTGTTATGGGGAATGCTTATATCGTTGTAGTAAGGCCTAATTGGTAATTTGTTCTAACTTCATTCAAGGAACAATAAGTAGTCTATTTACCAAAATTGTCTGTTCTTTCAATATATTTATTAAATCATGGATCCTGATGTCTTGCAAGTCCTTAAGAATCGTTACATCCTCCTTGACATCTTTGGAATATCATTCTAATTTATCCTATATCTGATATAAATACTTTTCCTTTGTGTTTTTTTTTGTACAATGATGAGACAGAGGTAAAATGTTCTTCACTACAATTGGTAGATGCATATTTAACGCAGAGTACCTTATTATGATATTTATATCCACCATCCTTTCTTTTGTAGTATTAAAAGCTTTCTTCCATGTTTCTTCAATGATTCAATCCCTTCGATCAATAATTTGTACTGTGTATTAAATCAGAACTAAAAACTAAAATCAAACTTGTTGTTTCAAAAATTAAATATCCAACTTAAGTTACATTTATTATAATCTATATTATGATGTATATTTTATTTTAAAATGTTAAAACGAATCTGACAAATACAATGAAGTCGACAAATTGAAACTGTCTCTGTGAATTTTGAACATGTAAAATGCCAATTATTTAAAATTTATTATTTATACGTTTATTGAAGTGAAAGTAATATCAATTTCAATATTTACATGAGTGGAAAATAATTACACCACATTTATTTGTTTTAAGACATATAGGTTACAAATATATTTGTTTTTCTGCTATTTTATTAAGCGAAACAATTTTGAATATGTTAGATACAATAATTAATTTGTTGAGATACTCTCCGGAAAGGGTAGGAGAATTAATTGATTGTTGATTCTATATTTTTATCCATTCAAAGCCTACACTCACATAAAACCAATGACGTTATTTACAAATACCACAATGAAAAGTCTAAATTAAACAATTTCCAACATAAATTTGCCATTCCTTATTATTAAAAACACATAAAAATTAAATTCAAATAAAATAATGTACGAAATATACTAAAACTGATCTTTAAACATGTAATAACAATACAAATTATTATAAAAATCAATTCTATAATTCAAGAAAAACTCGTTGGTAAGATTTGGATTAGGAGTCGCTAAGGTCTTACATATATTATTTTATAAGTATTTGGAAGAGAAAAATACTGTTGAAACTTTGAAGATGCAATGATATATTACTTCGAGTGAAGCTTGTAACGGAAAATCACAAACTTGATACCAATAGTTTTGTTTTGACACCAATAAATAGTTTTGTGGGGCTTTTGAAGGTTAAATTAACCAAATTTTATAACAATCTAAAAAGCTGACAGTAATTTCGATTTGTATTTTTTGAATGCTACGTCCAATATATATATATATATATATATATATATATATATATATATATATATATATACATCGAAATTAGTATCAGCTTTTTAGATTGTTATAAAATTTGGTTGTAAAACTTGGTTGTTTTTGTTATTTATAAAGACAAACAGAAACAAAATATCCACTCGCATCAAATTTGATAATAATCTATTCACTCGTTTATGTTGAAAAGCACTGAACAACGATAGTCAAACATATAAATTTGAAAACGTAATTTTTTGATTCATCATGTGCTAAATGTGATTAGTTTATGCCTATAATACTTATTTGTTTAAAGTGACCACTTTATGCCTACAAGACTACCATGCTTAATGTGATCTCTTCATGAATACAAGACTAACGTGCTTAATGTGATCACTTCATGTCTACAAGATTAACGTGTTTTGTTTTCACTTTATGTTTACAACTCTAACGTGCCTAATGTTTTTACTTTATTCCTTAAAGACTATCTTACTAAATATGATAATTTATGTCTACGAGACTAACGTGCTTAATGTGATCACTTCATGTCTACAAGATTAACGTGTTTTGTTTTCACTTTATGTTTACAACTCTAACGTGCCTAATGTTTTTACTTTATTCCTTAAAGACTATCTTACTAAATATGATAATTTATGTCTACGAGACTAACGTGCTTAATGTGATCACTTTATGAAAACAAGATTAACGTGTTTTGTTTTCACTTTATGTTTACAACTCTAACGTGCCTAATGTTTTTACTTTATTCCTACAAGATTATCTTACTAAATATGATCACTTTATGCCTACAAGACTAACGTGCTTAATGTGATCACTTTATGAAAACAAGATTAACGTGTTTTGTTTTCACTTTATGTTTACAACTCTAACGTGCCTAATGTTTTTACTTTATTCCTTAAAGACTATCTTACTAAATATGATCACTTTATGTCTACGAGACTAACGTGCTTAATGTGATCACTTTATGAAAACAAGATTAACGTGTTTTGTTTTCACTTTATGTTTACAACTCTAACGTGCCTAATGTTTTTACTTTATTCCTTAAAGACTATCTTACTAAATATGATAATTTATGTCTACGAGACTAACGTGCTTAATGTGATCACTTTATGAAAACAAGATTAACGTGTTTTGTTTTCACTTTATGTTTACAACTCTAACGTGCCTAATGTTTTTACTTTATTCCTACAAGATTATCTTACTAAATATGATAATTTATGCCTACAAGACTAACGTGCTTAATGTGATCACTTCATGTCTACAAGATTAACGTGTTTTGTTTTCACTTTATGTTTACAACTCTAACGTGCCTAATGTTTTTACTTTATTCCTTAAAGACTATCTTACTAAATATGATAATTTATGCCTACAAGACTAACGTGCTTAATGTGATCACTTCATGTCTACAAGATTAACGTGTTTTGTTTTCACTTTATGTTTACAACTCTAACGTGCCTAATGTTTTTACTTTATTCCTACAAGATTATCTTACTAAATATGATCACTTTATGCCTACAAGACTAACGTGCTTAATGTGATCACTTTATGAAAACAAGATTAACGTGTTTTGTTTTCACTTTATGTTTACAACTCTAACGTGCCTAATGTTTTTACTTTATTCCTTAAAGACTATCTTACTAAATATGATAATTTATGCCTACGAGACTAACGTGCTTAATGTGATCACTTTATGAAAACAAGATTAACGTGTTTTGTTTTCACTTTATGTTTACAACTCTAACGTGCCTAATGTTTTTACTTTATTCCTTAAAGACTATCTTACTAAATATGATAATTTATGTCTACGAGACTAACGTGCTTAATGTGATCACTTTATGAAAACAAGATTAACGTGTTTTGTTTTCACTTTATGTTTACAACTCTAACGTGCCTAATGTTTTTACTTTATTCCTACAAGATTATCTTACTAAATATGATCACTTTATGCCTACAAGACTAACGTGCTTAATGTGATCACTTTATGAAAACAAGATTAACGTGTTTTGTTTTCACTTTATGTTTACAACTCTAACGTGCCTAATGTTTTTACTTTATTCCTTAAAGACTATCTTACTAAATATGATAATTTATGTCTACGAGACTAACGTGCTTAATGTGATCACTTTATGAAAACAAGATTAACGTGTTTTGTTTTCACTTTATGTTTACAACTCTAACGTGCCTAATGTTTTTACTTTATTCCTACAAGACTATCTTACTAAATATGATCACTTTATGCCTACAAGACTAACGTGCTTAATGTGATCACTTTATGAAAACAAGATTAACGTGTTTTGTTTTCACTTTATGTTTACAACTCTAACGTGCCTAATGTTTTTACTTTATTCCTTAAAGACTATCTTACTAAATATGATAATTTATGTCTACGAGACTAACGTGCTTAATGTGATCACTTTATGAAAACAAGATTAACGTGTTTTGTTTTCACTTTATGTTTACAACTCTAACGTGCCTAATGTTTTTACTTTATTCCTACAAGATTATCTTACTAAATATGATCACTTTATGCCTACAAGACTAACGTGCTTAATGTGATCACTTTATGAAAACAAGATTAACGTGTTTTGTTTTCACTTTATGTTTACAACTCTAACGTGCCTAATGTTTTTACTTTATTCCTTAAAGACTATCTTACTAAATATGATAATTTATGTCTACGAGACTAACGTGCTTAATGTGATCACTTTATGAAAACAAGATTAACGTGTTTTGTTTTCACTTTATGTTTACAACTCTAACGTGCCTAATGTTTTTACTTTATTCCTACAAGACTATCTTACTAAATATGATCACTTTATGCCTACAAGACTAACGTGCTTAATGTGATCACTTTATGAAAACAAGATTAACGTGTTTTGTTTTCACTTTATGTTTACAACTCTAACGTGCCTAATGTTTTTACTTTATTCCTTAAAGACTATCTTACTAAATATGATCACTTTATGCCTACAAGACTAACGTGCTTAATGTGATCACTTTATGAAAACAAGATTAACGTGTTTTGTTTTCACTTTATGTTTACAACTCTAACGTGCCTAATGTTTTTACTTTATTCCTTAAAGACTATCTTACTAAATATGATAATTTATGTCTACGAGACTAACGTGCTTAATGTGATCACTTTATGAAAACAAGATTAACGTGTTTTGTTTTCACTTTATGTTTACAACTCTAACGTGCCTAATGTTTTTACTTTATTCCTTAAAGACTATCTTACTAAATATGATAATTTATGTCTACGAGACTAACGTGCTTAATGTGATCACTTTATGAAAACAAGATTAACGTGTTTTGTTTTCACTTTATGTTTACAACTCTAACGTGCCTAATGTTTTTACTTTATTCCTTAAAGACTATCTTACTAAATATGATAATTTATGCCTACGAGACTAACGTGCTTAATGTGATCACTTTATGAAAACAAGATTAACGTGTTTTGTTTTCACTTTATGTTTACAACTCTAACGTGCCTAATGTTTTTACTTTATTCCTTAAAGACTATCTTACTAAATATGATAATTTATGTCTACGAGACTAACGTGCTTAATGTGATCACTTTATGAAAACAAGATTAACGTGTTTTGTTTTCACTTTATGTTTACAACTCTAACGCGCCTAATGTTTTTACTTTATTCCTTAAAGACTATCTTACTAAATATGATAATTTATGTCTACGAGACTAACGTGCTTAATGTGATCACTTTATGAAAACAAGATTAACGTGTTTTGTTTTCACTTTATGTTTACAACTCTAACGTGCCTAATGTTTTTACTTTATTCCTACAAGATTATCTTACTAAATATGATCACTTTATGCCTACAAGACTAACGTGCTTAATGTGATCACTTTATGAAAACAAGATTAACGTGTTTTGTTTTCACTTTATGTTTACAACTCTAACGTGCCTAATGTTTTTACTTTATTCCTTAAAGACTATCTTACTAAATATGATAATTTATGCCTACGAGAATAACGTGCTCAATGTGATCATTTTGTGCCTACAAGAATAAGGTGATTAATATTTTCACTTGTGCCTATGAGACTAATGAGGAAGGAACATCATTACGTGGACAGACGGCTCACAGCAATAATTATTCGAATTCACTGGTAACAATAAATAACACAACAGCAGTACTATATGTGTTGCTTGCAAACTTTAGTACCAATAAGAAAACTCACCTTTTCTTGACGTCTGTAAACAGTGTCAATACTCAGCTGATAATATTGGACGGGAATTTAAAGTAATAACACATAATACTGTAATATATATTATTATGAATAATGTAAAGTTTATATCTCAAATGTGTTATTATTTCTACTGGATTGTGTAAAATATGCATAACCTGATATATAGTGCGCCACAAAACTGCCGAGTTTAAAAAAAAGAAGAAAAGAAAAGTGCAGAAGTTAGATTTTGGAAATTTCGGAAAAACAAAATTGGCGATTACGTAAGAAAGGATAGTCATACAAAAATCACACAAAGCTTTTCGGGAAGCCTGAAGTAAGGCCTACACAACATACTAATTTAAATTGGAAAAACTCAAAAGGAAAATCTGTTAAATGAATTTGGAGAAAAACAATGGAGTTAAGGACTTTTCAAGTAATTGGGTGCAAAGTCAAAAACGTCATAGATTGGTGACGTCAAAGGGGGAGGAGACTGAATAACAACTTAAAGCCAACTCGAGAACAGACGAGGATAATTATGTAAATTAAATTAAAAAGTTATTTTCAGGAAACAAACGATTCCACAACATAGAATTAACATAACTAAACTCGCTAGAGTCCAGAGAAAGACGACAAAGGGAATTTAACTAGCTTAAAATGCAATACAAGTATATTTCCCTCAAGGGAGAAAAATTGCTAGACGAAATGGGAAATGACTGGCCATATAAAGGGCCACAATCCCCCGAGAGGTTTCTTTTATACAAATTTCTAAAATGTGAAAGCAACTAATGTCACGCCAGTTTGTTTCAGAATTTTAAACTAAATTAATATGTGATATGAAATAGTAAAACCGTAGAGTCAGTTTTAATTCACAATAAGTTAAAATAATTTGGAAAATGTTGTAAAGAAAAGAGACATTCTAGTGAAGTGAGAAAGTAAATGGTTGTGTAACGTCATTAGTAAAGTGATCAAGTTAAATCATAAAAGAGATCGCTCACGGCCATGTTCAACTTGTTAATGGAATAACCAGCTTAAAACGAAGGCAACAGTAGCAGATTCTACTCAAGGATCCCAGGATAACCCCACATGTCGTTGAAGGTTTGACATTTTAAAAATCAAATTAATCGATTCGAAGTGTTAGTGAAAAGTCAGTATTTGAAATAAGAGTTTTAAGTAAATTGTTTAATTTTCATGAGACTTTCATAAAAAAATCTCTACTTTTAAAATATTAATCATGTATATTAAAAGATTTATCACGTTTGTGGATTTTTTGTGTTGTATATATATGTTTGTTAAAGATAGTAAATTAAATACTTGAATCCTGAACAATAATTACATTGTGATCTGAGAAATTATAGGTTCAGGCAGAAATTAAATTTTAGTTTTGAATATAAGTAAAGTAACTAAGAAGAAAATGAATTTTCTAATTTAACTATAAAAAAAAGCCAACTGCTCATATATTTAAAATTTGTGTTAAAAATAAAAGATAATCTTATTTTAATTTGGTCAGTGAAAGATATCAGTTCTTATGTTTGTTTTCTAAATAAGTGGTTGATTATATATTTTTTTTGTGTAAAGAGCAGATTTATAATTTTTGTGTAATATCTCAATCCACACATTAAGATACAAGAAGATTTCCTTCGGGGCTCACTTCTTGTGAGTACAGGATTGGCGATCCTGGGGTGCCCTAGCTGGACTTGACCTTTCTTAAAGTTGTCTTGGGTCAGGTTCTTTCTCTTTGTCTATTCTGTCTGGTCTCTCTTGACCAAACGGTCTCTCTTGACCACATTGTTTCTGACCCTGACGCTATTATAGTATTCTAGGGCTAGGGTTCTTTAATTTATACTACTCTCTCTTTTTTTGTAAATGCGAATACTATGAGTGACAGTTGCATCCACACATCACTATGTTTACTTCTTAACTCTCATACATTTCATACAAACATACATTTCATTGAAAGTAAAATAATTTAAAGAATATTGAAATTGAGTTGTCTTCGTAAAGATGATTTGTTTTAAAAATAAACAGAATAACATGAGCAGGTGCGACAACACTCCACCTCTTAATGAAATTACCACAATTAGTCTCGGAAACACTGTTATGACGATAAAGTAATTACTTTTTGTAATACCATTTGCATTTCTAATAAATGAATCAATTTATAATTGGTTTAACTTCAATTAATGTTCGCTGATAAATAATGCGTATTATACAACGTTGTACTGCAGAATAATAAACTTTCATTTCCGCTATTTTATATTCTGTAACTTCTTTATCTTGCTTAATTACTACAAAGTTTCACCTTTCTTCCAGTTAAGATTCTTCACATATTTGTGATTGTATGTATCGTACAGTTTTGTCATTATGCACAGCTTTATATATATATAATCGACTAGTATTTCTAAGAGCCAGTCTTATTGATAGTACCACGAGTAACCTGTGTTTATGCTTCAGTACAATGCATTAATTGTTTAATTGGACACCATATAATAACAAAAAATAAAATAAATAAATGTTGCAAAACCTTTATTGAACGTTTTCACACAAACATTCATAATGAAAACACTAATCAAATATAACTATTCGTAGGAAAAAATTCAGTTCGATAGTTTTCAAGCAGAAAGTGAAAATGGATCATGAACGATATATATATATATATATATATATATATATATATATATATATATATATATATATATGAAATATGACAATTTAAAAAATAAGAGTTAGAATGGCGGGAATTGTAAAGTAAAGAAGGAAGAACTTGTCTGTTTTGTATGGTTAGAAAAGCAAATAGATTTTGGTAGATTTTTAAAGTCACTCGTCGACAAGTGCTAACACGGAAATCATTAAAACTAATAACAAAACATGAATCATAAATGGGCGAGCTAAAGTGTATTCTTTATGACCCATATTGTGTAAAACTATAAAAACTAATACTACAATAACTTATAACACGGAACGCAACATAGCGTTGAAAAAATAGAACGAAATATTTGGTATTGTGCAAATTTTTAAGATAGAAGTTCATCTCGCTAGCACTAACTATATCAGATGGCACAAGATTTACCTTATATCGGCTTGAAAATTCAGGGGGGGGGACAAGTTTCTCTAATAAAGAAGATTGTTTTTAGCCATATTTTATTCATTATCATTTAAATATTATCTTTTAAAAGGTAAGAAAATGAGGAATGTAGTTTATTGTTTACATTTTAGATATCTTCATTACTTGAATAAATAACATAATCGCAACTGTAACTATTTTCCATCCTTATCTTAAAAAATAAATTGTATTTTCAATATTTTAAACTAGACAACATTCATGTCGCTCTAAAATTTAACATAAAATATTAAACGTCATTTTTGATCATTATTATTTGAGTAATGTGTTCATGCGTTTACCATTGTTCTTAAACTGTCAATAATGGCGATTAAGTTTGCAGGGTCTTTACACAAATGTCACTGACGTTATATTACCTCAAAAATGGTTAAAATGTTAATATTATAAATCATTCACGTAACTTATTTCATCTTTAGTCGAAATTTTATTAAATTTCGGAAATATTTAGTAAATAAGAATCTGTTTCAGGAAATTATACATATGGACAGGCACCAAATTAGAATTTTAACTTTTCTTTTAACATGTGTACTACTCAAAACTGTTGAACCCTCAAGGGTCACTTATATTAAGTACTTATAAGTGTAGTCATGAGTTTGATCTCGTTTTTCATATTTCGTATCAGATTTATTTTTATAAACCGTTGTTATCTTTCAACTTTGAAGCTATAAGAGTGTTTGAGGGATAGGTGTCGTTATTTTTGTTCATTTCTTCCCCCTTTTCATAAAACGATAATAACCGAGAAGTTTGTTGTCTGCAAACAATAAGGAAAATAGAAGCAGAGTAAAAGTTACTTATAACCGGTTCAGCTGAAGGCTACAAGCAATATTTTTACTGTTTACTATGTGTGTGAGGCAGTTATTTAATTTGTCAAAATCGGGTTTTCAAGTAACTGATATAACAGGTATTTTGAACTTGTAAATATTTCTTAAAAAAGTTTTCTTAAATTGATTTTTTCTCTTTAAAACAAATCTGTATGTTCTTTGTGTTGTTTTATATTGCTACACAAATCTCTCCATTTAAAAAAAAAAATTAAATTTTAAATGGATAAATTGAAAAAGTAATTCTTTTGTTATGTAACCCTCAGCGGCTCATTTAGAGTGAGTAGAGGATTGACCATTTTGAGATATACTACCTGGATTAAAAACTTTTTTCACGTATTATTTTGCTAGATGCCTCTCTTTTATCTTTCCTATGAAGTATCTTTGACTAACTCTTGTTCCGACTCTGACGCTCTGACACTATTAAAGTATTCGTGGGCGAAGGGTCTTTATATTTTCCTCTTTTTACAAGGCGTTAACGAAAGAGTGGTTTTCACCTTTAAACAACAAGGAAAGTAATGTTATATATCATCCTGACACAAGCTGCATTTATCAATCTATTCGTTTTCATCTCCCGAGGATACTTGTGGACTCCGTTTATACTATGTGTATAACTCCGCTATACCGGTCCCAAGCCCGGAGCCCATCTTTTATGGGAAGGAGGAGGGATAGAGGAGTAACACCTCTTAAAAAAACCTTGGCCCATCTGGCTCCAGATGGTAGTACCATGTAAGGGCCCCTTACCAGGGTTACGGTGATTAACGAGGAAGAAGATTTAATTCAGCGGAGGAGGCAACCCAAACCTAAGGACTGATGGCAGTTGTCGTTCCGTGTCCGTGGCAGTTGTCATCCGACGTCTGAATGGCGCAAAGGTGTGGCGTCCCAACCGGAAATATTAATAAACAATAATGAACACAGGAAAACAGGTAAAGACTCCGGGGGTAGGTACCGGCATGGGGAGTGAGCGAGGAGGCTTTTTATCCGGGTCGTTAGCAAGCTACTGCGAGGACCAAACAGTAACAGGAAGGATGCAGGAAGTTGATCCTTTTGAAAGAAGGTCAATATTAATGCGATCGCCACCAGAGAACAAAAGTTTGAATTAGGGTGATAAAAACAACTTTGTATGTACTACTTTTAATGAGGACTTCAGAGAGAATGATAAACTTCAAAAGATACATAAAGAATTCTCTGGAATAGAATTAACAGAATTCTCATCACTGTATCTTATAATATATTGGACTTGAAATTTAACTGGTCATTCAATATATCGTTATTTGGTTGTTGTTTAAAAGCTATATATATTTCAAATACCTCAACTGCATCCATGAACGGTTTTTTGTTGCATATGTGAATAGGTTTCAAGTTAGTTTCAAAATATGTATATTTATTGTTTTTGCCAATGATATACTTCGCGAAATTTGATTTTATATTAATCACTTTTTTATAGAGGTGTTCTTTATGCCGTTGTAAAAAAGGTCTCCCTGTCTGACCTATATAGTAATAACTGCAAACATTTAATTATTAGATATTAAAAAAAAAAAAAAAAAAATATATATTCTTTCAAAAAGTAAATCCTTCTCGAGATTTATACAGCAAAATTAACCTAACAATATATAGCTCCTCAAACAAAAACTATAATTTACAAAGAGTTTTATTTACCTTTCCCAAAAAATATCGGCGAACATTCTACACAAATATTAACAATATACATTCACAAGTTCTTACTTATCAGGAGAGATAAAAAGTAAAAAATCCAAATCATAATAAAATTGACACATATTCTAAAACATATGTAAGAGCAATAATACATAAGGGTTGAAAAATAGCATTATTCAATTACTATTAACTACATACATTAAACAAGTCTTCAACCTCCCCCTGTTAAAAGAGCCAACTTCTCAATTTTCGCAAAAAAAAAAAAAAAAAAAAAATATATATATATGAAATTGAATTTCCACATTTGATGAGATCAGGCAGAACATTAAATAATTTTGGCCCGAGGAAACAAAATGTCTTCATAAAGTAAGTTTTAAAAGGTTTTGGTACTACAAAATTTCCTGCACTTCTTAACCGTACCCTCCTTTCATCAGACCTATCAGAAAGTTGCCTGTTTCCACTTTTTATAAAAAATAACTTAAGTACTTTGTAAATGTACAAGTTAATATTCGTAATACCATATTTAAATGATATTGAATAAAATATGGCTAAAAACAATCTTCTTTATTAGAGAAACTTGCCCCCCCCCTGAATTTTCAAGCCGATATAAGGTAAATCGTGTGCCATCTGATATAGTTAATGCTAGCGAGATGAAATTCTGTCTTAAAAATTTGCACAATACCAAATATTTCGTTCTATTTTTTCAACGCTATGTTGCGTTCCGTGTTATAAGTTATTGTAGTATTAGTTTTTATAGTTTTACACAATATGGGTCATAAAGAATACACTTTAGCTACGGCCATTTATGA
This sequence comes from Aphrophora alni, assembly GCA_963513935.1. NCBI lineage: Eukaryota > Metazoa > Arthropoda > Insecta > Hemiptera > Aphrophoridae > Aphrophora > Aphrophora alni. The sequence goes on along the minus strand of OY740768.1, from coordinate 127,042,256 downwards.
TTCATGTTTTGTTATTAGTTTTAATGATTTCCGCTAAGTGTTAGCACTAGTTGACGAGTGACTTTAAAAATCTACCAAAATAAATTTGCTTTTCTAACCATACAAAACTGACAAGTTCTTCCTTCTTTACTTTACAATTCCCGCTTTTAAAGTTTTATACTCCCCCCCCCCCCAATCACTCTCACAACTAAAGCGGCTGTAGTAAAATTAAATATATATATATATATATATATATAATAATATATATATATATATATATATATATATATATATATATATATATATATATATATATTGTGAGTTATTCTCTACGGAATTTTAATTCGAGTTTTTTGTGCTTTACAGTTGTATTATTTAAGGATTAACTGTGAAAAATCTTTGTTGGATACTACTTGACAAAACGTAACAACAGAATACTAATGAAATTCTTAAACTATATGAACCTTAGTGGAAAGCAATACCACTGTCATATTAGTTCAATTATTATCTAATGGCATATCACAAAACTACATATCTACTAACACAATATCTAAATGTTAAATAAAGACAACTAAAACCACTTTTTAACCAATATTGTGTCAATCTACTTTCTTAATCATTTCCCCTTTACTTATTTGTAATTATTTAATAACTATAATGTATTATTATTAGTAAGAGTAACTACAATCACATCACTATAAAATAATAAGAAAAACTATTCAAGGATTAAATAAAGGAATAAAGTTAAAGTTTCAAAATTATTTTAATAATATAAATGAGCTACAATTGTTTCACCTTGCGGCATCATCAGGCAACTATTTATATTATTAAAATTATTTTGAAACTTTAGCTTGATTGCTTTATTTAATCCTTGATTATGGAGTTTCAACAAGAAATATCTGCTATTACAATAAAGGTATTTAAAAAATATTGTAAAATTGACAGTATATGCAACTTCTTGTTACACTGTTTTAACTGTACGACTGGCTCCAACTTATTTCTCAGAGATTTTGTGCAGTTTTATTTTAATTGCACAAAATCATATACTTTCTAAACAAATACTAACTTATACACGGCCATTAGCTATAAACAAAGAAGTTATAACCCACAAAATACTTAATTATTTGTTTGTTTGTTTGTTTGTTTGTTATATTTTGTGAATATTGTATTATTTCGAACTAAATTCAAAACGCAAAGGATCAATAATGTTATTCAGTGATATTTTTGAATAAGGCAGATGTTTTTCACTCCTTTGTAAGCTTCATTCTGAGGTAGAGTATGGATTGTTGAGAGCGCTATCTTACGCTCGTATAGCTAAAGGGATTCTACTGTAAACCTATAACCCCAGAAAATATAAGATGGAGTAGAAGGAATTGTATACTAAAGGAGGAAGAATCTTACTCAGTTTGTAAATAAAAAGAAGATTACATTTATTATATTTAGGTCTATTTGTACGACTTTTTATATTTTTATGGTAACTCAATTCGACCTAAAGATTTTGATAGAACGTTGTTCAAGTATAACATAAAATAACTCTACAATCTTTGTTGGTCGCCATTTTTCCAAAATGGCCGGTTCGTAAGTTAAAAACCCGGTTGCTGGTTTGGAAAAAAACAAAAATTAGCCATAGGTTAATTTTACAACACGAAATTGGCTGAACATTTTTTAAAAAATTTAACGAAATACGTAGATTAATAATGTAACTTCGTATATAAAATGGCAAGTGAAAAATTATACGCTTCAGGAATAATTGATATAAAACAAAATGAACCTCCACCGACAATTTAAAAACTTTTTAATTCAAAAACTAATTTCCCTGACGTGTTTATGGCACAATCGGAGGACGCTTAGGGACTTATTTATTATTTTTTTTAATATGTCGTTTATGATCCATTTTCACTTTCTTGAAAAATATCGAACTGATATTTTTCCTACGAATAGTTTTATTTGATTAGTATTTTCATTATGAATGGGTGTGTGAAAACGTTCAATCAAGGTTTTACAGCATTTACTTATTTTCTTTTTTGTTATTATATGGTTTCCAATTAAAGCAATTAATGCATGGTACTGAAGCATAAATACAGATCATGGTACTCATGGCTCTTCGAAATACTAGTCGTTACAACAATTATAATGAAAAATGAAATTTTATACATTTTTCCTCAGAAAGATTTTACCCGACCAAAAACATTTTTTAATAACCCTCATTATTTTTGTTTTTATTCTGCCCGGAATAAATATATAAATTTCCGGGCAGAAAAGTTAGCAATTAATATCTAAAAATGATTATAGAAATTAGTATAGGAGTCTAGCGCAAGGTAAAAACATTAATTTAAAATGTATTAATGTCTTAAATTTGAGGTTATATTTAAGTTTAAAGCTCAGAGTGATTCTAAGGTCACTTTATAAAATGTAAACAGTTAATTGTAAATAAAGATAAAATTTATGTTAACATGTACAATCATTACAAATTTTAATTACAATTTTATTTTATTTCAACTTAACGTTCTCTAGTTGTAGAACTCTAACACTAGCAGTTATAGCTTAAACTTCCCGTTATGAATGTTTTCTTTACGGTATTTAGAATCAGGGGTAGTAGAGAAGATAGATCTGTTCCTTTACGGAGGTAGAATGAATCAGTGTCAAATTCGGTGGGCATTCATGAAATCGTGCCGCCACGATTTATTCAGCGGCCGGGAAAAACAACTGTTTAGAAATTCTCATAAATTGTAATGATGAGCACCTCCATTTAATTGAAACAATAGATTGTTGTTTTTATCATCATGTCTAATCTGTGTCATATTGCGGTAAATGTAAGAAGTGATAGACTTGTCAATAAATAAAAATGGTAATTACACCTTTCATGATGTAAATGTAATTTTACGTAACACATGTATATTTGTTCTATCTTGTACGTATTAGACGAATGTATGATGGTTAATTTCTATTATATTCTTACATTTTATCTTGTACACTTTTTATACCTACCTAAACGTTTGGGAATTTTACAACAATATACATAGTGTTTGTCTTTATCACTTTCATTGATTTTGTTTTACAAAGTGATTCTTGAAACGTATTAATGTAAATGTTTTCGTAAATTATCCCCAGAAAATTGTTTTAATAGACTATTCAGATTATTAGGCCGCTTTGTTCTGGTCGTTTTACGAACGATTTATTCCTACAATTGTTAAACTAAATCATTACTACCACCAGGTATCACAGTTTTCTGTGTCTATTTCTTTAATATTTGATTCAGTGGTATTTAGTGGTAAACAGATTGTCTACAAGGAAGGGGTTGTTTTTGGTAATACGTATAAATTACCACATGTAATAAAAAAATGTATTGACGTTCTTTGTCACCAGTAAAAGTTGCCATTTTAGTTGTAAACCCGTTGTCATTACATGGCGATGTAGAAGGAAATGAATTGACTTTCAAATTAAACTTGTCGTTTTATCCTTTTCATTGTTATTACAATGAATTTCTACATATCAAAATTCTAATTTATGTTCAACTAATTAAATGTTAAGTTTGTAGAACTATTTTAGACCTACCTAGTATTTGCATATTTTCATAAATAATACAATTTTTATGTTAATTTATTGTACTATTTCTGATTTATTTTATCAAACAGTTTGTATAATTCTTTTGAACTATAGATGAAAAACCAGTTTTTAAAAAATAAATCAGCCGGTAGTATGTAATAATATTATTCCGTTATTAATTTGTGGAATGTTCATTTCCTCCGGAATTTTCGTTTGTAATATATTTTTTCCTTAAAATTAATATAACAAATATAAATTGTGAATGCCTAAAAAGTTAATAACTTGAGAAATCACACGCTAATGAATATTTACACTATTTTTGTATTTATTTAATATTTTTAGACAAACATTAACAACTAACTATAGTTGATGGAAAAAACAAAATTTACATACCTGAAAAAATATCTAGCTTTTTTGTAAAAGAGTTTCATAAGTCATGTGATTATTTTGAAAAATATTGATTATTTGAATTTACCAAAGTCTTTAATATATACGTATTCAACAAAAGACTTTGTTTGATTTTACTTATATTTATTATCAATTAGGTAGGTATGTGTCTATTATACATGTTATATATTTATCTTGATATATCAAGATAAATATATAACATGTATAATAGACACATACCTATATATATATATATATATATATATATATATATATATATATATATATAGTGATTGACATAAATGTGCCAGGTGTTTAATTTGGAAATTATTTAATACATTAAAAAAGTCTAATAGGAACTTCTCTGAACTTTTTTGTTGTCTTATTTGAGAGTTTTACAATTTTATTACCATCAGTCATTTTTCCAAAATGGCGGCCAACTTTAAAATTTCTTATATAAAAACCTATTTTGTGTGATGGTTTTAGATGTCTTCTATGTTTTGTGTTTCCTTATAATAATAATCATAATAGTAATAATACTTGTAAAGGAAATCGTTCCTCAAGAACATTACACGTTTTTATAATTTAAATAAAAAAATTTATATTTCAAAGTTATTTCTAATTTAGTTTTATTCGAAGTATGGCATTAGTTTGTCAACGAATTTTACTTTAAAGCCTGCATTACATTATTGCGACTATTATAAAGAAGTATTATATGTGATTTGTATATTTCTGATAATTTGTATTACATTGTATTCTCTGTATGTTCCAATTTTAATTTCGTTTCAGTTATTTTAAGTACAGAAAATGGACCCCTGAAAACGCATCAAATCTTGTTTTTCACTACTTTGAGTCTCTGTAGCTCTTAAATAGTTGCATGTATACAAAAAATGCACAAAAGTAAAAAAGTCTTTAATTATATGTAGAATCTAAAAACATACAAAAAAGGTATTATTATAAGAAATTTAAAATTGGAAAAATGGCTAATGCTATTAAAATATAAAAAAATCTCAAATAAGACAACCTTCATAAAAATTTCAGAGGAAGTTCCATTTAACTTTATATATAAATTAAATTTCCCCCAACAAATGAGAGAGAGAGAGAGAGAGCTCCTAAAGCGCTCGCAGTCTTAGTCTCGATTACTGCTGTAGCAAATGTTCAACGAATTATTAGAGGGCAAAAAAACAAACTGATTTTTTGTAAAACTCTTCCGATGTTTACAGATTTATTATTCTTGCTGTTGAAATTTGTCCCTATTTTTTACCATATTAGATAAAAAATATGCAATTTTACAATGACCTTGATAATATAACTAGACACAAATAGTGCACTAGGAAAGTTCGTTTTTAGCTGATTATTTTATTGCTTTACAAATGCTTTATTTTGCACTCACATCTATCTATTTTCATGAATATGATTTAATACTTTTCTTTAATGAACGAAAAAGGTAACATAACGGCGAAACTTGGACCTTTGTATAACTTTATAATTAACAATCTCACATATATGAAGGATTTAAAAAAAAAGGAAATCTATATTCGTTAAACTAAAAAAATTGACAAGATTTCTAGTATTTTTGTATGTATAATTTGGGAATTAAGAGTTATTTTTAAAAAAGGCATGCAACTTCATGTTCGCTCGTCGGGTGTAGCGCGAAAACTTTGAATTAATGCCATCCTTATAACAATCAATACTTTCCTTTCCTCTCCTCTTAGTTGAAAATACCATTATCAAATTGAACGTGTCGAGAGGGTTGGTGTTATAAAACTTGTAAAATATCTTTACTTGCAGAGGAAGATAACGTCGACAAAGGTTATGTAAAATACAAGATATGTTAAGTATAAAATTTGATATTAAAAATTTGTATAAATAAATAGTAATAAATTATTTATTGCATGTGCACACATTATGATAATCATATTGTATTTATAAGTTATGCAATGAAAGTCTTTTATAAATTAAATAAAAGTTTTTAACAACCCTGAGGGGCACACTATAGGCATTACGGGGTTGGCAATCCTGAGGAAACCTAGCTAGATCTACAATTGTTTATACCTAATCTTGGGTTAGATTCCTTTCTTTTACATTGCCTATTAGGTCTTTCTCGACCAACCCTAGAAGGTATTAGAGTATTTGTAACAATCAGATACTAAATATTTTTACTAACACAATATTTAAGCACACGTGCATTATGAACTTATGTAATCTGCTGATAATGCTAATAAGTTTAAAAAAATCCTAACCCGTTATTATAAATAATAGCCAACACTTTTGGTTACATTATATATTATGTATGTTGTTTTAAAATTGTATTAAATAAACTGTTATTGTTAATAAAAATCCAGTACTTTATGGATAGCTTAGATTGCATTAGGTTATTAGGGTTATTTAAAAAAAAAAAAAAAAAAAAAACGTGCACAATTTACCATATAAACCAATAATATTGGTTATTTTGTAAAATGGCAGGTTATAATGCATATTAATCGGATTTATCAAATTAACAGTAACATCAAATGTAGGCAAATCAAATTACAATAACTAAAAAGTTAAAAACAATACCGTTTGTTATCCCGCAGGGATCAGTTTGAAGCTCACTCTGTTAGACTTACAGACGCTACTTAATGTAGTGACTGTACTATTTAAAGGTCTTTTCTTCTTTTTTATCAGGCAAAGATGACCCAGAGGTTTTCCGCCTTAAGCAATAAAAACAAAAAATCAAATTTAACATTTGAATTGAAATATATATTAGTCTAACTTACATTATTGTTTATTCAAATATATAATTATCTTTCTGACCGTATAGTTTTATTTTTACTTTCAATATAGGAGACACAAGCCAAATAAAATATGTCTGTAAATAATATATGGTTATAGCAATATTATTACTCATTTGATATATCAAGCTAAACTTGTGGAAGAGAAAGTGTGAGTATAATGTGATGTTATCATGAATTTCATTTTATTTTATGTTCCCATGTTTCCACATATTTTATTTTATAGAACTTTTATCCTCAAGGATCATATGTTATCTAGGAGTTTATGTGCTAATTGCACTGAAAATGATGATTTGGTAGTTAAAATTTAATCACGTTGAAATAAAACTTGTCGTGGAAATGGTAGATCCTTCTCATTATGGTTTAAATTTACATATTTTTGAAACCGGTATAATATATAATACCTAGAATTTCCCCCCGAAATTATTGAAGAGCTGTAATATATTCTATGAGAAGTTAGGTATTGTTTTGAGATGATAATGTTGTTCTTTTTACTTCTAGGACCTAAAACCATCAGCTGAGGCCGAGGTCATCAGCTGTTACTTCGTTTATACGAATTAATTAACGATTGTAAAGCATCTATATTAAAACAACAATTACTCTCGATTGTAAATAACCGTTAAAACAGCTGTTACCATCGATTTGAAGGCAAATAGGTTATAACATTTTAGTTTTTGTGAAATTGTTTTCTTATATTATTTATAGTATAACGAAAAATATAGTTCATCACTTATTGTAGTATAAAAAATTGCATATGAATGATGAAATATGTCCCCACCACAACAAGCAATAGCATTATCTTATGAGAATTGACTATATGAATATATAGACTAATCGAATAATTTTTGTATACTTAATTATAAATTTCCATGTCTATTTAATGGATTTATAATATTATACAGATAGAAGTAAGTAATGTGTAAAACATCTCTTTACTTTAAACCAACTCTTCTTCTTGAATACATTATTTTACTACTAACTTGTTTCTACTTACTACACTGTCATAATCCTTTCCCCCTTAATTATCTAACTCGTTTCGACACATCGTGGTGCCATCTTCAGCGTTATCATTATTCATCATTTTTAGATGTCGGTAAACACTTCAAAATATTATATAATTTATAATCACATATATAACAAACATACTTAAATATTCTCAAAAAGATATAAATTTATTTTGTATTAATAATATTCAAACATCAATGGTCTAGAGATATAGTTGAAACATGCACGCGCTACCACCTAATTTGGAGGTATCGAAAAAAATGCTCTAGAGATATAGTTGAAAGATGCACACGCTACCACCTAATTTGGATGTATCGAAAAAAATGCTCTAGAGATATAGTTGAAACATGCACACGATACCACCTAATTTGGAGTTATCGAAAAAAAATGGTCTAGAGATATAGTTGAAACATGCACACGCTACCAAATAATTTGGAGATGTCGAAAAAAAATGGTCTAGAGATATAGTTGAAACATGCACACGCTACCATCTAATTTTGAGTATCGAAAAAAATGGTCTAGAGATATAGTTGAAACATGCACACGCTACCACCTAATTTGGAGATATCGAAAAAAAAAAAGGTCTAGAGATATAGTTGAAACCTGCACACGCTACCATCTAATTTGGAGATATCGAAAAAAAATGGTCTAGAGATATAGTTGAAACATGCACACGCTACCACCTAATTTGGAGATATCGAAAAAAAATGGTCTAGAGATATAGTTGAAACCTGCACACGCTACCATCTAATTTGGAGATATCGAAAAAAAATGGTCTAGAGATATAGTTGAAACATGCACACGCTACCACCTAATTTGGAGGTATAGGAAAAAAATGGTCTAGAGATATAGTTGAAACATGCACACGCTACCACCTAATTTGGAGTTATCGAAAAAAAAATGGTCTAGAGATATAGTTGAAACATGCACACGCTACCACCTAATTTGGAGATGTCGAAAAAAAAATGGTCTAGAGATATAGTTGAAACATGCACACGCTACCATCTAATTTTGAGTATCGAAAAAATGGTCTAGAGATATAGTTGAAACATGCACACGCTACAACCTAATTTGGAGATATCGAAAAAAAAATGGTCTAGAGATATAGTTGAAACCTGCACACGCTACCACCTAATTTGGAGATATCGAAAAAAAAATGGTCTAGAGATATAGTTGAAACCTGCACACGCTACCATCTAATTTGGAGATATCGAAAAAAAATGGTCTAGAGATATAGTTGAAACATGCACACGCTACCACCTAATTTGGAGATATCGAAAAAAAAATGGTCTAGAGATATAGTTGAAACTTGCACACGCTACCATCTAATTTGGAGATATCGAAAAAAAATGGTCTAGAGATATAGTTGAAACATGCACACGCTACCACCTAATTTGGAGATATCGAAAAAAAATGGTCTAGAGATATAGTTGAAACCTGCACACGCTACCATCTAATTTGGAGATATCGAAAAAAAATGGTCTAGAGATATAGTTGAAACATGCACACGCTACCACCTAATTTGGAGATATCGAAAAAAAATGGTCTAGAGATATAGTTGAAACCTGCACACGCTACCATCTAATTTGGAGATATCGAAAAAAAATGGTCTAGAGATATAGTTGAAACCTGCACACGCTACCATCTAATTTGGAGATATCGAAAAAAATGGTCTAGAGATATAGTTGAAACCTGCACACGCTACCATCTAATTTGGAGATATCGAAAAAAATGGTCTAGAGATATAGTTGAAACATGCACACGCTACCACCTAATTTGGAGATATCGAAAAAAAAATGGTCTAGAGATATAGTTGAAACCTGCACACGCTACCATCTAATTTGGAGATATCGAAAAAAATGGTCTAGAGATATAGTTGAAACCTGCACACGCTACCATCTAATTTGGAGATATCGAAAAAAAAAATGGTCTAGAGGTATAGTTGAAACCTGCACACGCTACCATCTAATTTGGAGATATCGAAAAAAAATGGTCTAGAGATATAGTTGAAACATGAACACGCTACCACCTAATTTGGAGATATCGAAAAAATGGTCTAGAGATATAGTTGAAACATGCACACATACCAAATATCTGCAAAAAAGTCGTTGTAGGTTTTCTGACCAGTCACATAACTTTGTGAGGAAGTTAAAATGGTTGGATAATTAATTGTAAAATGACAGTAAAATTAAACGGTTTTTGTAGTTCTTCTTATACACATCGTATTTAATAACTCATCTTGGACAACTGTACCTGGTGATCTACAAGTAATTATTGATGTCATTACACCAAAAAATATACACAAACAGCAATCGTAATTTACGCCCAATCATGTTATCTGCATTCTAAATATTGTTAATCTTACTATATAGTTACTTAAATAATTCTTGTTTATTTTATTTTGTTGTTTTGTAAGTGTGATTTGATTTATAGCGGCAATAAAACTAGAATGCCAAGGAATAACGCGTGGTATAATAAACATTTATATGTCTGACTGTAGAGATAGACTTTAACTAAAGCAATAGACAATAAAACTATATCTTGATGTGTCTATAGGGAATATTTTCCATTGAACGTTAAAATACCATGTTTTGAAAGTAAAATATAGCGATTATCATAGTGTAGAACTTATTAGCTGATTTTAATTAAATTTAAAGTGCAAAGAGATTCAAACGGTGGAGCCTCTCAGTTAAGAAAGTAGTTTTCCAATGATGTCAGTCTGTGCTTCATTCTGTTACGAACTTACATATGACATTTGCTGGTAAGACACGTTTTTATAATCTTATACTTCAAAATTAGATTTACATAAGTGTAAACGTTCTTGTATATACAACTGAAAATTGTATTAATTCCATTTTGCATGTAACATTATTAATATTACATATACGAGAAAGCACTATATCCATTTCTTCGCAGATGTATATATAGGTCCCAATATATTTAACCCTCTCCCTCCTCAAAATATAATATTCCAATCGGTAGGATTGGGGCACATGATGTGTTTCTATGAGAGTGTGTGTGTGTGTGTGTGTGTGTGTGTGTGTGTGTGTGTGTGTGTGTGTGTGTGAGAGAGAGAGAGAGAGAGAGAGAGAGAGAGAGAGAGAGAGAGAAAGAGAGAGAGAGAGAGAGAGAAATGAATTAAGGGGAGGAGAGAGAGAATAAGTGAATTATTGCCATTATTTCTTGAGATAGATTAGGAGAGGGAGAGAGAAGTGAAATTCTATATTAAAATACTTTTTTAACTAATCAGCACATATTATTTTTACAATTATCTATTTGATAAAATTATTTATTTATTATTTTATTAAATTAAACTATCTTTTAACTTCAATCAAATTCTCATAACTCTCAACCCCTTGCTTTACTTGTCATAGTTGACAGGAGTATTGATATTACATGTCTTCCACAGCTGTTTGTAATGAAGACAAGTTTACCTTTACATAGTGAGTGGGCTGTGCCAACAATATCCAATGATTAATACAGGATTTATTATAAATTGTACTAAAATTGATCCTATGTATAACTTTACACTACGACGACTGATTTGTTAATTTTGTTTTTAGACCTAGAAAAAACTAAGAAGCAACAAAAAATTATCTTTAATGATTGATAAGATAACCATCCACGCATAGTTTCTTTTCATATACAATAATATGTTGAAAAACGAAACATTAAAAACTATGAAAAATAGACATATGGTTATTCTCGTATGTGTAAACAAAACTTATTCTTTCTATGATTAATGAAACAACATTTAAAAAATAAACGAATTATTTAATTACATATTTTGTCAGTTTAATAGCAGTTTATACAACGATTGTATTACTATTGCAATTTAAGATAATAAGAGAAGTAAGTTCGTACATGAGTGAAGCGAGTCTACTTGATCTACGACTTAATAAATATTTTAATACAGAATGTACCAAAAGTTGGAAATACTTTTGATATAGTCAGACTATTGAAAAACAATTTACTTTTAGCCTAAGAGATCAATTCATACATACTACTCCCACTTAAAAAAACACTAGGTGAGTTTTTTCAATATAAAATGTATCAAAATAAATTTAAAAAAAAATATAATTTTGGTTTTAAGAGATTTCAAATACTGACATGATCATGAATCGAGATTTATGAAATCATAGGTAACAATAAATGTTTAATTGGGTCGTGGATAATTCTTAATTATAAAAACATATTACAAAAATGTTTCTGATAGTAATTGTTGGATTTATCTAATCGCTTAGCCTATTTTATCCTGTAATGGGTAGAGCTTATACCCCTGTTATAAAACTTCATTGGTAAAATTATTCTTACTTTATTCAAGGAACAATATCTTATTCATACCAATCTCACGTGTTTCTTTGATATATTTATCAGTTTAAGAATGGTCAAATCTTTCAAGTCCTTATAAAATCATCACATCCTCCACAGCAACGTCAAATCTCATTATAATTTACCTTATCCAAGATAAAAAAAAATCAGTTGGTTTTAGCGTACTTACATGGAAAGAGGACTCTTATAATTTTACCTTCTGTCTGTGTGTACGTCGCAACCAGTCGATACGGAAAAAATAAATCCTATATATTTCAAATTTTCCATTTATATTATTTTTATTGTCCCACATATTGAAAAAATATAGTGGTAACAAAAATAATCATGGGGTAGTTAGTTAAGTGGCAAAAATTATCGAGTTAATTTTTTAAAAATATATGTGTAAGTTATTCTGATTACGAATATGTAAGATTATTTGACGAAAAAGTTAATATGTGAGGGAACCTATTTGTATTAAAAATCCTCCCATTTTACTAAAATTTGATTATAATAATTTTACCGTTTTTGAGATTTTTTGATCTTTACAAAGTAGACTACTATCGTCTCAAAATAAATTTTCTCACCCTGGCATTTATGGTAGATAGTAATTTTGTTCTGTTTATGCCATTAGAAACTGCAATTTAACAAAATGTGTTTAAAATAATTAAATCTGATTTTATAAAAATCTGTATTATTGAGTTTAGAATTTTCTTCCTCCCCAATAAATTAGAAATAAATATTAGTATTTGATTTTGAGTAAGTGTATGTAAAAAAGCTTGTGCCATGTTGACAGACAGTTTATTTTACATAGGTATTGCGTATAACTGTGTAGTCCGATTGACTAGAAATAAAAAAAAATTCTATGACGTGGGGTACCATATTGTTTCTCAGATTTCTTAAAAATTTATATTAAATTATTTTTACCATTAAAAGTAGTCTGTATATTTTTTGTGTTGTTTTATTTTGCTTCATAAATCTCTCTCATTCTCTTAAACTAAAAATATAAAATGAATAAATTCAAATAATAATTTCTGTATGTTTTGTTACTCTAAACGCCCCATTTGTAGTGAGTACAGGCCGGGCAATCCCGAGGGAACTTAGCTGGATCTACACTTTTTCATGTATTCTTGGATTAAATCTGTCTTTCATTTCTTATCAGATATCTCTTGACTACTTCAAGAGTGATTGATTTTATTTATAACTTTTTTAAAAGGCGATAATGACTGAGAAGTAATGCCTGTAAACAACAAGGACAATACAAAATGTAATAAATCATCCTTGCACAATCTGCATTTATCATCCTATTTCGCTTTCGTCTGTCAAGGATATTTGTGAATATTTTTTTTGGCATGCTGTGTGTATGCTCTGAGTGTATTCAATAGTGAAGTAAGTGACATATCAGTTTCACTAATATTAACATATATTTTTATCTTTAGAAATTTAATTATTCAGCATATTTTATATATACTGCAAAATATAATGGCAAATATAACTTAACTATTACGAAAAAAGTTTTTGGATAGAAATGACGAAGTAGTTTGAAATTGGAATTGCAGTTTTCAGAAATATTAAAGTTTTCTTCAACCACCCTAAACAGTTGTTTGTGTGTGAGACACAATTTTGACTGTTACGCCGAGTTGTCTTTGAGAACGAATAATTCCTTTTGAACTAAATTGAAGATAAAACGACGCTTGATAAATTTCAGTCTATGTTTGAAGCAACATCTAGTTTGTACCCCTGGTAAATACATTGGTCTGAAAGGAACGAAGTTGTTTTTGATATTACAAAAGTTACATCTAACACGCGTAAAATAGTTTACTACATGCAACCATAAATGCCTTTAATTCTTTCGTCAGCAGTTAAAAGTTACCATTTTAGTTGCTAACTATCTGATCTTACAAATTAAACCTGTGGTTTTATACCTCGCAATGCAATGCATTAAAACATTTCCGATATAGCTTGATAGACTCACATTGTATTTGCATATAATTTATATTGTAGAGTATTATATATAAACCAGATGGTTAAAATTTTGGATTAGTTTCAAAACAATGTCTATATTGAAGAAAAACAAACATTTTAATTATAGTAGTATGTATGTAATCATACTCTGTTATTAATTTATAGAATATTCATACTATACGGAATGCTGTAATATTTATTAATTTGTAGCTTTCTAATTAATACCACAAATAGGAATTAGAGAACGTTTTGTAAATAATAATATGAGGAATTATATGTTATATCGCATCTGATGATCGTTCTATATCAATATTGTATTTATTAAATTTATTACTACAAAATAGGCTATATATAAATAAAAAGTATATATATTATATATATATATATATATATATATATATATATATATATATATATATATATATATATATATATGTATATATATATATTGCACTGAGAAAATAGTTTTTAGCTGATATTTTCACTTCTTTAGACCTATAAATGATTTACGCTTACAAACACTTCTACCTATGTTGATGAATGTGATATCATATTTTTACCATTGAATGATGAAGATTAAATAACGATGCAAATTTATTATTTTTTTATAGTTTTATTATTATCAAAGTTATCAAAGATTTTGTAAAAAATGTAATTATTCAACTTAAGGAAATTATAAACTTTTTACTTATAAACACCAATCATATTATACACCTGGTTATTTTATAGATATTTTGTGTGTGTGGATAAAACGCATATAATAGAATGTTTATAGTCTTTCGCGGCTGTAATGCTATTTAGAACTTTAGTTTTCATATTGTAGTCATTCTTTTATAAGACAAATAACATCATCAAAAGCTTGAAATTCGGTTTATAGTAGAACGTACTCTTATTAAAACTAGCTTCATCACTTTAATAAGTAACAGGTTTTTTGGATTACACAACTTCATTAGATTACACAAAACTTTCGGTAACGTTTCAAAGGTCATTATTGATTTTATTTGACATACATTCATTTCTTAATGTATAATGAATTAGGCTTACCTGATTAATGGATTAATTAATGGATTTCAGGATAGCAAATAACGAATTCCGTTGAAGCTTGTGTGTTTTAAAAAACCTGTAAGAATTATAATTGTAAGTCATTTCCAGTTTTTTGTGGACCTTAAAAGTTAAGCATGATTGCTATTTGATTTGTATATATTTATGTGAGAGAAAGATTATGCTATATCTGAACACAATTACCTCGAAATAAGTAATTATAGTAAATAGCAAATAATATTTAATTGATATGTCTTTTGGTAACGTTTAATTAAGTTATCCCCTTTCCCCGCAATTTTAATTTATTAGTAATCAATCGAAAATTGGTTTAATCTAAATCTCTTTAATTGCAAGGAATTAATAATCTAAAGCTTTCGTTAGAAATGAGACACCTTCAACTATGGATTATAACCCTGATATATCAAAGCGACGATTTTCGTGGTTGAGTGATTTTCAAAGGCAACGCTGAGCTGTGACCTCGTTTATTTTCAGATGAGTCGCGTGAGTGCTAAATTTCTCCACTTTATTGAGTCTTTATTAACCTTATGAAGCATTGGATATGAAATAGTAGAATATTTATTGTTTAAATTGCGCAACATAAGAAGGAGATGGTAAGTAATACCAATTATCTAGGCATGTAACTGGTACATTGACGGATAGGACCTGTTTTGCTGTTATTGAGTATCTGCTCATTTAAAAAAACTCCACTTTATAAAATTAATAGATGCAGATTTTCTTTAAAAAAATAATCGTTACAGATTCAAGTATTCGACTTAAATACAACTGTCAGCAGGTCTATGAAAGGATTACACAGTTTTACAAAATATAGAGTTAAAGGTATTTTTTCCCTAATTGTGATAAATTATATCAAAATAAAGGAACCGTAGCTGAAAGCATTGGGAGGCAGTAAATCAAACTAACAGAGCGGTTTACATTATTCCTTCTTAAGGATGTTATCACTAAGTCTTTGCGAGGATTACACACTTTTACAAAAGATAGGGTGAAGGGTAGTTGGTTTTCTCTCTTACTTTTGATAAATTATAACAAAACAAAGCAAACGAAACTCAAAGTATTAGTGAAACAGTAAATTAAAATAGCAGAGTGGGTTACGGTACTCCTGGGTCAATGTTGTTTCAAGGTCATTGCAAATATAACACAGTTTTTCAAAACATAGAGTAGAAACCAATTTGTTTTATTTTTATTTATCGAGGTAAAGAATACCACAAAAAGGAGCCGAAGACGAAAGAATTAGTGAAACGGAGAAATAAAACTACTAGATATGCTTACTGTATTTCATGCGACGATATTGTCATAAGATCCATGCTAGGTTTACACAGCTTATAAGAATTCATATATTTTGTATACCTCCTGAGTAAAGCCTATGATTCAAAATCATTCAAAACTAGTTTATTTGATGGTAGGGTTTTGGTGTTATAGTCGAGTTACACGTTTGAGTTTTACCAAACTATTGACTATGAATATTTAGAATTTCCGTCTTGTTGATTGAAAATAATAAGTTTGTTGTATAAATGTATTATATTTCAGTTAGTGATCCCACTTCATTAAAAGTAGTTTGATTTTTGTACTAGTTAGTTCTTTTTAAAGTTTTTATTAATACAAAGTAAGATGTGTTTGTTTATTATTTTTTATAAGTGTTGACCACTGGTTTTATACAACAAACAAGTTTTTATTTTGGTTTACGCACATTCTCATTGTTGGGAAATAGATAAATCCAAATACGCTGTTAATAACTTTTCCAAGAGCGTTCAAATATATTCTCTTTTTAACATTGTTTAAAATTATTACAAATGTATTGTCAGACTGTTACAAAGGAACGTAGATTAATATGTAGTCCGATTTAAATTTTGTGTTTAAAATAAATAAAGTTAAACATTTATGTAAAT
The DNA here is from genome assembly GCA_963513935.1 of Aphrophora alni. Taxonomy (NCBI): domain Eukaryota; kingdom Metazoa; phylum Arthropoda; class Insecta; order Hemiptera; family Aphrophoridae; genus Aphrophora; species Aphrophora alni. Next base: position 127,025,347 of record OY740768.1, on the reverse strand, counting down.
GTCATAATGTTTTTAAAATAACGAAGAATCTAGTTGTTTATTCTAGGAAAAAAAACATCAATTATTACATAGTTAGTTTTGTGTGGGACGTAGATTTTAATTAATGTTTTGTTTAACAAATATTATACAAGCTAATTAAAAGTTAAAAAAGTGCACTACAATTATAATAATGATACAGAATTTCACCTCCAATATAAAATGTTATTATTGTATAATACTGGCAACCTTTTTTCACATCACAGTTTTATCTCATACCATACGTATGGTAGTAAATTAAACTGTCATTTCATAAGAGAAAACCTTTAGTAAATATTTCATAAATATACACTAGTATACATATAAACGATCATTCACGTTCTGTATTCTGTTTACACAAGATTAACAGAAATATATATTACTATTGTCTGAGTAAATGTTACTTTTAATGTGTTACTGTTTTGGAGTGATACATAAGTAATGAAAATAAAATGTCATATAATATAAGGTAATCAATTATAATTAATAAATATAATATACATAAGAAGAAAATATCCCAACAAGACGAGTTTTTAATTAGTTAGTCATAGTGTTACTTATATTATATAACACCTTTGTCTTTCTTTCAAAGCCCGTAGTCCCAATAATGAGTATGAGGTTCTTACTTACTAAAAACCATCTCTTCTGATAGACCCTTATAGTGTTGGTCAAGGAATCAGAAATGGTGTTAGGCAAAGGCGTTAGATATTCACGGATTGAGCCAGACAGATTCTGTAGAAAGTGCCGTACTGAATGCATATTCCAAAAAGCAAAATTGTAGACAAGGTTGGAACATAAGCCTAGTTAACAATAACTTTTAGATAGATCATACAGCAAGTCAAGTTTTATAGAGGCAGCTAACCAGCTGTGCTGTTTAGCATTGTCCGAGTTGTAATTTACAAGGTGAAGGATTGGAGGTATAAATACCTTATCAAAGAGTTTACTGAATATCTGCCCTATATACAAAATATTCTTTTGTTGTCGACTAAAAAATGAAAACAATAACTCAAAGAAAACATAACTATTGGACAGGTTGATTTAAGAATTTTGTAGAGATCAGTGATAGATATGGAAACTCACACCTCCCCCATAGCATCGTATTCGTAAGAACAGAATTAAACTAAGGTGTGTGGCTTCGACCAAGGTTAATTTATGTTCTAGTTTGGGGTAGAAATGCATAAAATATATCTACAATAGGAGAAACCTACTCTGCCGGTCTACGAGGCTAAGCCTGTTACTTCATAGATATCGTTGTGAATCACATAATATCAGGTTAGAGATGGTTCTGTCTTAAACGAAATGGTTTTAAACTATTCCCCCACTGATAATTATTAACAAATCAACATATAACCTGGTATCTTTCAAAAGAAAATTATGTAACTAGAGAGGTTAAGAAATGACTGTATAATGTTGAAAAATCATTAATATGTTGTAATTGTTATTTAGCTATGATTAATTGTCAAGTAACTGAGAAACTCGTTTTTCCCTTAGTGCGATATCTCATTTTGTCTTAATTCTCATATAAATCAATATTACTTGAAAAGCCGAGTAATAAATGTAACATTTATATCAAGAAATATTGTTGAGATCGACAAAAATCATAACTTAAATGAATATTGGAATGTAAAATTTCACCAAGTGCAGAGATCAAAGTTCACTTCAAAGTGTCAACACTGACTACAACTAACATTAGATAGTTACCTAAGTATATAAACAAATTCTATAACAAAATCTCAAAGTAATGTGACGTGCTAACATTTTTTAAACTGAATAAAAAATATTCAGGAACTGGTTAAAAAATACGGAAATCTCGTGAAATTGAAATATTGAATAACTACTAATTTTGATTAATTTAACAATAATATTGAAATCTTTTATTGTGCAGTAATTGAAATTATTATTATATTATTGTGTAATAATATTGAAATCTTTTATTGCACACCCCCCACACGCACGCACGCACACACGCACACGCACACGCACACGCACACGCACACGTACACGCACACGCACACGCACACGCACATATGCACACGCACATAACCTATGTCTGATTATTTTAAGAACGAAATACAAAAGATCAAGCGTCTGTAAAACCACACGACTTAAGGTCCGTAACAATATAGGGGCAGTTATTTTTATAAAGTCGAAGTTTTTAAACTGCATTTTGCAAATATATTAATTATTTCTTTATCAAATAAACATACATATTCTAAAATAAGAATAATTTCTAGTTTTATTTCATGCCTATACTTTCAAAAATAAAATTTATCAACTAGATATTTTTGCCACCAACAACTCCAAGGACATTTTTTTGTTGCCGCTACATTTTTTCTATATATGTAGGGCAATACAAAAAAATGCAAAGTTTGAAATTTATAGGATTTATCGTCTTGACTATGTAGACTGGTTGCGACTTATAGACAGACTAACGGAGAGACAAGTACATAAGCGTCCTAGGTTTCACCTAAGCACTCACCTAAAAATAACTGAGAATTGTTTATGTCTTGTAAAGGGTAAATTAGAATGAGATTCTAAGATGCTGAAGAGGATGTGATGATTCTTATGGACTTGAAAGATATCAGCCTCCCTGATCTGATAAATATAATAAAAGAACAGGAGAGATTGGTAAGGGTAACCTATTTTCCTTGAATGAAGTGAGAATAAATTACTAATGATTCCTTACTACAGAGATATAAGCTCTCCATATTACAAAATAGATAATTCAAAAAATTACTATCATTAACATGTTCGTGTTAATTAAAATATTTGGTTAAATTAACGATTAAGCACATATTATTTAAATAAAACATTTATTGTTCACCATGAAGCCATAAAGAAATGCTAGAGTTCATTTATATATTTAAAATTACTTTAAACCAAATTTTTAAATTTTATTTTGAGTCATTTGAAGTTGTAAAAAAGCCGTCTATGGATCATTATGGTACTTTGATCCATAATTCAAAAACCCAGTTTGTTTTAGTGGACCTGTATGAATTAAATGTGCTTTTAGTTTAGAATAAATTGTAACAGAATCGGTAAATTCTCTTTTCAAAAAATCTGTTCTAGTTTACCCTTGTGGCTGTATTCCAAAACTTTAAGTTAACTTTTCTTTTTTTTTTATATAACGAAATATTCCAGCAAACTAAATATTAAAAATAACTTCGTATCACTTTTCTTTACTCAGTACACAGAAGAATCTATCATCGTATAAACTTCGTGGGGATCATAATTAAACTGAAACTATTTTTAGAAAATATAACAAAATTGAATTTTTAGTCGATTACATTATTCTTTCTGCATTATTGTAAGAATACAAGACAACGATAAATATAGTTAGATACTGAAGAGAATTGGCTGAAAATTTGTTTCATCTACATTTAAAAAGTAAAGTATAAATAGAAACAAAAAGCTCTCAACTAATTCCCGCCTACATGTAGTCTATGAACGCCAACACAACAATACCCTGTTAGTTTTTATATTTTATAATATTAAATCTTATTCACTGGTGTGTAACTCAGAGTTTCAAATGCCTTTTACAATTTACGTATATATAAATAATATTATATGAAGTTCCTCGTATATTTCATATTAACTTTACGTTTATAAAAGCTGTTGATGTTTTAAATAACTAGCTGTGATGTTTCATTTCATTACGTAGATATTTCTTAGCAATTTATACAAAGATAAACAGGTAACGTAACTGTAGGAGACAAAACATGTGCATAAATAGAGATGAATAATGTAAATATTAACACAAGTGGAAATGGGAAACTTACTCTGACAGTTATAAATCTAATCTGCTTAAAATTTAAATATCATTATAAATATCATTTTGTTGACTGATAAACATTTTGCTATTGTAGCTGTCATTACTAGGCCAGGGCGTCAATATTCTACGTCTGATATTTTACACATGAAATATATATATATATATATATATATATATATATATTTAATAGATTTGTGTGTGCGAGTGTGTGCATTGATTCAATCCCTTAGATTTGTACTGTGTATTAAAGCGGTGCTTAAAACTAAACTGATACTAGAGTTTTCTTTTTATTTAATATTAAACTTAATTTATCATTTTTTAAATTTACATTACGATGTATATATATTTTTAAATGTCAAAAACGAATCTAAACTAAACAATCAATTTGAAATTGTCTCTGTGAACTATGAATTTGTAATAAGGAAATTATTTTAAATTTATTATTTATACATTTATTGAAGTGGAAGTAATATCAATTTAAATATTTACACGAGTGGAAAATAGTTACGCCATATTTATTGGTTTTAAACTTTATAGCTAATATTTATATTTGTTTTCCTGCTATTTTAAATAAGCAAAAACAATTTTTAATATGTTGCTATGACATACTCTTTGGAGACATGAGAAGAATTGATTGATTGGTGACTATATATTTGTCAATTTAAGTTCTGCACACACATACAACTAATGATATTTCTTAGAAAAATATCACTTAAAAATGTAAATTAAAATATAAAACGAAATTAAATAATTTCCAATCTAAATTTCGATTCCTCATTATTAAAAAAAACACAAACATTAAATTCGAATAAAATAATATACGAAATGTACTAAAACAAGGTTGTAAACATTTAATAAAAATAAAAATAACAGTAAAAATACATTTTATAGTTGAAGATCATCTATTTAGTAGGACTTGAATTAAGAGTAGCTAGCGTCTTTGACATATATTATAAATATTGTAACCGAAAATTTAGAATTGATTTTTGTTCAATACAGAGAGATTAGTGTAACCAAATTTCAAATAATTTGGAAAACCAGACTTAAATACCATGTCATTTACTAAAATACCGTTTTAAACCATAAAGGTTAGACGTGACTGGCTCTTAAGATACTCTTAAATTTTGTGAATTTGGATAATTACAAAACCAAATTTTAAGCATTGGTATTATTAAGAACAAGAGGAAGGTTTTGACTGTATCTGTCTTGTTTTTGACTTCATTTGTAAAATAATATTGTTTGAATGCTCTAGATTAACTGAAAATGGAGTACTTAGGTATTTTGACATTAAAAACCAGACATGAAATTAATTTTAGTTGTACATCTTAGATATTTTAAATAATTTGGTTCCTTCTAAATTTATTACACTAAACTAGGTAATACAGTCGTCGACAAATACTTCATATATCTGCTGACCACGTAGATCTGGCAGGCTTTAATAAAAAATCTTAAAACACAATTATTGTTTTGTTTTAAAACATGAATTTTAAAAGTGCGATTATTAGCTAAATTCGGTCTAAAATAATTTTTTTTCAAGAGACATTACTAAACTTGTCGTGCTTAATATTGTATATAAGATACATGAAAAAAACTCCTAAATACGTAAAGGTTTTAAAAGGTTTACGAAAATGTTGAAATTCTGCCCAAAATGTGAGGTTTTTTTGATTTTTATCAAGACTCATAAAATGTTGAATAGGTTTACTTTAGAATAGGACATTAAAAAAATGTTAATATTGAAAATTTTGAAAAAGTCTTATTAAAAAACCCAAATTCTATAATAAATTTTGTAATTTACACTCCTTTAAAAATATATAATATAATGTGTTGAATAAATATTAACTATTTAAAAATACTGAAAACTAACAATATACTCAACATTTTGAATTTTAACATAGTATCATGTTCACCATGCATTATTTATGTTTAATACTAGAAATTATAATTTCTTATATGTTTAAATTATACTAAACATTGATCTAGACAATAAACCCTTTAGAAATATTCTTTAAAACCTATACTTTGGTCACAAATTTTAATTTAATTGTCTGTAAAAGAGTATACAATAATAGAGATGTGAGAACTTCAGACACACAAGTTGTCTGTATAGTTAAAACAATAGCCCAATAACAACAATGTCATAACCCCAAATTTGACTTTGTACAAAATATATAGGTATAACAAGCTTAATAGTGGGACAATTTAGTTGGAATGGTGAGTGTTATTGAAATTTTAATTAATGTTTGTTTACATTGTTTACTTCATTTCAATAAATATCAAGAGCTTTGACTAAAATATAAGATGAATTACTGGCGGTACTGTTTAATGGGTTGGAAAACGTAACAGAAAATAGGAAGGGCTCTGAAGTTGTGAATCTGAAGAACAATTACGTATGAACTAATGTACAAAATCCAACATTACTGGAACACAATGTAATGTCAACTGTATTAGAAAATCTTAACAGTAATGAAACTACTGTAAGCGGAGAAACCTTGTCAAATTATCTCATAATAAAAATATGTCGCTATAACAGAAATCACGGATTAATCTGGAGATATCAAGAGGCGTGCTGGTATCAAGGAATTTTGAATCCTCTCTCCTGTATCTGTGTGTAGATATGTGTAAGTGAATAAGTTTATTATTAATTAATATAAGTTTATAACAATCTTGGATTATAACTTACACATACAGTACCTACATAGAATTAACAGAAGAAGGATGACTATAGCTAAATCTAAAAATACGTTTGAAGTTCCAATTATTAAAACTGTTATTACTACAGTTTGTCTAATTGTGGGGTTATTGCCCTAACAATTTTTCTTTATCTTAGCAAACAAGCGAAGACACCATTGGATTTCCAAACTTCACAAATATCTCTAGTACGGTGTTCAAATAAAAAATTGACAAATAAATTTTTTGTTAATAGTTTTCATCAGTGAAAGTTATCATGTTTTTTCATACAGGAGATACTGATACATTCAAATAACAGAGGTAGTTTACACCATTGCTAAACTGAGTGTAATAGTGTTTTATACAGTAATAATACACAATAATATACACATATATGAAAAATGTAAATTTGAAATTTCAAATATGTCCTTATTTAAAGCGAATTTTGTGAAAAACGCTTAGAGATGGAATTTCAAGCATTCCTCATCGAAGTAAACATAAAATGTTGTACTTCTTTGATGTCATCTATCACTCCTTAAATTATTTTCTTTTATTCATAAACTAACCTATATACAAGAAAGAAGTTTGGATCTATTGATTAGAGGGGTTGAAAAAATGAATTATACATGAGGCTTGAGGTTTGTTGATTTTATGACGTTTTTTCGAATGCATCTGATATTTTGTTCGTACTAATCCAATTAATCGTATTAGTATCTTTGGCTCACGGACAAAGGAGTTGTTTTTGTTTAATTCAAGTGCCTAACAGTTTTTCTTCCTCGTTGTTGATATGATATTCCAGTTTATCATGTAATATTATATGAATAATGCGTTATTCTTTTTTATTAATATCAAAAGAATAAGTAAGCTTATGGTCCAAATAAAAAATTGTAGGCTTAATATAAAAATAAACTTCTTGTCGGAGTATGTTAAAAATAATTTCTAGAATGCAATAAATTAGTTTTCAATTCAGGCATCTCGATATTTTTCGTCAATTTTTCAAGCACCCGTTTCATAGATATTGCATTAACCATGTGGTTATTTAAAAAAAATATCATTACAGAATTTATTAGAATGTCTGCTTTGAAATATTGGAGAAAATAAATTCAAGGAAATGATAAAAAGAGCTAATAAAATATAATCAAGGATAGTCTTGCATTTTATTTATTTATTTGGAGAGCAAGTTTGAAAAGTTTGATTTTCTTACGGTTTGTAGAAAGAAAGTTACGCAAGTAGAATATTGACAATTCAAAACAGTGTTCCATTTTAATAAAATGTATAACTGCCTACATTTTGATCAAAAGTAAATTACTTCTTTTAATTTGAGTTTGAGAAGGTAATAACGGAATGTGTATAACTTTCCAATGGAAAACATTAAATCAAAATATTTTAATTGGATAGAAATTCCGATTTATCTTACTTATTGGAGTAGAACTGTAAGGACCACTCGACATCCTTGTTGACTGTTTTGAAGTGACCTTTGACACAAGATGTCTGTGGAATCGTGGGAATGTTGGTAAATCCTCTAAACTTTAGAACAAATGCACTCAAGTGTGTTTTAAAGCATAGAATTACAAACAATGTAAACAGCTTATCTGCCATGAACTATGTATCAAATAAGCGTTTCAATTTATCGATAGTAAGTTAGGTTTTCTTTAATGTTTTATAAGAATTAAACATGTTTATTAAGAGTTCTTACATTAGTATTAGTGGTGCGTTTCTGTCCATGTAGAGGTAACAATAATTGAAACATTTAAACGTGCGTCATAGTGAATACAATAGTTTAAATATTATTTTAAATTAAGTGTAATATTTCAAGCACATTTTTATTGCGCAACATTATGGTAAAGATTTGTACATATATTTACTACAGCGATGTTTATTTATGGAATAGTTTATATAGCCAGTAGTAACCCACTTTTCAATAATATTATTAACCCGATATAAAATTTAAACTTATTTCTCTGAAATAGAAGAAAACTCTTTTGTTAAACTGTTTTATCTAAATTACCAGGAAAATTAATAAGTTTATAATTTATTTTAGATATCGAAGTAATTACCAACTGTCAGATTTGATGGAGCCATAACTCCACATTGCATAATATCTCCTTGACCTTGTGAAATGTGCGTTGTCCTATGAATACAAAGTAACTAAACCTTGACATAAGATGTCATATATACTTTAGTTATTTACAAACACACAATAAGTAGATTTCCATCTGTAAGAGTAAAATATCAGAAAGGGTTATTTACTACGTACTATTACAATCCTACCGATGAATAACTGTTGCATGAAAAATTAATTTCCTATTTATAAAGGCAATTAGTGAGAATATTATTATATTTTCTTTTAGTTTTTAACATTAATTATTGAAATTCACTTTTAATTTATGACCTTACTAGGTATCACATGTTCCAATAAATGACTAACTTAGTGTTTACATCATGCGGTTTCTTCAATCATCACATATTTATTAATCTGTTGCGTTTAGGCCAAATACGTTTAAAAATATTATATTATATCCAGGTATTATATTTCCTAAATCACACTTTAGGGTTTTATTGAGATTTTATAAACTGAATTTAGGAATTTTTATTACAATTGTAGTTTCCACTCTTTGTTTCAAAATTTACATGGAGTTTGGAATATTATTATGTAGGTTATCCTTAGATATGTACACTGTACTTAGAAATATGCGTTTTAAAATAAAATCTAAAAGTGTTTTCTATACAGTATTTAAAATAATTAGACTTTTTGCGACATTTTGCGATATGGAACAAAATATTTTGGTAACTAAAAACTACTCTAATAGAAATGTTTCGAGAACAATTAATTAAAAAGTAATCGAAAAAAATCCCAATTAAAATTTTTGCAAGATAGCAAATTGGCTTGGTCGGGTTAATTACATGATATATACTGTAACTTATCATACATTATGATATACATTGTAAGATATCAGCTGATAATAAAACATATTTGAAAGGAGTACCATGATACACAAGTGTTTCTATCGGGGAGTGTAAACTCAGGGAACACCTTTCAAGAAGCTGAAAAGAAAATGATCGAATCTGCAGATTATGACAAGGGGGGATGAAGATATCACACCATCTTGTCGAATGCAGTGCAGTACTGCACAAAAGGGCTAGAAGTATTTTAGGCTGCTAGATTGATCTAGAAGATATATCAACCCTTGAGCTCTTTTATGTGCTGCTCTTCCTAAAGGTGTTAGGGCTAGATGGGTTTCTATGGGAGCATAATAAATCTATAGAGGTTGCAATGAATTTAATCCATACATCACTAGTGCTACTACTTCATAGTAGCCAAATAACTTAAATAATATCTGAACTTGCAATGTCTCAGTACAAATGTTTCTTGCATTTGCAAAAATGTGCAGAATAACACGAGAAGCTGCAATAACACTCAATCTCCCAATGAAATTACCACAATTAGTCTCGGAAACATTTTTATGTCCATAAAGTAATTTATTTTTGTAATGCCATTTGCATTCTAATAACTTATTCAATTTATGATTGGTTTAACTTCAATTACTGCTCGCTGATAATTAATGCTTTTTATGTAGCGTTGTTCTGCAGAATAATAAACCTTCTGCCCCGCCCTTTTCCATTCTGTACCATCTTTATCTTGGTTACCTGTTATAAGCGTCACCTTTGATTCTTCATATTATATTTGTGATTATTTGTATCTGCTTTGTACAGTTCTATCAGACTACTGCTGCCTGACGCTTTTCAAGAAGGTCCCATCTTCAGAAGTATATACCTATATCATGTATAGGTGGAATCTATCCGTCAGATTACATTTCATTTGAGCAAGTAGGTTTAATAACATAGGCATGTATGAGGAAACAATATATAGAATTTGTTCACAATCTATTTCAATGAAACTGCGTTTTTAAATGGAACAACGCGGAAATGAACTCCTACTCTGGCCTTGGAGTGTACATCAGAATCAAAAACATCATCCTCCTCCAGAACTATTACCACAATACATGATCGATTTTTTCCCTATTGAATTTATTTATAAATATTAAACCATTCCAAAGTTATTAATAAGTATCACAAACAGTATAAATAATGACTAATCATATACGTTATAAAAGTCTCCACTTTTAGCTTATATCCATGGATTTATTAAACTTGGGAATGCTGACCGTATTAACTTTGATATAACGCGTTACCCTCCCCAGTGTATTTTGGAAGAGTAAACGATACCACCCCTGTATTCCTTTCATATCAATGCATGAGGTCCACTCTATATCATAGTTTTAAAGTACTCTTATAAAACAAAAGAGCTTCACTGTTACGTAAATAATAATCTGTTTAAACGCTTTAAAGTCAATAAGGTTTTAATAAATAAATTTAAAAAAAATTATGAGGGTTATTTTCTATTTTTTGTCCGGTAAAAACTGTGGAAAAGTTATAAAAAATTCATTTCTCATTTGAATTTTTTTTAACGACAGCTTGTCATGTCTATAATTAACTGCAAATAACCCGTTTTATTGCTGGTCTGAGCAACCGTGTTCATGCTATTGTTTTAATTTGCTACCATTTGTTTAAAAATCACATGGTTTAGTAATAAATGTAATTATGCCCTTTGTAATTAGGTAACGTATAAATATAGGTTATTTTTAGCATTTTAATTTTAAAAAAAGTTATAAAAGAAACTGTTGTAATTCTTTCGCTTACCAAATTTAAATACAATGAGTAATTGTTATTATCATCTGGTACTAACAGTTAGACCTATCATAACGACAATTCTTAAGAAAGTATTGGTAAATATAGTGTGATTCACCGATACAAGCAAAATGAATATATACATAATTAAATATGAGGCATAGTGATCCTTTAATAGCCCGAATAAAATTAAAGTATCTAGATAAATTTGATGTATGTTAAAAACGATTTGCCTACACTAAGGAAACAAGTTGGCTCAGTTTCTGCAGAATAAAAAAAGGTGCAAAACTACAAGGCAAGTAAGGGCTGGGTAAAAGCAAGAAGTAGTAAGTGCATAATCTTTTTGTTTAAAAATGAACGAAACACTATCATTTTTAGGCAACACGGACTTATTTTACCTGGTAAAAGGTACAATGTCGGTTATAAATGAAAGAGGTAATGACTAACATGTCGATTATACTGGCTATGTGTGATTGTTCATGAGACTGAATTGAAAAAAAAATTATATAAACCAATTGAGTGAAGTACACGAAATTAAAAACACGTTTGTTTGATAATTCTGTAGAATTTTTAAGGAACGGTTTCCTAATGACTGTCATTTACAAAATTATAAAAGCAAACTCTCCCCTCTGCTGTAATTTTTTATCTTCCATTTCATTATCTCTCACGCTTGTTTAATCATTATTAAAGAGTTCTTTTCCAATTGATATTATCTCTTTCTTCATAATTTCATTTTTAATATTGTTTACCATTAAGCTATTAAATATCAGAAGTAATGCAGTCTTTACTTGACAACAAAAATATTTATTTTATTTTTGTTCAATTACATAAAAAAAGTCCAGGGTGTATTTCAAGGAAATATTTTAGGGTTAAATAAATTTAACTGTAATTATTTATAAAAGCTACTAACTTTATTCTGGCCAGAGTGTCTAAAAAAACCAGGTAAATTATTAAATATACACACTTAAATCAATGCATTTTAAATTAAAGATCAATGTATATATTAAAATGTAAACATTTTAAAATAAATATTGAGCTTGACTTAAATTAAACTCATAATTTTTAACGAAGAATACTGTAGATTCAAAATCACAAAATATTTCGTAATACTTCAATCATATGCATAATAATTTAAGATTATACATTTTAAGCGTTATGTAAATATTTAGAACAAAAACTCGAACACAAGAACTACGTTTATTCAATCAAACGCGTTTCAACGACAAAGTCGCCATCCTCAGTGATACATGAGCTACAATAACAAAACTATAAATCACAGAGGATGGCGACTTTGTCGTTGAAACGCGTTTGATTGAATAAACGTAGTTTTTGTGAGATCTTGTGTTCGAGTTTTATAAACATTTTGTAAATAAAGTCATACACTTTTATAAATCTGATTTTATCACGAATATAATATTGAAAATCTCTTTTTTAATGTGTGAGAGATAACAGCATGTATTGCCAATAATAGACACAAGAAACTCCCTATCTTGTAACCCACATTCTAACATCAAGGTATGAAGTACACAATTTTATTCTACCATCGAAGAAAGACAAAAATGTAAATTAATAAAAATCTTACCTAAAGGACTTTATAGACTACTGTAGAATATATAACCGTATACACGTGTTTTTTACAGATAAATGTTTATAAATTGCTATACTAGATATAAGTGATTTTACTGATATTTGACTTTTATCTTGAACTATGTGAAATGACAACTTATTGTTTTCAATTCTTGAAAATTTGTGATTAAGTATTTTTGAAATTACACATTTCAATGAGGTTCCTATAAATCTATGCAAAAAAAAAAAAAAAAAAAATAGAAACATTTAAAGTTATTGATTAAATTTATCTTGAATAAATTTAGTACAGTGTTTTTTGACCACTATTAATGTTATACTAATGATTATGAAACTTTATTTTTTGCCTATCGATCGCTAAATTTGCTCGCCACTATTAGACAGTGTTAATTTTAATTAATTTCTTGCTACCAGTGATTTAATCTAGACCATAATATATTAAGGGTAAAAATTTATAGTTATAAATTGAATGATAAAAGTTGTAGTTATAAATTAAAGGAGTAAAGGTGTTACAGAAATAATTGATAACCTTGCTGTGCGTTGAATATATTTGTATTCAACCTTAGGTTTGCTTCTAGTTACAATAGTAATGCAATCCCAAGGGTTACATCGACTTCAACGTCTGTTAGATTTCATGAGAATTCAACCCTCACAGCAATGAGCAACTCTGATAACAACTGTAACGATCTAACATATATTATTTAGAAGTACCTGAAATAATTTATGCCCCACCGCAGTTTATCCATGAATTTACAACATTAAATATTACTTCTAAATCTTTAAACTAGTTTTATTTTTATATACGTATGTATAAAACCCTAATCAATCAAATAGCCAGATAATCGCCCTCATATTATTATAATATCTCATTAAAAATTCCTTAAAATCTTTATATAGCGAATCCACTATACTTGTTTTATATGATGTTCACATCCACCTATATTGTGTTGCCAATTTCACACTATTTAAATCCAATTGTAATTCAACATCCAAACATCTTTGTTGGAAAGTGAGAAACAGGCTATCGGCGTCTTGTTAAACATGTAAATCGAATATTTAGGATTACTCTTAATTCAGATACTAATGTAATTTTGTTTCAGTTTAGAAATGTTATGTGTTTTAAGTTGTGAATGTAAAAATACAAAATTACATGAAATGAACCAATCACTCTTTTAAATAATTTAATTATTTTTAGTTCTATATATAAATCAGAGCAGATGAGTTAATTAATTTGCGATAGTTAAAAGTAAAAACGTTTTATTTAGCCAGAAATTACTAATAATTAAAGATTTAAAAACATATATTGTTTGATCAAACACAACATATAGTATATTTTTATATTGAATGCAGACATATTATGTTTGAAAATGAGCAAATTTAGAACTACTTGTGTCGTTGAACATAAATGCTATTTCTGGAATTTAATTATTATTTGATAATAATTAAGCATATATATATATATATATATATATATATATATAGTATTATAGTATTTAATATTGTAATGAATGAACCAGGTAACAGACTAATAATTTAGCATTCATGGTATAATTGTTATACACCTTTTATTTCTTCTTCTTAAGACTCATTTTACCATCCGGAGTGTTGGACAAATATGATCTTCACAAGGAGCTGTAAAGTACCCCCGGTAACAATGGAGAAGGCAAGTAGGTAATCAAGGTAACAATAAAGTGAGAGACATTACATTGTATAATTAAAATGAAACAGTACATAGATATATCCTTCACGAAGCACGCGAAACTGTTACATAACGAAGCTAGACAAGGGAGGTACACATATATTTTACATACACATTAATTGTATTTTTATCTCTGTCTTTGATCCTTTATTTATCAATTGAAAGGTCGTGCCAATAGTTATGTATTTTAAAGTAATACTACCACGAAATGAATGCGGTCAATGTTATGTAAAGAAAAGATCATCGAAAAGTTAGACGCTATAAGTGAGTCCTTTAGGTTGTCATGTCTTGTATTTTACTTTTTTATAGTGCTTCGACTGATCTAGATAATTTATATTTATAATTTACTAACAAATTTCATTAACATAGCCCCATTAAATTTCTCTTTAGACGCTAAGTATTTTAGAAAGACAGCCAGACTTGTAAAACTACTTTTGTATGGTCTGTGTATCTTAGAAATTAAAACAAAATTCATATTATACAACTTTTATCATACAACTACATTTTATTTACTGTAAAGGTAAAACAATTTAAAATACTAACTGTATAAAGACACAGGTAAATGTTTCTTTTATTTTATTAAAATGAAAGGTATGTAAAATATATTTTTGGCCCATGACAACTATTTCATTTACCTTGACACTGTTATATTAACATATTTATGATTTAGAAATTAAAAGTTTGCTACCTTCGTGTAAATTTCGCCAACTAAGACGTTTTTTGAAAATAATTATTCTCCCCCCCCCCCACGATCCCAATCTTACAAATAGTTCATTTTAACAAAAGGTCATTTTGTGTCATTTCAATAACGACGAATATCGTAAAAATGTGTTTATATGATAAACAAAAGTTATTACGAAAAACATTCTCGAAATTTAGCAATAAAAGTTTAGTAAAATTTATCATGTAAAGTAGGTTTCACCATTTTACAAAGAGTATTTGAAATGGTGATTGTTTGAGACAGTTAACTTTAGTTACTTCTTATGTAAGACGTATGAGCCTGAAACAGATCATTTAGTACTACGTTTGAGTTCTGTTTGAGCAAATGGACAGATAACAAAATGAATCTAATTACGTTATTGTATTTTCTGTAATATGCTTAACATCAGATAATATCAAGCAAGTATTGCACAACTAATATATCATAAGCTGAACTCAAATATTCTAACGTCTTGAAATTGGTTTATTTCTTTGCCAAATAGATTTTTCCTTGTGATAAAATAAATCTTTAATACAAATTGTATGTTTATTTATTCAAACGCGGTTCACTTACAGTTTCTCTTATTGAAACTCATCGTTCAAACGCGTTTGAATAAGTAAACATACTATTTGTCAGAATTTGTATTCAAGTTTTATTCTATGACGTATCTCACAAGTAAAGTTCAATATTCCTACTTTATTAAACAATCAATTACACTTTAAAAGGTTGTAATTATATGCAAATATGAGGCATCGTTTTTTGGTGTATTTACAATATAAACAAAGTTTAAATTATGTATCATGGAAATTATTGATTTACCCACTTCATTGATTATGTAGTGATTGTTAGTAAAGCAGAATGTGGACCTGATTAATTGCACTATGAATGGAAGTTGTAACTTATTTTAATAACATTGAAATTTAGTGGTTTTATTTTTATATTATCTACCACTAATATTTGATTTATCGAAAAATAAAAAAATAAAATAAAGTCCATAGATATGGTCAAAATTTGTCCACATATCAAATATCCGCAAAATTATATTTGTAGATATATTACTCATAACACACCTTTCTCTACGTACAAATAATGTTTGTGTGTGTTAATTAATTGTAATGTTGATATTTAGTTATTTAAAATATTCTACTTCATTTGTTGTTTTTGTGTTGTAAGTATGACTTGATTTATAGCAGCAAATAATACTCGCTAAGTGACGCATAAAACAATACGTGATATAATAAGCACTTCTATAATAGACTGTAATAAGACTGCAGAGATAGCTGTTGACCAAAGACTAAAGACAATAAATCTCCCCACTCTATCTTGATGTGTCTACAGAGGATCTTTTCTATTGATTTTAAAAATATCATATTTTTAAAGTAAAATATAGAGATTATCAATGAAATAAATTAAATTTAAAGAGCTACGACTTTCAAACTATGGATACTCTGAGTTGAAAAATAAGTTTTGAAACGTTATAAGTCTGTACTTCATACTGTTACGAACTTACATATAACAATTGCTGTAATCTTATACTTCAAAATTAGATTTACATAATTTTAAACTTTCTAGTATATACAACTGAAAACTGAAATCATTACATTTTTCATCTAAGGTTAATAACATGTAACACTTTATCCATTTCTTGGGAGATGTATTGGTCTCTTAATATATTTTACAGTAACTCAATCCATAGTGTTCAAATTCAGTTCTACCACACGCACACAGGCATACGCCTTCCACACATATTAATATTTAGTGAGACAAAAATCTGTGTAACATTATAGTCGTACCTTTATTAACATATTTATGAAAGTTTCATGTGACGGTGTTTCTATTTGATATCGAGTGATATTTATGCTAAATATTTATTAATAAAATAACCGACACTAATTTTACAATTATTTAATAAAATTAAGTAATAATAATCATTTTATTATTGTTACTTGAAACATTCTATCAACGTTAATAAAATTCTTGTAACATTCAACCCCTGCCTAACCTGTGGCAGTTGACTGGAGCCAGGATATTACATATCTGCCACAGCTGTTGACTATGAGGACATGTTTACCTTTGACAAGTTATTCACTGTCTCTATCATCAATATATAACAAGGAATATAATCTTCATTACAAACTGTAATAATACTGCATGCTTTTGAATACGAAGATTAAATTCAGATTTTTGTTTTTAGACTCAGAAAAAAACCTTAAGAAGCAATAAAAACTGTCTAATAAGATAAATAAGATACCCATCCAAGTATAATTTGCTTTTCATACTGATATTTTTTTGTTAAATAAGAAATGATGAAAAGTAAAAGATTTGTTTTTCTTCTATTTTAAAAAAAACGTATAATTCTACGTAAATTTGCAGGCTCCTTAACCTTTGAGTTTTAAAAAAAATTGCGAAGAATAAAAAAGTCTTGAAAAATTGTATACTATTCATATATGGAAAAAATGAAGTATATTTATATATAGGGTATTCCATAAGAAGTTTTAAAGTTGGCCGCATCTTGGAAAATGGTGGCCGAATCTAAAAATTCATATTTTCTTATGGCATAAAAAATAAGATGATGTCCCCTATTTAAAGTTTCCTGTAAAACTGACTGTTTCCGAGGTGCAAATGGTGGCACTGTTAAAAAAGACAGTCCTTATAGGTCTGCATTTGGAAGATTCAGGTATGCAGTTGTAGTTTATCCACGCTTCAACTTTCGTTTATTTTTATATTTTGGGAAGGGAATTTGAATATTTAATAATTAAAAAAAAATCGTTTGTAAAACAGTGGAACCTGGTTTTTAAAATTTTTTGTTGTATTAAGCAGAGTAACTAAAATATGTCACCCAATATCCTCTACAATACATGCTTTACTTGATTCAATTTATGTTGAGACCTGTTGAAAAAACAGTAGTTATGTACCTATATATTTTTATTCATTACTTTCTATATACCCTAAAATGTGCTTTTAGGCTATAAGCTTAGTCTTTAGCTTTAGGCTAACCTTTAATAAGCTTAGGTTAATTATACATATAGCTTATTTAAAAAGAATGCTTTTTATGTCATGGTAATAGTCTACTTGATAATAATAATAGATTCTCTTGTGTTAGAAGAAATAACAAAACGTCCAGTGTATCATCAATAAAGGTTTTGATTTGGTCAAACGAAAATGTTTTATCTTTTTTTCTGTCTATTGTTTAGGATTTTGTTTTAAAAGGGAGATCAGATTACAATATCTAGAACAATTACCTTGTTGTCTCACTTTAAGAGTAGATTGTTTCATAGATTAAAAAGATCTTTAAAAAACAATTAGCAAACTTTTAGAGTGTTTATTGTAGTCAGTTGTTAACACTATCATTATTGGAGGAATACTATATTATATTAAAGTAAAATTCCCATCTTTTTATTTTACTAAAACGTGAACCCAAAATATATTTGTAATAAAAAATAATACATAATTAAAAATATTTGTTTATGTTACGGCATATCAACAGTATCAACAATTAAAATAACTTATGAAACGGTATCTTAAAGTTAAACCCTTAGCTTATAGTAAACCCATAGCTCTAATAAATAGTAACCTCATTAAAATCCAAATAGTAAAATCAACATAGTCATATATAAAATCGTGTAAATCTCAACTATATTTTAATAAAATAAAACGTATAATTACCTAAACATAAAAGTGGTAAGGAGCTATATAATTTGTATTGTCTTACCTGTACAGATTGGTAAGTGCGTATTAATGAATTATTTTTACGACTAAAAACTAAGGAAATAAATTAGTCTAAAAATACCCAAAGTTGTTCTTCTAAAAGGAGATGTTATTTTGCGTATTGATTTATGGACAGAGATTTCGTGACTTTATGACTTTAATATAAGACTTAACAGTAAAAGTTGTTAATTAATGATCTACTTGATACTTTTTAAACAAGGTTTTATCACTCCCGCAGTTAGTTGTCGTTAAATCAGTTTGTACTATTTCTCTCTCAGAGTGGTTCTCGCCTGCAGCAGTAAATGTAGACCATTGTAGGAAATATATTAGTTTGTGTAAAAAACAATAACATAAATTTCCACCTACACCTGAGACCAGCTTTATTTTGACAATTCTAATTTTAAGCATTTATAACCACACACAGGAATAATTATAAAACCGTATTAATCTAAAGTTTTATCTTATAAAAATATTTGAACCAATTTATTTGAGGTCCTGACCTAAATGTTTGAGTATATATATATATATATATATATATATATATATATATATATATATATATATATATATATATATACACTAATATTCCAGTAATATTTGACTTTCTTTCATAGATTGAAACAGGAGAGGGGTTTGATTTTTAATTATAAATCTATTTAATTTAATATACGTTTTCGATACTTTTAATATTGACTAAAATATCAGTAATTTTGATAAACATTGTAAGAACTAAACTTTGCAAAGAATAATTTTTTGTATTTTAACATTTTGAGAAACTATAGATAAAATGGATTAATTATTTTTTTTAAATAAGCAACCTATTAAACTAAGAAAATAAGTTCTGACAAATACAACCACTCAAACCATATTGAATTAAATTTGATTTTATAGTTCGATGTGCTGTATTTTTCAAAATTAATTAAAATAATGTGTTACAAAAAGAGAAACAAACTGTTTGGAGTTAACTGAGCAACATTTCAAGGATGATCAAAAATAAAACAAAACGTAGCTTTCATTTTTATTTATTCTTATTAAAAAAAAACACAGTCTTTTGTGTAATATTAGGGCACATCTCCTCAAAAACCTGGAATAAAATAAATCGGTAAAGAACAGATAAAGATCTTACACGACCTGGAAGTAATTTGGACAAATAAAAAATAAACTTTATCCTCATTCATAAAAACATATATACAGGGTGATTTTTAAGTATGGAAACGCCTTTATACTGCTTATCTGAGAGGTATTTTGTGGCAGAAAGGAATATGGTTCTAGTTGTTAAAAAAACCCTTTATTAAGGTGGGTTTTTAATTTTGTCCATCTTGGATCCGCCGTATTGAATCAAACTTTATTTTTTCGAAAGGGAAGATAGACATATGATACATGATACAAATTTTACTAATACAATTACTTTGAAGTAATATATGAAATTAGGAGTTACTAAGTTGCATTTTTGTAAATTAACATCTAATTTGAACAACTAAATTTGTAATACATTTTAAAGTAAGTCATTCCAGATGATTCGTTTCAAATATGATTTAGAAAATCAGCTCATATTAAGAATGGAAGTTTCTTTGGATTTAGAAAATAATATCAGCAGTTCAAATTGTTGTTGTGTTGTTAAGTAGTTATTTTTTAGTTTATCATATCACCGGTAAATATATGCGGTAGCTTTACTACCGTTTAAAACTAGTTAATGGATATATTATGATTACGAAATGCAATAAAATTGTTCACGTAGTAAGTTTTACCTCGTTGCATTGATTCTTCCGTCATTACAACTTTGATTGCTTATAACTCGGAAATGACTGAATTAACGAAAAAAAACGGGTTTTAACATTGTATTTCCTGTGATACTTTACATTGACATCATGTATCATATACCTATTTTTCCCATTTAAAGAAATAAAGTTTAATTTAATATGGCGGAACCAAGATAAAATAAAACCCACCATAATGAAGATGTTAAAAACTAGGTAGAGAACCACATTCCTTTTTACTTCAAAATACCACTCAGATAACCAGTATAAAGCCGTCTTCCATACCTAAAAATCCCCTATGTGTTTATATGTATATAAAAGAAATAATCAAAATAATATATATATATATATATATATATATATATATATATATATAAATATGTTATTTAATTACAGTACTTTGTTTCATAATAATTGTTAGTAATAGGTATACGTTAGTATAATTTTGTAGTTTTGTGCATACAAGGGATATTTTGTGCAACATTTCTTTTTATTTTGTGGAAATAATGTCAAATGACCAAAACAATGTTTATACGAATAAAGTTGACATTAAATAATTTTGCGTAGCGTGATGTATAATAGTTTTAAATATGTCTTGGATAAATTCAAAGGTGTACCAGTTTTTTCTGAGACTGTCACAAGGTACTGTGATATATTCTGTATATTTACATTGTTAAGTTGACAGAAGATGAAATTGTCAAGGCATAGGCTACTTAAAGCACAACGGCGCCATAGCCCATAGAGCTCATTTACCTACGGCTCTCATGAAAGTTAAATTTGCGTATAAATTATAAAATCAATTTCCCTCCAGGATTTTCAGATATTCCTCCGCCCATATATTTTCTCAGTGTATTCGAATGATCTTCACACAACTGATGGTTTGAATACATTCGAAATATGGACATACTGAACACAATTTTGAAGAAAATTCTTTGCCGCGTCAATAAATGTTGAAAATTTTTTGCACCCTATATTTTTCATCTTATTATGTAGTTGATGATAACGTATTTGGTTCAGAAATTTAAAGCTTGTATATTAAGTGGTTAGACTAAGCACTAGTCAAGCAGGGCTGTGTGTGTTTAGAAATATAGGTACGACCAAAAGTGTTCTCTAAATTGTGTTTAGTACAGCACTATCTATGCATCGAATGTATTCTGTAATACTATCTTCATATCATTAATTTGTGTAGATAATTGCATACACTGACAGAAAATAAGGGCGAAAGAGATCAGAAAATCATGGAGGGTAAATGATTTGAGAAATTATTCCCATATTTGTCTTCCATGAGCGTCATAGGGAAATGAGATGTATAGGCTGTGGCGCCATTGTGGTTAAAGTAGCCTATGCCTTGTTAATGTCATCTTCTGTTAATTACATAATTTAATGTTGTAATTGTTGTGATGAAATGGATCTGTAAAGAAGTACACAGGTTAAAGTGATTAACACGAAAATTTACAACGCTTACCTCTCTGAAGGAAAATTCGTACATATACCTTTTGGAACCAAAATATTGCTAATCTCAAAGTTGAGGAGCAAACTACAACAGTAATCAGAAAAAAAATATAAGACATTCATCAGTAACCTTTTATTAACAATTTTGAAAAATTTAGATAATTTAATCGGTTATTTTGTAAGTCTAAAAAAATGAAAGAAAAAAAACAACATTATTATGTTATGTTAAAATTTTTTTTGACAAATGTCCCATTAGGATTGGGGGTGAACATTAGCTAGCTAGACCACCGATTAAAAAAAAAAAAAATAGATCATAGAACAATTTATATTATTAAGTAATTATTAAAGGGTAGATTTAGATTTGAGATGGGGTGGAGACCCTCTTCGAGAAGGTCTCCCTGCACGTCAACCATCGGCTTATTGTGCCCCCTGTGTGCCGTTCCTGATGGATTAGAACCCTGTTCCTCGAACGAGGTTCAGGATTTTTTCCACCAGGTACGTATCCTCTTCATCTCCCGGTTGCTGGATACCAAAGAGCTCCCTCCTTCTGCGCTCCAGCATCCCGCAATCGAATATGACGTGTCTTGCGGACTCCACGGCCTGCCCGCAGAGCCGACAGCTTTGGTCTCCTTCGAAGACTCCCACTGTTGCAAGATGTTTCCTGAACTGGCCATGTCCAGTGATGAGTCCTACAACTCTTTTAAGCTGTAGCCTGTCTAGCTTGATTAATGACTTCGTAAGGTAAGTACTGGGTCCTTTAATCAGCTGTTTGCTTTGTGTGAGCCCGGGAGTCCTGCGCCATCTCTGGCGTTGCTTTTCCTTGGCCCAGTTGTTAACTGCGCTTTTAGCCATGTTGCGGCTGATACAGCACATAGGTTCTGGCCCCATGAAGGGTGTGGATGCTCCTTTCTTGGCAAGGGTATCTGCCATCTCATTACCTTGGATGCCACGATGACCTGGCACCCATCTTAATTCCACCATGTTCCTTGTGGAAAGTTTCGTTAGTGTTGAGAGGCAGTCCTTCACCAATTTCGAAGTGATTAATACTGAGTCTAGCGCTTTAAGTGCTGCTTGACTGTCAGAAAGAATGAGGATTTGTCTGTCTCGGAGGCCTTTTGACAAACCCAAATGGGCACAAGCAGTGATAGCTAGTATCTCTGCTTGAAATACCGTACAGTGCATCCCAAGACTCACACTAATGTTAGTCCTTGGTGATGAGCTGTATACTCCATAACCTGAGTTTCCTTCCATAAGTGACCCATCCGTGTACCAGACGAGAGTCCCTCTGGAAGAACCTGGTTTGTTGTTTCCTTCCCAGTCTTCCCGGTTACCTAAGGTTACCGTGAAGGGTCTGTTGAAGACATACTCAGTTTGCATTGCGTCTGGCGCCATGTCTAGCACCGAGTTTTTAAGTACGGTGTCAACTATGTCAGAGTGTCCTGCTCCAGGCAAGCCCTTCCGCCACTCATTAACACACGTCAGTCTATAGGCGGATTTCCTTGCCTCTGACATTATGTAAATGTCGAGAGGCGGGAGTCCGAGAAGAACCTCCAGAGCAGCTGTTGGGCTGCTTCTGAAAGCTCCAGTTATGCACAAGCATGCAAGTCTTTGCAGGCTTGTTAGTTTGCTTCCTGCAGTGGTTTGGCATGACTTCTTCCACCAGACCACCGCTCCGTATGTAATTTGGGGTCTAATCACTGC
Organism: Aphrophora alni; assembly: GCA_963513935.1. NCBI lineage: Eukaryota > Metazoa > Arthropoda > Insecta > Hemiptera > Aphrophoridae > Aphrophora > Aphrophora alni. Next base: position 127,001,603 of record OY740768.1, on the reverse strand, counting down.
TTCGTATAGCCAAAGGGCTATGTGAGGCTTAAGTCCCCAGGTAGTACCAATAAAGCGTCTGGCTGTCATTAGCGCCCATTTCGCCTTATGTATTAGGTTATCCAGATGTACGTTCCATGTCAGCTTTTGATCAAGGGTTACTCCAAGATATTTTGCCGACATGGACATATTTATCCGTGTGTTATCCATGGATATCCTATCCAGGGCTGTTAAGTTTCTCCTCCTAGTGAAGGGAACTATGGTGGTTTTGCTTGGGTTGACGTTAAGGCCTTCCCTTGCGCACCACAACTTCACCTGTCTCAGATTTCTAATCATGATATCCGAGACAGTGTAGTCGCTTTTTCCAATGACCAAGATTGCTATGTCATCTGCATAGCCTTGGATGTATGTTCCTGCTTGGCTAATTTCCGTAAGGAGATCGTCCACCACCATGCTCCACAATAGAGGTGATAGAACACCTCCCTGTGGGCAACCTCTAGTGGCAGCGACCTCCAGCGAACCACCAAGCAGGGTGCTTTGAATGCGTCTACTTGTTAGCATTGAGTGAACCCATCTTGTTACAGCCGGGTTCACCTCTCGCTCTTCCAGTCTGCGCACTATTGATCCAAATAAAGTATTGTCAAATGCACCTTCTATGTCCAAGAAGGCGCACAGTGCAATTTCCTTCCTTTCCAGTGTGTCCTCGATCCTGCCCACAAGATTATGTAGAGCAGACTCACAGGATTTACCAGGTTGGTAGGCATGTTGATTGCGATGAAGAGGTGTCCCTAAGAGCACCCCTTCCCTAATGTATCTCTCCACCAGCCTCTCCAATGTTTTCAACAGAAACGAGGATAGGCTGATAGGTCGATAAGCTTTGGCATCACAATAACTTGCTTTGCCACGCTTGGGAATAAACGTAACTCTGCTGACCCTCCATGCCTGCGGAATGTAGCCGTATGCTACGCTGGCTCTGGAAAGCTTGCAGATCAGTTGGATCAAGGCGTCAGGTCCTTCCTGCAATAGTGCAGGAAAGATTCCGTCTCCGCCTGGTGATTTAAACGGGCTAAATTTATTTATTGCCCATTTTAATTTTGAAATAGTGACAATTTTTCTGGCTATCTTCCAGTCTGCCCGAGATGCCCTTGGCCAAGAGCTGTCCCCGGCTAGACTTGGACCGCCGTCCATATTGTCACTATTTGTGCAACCAGGGAAGTGAGTTTCAAATAGTAACTTGAGCGTCTCTTCCGCTGTTTTGGTATACTCTCCTGTTGGCTTCCGCAAGGTGCCTACAGGATTGTAAGGTTTAGAAGCCATAACTTGTTGCAGTCTTGCTGCCTCCTTCAGACTATTCACTTTTTGGGTGAATGCCTTCCAGGAATCAAGCTTGGCTTTTTTTATAGCTTTGCTGTATGTGGTGAGAACTAAATGATACTCCCTCCACTCACCGCTCCGCTTAGAGGCATTGAAAAGCCTTCTTATTTGTTTCCTCATGCGACCGAGATCCTGTGACCACCATCTTGTGTTGGGTCTACCTGATCTCGTCCGCAGAGGACAGTTACCCTGATAGCAGTCCATGATGGCATCTCGAAGCGAGGACGCCACCCTGTCTACGTCCGGAAATGTTGCAATGTCTCCTTGCATGGACCCAAGTACCGTCGACAGTTGGTCCGAATAGGACCCCCAGTCTGTCGACCTCGGGTCTCGAAAGAGAGATTGGATGGTTGATGCCTCTAAATGAAACATTATATATTTGTGATCTGAGAGGGAGGCTTCTGTTGAAACATGCCAGTTCCCAATCAGTTTTGCAATATTTTCCGTACAAAAAGTAATGTCTATAACCTCGCTCCTGATTTTATTTGAGAAGGTCGGTGTATTTCCTACATTAACAATCTGTAAGTTATTAGACAAGAGAAAATCAAATAATGACTCACCCCTTGTATTAGTGTCAGTGCTGCCCCAGCCTAGGCGATGATGAGCGTTAGCATCACATCCCACCAGAAGCTGCTGCCGCCTGACAGTGGTTGACTCCACCAGGAGTTCCAGATCCCTAGATGGAGGAGGAGTTCTGACGTCATAGGGTAGGTAGACGGAGCTAAAAATTGGACCATCCTTTTCCTTCCCATTGCGCCAGTAAATCATCACCGTGGTGATGTCTCTAGAACAGAAATCCATTAGGGGCAAGCATTGCAAACCTGACCTTACAATTATACAGGTACGGTTGTTATTAATGTTATTGCAGTATATAAGCTTACCTTTTACATCGCCTAGTCCGGCAATCCGGCCTCGGTGGAGCCAGGGCTCCTGGACCAGAGCCAGGTCGATGTTGGACCTAATGAAGGTCTGACAGAAGGAGGCCGAAGCCGCCTTACTGTGATGGAGGTTTACCTGTAGGACCCTCAGCATTGTCTTTTCCTGACATTAAGACAAGAGAGACTTGCCAGAGTCCTACATGCGCCTTACGCCCTGCTGCTTTTATGGCTGCAAGGGAGACGTCATCCACCAGGAGAACAAAGGTACGACCTTTTGGGTCCTTCTTTGTTGCCATTATTTTCCACTCTCCGACCCTAAGGCTCAGATTCTGTTTGTCGAGCATATCTAGGATCCTTTCAGGAGACTCTTCCAGCTCAGCAGGTGCTCTGAAGAACACCTTAGTGGCCCGAAGAATATCCCTCTTATCACCAACGATAAGCTCAACATCCTCGCCAAGGGGTCTAACATTGGAGATGAGTTTCACCAGCCAAGATTTACTGAGGAGATTAGAGCATGAAATTATCAGTGCTCCTTTCTCCATGTAAGAGCCTGAAAAGACTGGATATGATCCGTCCTCCAGGCACTCAAACTTTGCCATGATGGCTTTTTGTACTGTCCTGCCCTGTTCCTCGGAGAGCTTGTCCTCGGGGAATCTTTTGGGCACGACAGCCATTTTGGTTGAGGTTAGAGCTTCCCTAAACGAAGTACTGGGTTGCGCCGATGTCGATGCACCGTGCTCACCAGACTGTTTATGTCTCTTCCTTTGGGCTTCAATGGAAGGAGGAGTCGGAGCTTCGACTCTGCCGCGCTTCTGTCCCCCTTCCTTGACTGCAGGAACATCGGGGGCTGTCAAGGCAGCCCTTTTGTTCTTACGTTTGTCGAACTTCTTAGGGTCAAAGTCGTCGCCAAACTTCGCCCTAAGAGCTCGTCTCCTCTCTGCTTTAGACATCCTCGGCCTACTTTTGGCCATATTGAGCGTGACCAACTGCTTGGTAGCGTCCGTCAGCTCAGCCGCGAAGCCGGGGGTGTCAAGATTTTTCAAGAGGAGGTCTTCATCCAGCTCAAGGCCCGATTCAACCTCCTCCCTTGCCACCTCCATGTCCTCAGATTTCAAAGCCTGCTCAGTGGCTGCTTCTTGTCTGTTTTCATGGGGTGTTGCTTGATTTGGAGTTTGGACCGTATAAGCATGCTCTGAGCCTGCTTCCGGTCCTGGTTTTGTGGCCGAGCTTCCAGCTTGTGGCTGGTACTCCGCCGAGGTTTTTTCTTTTTTGTTTTTTAGGTCCATAAAGTTCCCACGAGTAGTGCAGGGTTCTAAAAGGTCCACCACACAGAGCCCGCATATGTGGTAAGGCTAAATTGAAACCGGAGGTCGCCTGGTATCCGGAGTCCGCATACTAGAGTCTAAGCTCCCCCTTAGACACGCATCCTTCGGCATATGCTGTTCCACCTTGGATTGGGTCCACAGATTGTGGGGATAGTGGGAATTAAGTATAAATGAACGTCCACAAGAGCCTCAAGCTTCTTGGGACAGAAGACAGAAGAGTGATAGGACAGATTTTAGAGAGGTCAAAGAATGGTTGGCGACCTCATTTTGGTTGGGGTGGTGAAAAGAAGAAGCAGGAGGGGGAGGGGAGGGGGTAAGACGTCCCATGCTTTAGCCGCCTTCGGTGCCGCCATCCGGCAAAGCATCAGGCCACACCGAAAACGTTGCCCATCCTGTACCGCGGGGAGGCGCATGAGTCCGCTCTTGCTGCCACCATCTGCATCCCCGGACCGAGAACCGCCTTCCAGCAGAAAGCCTTCCAGCAGAAAGATCCGAGGGTGCAGATTATGGCTGCTTCACAGGACAGTAATTATTAAAGAGTAAATAAAGCAATAAAGCTAAAGTATCAAAATTAAACTAAGTTATTATTTATAAGTGGACAAACAACGACTTAAAACTATAAAAACTGTACAATGTTTGCGATTTATATAAAAAATTCATATTTCCATACATTATAACGGATTATCTCTTTGCACATATGTATGGAAGATCCCAATGTAGACTGTTATTGGTTTTTTGTACATATTACTGGAGTAGTTAAACTGTGAAGAGGATAAATCACAAGACAGACTCTAAACGTATGGATCATTAATTTTAATATTAATCAAATCGAACTCTTACAAATCTTCAATAATTTGTAAATCTCTATTGAAAAGCTAAAAAATTAACTTTGAAAGTTCATTCAGAGATAAACCTTTCGAAGTTATTAATAGTTCAATGAAAGAAATAGTATTTTAAGGAAAGATAATTTTTGAATTATTTAACACCACGCAAGCTTTGAGAATGCAAGATATAACAGATTCAAGCAGATTTTCTAAAATTACTTAAGAGCACATGGTTTAGTTCGTCCTTATTTCACAAAATAATTATTAAATTTAATTATAAACTATAAACATTAAAATTAATTTAAAATCTCAATCCTGAGTATAGCTAGTACAAACTTAATGGTATATTACCTGGTTTGTAGAGAAATGATTGGGCAAACGAGGCTTCTTAAAAATTAAAGTTATTCGATTGAATAACTAACTTGAATACGAAAACCTTCTTTTTATTTTATAAATGCATTATCTATTTCTACTTTAAAAAAAAATAAAAACCACTTAGCTTTTTGTTTGAAGAGTACTTAATTTTATTTTAATGTTAGCCATTGAAATAGTAGGTCTATAGTTGACTTTTTCTTTCTCGAAACAGCTGCATTAGACTAGAGAAAACTGCTTAAAGTGTACAGCTAACTTTAAAATTTATCTTTAGATATAACGCTATAGTTTACAACAAATTACTAGTTAACTTAAAAACCGTTTAAAATTCGTTCTCAGGTTTTTATTATGAATTGTTCTTAAAATGACCCCAAAGCTAGTTTACGGATTCACAAAACCACAAAAATATTTCAAAATATTCCTATTGATAAAAATGTCTTTGAAAATTAGCAATTAAAAAAGAAATTATATGATTCTTTTCTTATATATATATATATATATATATATATATATATCACACACACACGCATGACTGTTATAAGAGTGGAATCAACAATACACATGTACAGTCGCGAATTATATATTTAATCGTGTAAAGTAATACAAGTAAACATTTCACTAGTTACCGTCTTGAAGATGATATATTATTTCGAACAAACTAACAAACATTGATTCAAACAAATCTTTTGAATACTGAAATATAATTATAGTTTAAATACTTCTGGATAGTTTAACATAATTATACATTTTACAAGAATGGTCATAATATCGAAACGCTAAAGCAAGTAGAAGTTCAAACAACAAAATTGTTAACCTCACTGTTTAGAAATACATAGCTTTCACAATTTACACCATAGTGTTTGTTATTGAATTTGGCGGTTAATTTGTTGAAAAGTAATTGGAGGTTGTTTTATATTGTTGTGAAAAAACATACAATTTTTAAAGTTTTTATAAAAGAAATTAAACAAAAATCATCATATTAAAATTTAAGTTATGAAAATTGTAATTAAGAAAACAATATACACAGATCAAATTGTCAAAGGCAGACGTACAAATATATTTTTTTAAATGTTAAATTACTGCTCTTCAACTTAAATTGTGCCAATGTGTATAAAAAAAAAAAAGAAATGTTAATTTTTAATTTTTATCTCTTTAAAAATATATAAATTGATTAAAATGTTCTCGATAATTTGAAGAAAAAAAAAAATTAAAACTAATTAACCATAAAAACATTGTCTGATAAAAGAAACTCAACTTTTGTAATTACGTAACTTCTAAAAAATTTCTTATTTTTAGTCTTTTAATTAAAAAGTTAGAAAAGAAACTGTTCTAATTCCTCCCGCTCATCAAATTTAATTAAGAACATTGAGCAATTTAAAGATTGTTTTAATCTTTGGGTGCAAACCATTAGTCCCATTATAATGAAAAGTTTTATGGAAGTAGTGGTAGACCAATTATGGTCGATTTACGAAGAAGACCAAAATAAATATATAGTTAATTAATTACGAAGAATAACGATCCTCTTTAACCCTAATTAATTTAAGGAATGTAGAAACGTGTTTTGTGTTAAAATTGTTGTTAAAACAGTTTCTACAGTACAAAACAGATGTAAATCTACGAGGCCACGAGGCTGGTAAGGTCCGAATAAGAACTAGTATGTGGAAGTCTTTTTTGTTTAAAGCTGAACATAATACAAACCTTTTAACTAGCACAGAATTATTTTGTGTAATTTATTAAAAGAAAAGATATTATAACTTAACATATGGATTATGCCAGCAGAATAATTGTAATTGTTTATTAGACTGAATTGAATAAAAATAATACTTACAAAAAAGTTATTGTATAAAGGATCCATAAAGTATCGTGCTTTTGTTTGATAAGTCTGAAAAAAGTCTTTTCCTAATGAATGTCATTTTATAAAGTTATAAGAGTAATCTCTCCCATCGGCTGTAATGTTTTAATTTCCATTTAATTATTTATCACGTTTGTTTAATCATTCTTAATGAGTATTTTTTCAATTTACTTTACATATATTTTCATTTTTTATTTTATAATATTATTTACATTTAATCCACTACATATCAGAAAGAATGCAGTCTTTAATTAACTATACAACTATTATTTCAAGGAGATAATCTGGGGGTTAAATGAGTTTGTAGTGATTGATAAAACTACTGTTCAAAAAATTTTTTTTTTTAAAAAGGTAATGGTTAAAAATGAATACTATATTCAATCTTAATATATAAGAAAAAAATTAATTAAAATGTTGTAAATTAAATCATCAATTAGTCTTATAAATACGACTTTATCAAGGATCGAATATTGAAAATAACTTCAGTGGGTGGTAGATAACAACATATATTGAACAAATAAACCTCGACTTCATAACCCACATTCTAACATCAAGGTATGTAAGACCACAATCGATGAAAGGCAATAATAGAAACGGAATAGAAATCGATATAGCCGATAGGACTTTAGTGACGGCAGTAGTATACTTAAAAAGGTAAATGTACATGTTTTTTAAAAATACATTTTTATAAAATACTGTACGATATATATATATAAGTTTACAGATATTTTAGTTTTTAACATGAAACTATTTAATTACGGAAACTATTTCATTTAAGGAAATTTTTTGAATAAAATTTCTCGATTATTTTTGAAATTACACATTTTGCATAAATCCATAAATTATTCATTAAAATGGATGTTGATTCAACTATTTAAATAAATTTAAATATTTTAAATTAAAGGATGGAAATTGTAATAATAGGCTAAATAGGTAAAGTTGCCTAATGAAATAATTCATAATTTTGCTGTGCATTGTATATATCTGTGTTCAACCTTACGTTTGCTTCTTGTTACATAATTATTGCCACCCTATGGGTTACATCTACTTCATTATCTGTTAGATATCATGTGATTCAACTCTCACAGCAATTAACAACTCTGATAATAAATGTAACGACGTGACTACCTAACATTTATTATTTAGAATTACCTGAAATCACTTATATTCCACAAACATCTTCCTTCAATTTACAAATTAAATGTTATTTCTAAATTTCTACATATTTTTTTTTATTTTTTATATATACATACCTACAATACCTAAGTAATCAAATAGGTGGTAGTAAGTAATGCTAAGTACTCGTCTACATCTTATTATATTTTCTAACTTCAGTTCCTCCCAGTCTTTTCACCTATTGCTTATTTATGTATGAAATAAAAAAATAATTTTAAGCCGAATCCACATTATTTTGTTTTATCTGACGTTCATGTTCAATAAACTGATTAAATACAATCTATTAAAATCAAGCTGTAATCAACATCCGAACATAGTTGTTGAAAAGTAAGAAAAAGACTATTAACTGGACCATTTAGGATCAGTGTTCAATTTAGAAACTATCCTTCTGTTTGAGAATGTTAAATGTAGCAAATTGTGAATAAATAAATAAAAACGAATATGAAATGAACAAATCATTATATAAAAAGATTCCTTTTATGTAGTTTTATACAGAAAGCAAAGTTCGTGAGTTAATAATTTTGCAAATATTAAAACTAATTAGCTCTAATTAAACAGGCTTTAGTAATTTATTGAAGATTTTAAACTAGTTTTGTTTGAGCAAAAAGTTTCATATTTCTATATCGAATGTAAACTTGTATGGTTGGAATTAAATTGTGTTAGGATAATTATTTAAGGTATATATATTATTTACATATATTGAACCCAGAAAAGATATAATAATTTAACATTCATTGCATAATTGTTTCATTGAAATTTGTCCTGCGTTTCGGACAAATACGATTTTACAAGCTTTTATCACTAATGAGTACGAATATAGAATTATCCAGGACAAGGATCAACGCCTCTGTAAACTAACCCGTTACTAAAAAGGATCCAAATAGGTAACAAAGATAACAATGAACTAAAGGAATTTGTATTTTATGAAGAAAATGATAGTGAGATCTACACGAAATGAGCCAAATTGTTATATGAAGGTAGACAAGACAGGTATACTTATATAAAAATTAATTGTATATTTAACTCTGTCACAGGAGAATCTTAATTTTCAACTCAAAGGACAAGTGAGTTGTTATGCATTTAAGTAATGTTAGAAATACATGGGACCAGTGTCGTTATGTGAGGAAGATTTCAAATCGGGTTCAGTAAACCAACATATTGTAAGCAAACATTAAAATTATGATTTGCATGGAACTGGTAGAAGGATAATTAGAAATAAAAACAAAAACATGAACACTTATATATTAACTTTTAGGAATGTTTATAAAAAATAAAAATAATCCTTTGGTAATACTGTCCAATATAGATCTAGGCCTGCTAGCCGTCTTTTCTCTCAGATAATGTTTGCTTGGACATTGAACTATGATTAACATAATTCAACGCGTCGCCATCATAAGTCACTCAACTCTTCCATTAATTATTAATTAACCATTGACATTTCGCCACCCCCGCCTACGTGACCGATAATGTTAGACACGTATCGCTCATACATCAAGCGAGAACGCTAGGAACAAAGAGTACAGCTGGCTCTATGTTACTTATATTCCCCCCTTGTAGTGTAAAGAGATAACCTTGCGGTCATTAAAACCTTAAAAAAGAGCATAAAATAGAGAACAAGAGTTGGAGAAGAGAGAACTGATAGGAAAGATGAAAGACTGTTTAACCCAAGACTAGGTGAAGAATGGTGATGATTCAACGAAGGTAATATGTGATTGTTACACTCATACTGCTCATAAGTGAGCTTTCCTATATAATGCACCGACTGATTTATATATTGTACTTAATCCATATAAATTAAACCAGTGGTATACTTTGTTGGTAGTATGCTTAAACGTTTGAAGATTTATCATCGATTTGAATTAAACGTAATATTTATTTATATGAAATATGTCATGGCGGTTTCATATTGAAACAACAACACAATAAATGTAATACCCGTAGTGCGTTCAAAAGTTGATTTTGGTGAATTTCACTTTTTCAACTTTTAAAATACCGTACCAAAGACCCAAAAGTTATCCAAGTATCCAAGTATCCACCCCCTATTATTTTTTTATTAATGGAAATAGACAGATTTGCTTTGGGGAAAGTTTAGATAACAAAAGTAGGATTTTTTTGAAGTATTAACATTTTCAACCTTTACCCCTAAAATGGGGTAGTTTGGGTGTAAGTCAAGAATTTTAAATAGCAACCCCTATTGAGTGATACCTCATTTCAAAGGTCTTTTAAAAATAAGAATAATGGCGCAAACTAGAGGTCTCTAAGTTCATCCTACCCAACATATTTAATATATATATATATATATATATATATATATATACATATATATATATATATATATATATATATATATATATTAAATAAAAATGTGTGGACTTTTACTGGATTTTATTATTGCTGTAGTAATTTTGTCTATTTTTACAGTATTAGGCGAGAATATTGAATTATATATTGTCCTTTGAAATATTTTTGTAAAGAAATAGTGTTTTCGAAGGTGACGTTTAGCTGATTGTTTCTTTGTTTTACGAATATTTTATCATTACAGTCACTTCTATGTATATTCATGAATGTAATATATTTTTGTCCTTTAACTAAAAAAGAATACATAAAGTGTAAGTTGATAGTTTGTAAGACTTTATAGAAATATTAATCTCCTATATATAAGGGATTTTTTTAACAGAATCTAATAATTGAACCCACAGAAATTAACAACATTTTTCGTCATCATGTACATATAAATTAACACATATTAAGAAGTAAAATTATTTTGTTTTAAAAGGTATTTGATAGCAGAGCGTATTTGCACCTTGGGGATTGCAACGTAAAAACGTTGAAGTAATTCCATCCTTACAACAATTAATACACCTTCTCCCTCCCTCTCTTTGCTTGGAATACCATTAGAAAATTAAAATTGTTGAAAGAGTTTCTAGTAAAAAAAACTCTTTAATTGTTAAAATGACGGCAAAACTGTAACATATACAGACATCTATACACTGCTTTTTGACAAGCAAATTTTAAATAAATCCTAAAAATATATTTAGATTTTAACGATATTTCAACATGTGATGTGAAACTTCAGAATACAACGACTTTTAAACAACAATGTAAATTATGTGATTATTAATTTTCGATTATTTCCAAAAACCAGACATTCCTCTAAATGTTTATAAACCAATGCTAGAATTTAAAAATTAAACATTTAAAGTCAATGACGAAATGAAATCTTCTTTTATACATTTTAATCAAGTTATTGACTTCACGAAATATAAAATATGAACTTTATAAAGCTGAGGCAACCATATTCTTTACCATCAATAAATTTAAGTGAAAGTTTGACTATAACTAGACATTTATGTTAAATTGATGAATCAAAAAAAAAATATTCGTTGTCATTTTGTTACCTTGACGTTATTTTAATTAGTTTCTTGCTGTAAGTAATAACTAACTATAGAATAATTTATTATATCTAGACAATAATTTATTAAGGATACAAGTTGTAGTTATAAATTTATATTAGATTTGCTTTTTGTTACATAATTAATGCCACCCCAATGGTTACATCGATTTCATCGTCTGTTAGACTACAGGAGAATTCAATTCTCACAGCAAACTGTGTCGATGTAACGACTGTAACAATGTTCCAAATAAAGATATATTATTTATAAATACAGAAATTACTGATATTCTACCAACATTTATTTACAGTATTAAATGTTATTTCCAACTCTATACACATTATTTTATTTTTATATGCATATGCACACAAAGTCTAAGTAATCATTTCTCTGACTAATCGTTAGCATCTTATATTAATTTTACTCATTTCATTAATATCATTTCACCTATTATTTATATATTTATTTTAAAACAAATTGAATTTTTAATTTTGTTGTATCTGACTTTAACGTTCATTCATTTATTGATGCCAAAACAAACTATTAAAATCAAATTGTGATCCAAAATCTAAACTTCTTTGTTGAGAAGTAAGAAACAAGCTAACACAGGTTTAATTAAACATACTTAGGATGTCTTCTTTAGAAATGAATGAACCTAAACGTATAATAGTAATAGTATGAAGTATGAGAAACCCTTGATTGCGAAACTACATTTTTAATTTATAGAGTCAACTGTTTTCTTACTTGTTTATATTTAATTAAAATCAGTGAATGAGTAAATACCATGACTTATAAATCAAATCTCTATATTTTACTATAAAAACATGATATTTTAAAAATGTAATAGAAAAGTAACCCTGTAGGCACATCAAGATAAGGTAGATAGATTTATTATCTTTTGACTTAGCTAAAGGCTATCTCTGCAGCCAAACACATAAATGTGTATTATATCACGAGTTCTTTCTTGGCACCTTTTCAAGTCTTATTTCCCCAATAAATCAAGTCATTCTTACAACTCAAGTAGACGAAATAAATCAAAATTCATTAAATAACTAAGTAGCGAAATTAAAGGTATTCGAAATGGAACTGACAATGGAAAAGAATTTTGCTTACTCCTTGTGTCTATTTTATTTGTTGACTTCATTATAAATGATATGTAGATCATCAGGTACAATTCTCTGATCCATATTTTAAACTTTGTGTGTTTCTACTCTAAATATAGACTATTATTATAATACTATTATTACATATTACCCTACATATTAGGATAAATACAACAAATTATTAAAATGCAATTGGTCGTTGTATAAAAAAGAAGAACTGTATTTCAGAAAGAATGATATCAATTCAAAAACGATATGATAACTAATGACTATATAACAGTTGTTCCAATATTTGTTTTCTTTTATGTAAAATTTCCTACAGAAAATACACTAACATAATTGGACGTGAATTTCATTATCTGTGTTTTTATTGGGTCATTTGCCGAACTCAACCTTGTTACTGAAATATTCAGGTCCAAAAAAAATGAGCTGTTTCAGGCTCATACATGTCCTAGATGAAAAGAAAGTTAAGTTAACTGTCAAAACAATAGTCGTTTTAAATATTGTGACTTCTTATAATTTAATCATATTAGTAAAATCGTGAAACACAGTCTTCGTACAAAATTTTACTAAATTTTCTATGACTATCATTTTGTAATTTTTATTATTTTTTAATAACTATTGGTTATCGTATGAAACACATTTTTTCGTCATTTTTCATCATTTAAATTACAAAAATGAACTATAGTAAACCGTAACTATTTGATAGATTTGGAGGAGATGATTATTTTTAAATAACCTTCTTATTTACGGAGTTTCCATGACGGTAGCAAATTTTTAATTTTTACATTATAAAATCATTAATATATCCGTGTGCAAGTAAATGAAATAGTTATCATGAGCTAATAACGTACTATAAATAATTTCTAATTTAAAAAAAATTACCTTTGTCTTTACATAGTTCGAATTTAAGATTAACCTACCAAATACAGTTAAGACAATGTAAATGAATGGACACCAGTACAGTTTATTTGTAGTACTTACTGCATATTGTTTACTTTCTCGCATATGCATGTAATACAAAATTATTTTTTTCAAGATTGTCTGTCTTTATTAATTAATTACTTTAGGTCTAGAGAGAAATTGAAAGGACCGATTTTTGTGAAATTTGTTAGAGAATCTGAGTTTGTACTATATAAATTTCAAAACTATTTTTAGAGTACCTAATAATTCTGATTTTACTTCTAATTATATCTATTAAATTACATTCAAAAGTAAATTCAATACATATCTAGATTGGGATATGGGTACATTCTAAATTCCAAGTCAAGGTTAACAGGCGATAAACGAGGAAATAAATAACAGACGTTGGTATAGATAATTCGTATACCAAGTGTCCTAAAAGTCCCCCCCCCTATTATTATTTTTTATTATTAATGGAAATAGACAGATTTGCTTTGGGGAAAGTTTAGATAACCAAAGGAGGAGTTTTTGAAGTATCAACGTTTTCAACCCTTACCCCCAAAATGGGGATGTTTGGGGGTAAGTCAAGAATTTTAAATAGCAACCCCTATTGAGTGATACCTCATTTTAAAGGCCTTTTAAAAATAAGAATAATGATAAACTATAGGTCTCTAAGTTCATCCTATCCAACATAGCGACCAATCGAATTGTGAATGTTAACCTACAAACTCCGGTTGTTTTTATTACATTACAAACTGCTCTATGTTGGTAAAATGATGGTAAGAGCCTTACCTTATTTTTTTAGCTCAGATTAAGTTCTCGAAATGGCTACCATTTACTTCTTGGCAGAAATACATTCTGGACTCAAAAGCATGTTGTACATTTCGTAACATTTCCGGTATAATTATTAACGTAAACTTCGATTGGTCGCTATGTTGGGTAGGATGAACTTAGAGACCTCTAGTTTGCGCCATTATTCTTATTTTTAAAAGACCTTTGAAATGAGGTATCACTCAATAGGGGTTGCTATTTAAATTTCTTGACTTACACCCAAACTACCCCATTTTAGGGGTAAAGGTTGAAAATGTTAATACTTCAAAAAAATCCTACTTTTGTTATCTAAACTTTCCCCAAAGCAAATCTGTCTATTTCCATTAATAAAAAAATAATAGGGGGTCGATACTTGGATACTTGGATAACCTTTAGGACACATGGTATTTTAAAAGTTGAAAAATTTAAATTCACCGAAATCAACTTTTGAACTCACTACGTGTATTACATTTATTGTGTTTTTTTTTTTTTTTTTTTTTTTTTGTTTTTTTTAATATGAAACCGCCACGACATATATTTCAAATAAATAAATATTACATTTATTTATAATTGATGTTAAATCTTCAGCGTTTAAGCATACTACCAACAAAGTTTGGTAAGTGTGGTTTAATTTATATGGATTAAGTACAATATATAAATCAGTTGAAGTATTATATAGGAAAGCTCACTTATGAGCAGCATGAGTGTAACAATCACATAATACCTCCGTTGAATCATCACCATTCTTCACCTAGTCTTGGGTTAAACAGTCTTTCATCTATCCTATCAGTTCTCTCTTCTCCAACTCTTGTTCTCTATTTTATGCTCTTTTTTAAGGTTTTAATGACCGCAAGGTTATCTCTTTACACTACAAGGGGGGAATATAAGTAACAAAGAGCCAGTTGTATTCTTTGTTCCTAGCGTTCTCGCTTGATGTATGAGCGATACGTGCCTAACATTATCGGTCACGTAGGCGGGGGGGCGAAATGTCAATGGTTAATTAATAATTAATGGAAGAGTTGAGTGACTTATGATGGCGACGCATTGAATTATGTTAATCATAGTTCAATGTCCAAGCAATGAGAGAAAAGACGGCTAGCAGGCCTAGATCTATATTGGACAGTATTACCAAAGGATTATTTTCTTTACAAAAATATTTCAAAGGACAATATATAATTCAATATTCTCGCCTAATACTGTAAAAATAGACAAAATTACTACAGCAATAATAAATTCCAGTAAAAGTCCACACATTTTTATTTAATATATATATATATATATATATATATTATATATATAAATTTCTTAACTGAAATAAAGTACACAATCTTGTTGAGCACTGTGGTGAAATTCACAATAATGATTCGAATTTGCCCCCAACCACAATCACTAGAAACTTTAAAATAAAACAAAATTATCTGATTAATTGTTCTTTATTTATTATTTCCCCTAAATGCCCTGAATTTTATTTCATTAGTAGATATGTAAGTTTAGATTTAGTTTATAAGCAAGACCCTCCGATGATGATAACCATGTTATCGAAGCGTACATCAGAGAATTTAGGGGAAATAATAAATCAAGAACAATTAATCAGATAATTGTGTTTTATTTTAAAGTTTCTAGTGATTGTGGTTAGGGGCAAATTCGTAACATTAATGAAATAAAGTATGTTTGTTAGCTATTTATATTATTCGTTTACAGACACTAAAGTGATTTGATAAAATGTGTGTAAAAGTATTGATGAAATACACATTTTGTTTAAAACATTTATCCGATTCCGTATTCCAATTGTAACTGTATGATTTCTTCCAATATTATTTTATTAAATATTGCCGCATTCATGTTTGTGGTATCAATTAGCGAGCAACACATTAATTAATACTATAAACATGGAATTCGGGAGGAGAAGTTTATTTGATAAAGTGATAACAGAAAATAATACGATTACATATGAACCGTTGGCTTTGTTATTAAAATATTTCTTTGTTTTTCATACAGAAAATGTTTTGAAAATAAACAGAAACGTAACATATTTTCATTACATGTTTTACAATAACAGTTATACAAAAAAAAATGTTGAAGTTTTGAAAATGCAACGTAAGCCTAAAATAGCGTTACAACGTTAAAAAATCGTTAAACGTAAATTGATATACATTTTGTGTTACAAGTATTTAAAAAAAAAACCAATTTGGTGAAGATATGAGCTAGTAGGCGATTTTATTTTTACCACAAACACAACTTTTAGAAACCCTTCGGCCCCACCGTGCGCAGTACGACGTTCCCCATTTTCTTTATTACTGGTAACGTTTGCCTTTATTTAATTTAATTATTGATGATATTACCATTTTAATAGTAGGAGTAAATAATGGAAAATGCATTCATTGAAAAATAGGTGTGTATACAAAATTATATATGACTGTTACTAAAGAAAAAGCTGTACTACTTATTTATAAACAAAATGTTTCATTTATTTTTTATGCCCTTTTATTTGAGGTGTCACAAAAAAGAGTTATGTCCCATTTAAAATTATAAGGGAGGTACTAGGGGAGAGGGAGGTATTCAATAATCACCAATAGGACAGATATACTTATAACTATATGTTTCCCGTAAACAAACTATTTATATCCTTTGTGAACTTAATCGAACTGGCTACTTAAAAAAAATATTATATATATACTCAATAGCTCCATACTTAAGCATTGGTGTTCTAAGGTTATATCACGTCTTCAGATAGAGAGATATTTTGAATTCTTAAAGGTATATATATATATATATATATATATATATATATATATTCCTGAAGATAAGATCAACTGAAAACCGCTAAGCAGCAGTAGTATGTCGAAGTTGTGAAAGGCGGACACAATGACACATATCTGAAAAATCTAATAGGAAAACGATGAACTTTGAAATAGTTGGGCGAGATAAAGAAATTACGTGAAAGTAAATGATGGAGGTTTATTCTCCTGCAGAACAAAGTTATGTAATTAGTGGTAATTGTCAGCAAGCAGTAAATTAAAGATAAACCTATTATAAATTTATTATATTATTGGAAATGTTATTACAGGAGCGTAATTACTTTATCGACATAACAATGTTTCTGTAGCTAATAATGGTAATTTTATTAATAAGAGGAACGTTATTGCAGGATCTCTATAGTAAAATGTATTTCTGCTCATTTTATAAAGAAATAGTCTTTAAAACGACGGCGCAGTTTCAGCTATTGTTTAAGTTAGTTGACATGCCGTGTTTTACAATGTAGGAACGCTATGAAATATTATTGTTGTTTCATTTCAATTGAAAGAGGAGAGGAGATACTTTTTATGTAAAACAAAGCGTATAGAAATGATGGATGTAAAAAAACAATGAGTTAAGTCATAAATGATATGTTTTGTTTTTAATGTTTATTTATGTTATACGTTTTCTTTTTATTTTATTTTCCTAATGCATATTATGCCTAGTTGAAATGGGGTCTAGAACCAAGACCGTGGTCCGGTTCCTTATCCTTATATGGCGCTCCCACCCGCGTGTGTGTGTTTGTATATATACAATATATATAAGTGTGTGTGTGTGTGTGTGTGTGAGTGAGAGTGTGTGTGTGTGCGCGCGCGTGTGTGTGATTGTCTACTTATTTATGTGTCCTATATAACAGTCGTATTGTCTATCACATATTTATTTATTTAGTATACCGTAGGGTTTTTATTATTTTTATTTATAGTTTATAACGGAGTTATAGTGTTTTTTCCTCTTTCTAAAATGTATTGTAAATATTGTCCATATTGTTGTTATAATTTATTCAAATATTTGCTACAGTTTGTGTGTATTAAAAATAATACTCCAAGTTTTGAGTCGTGGAACAATACACTGCGGTTAATTCTCCGTAAGGAATTACTAAAAGGTCACAAGTTGCAAGGTATTGAGAGAGATAGAAAAATACGTTGTTTAACCAGAAAAATAAGTTTTGTAACTACTACGCTACCACACATCCTTGTTGTTTAGTTCACTAATATATATCCTCGGTTCTACTTTGTAATTTTCTTGATTATGTTTGTATGAGTTCTTAGTTGTTCTGACTGCTACGA
The DNA here is from genome assembly GCA_963513935.1 of Aphrophora alni. Lineage (NCBI taxonomy): Eukaryota > Metazoa > Arthropoda > Insecta > Hemiptera > Aphrophoridae > Aphrophora > Aphrophora alni. The sequence continues at coordinate 126,983,533 of OY740768.1, read as the reverse complement.
TTTAGTGGTTTTTTTTATGTTACTAATTTTAGTTTCTAACATTAATTGTTTTCATATTTTAATTGTTCCAGGTGGTTTGTCGTTTGACATGACAGTTTATCCACACTTTCGAAATGTCCTTTATTCGTTTTAACAACACAAATGATAGAAAATGTCCTAATAAATTACCAATAATATGTAAAATCCTTCATTAACCAATAACTTTATATCACAGTAAACGTTGTAATTGTTCTATGAATTAAAATAAATTCCAAGGAAAAAAAAGTATATAAAACTACTAACAGTTTCTTATAGTCTTATACCAAATTGTCAGAAATATTTGTTTTAAACAAAATTGTTAGGAAAAATTTTATTATAACTGGAAGAATTCTATATACGTTTAAGTGTTCTACATACATTAATTCAAACAAATTATTTCAATCAAATGTCGCTTTATCTGTATATTTTTTGTCCATAGATTTCTATAGAACTATCCGGTAGAATTTTATCACTTGGTATTTAGGGATCCTAGCTACGTAAGGTATATTCTTCACCATTTAAAACTTTGACTAATTTAAAACTAAATGACATAAATTCGATGAGTAATATGCAATATTTACGATAGTAAATTAAGCTAAAATTTAACCTTATTTTTTTATTGATAAAGTGGAAACATTACTTTGTTTACAGAGTAAGAGGATAAAATAACGTCTTAAGTAAAATGTATTTCGAGTCTATTAAAGGTTCATATAACATTTAAAGATAACTATTAAGCCGGCCAGGTCAACAACCTGTGCCATGTTTATTATCTAACAGTAGATGCATTAACCTTACTGTAAATAATTATTGCTTCGCAAAGTTTCCTGCAAGAGGCTAGTGAGTTGTATACTTTGATTCAGAATAGACACTAACAATAAGAATCGGTGATACTGATAAGGTTTATTGGAATAATGTGAACAAGATGTATCAGATACTCGCGGTAAGACTTCATAGAACTACACGAAATCAATACTAACAAACCTCAAGACTCATTAAACAACGCATCTTATCAATACACAGTTTTAATATAATCTTCTTTCTTATACTTGAGGGGGTTTCAAGAAAATAATTTTTGAATAGATGACAGGTGATAATAAGGGAAGTAAAAAGTTTCATGAAAACTTTGCTGATAAATGATTCATTTCCTGTCTATCCGTCTGAATGTGTTTTTCACAAAATTCACTATAAGTTAAGATCTATTAGATATATAGATTTCAAATTTTGCATAAAGTTTGACCTTATTACCACGTAGTTGATCTTATTTAAATAATGTTCCACTCGGGTAACTCGTGTCAGAGAAGCGGCTAAAATATAGAATGAGAGTTAAATTATTTTTCATTTTATGTTAACTACTCCTGAAATTTAATATTGATTTCCTTACGATTTTGGTTAACTGATTTGTGTTAACAATCATGATTTTTCATCTAAATTGAATTAAAAACTGTTGAACTGACAATGGGATATCAAGCATTTTATAACAACAAATATGCAGTTCCTCTGTTTGTAACGATGTTTTGAACTTGTAAAAATAGGGACTCACATTAATATGATTTAATTGGTCACTTGACATTATTTGTGTATATAAAAACTACTACGAGTTTCGAGGGTAGAAATCAACTCTTATTACAAGTGATAAACTGAGTGAGTAGGCCCGGTTTTAACCTTGTGTTTTTTCGTAGGTTATAGATGTAGGTTTAGTTTCTAATATGTTACTAGGGTATGTTGGTGTTTTTCACTTTTACGTTCTAGGTTTAACACTTGATAACAAGAGTTGTTTTATGCTCTTGAAACGTCGTGTATTAGTTTACACAAAAAATGGAAAATATCCGATTAAATATTGATACTACGAATAATCAATCATTATGAAATAACTTTAAACTATAGTGTAGATGTAGTGTTTTAGATCATATCTATATTGAGTAAAATAAATCAAATTTGTCCATTTACCTGTATATGGTGTAAACTATTTCTGACATTCAGCACAAATGTTACTCAGAATGACAAATTGTGTTCGAAAATAAAGACATCCTTCAAACCTTTTTTAAAATAGCCGTAGTTTGAAATGGTTTACGCATTTAATAGTTTACAGGAATATTTTTTTAACAACTTGTTTTATGAAAATTGACATTCTATATTCAATTATACGCCTAGTCATTATTAAACAATTCCTATGAGAGTTTCACTAAAAACTCAGTTTTAATAATTTTACCTTCAATTATATACAAGTATTTACTAAACTAAGTAGTATAAATGTGTAGTCAGTTTCTGAATTTCGTCTGTTGTGAATATACTGTAAATCACATTCGTTGGTTACGTCAAGTTTTTTTTAACTGACAATAATATAATTTAATATAAAGATGACTGTATTTAGGTTTTGCACTTCAACTTCAGAATAGATGAGAAGAAATTATAGGGAATTGAGACAGGGGTATTGTCCCAGACAGACTCAGGTGGAACTCATAAGCTAACGTCCCCTAAAGTTACAATTATTAATGTGTGCTGTAATTTTACGAGGAATATATCTTCGTCGGCAAAACAAAGGTTTTGTGGACTGATACTACTCTTATAATACCACCGAAAGATCATTAATATATTACGTAGTGCAATTTTGGGACTATAACAAAAATCCAAACAAGCAAAACAGCTTTGTGTTTGTTTTTATTGTTTTTGTTTAGTCTTTGTTTTTTATTTATTATTCTATACGATTATTACAGTTATCCCACAACATGCACAATTACGTCTTGTTAAAGAATTGAGTTGAGAAAATCTCTATGTTTTTACTTTTATATTTTTATACTGCACGTTCATTGTATGTTAAAGGTTTTAAATATGCCAGAAGAACAGCTTCCTAACCATTAAAAAAATGAGGAAATTATTTTGATACAAATAACGGCAAATACTGGAAGACAAATATGGGATATCGTGTAATGAAAAACTATCTAACTTTTTTAAGTGGAAAGGGTAGTTGTTTGTCCTAGAATAAAGCTACCCGTTGTAGCAAAAACAAGCTAAGAACAGTCATAATGTTCTTATGATATGATATGCACTAGGTTATATGATATTTACAAGAGTTTAAATTGAAAACTATACCTATATAGTTTAATAAATAGACACCTAACACTACGAAGCCGATGTTAGTCAACAATAAAATAATAATATTCCACACAGTAACAACATGTTCGTTCATCTTGTTACCCATACAATAATAACCACGTTATACAAATTATATCCTTGAACACAACTTGAATTCATCACTTTTGTGTCTCAAATGAATCAATTACTACTACAACGATAGAAGGGTCTATAATTATTATACGCTAAACTTATAATATAAGATTATTATTAAGAAACGATAAATCTCAACACAGTTTAGTTGTCAAATTAATTTTATGACGTCAAAGGATTTACGATTGTATCTGCAGTGTTTATACTAAATACCGATAGTAGGGCAGAAAAAGACTTAGTATTATTGTACTTTGCATAATTAACTTCATTTACTTCTTAATATCCAGCAATTTGTGGGTTGAAGACGCGTTCTCTCCTACAAACATCCAACAACTACTTAACTGTAACACAGAGTTTGTCCAATTGTAGTTTGTGATAGCTTTGACAGTGTTATATAAATCATGCAATTAATTCCAAACAGCAAATACTATAACAACAAATGATAAAATATATGTTAATGAATGTGTTCTTATCATATATTATTTTGTATAACAATTTGAAGTGGTTGCTAGGGCACAAGTCCACTTTATTAATGCCACTTAAAAGCACTTCACTCTCTACTGAACATCAGCCAACAAGTAATTGAAGACAGAGCACACAACTTAAGTTAGTCCTGGTATTCATCAAACGTTATGCCATAAACATTCTGTTATGTATTGTGTTTTGTTATCGGGTTGAGTTTATAATACGTTTTGAAAATAATTACGATAGTTTCAATTTCAGAAATACCATTTTTGCCTGTTTCATAGGTTGGAAATTGTTTAATATATTCAACATTTGTATTTTGTTACTAATCCTGTTAACCCTTAATTTTATTCTGAACCCATCTGACTATTTAGAAGGGACTAAATGAAATTGTCCTATCACTGTAAGTAACCGGGTTGAGTTTCTCTACCGTTTCCACGTTGGTTGTGGTACTTCAAACGAGCTTGGTATATTTTCGTTAATTAGTAAAATTTATACCTGCAATAACTGTGGAATGGAGGAGGAAACGCTGAAGCATATACTACTCGAGTGCTCAAACGAAAACACAGCTAGGACGGCCCTTCTGGCAGCACTAAAAGACATTCCAAACCCCATGAAAATTATGTTGCAAAAGAAAGAGTACTGGGCATTGGCAGCTGCGGTTTACCATGGACACCGAGTCGTCGGCATTACCTGAAGCCGGAAGCTTGAAAGAAGAAGTAAGAAGTAAGAAGTAAGTAAGTAAAATTTATCCACATGTCTTTTAGATTTAAAACATTTTAAGATTTGAATTTATCGTAAAACTCTGCATTTAACAGTATAACTTTCAAAATATAGCTAAATAAGTTTAAAGAAACAAGTATAATCAACTGAATTCTGATTGTTTTTAATTTGTACATGGATATCCACGAGGTAGCAACATGACCAAGTATGTATATATTGCGGAAAAAAATGGTAGAAAAAAAATTCAATTGTTGAGAATATCGTTTTGTACATATCATGTTCTCAGTTACCGTCGTTTAAATGAACGTAATAAACACAAAATTTATTCATAAATAAAGTAAAATATTTAATAATGGTGATTACATTGTTATTAATAAAACTCCTTAAAATAGTAGAAAGATATTTATATATACCATGGTCGCCAACGTTTCCATAGGGGTCACCCACATAGCTACACTTTTTATAATAGATATTCTTTACGAAAACAAAAGACATTATTTATTAAATTAATTGTTAATAATTGTGATTATTATTATTAAGTGACACATTATTTATGAGCTTTGTAAATTTCAATCCCAGCCTCACCTGTCACAACTGACTGGAGCCAGGATATTACATATCTGCCAGAGCTGTCAACAATGAACACATGTTTAGCTTTGGTTAGTTATTCAGTGGCTGTGCCAAAAACATGTGACGATCAATATAGTCTTCATTGTACACTAAATTACAATTCATGCTTTGTTTAAGCTTTGCACTACAAAGACTGATTTCTGATTTTATGATTTCAAAATTTTAAGAAGAAACTAAAAATATCTCAACAGTCCCTTATATTTTTCTCATACTCTATACATATTGGAAAATTAGAAACGAAAAGAAATTCAATCGAAAAAAAACACGCCATTACCATTATTATTAAAACAACTTATACAAATTAAAGAATTAACGTATTTTGAAATTTTTAAAACTTTTAATTACTGACGTTATTTTAATAAAACAAAACTATAGTTACCAGATTATATAGGGGGTAATTTGGTATTAAATACCATACTTATGTAAAAATACAAGTGAGTACTAGCTTTTGAGAACGTTTTACTGTTAAACAATTTTTAATAAAATTCGTCAAAAATACTCAAATTTATTTTGTTAGAGGAAGATGTGATTTTAATAATTTTAATATTAAACTTTTATGAACACACATTACTTTACTTTATGACTGTAATATAAAACCTAACAGTCGAAGTTGTTACATTAATGACCAATTTGATACTTTAAAAAAAAAACATATTATCACTCCCAGTGCTGTAGTTAAACGAGGTAGCATTGTTTCTCCTGTAGAGTGCTCCCCTGGAGCAGTAAATACAGAACACTCTGGGAAATATATTAGTAAGAGTCAAAAACATATTCAACAAATTTGAAAAGTTTCAGGCTAGGGTTATTGGGATGATTAAATTTTAAAACATTTATGACCATTTACTTGATATATTATAAAACGGTATTAACGTAAAGTCGTATTAAAAAAACGACTTTATGATAAGTTTGCACTAACGTTTGACTTTCCTGCATAGAAAAGGAAAGAGGTTTTCTTTGATTCTGTTCTATATAATTAAATTAAAATCACATTTACAGATTAAAATTAGATTTTTAATTTAATTTGTTTTGCATTTTAACAATCAAGCGAGTTATGAAGAAGAAAGGTTTAAGGCTTCTTAAAAATGTTCATCTACCCAAGATAAAAAGTTGTGTGATTTTGTTTTCACTGTATAAGAAAAATACAAAACTATGAGCCCGCACAGAGCTGAGTAAAAAAAAAACAGCGAACGTAGGAAATTAACTGAAACACAGAATTATTGTGCTTTATAAAAGCTGTTAATTTCTTCTTATAATCCAATGTTTATGTATATTAATAGATGTTAACAAACATACTCACGAATGGATTGTTTGTGACTTAATAAAAATTAACACGTTTCTGTATGTTGCGGAGCATATGTAACTTATTGCGTCTAATTTTAATGAATTCATAATTATCAGAAAACGTTCATTTATGAATGCCATTAAAAAGAAATTAAGTTTATGGAACTACCATCTAATTAATTATCTCACTTTTTAATCATTCTCAATGTATTCTTTTAATATTTATGTTATCTCTATTTTAATAATTAATTTCGTAACATTATTTACCTGAAAAGATGGTTCGATTCAGCCGTAATGCCGCCTTTTTGCAACAATAGCATTATTACTTTTATTTTCTCCATGTTCAATGTAATAAAAAATCAGGTATAGAATTCAAGAATTATTTTTTCTGACTACCGTATTTTAAAATTTTAATTTAGTTTTTAAGTTAGGTTAAAACTAGTAACAAAATCGTAACTAAATTTCTAAATACCAAAGGGTATATAAGTTTATTTAAAGTAGGTTAGTAACAGTAGTGACCACTTCCTGTACATCATTCCTGAAACATAATAATACATTACTTAAGATATATAGAATAATTACAGTTTCATCAAAATTGTTTTAATGTTTCGGGCTTTGTTGGGTAATATGCAAGTCAACAACAAATACACAACAAATATCCTAAAAAAAACAACAATTACTCGTTCACAAACAAACAAACAAACAAAACATTGGAAACAAAAACTGTCTTTCTAAACATTTCGAAAATGGGATAACGTAAGTAACACGTTTAATTATTTTTGAAAAGTTTAAAAATCGTTGTGAACTAAATATAAGACAAATTAATGGGGTTGTCAATACAAAGAGTAACGCCAGATTCATCAAAAAACCTTTGGCGATTATCTAGATTAATTAAATGTACATTATCTGCCCTGCTAACAAATTGTTATCGATGGTAAACTTGTTCTGTAGACAATCAAGAGTTTTGAAGTATCATTTACCTAAGTAGATATGTGTCCTACAAATCACTCATAGTCTACTAAGCAAATTATTATTATAGATTATGGGTTGACATCCAAACACCAACATCGGTTTTATAATTTGTCGTTATAGCGTGTTCTGTTTTAATCACCATTTTAATTGAAAAACATTTTAAAACAAATGTATGTTCCTGTAACATTAGTATTTAGTTGACAACAATATCGCACACAACATACGACAGTTTTAGGTTATAACGCAGTTACAGTTAGGTAGTTGTCAAACAAATTTATTTGTTAAACGATTACTGAAAACTCCGTGTCACTGGCATCACTTAGTACAGGAAATACGTACCAAGAAGTAAAACTAGTTTTATACAGTGGATTAGAGAGCACTCTGCCTTAATTAAATGCTGAGAAACACTTCCTGTACTTTGTTAAACCCTTTCTTGCATGCAAATAAAGTCTAAATTTTGGTGGTTATATTTGTATCATTTTCCAATGTCTATATCACATTACACGTTTCATGTATAATAATGATAGACCACTTTGATCTAACGACAATAAATGTAAAACCTCAAGAGACAAAATAGTGTAGAATTCAAATTGTGATTACGGACATAGCTTGTATAACGTGTTTACTAATGTTGTTGATTAACATTTGCTACGTTTATTTTAGTTGTGTTTTCTACGTTTATTTTTTACAAACAGTATGTGTTTTGATACAAATATAGTGTTTTACTATTTGTTATTAGGTGACTTTTATAACTTAAACCACTAAAAATGTACAGTTAGTGTACAGTTGTTTTAACTTCGAAATCCCTCAGAAAGTTTCAAGTACGATATGTTATCTAGGTTACTCACAATTTTATCGATAATTTTCCTAAACACTTCACTAAGTGTGTTACATTTGTAGTCGACTATGTTTGGAAATATCTAGTAGGTCCACTCGTTACAATAAATAAAACAATAGATAAGAAGTTTCGTTTTATATTTATACATTTTAAGATCCTTTTGTGTATCCCTGTATTGTGTATTTATATTTTGCAGGTATTTGTATTTAAATACATATTTTTGTTTATATCTGTTTAAAGTAAATTAAAACAGATGAATATGTAAAATATAAAGAGAATATACTGCGTTGTTAAAATACTTAGTTAATAAGATATCTAAAAATCCATTTAATTTAATTACTACTTCTAGTAAAACGAGATGAAATATTTTTAATTAACAAATATTAATAAAAACGTACAATTTGACATATTGTAAATTTAAAAAAAAATTATAGGCTATTTAGGAAGGGATCTCTAGAGTAAAATGATGAAGATAATACAATTTGTCTGAGTGGATAAAAATGTACGTCGAAAAACAGTGAATATATACTGAGAGCGTTCAAGAAATGCAATAATATAATTATTATATCAGAATTAATGTATGCACTAATGTAAACATGAAAGCTAAATATTATTTATTTTCAACGAAGAAAATACAGATCTTAACATAATTTGTTGGAGTTTTGAAATAATCATACTATTTAAATTAATTATTTACTATTTAAAATAAAACAAGAATAGACAAATAAACCAGTAAAACAAAGCATGATATTTCACATAAAACTGAGTGACTAACCTTATATTCACAATATGTTCTTTTACACAATTATTTATTGATCTGAGTTTGATAATTTTAAGATGTAAATATTTTATTATAAGTCAAAAAAGTATTAATACTCGGAAAGCAGTTGACATGATACCACGAAAACACTTATATTTAATTATTGAGTACCCTACAATTATTCATATCAAGATTGATAAGGTACTGTTGAACAACTTCAACGCGATTATTTTTCAAACTTCAGTTGTTATTATGTAAATAATTAATAATACATTGTACAAACTAAATTACATCTATTTACAATTTACAGCTATATATTACAGTAATTTAAATATATAAAAAATAATTTAATTAGTAAAAATTTATAAAAAGCTGTTTGAATTTTATTATTTTTATCATCATTTTACTATTATTCAATTATAGGTAATTTCATCTAATTGACTACCGCTTATTTATATTGATTAATCCCTTTTTTGTTAAAAAAAGTGTAATACAAGATTACTCTAATCTGTTCAGCTGTTATTTATGACTGTGTAAACAATAAAGACCGTCTTTAAGAAATCTGATAAAATACATTACTATGTTTTATTTTAATTGCCGTTTACAAACTAAGAAAAGAGCGAGAGAGAGGGAGAGAGAGTGTGTGTGTGTGTGTGTGTGAGAGAGAGAGAGAGGGAGAGAGAGAGAGAGAGAGAGAGAGAGAGAGAGAGAGAGAGACAGAGAGAGAGAGAGAGAGAGAGAGAGAGAGAGAGAGAGAGAGAGAGAGAGAGAGAGAGAGAGAGAGAGAGAGATAGAGAGAGAGAGAGAGAGAGAGAGAGAGAGAGAGAGAGAGAGAGAGAGAGAGAGAGAGAGAGAGAGAGAGAGAGAGAGAGAGAGAGAGAGAGAGAGAGAGAGAGAGAGAGAGAGAGAGAGAGAGAGAGAGAGAGAGAGAAGGAAAAATAGTAACATATGGTGCAAATAATTTATTAAAATAGAATAGGTACTGTATTTATTCTAACACTACAATCATTTACTTAAACTAAAAAAGTTAACTAATGATTACAATCAGGTCTTAGACTCATTTATTGATTGTAATATATATGATTTATTTAAAATAGTTTCATTTCCTAATGAAACCAATTTAATACACTTACTTAATATAAAATAAATATATACATTCATTAAGCAACATTTGTGGAACATTGAATCACCAAAGGAAAGAAAACAATTTTAAATAGTAAATATTTTATAAAAAATAAGAGTGGAAGAAATTTCATAATCTTCAGGTGTTTAAGCGTACACAAATAATCTTGTGCACCCTCTTCTTTGTGTTCATTGTGTTATCTTTTATTGGTGAAAGAAAACCTTGTATGAATTACCAAATATATGTATAAACACAGAGTATTTTGGAGGGAAATTAAAAGTAAAATAATGTAAATAAATAATAAATAATGTTGATACAGAACCGTGAAAAAAGCAAATAAAAAAAGACAAAGTTAGAAAAATATAGACCGCAAGACTTTTAATGGATGTATGAACGAAACGAACATTCAGATTTATGTTTCGATTTATATAGATTTTTAAAATAAAATATAACGTACTTCTGTAAAATAGAGCAATGTAAGAGGAAAATAAAGTAGTTGTAAAGTTCCCAGTTCCTAATGTATGTCATGTCTTCATATTTATTAGTTTATTCCATTAAACTTGAAAAAATAAATATAAAATTATGTGATGGGATTTAATAAATGGTAACCCAGACTTAAGGAAAACACGTTGAAGAACTTTTAATTCCGGTAATTAGGATACCGGAATTTCATGGGTGATAAAATAAAATAAAATTTTGAAATTACATTTTGGCAGCTTCAATTTACATTCCATAACTTTTCATATATCACTGTCCTGTACTATCATGGAGGCCTATTGTGGCTGAAAAAGCGACTGGACCTTAACCCTATTCTTCTTATTATTAGATCATCCCTTCTTAATCCAATATATTACATTTATGTCTAAAAGGCTTGACTTATAACAATGTTTTGTAACCAATAAACCATTTTAAATAAAGGTTTTACTTTACATTTGTACATAGTTGACTACGGCGTTTCCAATTATTTGTTTTATAATTTGTAGGGTACACTCTTAAAATCTATTTGTTAACGATAATGCTGATTATACAATCCTAAATGATAGTTAATCATTAAAATGATATTATATAACAGGTTGAACGATTTCATTAATTTTGATTATCATTTGAGGCAATGATCTTGCATATATTTGTTATAAAATATTAATAATATGACATAAGATTAGCTGTTACTCTGAAATACAGATGAATAGGAAAGACGAACTGTTGTCAAGATATTTTTTAATAGATTTATTTGAGTATTAACTATTTGTTTATGAAATTATAGTTAATTTTAATTTTTTATTCTTACAATCTAACTGGTTTTCAAGTTAAATTTTTTGTGGCTTTTTTAAGTGGGGTTGACCCTAGAAAAAGTTAATCAAAATTGAGCAGGTGTGTTGTTGCTATTTTATATAACCACTTTGAGTAAGGAGCATTAAGTTTTACAAGCTTTAATAATTAGGTCCTAAAGCAATAATTAGGACCCTTAGGACCTAATTTGTGCAGCTGTTTCATATGTTTTTTTGATGACTCAATGCATTTAGATGCAAAAATGCATATAAACAAATCAAAATACCAGGAGAGAATGGTATTGTAGGCAGAGATCAGATTAAATTAGTGATCTTGCAAGGTTGGGTAGCATTTCCCTGAATCTGATTTATTTTCCCCTATTTAAAAGCGAAAAACCATATGATTGTCATCATCTTTTATCTAATAGAAGAAAAGAGTATGTTATAAAGTCGCCTAGCAATAGAATACTCTAATGGTGTCAGTTTAGAAGGAGAACACGAGTGTCAAGAGACACATGAAGTAATATGTTTATTAGATAGGACTCATTTGGTTTGCCACACCAACACTCATAAGCGAGCTCCAGAGGGGTTGAATCGGAATTAGAGAAAGTTTTAAAAAATCACTATAATCTTAGAATGTAATTAGAAATTGTAGGGGAATATCGTGGACACTCTGTTTTTAGACTTTTTAGGTAATAAAAATCTCAATATTGATTTATTTTTATTTTCATGTTTTGGGAAAATTCTGTTATTAAATCAATTTCGAATATTTTGCTTAAAATTGTTCATGGAATTAAAAATACATTTATTAAAAAAATTAGGTTAGAATTTGAGAAATTAAATACCGTTTTTCATATGTTATTTTCTTTTTACACAATTTTAATATAAATACTTAAATATTAGGTTATTATTTATTCAATATAAATATAATTTTGAACTTGACCTATAACTGTCCACATTTTGTAGTCTCCACAACGTCTCACGCGTAACAACTAATATAAACCCGCCAATGAATTGCACCAATAAAGTTATGTTTATACCATTATTTAAAACGTATTATATTTATAACTGCAAGATACCTACAGTAATTTCTACTTGTGTCCATATTTCCATTATTCATCTCTATTTATGCTGAGGTTTTACTCGCAACGCTTAACTGAACTTCCATTAAAAGACGTAGGAAACTTATAGAAATTAAAAGACGTACGTTGTGAATTGAAACAACAGAGCTATTTATTTAAAACTTCCTTCCCTTCTTAGGAAACAAAAGCTTTATTTTTAACTGTATGCTAAACTTTTTAGGGAAATTTACGAGTATTTTCATTTAAAATAAAGAGTTTTCAAATTATTTAAAAGCAGCATAAATAAATATGAAACTAAGAAAAATTCCTGAAAACTGTGATCCAACGTTTTAAGACAGAATTTTAAGAAAGGAAAATAATTTATAGCTCGTTTTTTCGTGGGCGTACGTAAATAGTCTATGCGTAAACTTTGCATGTGTTATAATAATTTATGATTGTATTTTACACTCTTTTCTTCTAATTTGAATGAAAAAAAAACATAATTTCCTTCCATAATTTCTTTTATTCACATACAGATATAGATCATTATGAGAAAATCATTATGAGAAAATACCACCATGCTACAAATATTTTTTCTTAAGTTATGGAAAAAAAAATACCGTACTGCAATTAGTTTGAAACGTGATATAAAGTTTGCACGGGTTGTTATAAGTTAAGAACATATTCTACATTCTGTTCCAATATAAATGAAAAATCCCTTCTAAAAATATACCATAAGGCTACAATTATTTTAAAAAATATATAAATTATGGTAAAAGTAAATTGAGTACACTTTTTTAAGCATTTACATTAGCATTAAAAAAAATTTGTTTTACAACTTAGTGATGGTACAGAAAACAAGAAATAAATCCATGTAAAAATTGAAACGAACAGGGAGTAAATGCAATTAGTTTGGAACATAAGAGCACTATGAGCCTAAATTTGGCACTTGGGTTTGGTTTGATTTCCAATCATAAATGAGCAATTATGGCACACTAAACTCACATTCCACCCCAAGCCAACGTTGATGGTGTTGCTACTAATTTACTATTAAGTAAATTTACTATGTAATAATAACATCGTAATACATTACTGGGCAGTTAACCGCTGTATATCACGAGGAAGATACGGCCCAACTAGGCCTCGCGAACTACTGGACAGAAATCGCTTGAATTTACATTTGGTCGAGTAAATAAATACCAACTGACTGATAATTATAAACATAAATGTGCATCCGGGGCACAAGATTTTGTCCGTTTGTAGGAGTATTACATATTTCATCGTTTCTCACATCTACTGGCCCAGTTCTGTTAGATGTCTGTAAATTCTTTTATTTCTTAACCACACGTTCAAGAATTGAAAGAAGCCGGACCTTTTCAAGCTCTATAACTACCCAATAAATCATCAGTATATGGTATATATCTAGGGTCATAAGAATCACTTCTTTTAACAAACACAATGGACAAACTCTAGGATCCTCCCCTCTTCAGAGTAGATTTTAGAGGTAAGAAGAACAAAGGGGGAGGGAATGCTTACTAAATCACCGCAAACATGGATAGGAACCATGACTGAAAGCAACAAAAATTTGTGCCTGGAACACAGAGGAATTGATAACCGGTTTAATGTAAAAGGTTGGTTCTTAAACCATCAGTCTTGCTCTTCCAGGTGATTGATTTGTAAAGTTTTATCATGAGTGTCAGGATTTGGGAAAAGGAAAATAGTTTACTATAACAGGTCAATACAGTAAGGTAAACCACACCGGATGATTTCTCAGTTCAGCAACGTGTCTGGTTGTAATTCCGTTATATTTGACTCTCTAATGTCTTAGCCTCTCATTCAAAGGAGCGATAGAACCATAACTGTTCCAAGCCCTCTGAGATAACAAAGTTATTGAATTCATTTGGTAATAAAACTTCAGATTTTATCTTTTCAATGCAAAGAGAGATTTACCATTTATAGAGATTTATCTATAATTCATTGTTAATACTGTAAAGGTATTTTCAATGAAAACAAAAGGATTTTGTATTAACTGGTATTGTAAAAATGTTAATAAAATTTTGTACAGTATTAGATCTGAATATTGAACTTAAAATTCCGTTAAAAATATTTATAAATAAACATGGCAAAAGAAAGGTGGTAATGTTTGTTTTTTGTCGGCTGTAATATGAAAACAATGAAGTAATTCCTTTCTTTTAACAATCAATACATCCGCTACCTCCCTCTCTTTTCTGTAGATACTATAGTATATTATACTTGTTGAGAGAGTACAAAAGCTGCCAAGACAACTTTTATTTGCATAGGAAGATATTGTAGACAAAGGTTATGCAAAATACAAGGAATATTATGCAAATCATGACATTGAACATTGTGCATAATATTATAGAAATACATTTTTTATTATATGTAGTGACTTTTGTAAACTCATTAAATAAAACAAAAAAATAATTTTATTATACCCAAATATCAGAAACTCAGAACTTTTTCGTTGTGATAATAAAGTATCTCTTCAAAAAATTAGAATATAAGTAAGTCTTTCAAGAACTATCAATGAGTTTATAACTCATATATCGATAACACACTTGGACAATATGTTTTAAACAGAATGATATGTTTATAAAGCCATTATGAACACTGCTGAACCAGTTAAGAAACGTCCGAAGACTAGTAGTAGGGGAAAATTTCAATATTCCTTGTGATTATGGCAATCAATTTTTGTATACTTTGCACACTTTCTTATTTGAAGTAAGTGTAGGTTGAACGTTTGGTTGATTCACCAACATTTGCGAAGTGAATAAAAAGAACATCTAAATTGAAGAATCACAACACCCGTTGGGACTAAGTATTAATAGTGAAATGAATTTATACCAGTTATAAAAAAGAAGAAGTTTGTAGACTTGTTGGAAATTTTTCATCTATTCTAGCAAAAAGAGTGTGATCTTCTTTCATTTAATAGGAAACATACAAAACTATAAGATTCGACACAATTGAGTAAAAAAAAACAAATAATGCAGAAGACATTAATCATATATTTGACCAAAAAAGGTAATAACATTTTATGAGAAATACTGAATTATTTTGAATTATGAAAGCTGCTAGCCTTCTTATAAATCTTTGGGTTAATATTAGTTCATGAATGTTAACAAACATGTGCTAGAATTGATTATTTGGTTATTTGTAACAACTATGTATAAACAATTTACACATTTCTGTATAAATGTATCATGTGGAGTATACGTAACTTGTTGTAGTCTTGTTTTAATATCTTCAGAATTATCAGAAAACTTTTATTATTGAATGTCATTTTAAAAGAAATTCTTCCAGTCAATTTTACCATCCACTTAATTTTAACGCCTAATTAAAGCCCTTACTCTTAGAGCTCACAAAATAACTTTAAGTTATTTAGTGGTAAAAATAAATCACCGTAGAAAGTTAACAGCCATTAGCTCGAGAAAGATCACGGTTTAAACATTTTACCTTCAATTTTCGTCAATAGTTTTCATTGTCGACTTTTTGAAACTTCTATTTTGAAAAATAAATATAGTCTTGTAGTAGTTACAAAAGTGTATTCAGAATTTCAGAAAAGAAGGCAAATCTGAGTTTCATTTTCAAACGGATGAAGTCGAAAAAGTTGAAAAATTGTGTTTGTCTTAATAATATGTTTGTGTTGTACATATTTTAGATTGATTTCAATTATTAAACATTTTAATCAATTAAATTATGTTTAAAGAAATATTTTCCAAACCTGGAACAAACAAAAGTAAAGAAGTCTGAAATAAATACACTACAAGTGTACACAGCATCTAACATGGACACGGCAGAGAAACAGAAACCAGTTACACAAGATCATAATACAATTACATTTCTCTGTTAAAATAGTCAAACTTCTTCACGTTACAATTAAGGAGACATTTGCTTAGTAACAAAATAACAACTGCGTAATATTGAGTAATCATAAATATAGGAAATAAAACAGCTTTACTTTCATTGCAAAAATGGGATCATTTAGGATTCAACTTAGGTTATTTTCAAAAAAATGTAGAAATTGTTATAAAGTAAATAAATCAATTTGATGGGATAGTAAAGTTCATCAAATAATCTCTCCCGATAACGTAGACTAAGGTTTACATTGTGTTCCCTGCCATCACACTGTCGTCGATGGTAAACATGTTCTGTAGACAGTCAAGAGTTTTGAAGTGCCACTTACTGAAGGAGACGTGTGTCCTAACAACACTTATAGTCTACATAGCAAATAAATACTATTGCAGATTTTGTGGTAACACCACATTCATTGTCAATCAAATTTTGTTGTTATAGTGTGTGCGATTACATCACTATTGGAATTAATTATATGTCTATTATGACATCAGTATTTCATTGGCAACACTATAGCACACAAGACAAAATTTAAGTTGATTATAACTCGATATTACAGTTAGCTAGTTATTGAAAACAGTTAGTTGTTCGATGAATACAGAAGACAACGTGTCATTTGCATGACTTTGTGGTGGAAATACTTACTAAAAAGTAAAAATAGTTGTGTACAGTAGAATACAGAACAATCTGTTAAATGTTAGTGTGCTTTTACATAAAAAGAATAATTTTTAAATTGTGGTAGTAATGTTTGTATTGTTTCCAATATCAATCCCACATTAAATATTTTGTGTATAATAATAATAGAGTTTTCTGCAGTATTACCTCGAGAGACAAAATAGCGAAGAATTCAAGTTGTGATCAAGAGTGTAGTTTGTACGACGTGTATATTATTCTATGGACAACAGGATCTGACTTGTAGTTATTGGATTCAATGTTGTTGATTTGTTGTTGACTAACATATGTTTAGTTGTTTTTTAAGTTTATTTCTACAAATTGTAACTGTACTACAACTCATTTTGTCTTTGATACAAATATAATGTTTGTGTGCTTCCATTAGCAGGCAATTATGTTTGTAAATTCTACGTTAATCTCCTCTTTGTAATAAATAAAAATATATAAAAAAATACATTTCTTATTTGAACAATTTAAGTTAATTTTATTTATATCTGTGTATATTTATTTATCTTTGGTGAGTTTGCTTATAAATATTTACATATCTCTTAAACTATAATATGACACAAGAACATGTAAAATATATAAAGATATGATACTATGTGGTTAAAATACACATGTTATAAGACCTTTAAAAATCTGTTTTTTATTCATAATTCCACTAATAAAACGAAAATTTAAATTATTTTTATTTACGAAGATTAATAAACCTTTTGTTTTTAAATATTATAAAATTATTTAAAAAAAAGATCAGTAATAGGCTCTCTTGACTACTATCACGAAGATAATATATTTTTTCTGAGTAGATAAAAATATATATATATATACTATATATGTATTTATCTACACAGAATATATATATATATATAATTATATATATATATATATATATATATATATATATATATGTGTGTGATAATAAGAAGCTTCACACCGAGCTCACTGGGACTTGTTTTTACTTTAGAAAACAGATTTAAGTAGGAAAACAATGAATAGTTACTGCGACCAAGAGAAAAATGCATTAAAATGGTACATTAGGGTAATAGTTTGCAATAGTAATTTCTCTGATAATGGTTGTAAGAGTGTTTTGTTTACTTTTGAACATATATACTTAATATTAAGTGTAAACTTAAATAAACAAAAATGTTAAACTTGATTTGTTAAGGTTTCCAAATAATTAAATTATTTAAAATAATTATGTTATGTAACATTTAAAATAAAACAATAAGATATAACGAATAACAATAGAAGAAAATATGAACACAATCGTAAAGTAGTTATTTCATATAAACATCAATGATTAACCATATTTCCTCAAAGAATAATTATTTCAGTACTATTATTTATCTAAGTTCAATAAAATATAATTGGTGATCTGACGTCAATATTTTTGGAAGGTATATATTATACTCGTTTGTCGGAAAATCAATAATGCTTACGAAGCAAGTGATATAATGCCATAATAACAAATTTAATTTGTGTTTATTGCGGAACCTTTATTTGTTTAAAATCTACCTGGATCTTATATGCGCCAAGTTTCAGAAAATCTATTATCGTTATTGTAGAATCTAGATATAAGAAGGTAATTTTCCCAATTCCGCTTTTTAAAGTTTTAAAAATTTAATTATTTATCTTTTTTTTTTTAAGAAAACAAACAAGTTTAATGACCATTTTTACTAAGATTAGGGAGTAAATTGGCTTGAAAAAAATTAAATTAGAGCTTTAATATTTCTTTTTAGATATCGGAACAAATACCGTTTTTTATTGTAAAAACAAACACGGGTTGAAGATTTTACAGTTGGACAAAATGAGCTATCTAACATATTGTAAAATTTATAGTTGGGTAGTTACTTCTAAAAAAAGAAAAGAAAAAAATCTAGCATTTCCATTTTCTAGTATTTTCAGCATTTTGAAATGTATTAATCTATATTTCCTACCGAATTGTTGAAACTATTTAAAAACATATTTTATTGAAGTTACAAAAAAAAAAACTGTTAAAAATTACTCCCTCAATATAGCAAACATGACGATAAAAATATGCAACTTTTTATTTAGTTATTGTTTTTGATGAATCACAGGTACTCAGCGTTTTAATAATTTTTTTAACTAGAATTTATTTCTAAATATTATCTATAATAGATTTTCAATGAGCACTGTGGTAAATGTAAACAATTTAAAACACTGAAACCACAAGTTTGGTACAGTAACACCAACTCTCTCTCTCTCTCTCTCTCTCTCTCTCTCTCTCTCTCTCTCTCTCTCTCTCTCTCTCTCTCTCTCTCTCTCTCTCTCTCACACACACACACACACACACACACAGCAAAATAAAATATTTATTTGCCAGTTATTATATATGTTTTGTCATGTATTATTATATGTCATGTATATGTTACTATAACATAGCAAATAAATATATTATTTTATTTGTGTATGTGTTATTGAACCAAACTTATGGTAGTGGTTTCAGTGTTTTAAATTATTTTCTATAACGTAATTTAATTGATATAAGTAGACTAAATACAGTGAAACTAAAAACATTTCCACTTTATTTGACTTCCCATGACTGAAATTATATTAACTAAATTAGGTTAAAATTAAATGTTTCATTAAATGTTATGAATAGAACATAACATTAAAAAAAAAATAAAAAATAGAGTAGTCTTTTTCATATCCCATGACTTGATATAGGTTCTGTGGCATTTCGGAGTATCTGCTCCAAATATCTGCATTTTCAGAGCCCTAAATCTACTTTCGCTGTCAATAAAGGAAACTTTGAAAATGTAAGAAATATTTACTTAAGACACAAAGTATAATTAAAAGACAAAACACTTAAGGGCGAACCGTATAACTGTCAAAGAACGAGTAAGGAGTCATATTTGGCTCAGATTTCTGTTTACTCCCCCATATTTCATTTTATAGTTTCGTTAAAAATTACTCATATCTTTTTATAACATTTTATTTTCACTTTATAAAAATTTATAGGGTACAGATACTGGATTTTATTGTGATTTTTTAAATGAAAAACCACATACACCCTTTTGGAAAATCGCATTTGATTTCTTTATGTTTTGACTTTTATATTACACAGTAGTTTTACTTTCAAACTAAAGTGCAAAGAATCAAAATACTTTTTTTTTTTATCAAGTGTAGATAATGTAAAAGTAGACATATATGAACATAAGTGAGATAATGAAATAAAACAAAAAAAAAACTTTTATTATATATGAGTAATAGAGCGGAAGCAAAAATTTGTAATACAGTTTCAACTCAATATAAATATAGCACTTTAAACGAAGTTAAAGTAAACTTACGTCTATGTCAGTTCATATAAGTAAGTTTTTAAAATATACATTTCAACTATTGTAATCTGGCTCGCGCGAACTCTGAATGTCCACCTTTATCATAAATTAATGTAATTTGGTATTTTTGTTGGCACTTTTTAACAAATTGGAGGCATTGTTGTAATTAATTGTATATAAGTTATTGTTGAATATAGAAATTAATTTATGGTCGTAGTTAGCTCTAGAAAATCTCAAAGACTTATTGAATGTAAGTTTTGTACAGTTATCACAAATTTTGTGTTTTCACATGACACAACTATTCTGCTTTATGTGATTCACTTATTACCTTACTTTTATAAGAATTAGACCTACTAAGCTACCTAAATTATTGGCTCATAAATAATCGAAATATGTATTAATATAACCAACTACACATAAGTTGATGCTGTAGGTCAGTAAGGAGTTCTTGTAATATAAATGCTAATATATTGAAAATGTTTTGAATGTAGGGAATGTATAAATAGAAATTCCAAATAGTACAGTCACCATCATGACTAATAAAACATCCCAGGCTATGGAATGACAACAATTTCATTCATTGGAGATATTTGGATAATGTATGGTTCACTTTATTATCAAATATAATGTGTGCGTTTCCACGATCAAAAGTGCTAATAGTTTTTCGCTACATGACATGTAGGTTGATATTGTGTTTGTTGATAGTTTTTCGCTACATGACATTAAGGTTCATATTGTGTTTGTTGATAGTTTTTCGCTACATGACATGTAGGTTGATATTGTGTTTATTTATAGTTTTTTGCAACATGACATGTAGTTGATATTGTGTTTGTTGATAGTTTTTCGCTACATGACATGTAGTTGATATTGTGTTTGTTGATAGTTTTTCGCAACATGACATGTAGTTGATATTGTGTTTGTTGATAGTTTTTCGCAACATGACATGTAGGTTGATATTGTGTTTGTTGATAGTTTTTTGCAACATGACATGTAGGTTTATATTGTGTATGTTGATAATAATTCGCAACATGACATGAAGTTGGTAATGTGTTTGTTGGTAATTTTTCGCAACATGACATGTAGTTGATATTGTGTTTGTTGATAGTTTTTCGCAACATGACATGTAGGTTGATATTGTGTTTGTTGAACAAATTCATTAAGTTATTTAAATTAAATTTCTTAAATTTTATCTATAACCTAATATCACATCACCTACATTATCTAACTAATTTTTTCGAAAACAATAAAAACCCTTATATTATAATAAATATAGAATGTTTACTATAATACTCCTATGTACATTTTGATGACATCGTTTAGCTGTAAAACTCTGAGGAAGATGACTATGTTATAGAAGAAAAAACCAGAAGACACTAACTTATATTTGCTTCACAAATTTAGAGGGTTTTATTGGGAAATCTCAGAAGGGAAGGAAAGGAATCACATGGTTCTAAAATAGATACCAACGCTGTCACTTCGAAATGAGCAAACAGATGAATTAAGAAAAAAATTGGGTCTCATGCAACTTGTTATTACGGTGTAAAGGTTTGTTAATAAAAAAATTTCTTCCTTTACTTAATATATCATTTTATCCGATTATGATCATTTGTAACCATTATATGTGTTTGATTATCGATATTTAATTATTTAGGCTATATGGATTGATTTGGATGGTGAGTGTATGTTATGTTGTTGATGCAGCCATTTTGCGGGAACCATGATGATTAGAAGATGCTTGTATTGTGTGGTTGGTTTTAAATTATGTTTTGATATATTTTTATAATGGTAATGTCTAAATAATTAATGTTATTGTTGATATCTCTTTATGAGGTGAAATTGAGAGTTGGGTGTAGGTATAATATGGTGTTAAAATTGATGATTCGTCGCGTTGAATAAGCATAACATATCAAAGCTTCTGTGGTCGTATAGAATACTTCTCTTAAAATTATTGTTCATATTCATTATACATTTATTCTCAATATTATTTAGGAAGGTTTCAGTCATGATTTTGGACAAAGGGGATCCCATACCTAGGGCATTATTCTGTATGTAAATTTCACTCTGAAAGGAAAAGTAGTTTTATAGAGGCATATTTTAAAAATATTAATTACGTCAGATATTCCTGTTTTGTATAAGTTGCTATTGTCTTTTAGGTTGTTTTTAGGATGATAATAGTTTTTTTTTAAATAGGTACATTGGTGATGTCATTTGATAGTAAATTGTAGTTGTGTTTGATTGTTGTATTGATAACTTTCATGATTAAATCATAGTTTTTTGTTGGACTGTGGTTTGGTGGTAGTATGATCTTAGTTTTAAAAATACTGCAAACGAATTTTGATAATATATAATTATGTGGGTGCATTCAAAAAATCAACTAAAGTTCTGAGGAAAATGTTGTTACATTATTTTTACAGAATATGTTACAGGAAAATGTTGTTACGTTTGTTGTTAATTGCTGTTGTTTTTATGTAATTTGAGTAAGGATCTCTATAAGTGTGCCGTGGGTTTTATCATTTAAAGACATTTCTATATCTATTTCTTGACGATGTTTTTGCATTAATTTAAACAATTTTTTTTAAAATTATTGAATTTGGTCGTTGGTTCATTTTGAGTTTACTATTGGATTAAATTTATAAAATTCTCCAGCTTCATTAATGTTTTCTTGATTTTGCATCATAACTACAGAATTTTCTTTGTGAGGTTTGGTAAATTATCGATCGACCATTTGTCAATTTTTTTATGGTATTCAGTGTTTTTATTTCAAAGTGATCCGATGATTAAAGCTGTACGGTGTTGTTTTTATTAATAAATTTTGAACCTTTTTCAGTAAAAATACACCTTGAACTGTTTTGGTATTCCTTATTAGTTAAACATTTAACGCCTTCTCTGCCTTAATCTGTCATAGTGCAGGTTATTATTCTTATATTTAGGATTTAGGTTCAGCTTTAATCCTATGTTGAGAAGCTTGTACTCTTGATCTGTAAATATAATATCTGTGTGGTGCTAGGAAAGAATTTATGATTTGTTTCTATTGGTTCATCAGTTTATTTATTTAGTAAAAATGACTTCAGTTTTGGTGTCAATGTTGTCCATTTTGTATTGATTTTGATTGCTATTTGTTTTTGAATTTTATCAAATAATCTATCAAATTTAATGAGATGTAAACAATTAACCAACACAGAATAATAGTTGTATAATTCCGTTGTATGTTTTTGGTGTGGAATATAAATGTCTCATTTCGTCTTTCAACCATGTTATTTCAGTTAGTGATTTTGCAATAACAGCTGCTGGTTTATCTAAACAATAAAATTTTAATTAATTATGTCAGAAATAGTGACAGTTATTCTGTTAGACTGTTAGAGGGAGATGTATTTAAAGTTTTATTACTTAACTGTTATGAACAAAATTTTTATTACATTATGGAAGTAATTTAAAACATAACAGTCAAAGTTGTCATATAAATGACCAATGTGATTTTTTTTAACAACATTTTATCACACTCGGAGTTGTAGTTATATGAGTTTGCAATGTTCCTGCCTGCAGCAGTAAATACAAATCACTGTGTGAAACATATTAGTTGGTGCAAAAAACATAAATTTCAACCCCTTGAAAACTTCCAGCCTAGGATTATTTGGATGTGAATATCTATACACACGAATTATTATAAAACTGTATCAACCTAAAGACTAATTAAATGTTCAATTTATGATACAATGTATTAAATTTGAGTTTATGATATCAGTTGTGGAATATATTTACGTTTACACTAACGTTTGACTTTCTACCACAGAAAACAGCAAACACAGATACATTAAACGTTTACAAATAAATTTGTTTCGAATTTTTAACAATAATCCAAAAAGCATGAATTTTCAAAAATATTGTAAAATTATACTATTTTAAAAATTATTTTTATTTTTTAAATTTTAATATTTTAAAAAAGTTCAACGTAAATTAAAATGGATTTATTTTATTTTGAAAATAAGCAAGAGATTAAAATAAAAAGTATAATCCCTCAATTCAATTTGCGATTTTTTTATGCAACTTTTATATTAGGCATTAAAAAAAGTGAGACAAATTCCAATATCCTTTGGTGAATTGGAATAGGTCAGTTAAAATTAAATTGCATAATATTTTTAGAACAGATTAAAAAATAAAACAAAAATCAACTCTTTTTTATTTTAATCTTATATCAACAACTCCAGAATGTACCGTTGTTTTTTAATAGTTATTTATTTTAATAAGAACAAAAGACCAACATTTGGGAATAGCACAGAATTGTTATGTCTTATTAAGATACTATCTCTTCGAAAATTTGTAGTCGAAATTTAATCAGCCAAGAGCCATCGAAGGGTTTATAACTTCGTCTTAAAAGGTAAATAAAATGAATAAAAGATTTTTTTTATTTATTATAGATAATGTTTGTTAACAGTAATATTTAAATTTTGGGCTACAATATAAAATTCCCCCCGTCAATTTTTACAAGAATAAAACGATTCTTAAATTAGTTTTTCTGGAGAAGTAATCTATTCCATAATAATCTGTAATTTATAAGTAGTATGATAATACAGATTCGTACTATTTTTTTTCTCGGAGATAATCAACTCTCAACGGTATTGTCACTGTATTTCGTATTCATATATTAGAAAATCGTCATACCGTAGAACTATTACGTCATACCTTAAGCAAGATACCATACTTCTTTATCGATATTGAACAATATGTTTGTGAACACAATCATTTATAAAGCCATTGTAAACACTGTTGAACCAGTCAAGAAATGTCAAAAGACTAGCTGGGAAAATCAATATTCTTTGCGATTATGGCAATCATTAATATTTTGTTTACCTTGTAATCATCAAGGTTTTTGTATGTTTACTATAATATCATTAAGCTTCAAAATACTTTACATTTGCTCTATAGACTATACTCAGTGGTCGATGAGACTATGTTTGTTTTATATATTTAATGTTTGTTTATTTAACAACTAGATTATACACTTATTAAGGAAGACTGCTTGAATAGTAGATTTAACAGTATATGTACATAATTGAAAATTATACATTAAAACGTATAAAGTAAAACAAGAAAACACTTGTTCTGTTACCTTCTTAAAGATAACATTGTTTTAAAAATCTACTATTGTTATTAGATTCCATATATATGATGGATAAATCAGAAGTCTAATGGTCATCACTTAATCACATTTTACAGTTAATATTTTTGTAACACGAGTATTAAAACATCTATACCAAGTTTCTAAAACATATTCGTCATCCTCACTATTTAAAATTAATACTTTTACTGTTTGCGTCAGCTCAATTTTTGCAAATGAATATAGTGTCCAAGTTTTTGGAAGTGTTGATCACAAAGTAAAATTTTAAATGTTGTCGCTTCTTAAGACAAATGATCCATTAAAATATTCTTCATAATTTTGAAGAATAATATTCTGGTAATTAAAAAAAAAAAGTTATGAATTAATTTCTCCGGTCATCACATATAATTAAAAACATTGAGTTCAGTGTCATGAATATTTAACAGTACACCTGCACAGTTCTAATTTATATTTAAATCATGTAAATAAAAAAAACAAAACAATTATTAGTTACAATATTGAAGATAACATTGTTTTGAAAACCCACTATCGAAATTAGATTTTCAAAATGTAATAAATTAATACAGAAATTCAATGGTCTACAAATATAGACATTTTACAGTTTATATTTTGTGTAACCCGAATATTAAAACATCTTTAACACTTTTCAACAACAAAGTCGTCATCCTCACTATTTGCAAGTATTTACATTTCATTGTTTACGACAGCACAATATTTGCAATTCAAAAGGTGATCACTTTTTTGAAAGCTATTTGTATTGTTAACCAAACAAAAAAATTAAATGATTTCTCTCCTTTAAAAACAAAGTAAGACTTAAATATTTTTCATAATTTTGACGAAAAAAAGTTATTAAATAAATTAAATACTAAATCATTGTTTGTAATTAAGTATTGAAAAATCCATTATTTATAGTTTCGTAATTAAAAAAGTCATGTTAACTGTTGGAATTTCTCTGCTCTTAAAATATAATTAAAAACGTTTAGTACAGTTTCTTTACTCTCCCCTTATATTTTAAGTTCAGTTATTGCAGAAAGTTGAACAATCTGGAGATTGTGAAACTGTCTTCCTAGTGGAATCGTGGAGAGTCCAAGTTTGTCCACATTCAAAATGAAACTATTGTTACATTTGCTGAACGAAGGGTCGAATTTTAAGACGTTTATCACTCTTTTTTCTCCATTGATGAGTTTAGTCTCGCTGGAGTCTGTGTGTTTGAACTCCTCTCTGTATGTGTGTTTTCTGTATATGTATATATTGCTGTAGTATTGCTGTAAATTACAGTATTCATTTCATTCTACGGTAGGCTTACTTATTATAGTTGGTAAAGTTTCTAGTTTACTTATTAAGATGTTCTTTTTATTTATAATTGTTAATGTATTGTGTAACATTTAATGCTTTTGTATTGTTAATTACTATAATGTGAAAAAATTTATATTATTATTATAATTTAAAGCTATTAAAACTCATTTTTTAATAACCGTACCCAAATCACAGATTTTAATTTAAGTTATTTAATACTTACTGTGTCTTGTGACTTATTTTGCAACGTATGTTACGCGTTTCTGAACCTATGTTCCATCTTCATACTTGCTCCTGAGGTGTTGTTAAAACATTAAAACACTACAAAACTTACAAATCACATACAATAAACAAATAACATCCAAATGCATGACAGGTGTACACCAACGGTTCAAGAACTATTGAAATAAAAGTTGTTTATCTTGGTTTATCCACTACGTTATCTATCATCGTCATCGCGGTATCGTATAAAGAGTTAGATCGGAAGTTAAGTTTGTCATTGAATAAATCACTTTTATTATCTTTGAGAGCTTTATAAATTTCAAACTACTCAATGGCATCCATGTATGTGCCTTTCCTACATATGTGCAATGGTTGGAAGTTATTATTGAAATTGGTGAAAAACATGGTTGTTGTCCATTAGGTGGTGTTGCTAATTTGAATGTTATTAGTGGGGAGGTGCTTTCTGAATCTAGTTTTAAGTTAACTGCCGGTTTGGTTTATATAGGAGCTATTGCTGTCACTACAAGATATTTTGTATACACCTGTCAATGTTTCAACAGGTGTCGTTATTTTGGGCGTAGTAAGTTGCCAACATTGTTTTTAATAACTAAGCAATACCTACACCAATTTTTCATAAGTGACTTAGAAACATGCCAGAAGTGCCAAACAGAATTAGGGCTATGGTCACTGAGAGCTGGACTACAGTGTCTAGAGCTAAGAAGTAATAAATTTATGGTAAACACATTCATATTAATTATGAATATTGATAGCGTTGTAGCAATCAGTAGAATAGATCTGCATTTTTGTTATCGACAGTCCACTCGCCGTCCCTCTTATCTTCCCTCTCTATATCTGTCTCTATCTAAGTACAAAGTACAACGGCTGGTTAGCCTAGCTGTTCTAATACCCGTTGCGAGTCTACCTGTAATTATTCGCCATGTGAACGTCTTTTCATAGCTCCGTGAGACACATTCCTTCTTGTCTCAAAACTTACAACCTTCTCGTCTCAAAATTACTACATCCTCGTCTCAATATGTTAGTCTACAGTTTTGTGCGCTCAAGTGTTCTAAAATGTTAAATAAATTCTTATTTTCACGGCACAAGATCACGTGCTCCGCGACAGGATTTTCCAGGTATTTCCAATTTACAGATTTTGTCATATCATAAATTTTATTAATGTTTTAAAATAATTTGTTAATTATCATGTATTCTTTAAAATATGTATTTCATGTTTTATTTAATATTCAATGTTCTTTTGAAACCGAATGATTATAAAAATTTTCATTTCTTAAGACATACTTTACAAAACCTTGAACAGGCACATTTTAAGTTTTGAACAATTATGTGAAATTGGTGCAAACTAATGTTGAACATTAAACGATCAGAATATCTTATTGAACATGTCAAATATAAAATAACTAGAGAAATCTCTTCTAAAACAGAAAATTTCGTTTTACAAACTTTTGCAGATTTTGCAAGTCTTATACAAGTTTTGTTTTAAACTAAACGAAATATATATAAATAGCTTTATAGTCATCTAAGAAGCTTTTAATTATAATCTTAACGAAGTTCTGTGATGCAATCAATTAATTAATTTTGACAAATAACCAGATATTTTCTTCAATAAAGAACATTAATGCTACAACATGTCTGATTTTGCACAGACGCTAAAAAAACGTGTTTTTTTGCCTTAGCTAATACGCTGGTTGGAGAAACCTAGCAATTCTTGCCTCACATTGCATAGACCAGCGAAAGATCTTAACATGTTTCTAGCTGTTTGCAAAACACGTTATGTTTAATATATCTACAGAGTTTCAAGTGCACAAAAGTGATGTTTTTTTTTTTAAAAAACTGACTTTGCAGAACCTTGACTAAACTTACATTGTACATGTGTCTAAATTGCTTCAGCGAATATGTTTTTCTTAAAGCTATCTTTTAGATGTAGACTTGTGTAGTTATTTATAAATTATATAACAAATCATTGGGTGGAGCCTGCATGCAAACTTTCGGTCCTAACAACCTCCAAGAGGTTATTTTCTAAATTAACAAAAAAATTGACGTCAATTTAAAAATTTCAATATTCAAAATTTATATATATTTTTTTATAAACTTCTCATTTTATAATAAATTCTTGTATTTAAAATATATAAACTTATTGGCCAATATAGCATTTAAGAAATTTATCAAACCAGTAATATTATGTAACTTTAGTCTAGTGATAAACCTGTTTACAATAGATATGAATTTTTCGTATTTAAAACATCAAACTCATTTATAAATCTTTACATTGTTAAATTCTGTAACTGTTTTGAAAAACTATCATCTCATAAAGTAAAAAGGGGGGGGGGAATAAATATCAGTATCTTTTCATCTTTTTTTTTTATTCTAATTTTACATTAAGGGCGTATAATCTTTTTTTTTGGATTAATTATAATCCTGTTAATTATTAAGCTGTGCTCATTGTCTTTCTTTTTATTGTTAAATTTTGTAACTATATATATATAAACTAAAAAGGGGGGATAAATTTTTAGAATCTATTGATTAATTTTTTTTTATTTAAATTATTATATGTTACATTAAGGGCGTATAACTTTTACTAATTATGATCTTGTTAATCATAAGCTTTTTTTTTACTGATGATTTGTGTCAGGATGTCTTTCTAAGTTGTAAATGACAAAATCTGAACCGTCGAAAATTCTTTCTGTTTGAATAAACTTGAGCCTTGTTAATTACTAAATTTGTCTTTGTCTTTTTTACTTTTCTTTTTCAAACATTGTTACCATTTTGGTTCCGCCTTTTCTTAAATTTAAGTCCCCTGGTAACAGCGTAATACCTGTTCCAAGATAAAAACAGATCCAAAGAAGTAATATTACAATCATGAATATTTGAAATAAATTATCCATAATGGTAAGAATGTTGTTTTATCTTAAGTAAAGCTGGTTGAGAAATCTCGTTCTGATGATATTTGGTTGCAGTAAATGGCTTATACTTTTCAGATTTAAACTAGTTTCTACTATTATATTATATTTGGGCCGATGCAAATATGTTCAGTTATTGGAAGTGAATTACTTCAGGTATTTGGCTGAAGAGGTATTCATTTTTCGATCTCTTAAGTGATATTGAAACAATTATAATATACCTTTATAACATCCAATAGTGTAAGAGCAAAATAGCATAGTTTGGAATCTCGATAATTTATGTCTTATCTTCAGAAATATTGGTTTATTCCACTATTCACTATTAACGATGATTAAATTTAAAATTCTCTGAAAGGTTTTAATAAAACACTTGATAAACTCAAGCTGGGATATAACAATTTTCAAGAGGGAGATAATAAAAAATAAAATTTTTAAATTAGAATATCTGTAGAAGTTTCAATTTATAATCACTAACTTATCATATATCACTTTCTTGTGTTATCATGGAAATTGGGGTAGAAAAAAGCCCATTGTGGTTGAAAGGGCGTCCGGTCATTCACCCTCCCCGCTATACTCATAGCTTTGTAATGAAATATCATACATTTATTTATAAGATGTGTGATTGAAAACAATATTCAACAATACATATTATCGTTTTACCTCTATATTTTTATTACATAGTTGACTAACGAGTTTCCTACGTATTTATTTAGTAATTGTAGGGTACATTGTTTATTTTATTTTAAGGCAAAGGTTTTGTTTATATTTGTGGTGAGTTTTTTTGGATACAAGGTTACACTGAAAAATAAACGAATGAGAAAGACGAGTGGACGTTAAGATATATATTTTGTGAATAAAGTACAGTGAATGAATTTACAGATAACTAGTACTAATTAATTTATCAAAAGTACTTCCCTTCCCGAACCTCCTGTTTGTATTATTAATTAATGTGTTCCTCACTAGTTGATACCACAAACATGAATGCACCATGTTTAATAGAATAATAATGTGAGAAATCATATGTCTACAATTGCATTAGCGGAACAATTTTTGTACTTCTTTAATAATTTTACACATATTTTATCAAATGAAATTAGTGCCTAAAAATCACCAACAAAAATAGTTTATTTTAGTTTAGAAAATAAAGGACGTATATTTTTAATAAATATTTGTGTACTTTTACTGGGATTTTACCCTTGTGGTCACAATTTGTCGCAATATATATATAGAAAGAAAGAAAAAGTACACAAAGGAAGGTGACTTTTAAATGATTGTGTCTTTGTTTTACGAATATTTTAACATTAGAATCATTTCAATGCATATTCATGAAAGTAATATATTTTGGCTGTTAAATAAATAATATTATATAAAGTGTAATTTGATAGTTTGTATAACTTTATAGATTTAACATCTCCTACATATTAGAAATTTTAATAATAGGTATCCATTAATTGAACCTACAGAAATTAGTAACATTTTTCGTTATCTTGTACATATAACCTAACACATACTAAGAGAAGTAAAACTATTTTGTTTTAAAATACATGTGTGAGTAATTCTATCCTTATAACAATCAATACAGCCACTCCCTCCTCCTCTTTGCTTCGTACACCATTAGAATATTAAACTTTTTGAGAGAGTTACAGGTTAAAAAAAAACTTGCAAAAAATCATTAATTACAAACGAACATATCATAGACAAAGGAAGGTTATGTAAAAGACAGGAGTTATTATGAAAAATATGACTTTTAACATTGTTCATAGTATTATTTAAATATATTTTTTAATATATGCTGTAACATTTGTATACTCAAGTTTCATTTATAAGCCATGCAATGTAAGTTTGATAGAAATAAAATGCTTCTAAAATCTAGTTTATTGATTCAAATTACAATATTTCAATAGAAAATAAATTTATCTAAAACATAGTTATTCTATTGTACAAGTTCATTCTATTGTATAAATTATTTTTGAGAACGTTTAGGTAATAACTATACTTTTAATGTCGGTATACCAAGAGTATTTGGTTTGTATCCTTCTGAGGATGTTAGCTATGTTACCGAAATGTACATAAGGCTTTAAAATGTCTAACGTTAATGGTGTTTTATTTGTGGTTTGGGGTTTATCTGCTTTTCTTTCTTCGTCCGAGATTTTCTCTCAGTGAATACGATCAATCTACACACAATTAATGATTTGATGATGAATGTAATGTACATTCTAAATATAGACAATGCTGCAGTGGTCACAATTTTTGAGGAGATTGTTGAACCTGTCAAGAAATGGCCGAGACTGGCGTAGAGCTTACGTGATCAAGACATACGTTAAAATTTTGTATACTTGTATTTGGAAATATTTTTAATGTTCTGTCGCGCTCAATTACCTTTTATTTATTCTATAAACGATTTGCAGTGGTCGATGAGAAGATTTTCGTTTCATAAAACTAATGCACAATTGTAAATTATGTATTTTATAGTATCAGTTATAGCAAGAATATTAATCAGTTACTTCCTTGAAGATAACATTGTTTTAAAAACATAATGTAGAAATTAAATTCCAAAAATTTGATAAATAAATACAGGAGTATAATGGTCAACTTGTGTAGACATTTTACAGTCAATAATTTATGTAACCTGAATATTTAAACATCTATAAGAAGTTTCAACAACAAAGTAATCATCATCACTATATGAAAATAAATACTGTTTAGGACAGCATAATGGTTGCAGTTGAATAAGGAGACCAAGTTTATGAAAGTTATTGTAAGTGTTGACCAAAAAGTAAAATTG
Source organism: Aphrophora alni (assembly GCA_963513935.1). Taxonomy (NCBI): domain Eukaryota; kingdom Metazoa; phylum Arthropoda; class Insecta; order Hemiptera; family Aphrophoridae; genus Aphrophora; species Aphrophora alni. Next base: position 126,950,988 of record OY740768.1, on the reverse strand, counting down.
TGAAAGTTTTATCTTTTTAAATGAACCTAATCTTAAAATTTTTCTTAATAATTTCTAAGAAAGCGATTATAAGTAATAATACATAAAAAACAATATTTCATGGACCAAACTTAACTTTTGTAAATACATTAAAACAAATCCATTAATTTTTAGATACGGCAAACAAACAGAAAATGATTATATAATTTGGTTTACATAGCTTGTCAAAAGCAGTTAAATTTCTTATTTATTGCTACAGATGTTTTGCCTTAAAGAAGGCCTCCTCAAGCATGACACGCGTATCACAAAAACAAATTCACTACACATATATACACACAATAGCGCATAGTAGATCCCACAATCTCAACCAAGCTCAACAGGACAAAACAATCCAAGATCCTTACAAACGGAGCGGCATCTATAGAATATCTTGCAGTGACTGTAACAAATTATACTTAAGGCAGACAGGAAGGAGATTCGGAGCACAATATAAAAAACACCTAACCCGCATAAACACCCTAAACACCACCTCAACTTATGCTGAACATTTAATAAACACCAATCTCACTTACAACAATATAGCGAACACCTCGGATATATTACACTCAGTGAATAAAGGAAGAGAAATGAACATCCTGGAAGAATATCCTATTTAAAAACATTGGAAAACAAATACTAGCTTTTAAATGGTAAACAACAATTTGCCTCAAATTCTATCTATGATGCAATATATGCAATGGATCATTTGACAAACTAATATGACCAAAGCTCAAACAGGACATTCTCAGAATATGTCAACAGAACTTAAACAGTTGCCCAATCATACTAGATGTAGAATGATGTGACCATATTAAAAAACTATTTTTTTTTTAAATTTTAACAATTACCAGGTATGCATATTCATATGGTATATATATATCCGTGTAATGAGTGTGTTTTTGTGTTACATGTGTCATGTCTGAGGATGCCTTATATTAAGGTGAAACAGCTGTAGCGATAAATAAGAAATAGAATTACTTCGGACAAGGTATGTATTGTAAACAATTTAAATTAGTAAGGATTATATAAAATCGTAATGAAATTGCATTTAGTTGTTCCAAAAGGTCAATTTTTTTTAAAGTTAAAATTAATCAGACGATGGCTCAATAACAAAACTACTGTGTATTATTGAATAATCACAAACATAAGAAAAAGCTTTTCTAATAATAACACAAATGGATTCATTTAAGTTACAACTTTAATTATTTTCGAAAACTTTTCTTTAGAAATCCTTACATAGTAACCACAAATAAATAGACCAAATATAAAGACGAATTGATGGGTTTGTATCTAAACCCAAAGGTAACGCCAGGTTCAACCAAAAACCTTTGAACATTACGTAGATTAACTCATTATCTGTACTGCCATGAAAATATTATCGATGATAAACATGTTCAATAGAGAGTCAAGAGTTTTGAAGTATTATTTACTGAAGTAGACATGTGTCTTGCAAATCACTCATAGTCTACTAAGCAAACTATTATTATAGATTATGGGGTGACATCCAAACACCAACATAGGTTTTATCATTTGTCGTTATAGCATGTTCTGTTTTAATCACCATTTAAATTTTAAAACATTTTAAAAGAAATGTTTGTTCCCATAACATTAGTATTTCGTTGACAACACTATCGTACACAACACACAATAGTGGTTGGTTATAACTTTATATTACAGTTAGGTAGTTGTCGATATAAGTTAGTTGTTATACGAGTATAGACGATTCTATTGGCATTACTTAATGCTGGAAATGCGTACTAAGAAGTAAAAATAGTTACCTACAGTAGACTACAGCGCACTCTACTTTATTTAATTTCTGAGTAAACTCTTCCTGCACTCTGTTAAACGCTTTTACATAACGCAAATAATTTCAAAATTGTGGTGTCATTGATGTATCGTTTCCCAATGCCAATACCACATTACATGTTTCAAGTATAATAATGGTAGACCCTTCTGCTCTACTAACAACAATAAATATAAAACCACGAGAGACAGAATAGTGATGAATTCAAGTTGTGATTAAAAACATAGTTTGTATAACGTGTTTATTAACAGGATGCGAAGTTCAGTTATTTGATGCAATATTCTTCATTTGTTGTCTACTAACACCTGCTACGTATAGTTTAGTTGTGTTTTCGAAATCTAAATAGTAACTGTACTACAATCACCTTGTTTTCGATACAGATATAGACTTTTACTATTTATTATCTGTTAAATTTTGGAATTGAAATGCTAAACGTTTTCAGTTTGTGTATAGTTGATTTAACTACAAATCTCTTAGAAATCGTAAGCCAGATTTTTCAAGAAATATATCAATATAAGTAGAAAAATTAATAATATCCACGACGCAGTTGATTGGATGCCACTTATAACACGGAGATTTATTATTGCAGTACATTCATTCGTTTAAATCAACCTTGGTATGAATATCCGAAAAGCTACATAAAATCTAATATCCGTAAAGGTACTATCTTTATACTGTATAAGAAGTAACATCAATAACTTCATCGACTTTAGTTTGTTTTTTAATATTTTATCATAATTTGAAAATCAATAATGGTAATGTTTATCGAATATGTTAACCTATGCTATTAGAGCCTAATATGATTAAACATATTAAATTAGTGCTTTTATTATAGTTATTTTGTTTCTTTTTCTCGTTAGGTACTGAGGTGTGAAAATATATAGAACTTTAATGTAAAAACATAGGCGGTTGTTATTAAATATCAACATAAAATGATATTATGAAGTTGAACAAAATCTAATATACTGCAGCATTTGCATTTACGGATGAGAAATTATATCTAAAAAAAAAAAAAAAAGCATATCATTGTTTTCAGTATTTTGAAATTTATCAACTTATGTTATTTACTTACGATATTGTAGAAACTATTTTGGAAGATATTTTGTTGAAAGTATAAAACAAAATTACTGATAAAATGTGTTCCCACTAAATATTAAATTGACAAATAAAAATTATTATTTTTTTATGAATAAAACAAAATCATATTTTGTTGCTTGACGATTTAATATTTTTGATCACGAATTTGTTATCAGTTATTCTATAAAAACGAATATAATTGAAATAAGTAGATCGAGTACAGTGATAATTGTGTGACGCAAATAATTCTAACAAATTACGCAGTAATCTTATATATCATAGAAATTAAGTTAACCTAATTAGTTTCTATCTAGATGTGTCACTTAGAAACAGATTATAATATGGATTATTTAATTTGTCTTAGCCTTTACATTTAATAGCAATAAACACCTTTGTCACTTTTGTAGAAACAGCAAAACCAAGAAATGTTTGAGTAATGGAAAAGTAATTTAAAGAATGGGAGAGCAGTGAGTGGTCTGTTGAAATCAGGCACGTAAAGTGACTGGACAAACTTCAAAACTTTCAATCCATTAAAACTACTTCAATCCAAAACTATAGTTAATACTATTGCTATTATGTAGTTGGCTCGGAGTTGTTTATTTATTTTAAAATTTTATTGTATTAGTTTTTTTTTAAATTTCGTTAAATACTTACTTATAAATGTTTGCAAAATTTATTTTTTATTTATAAAAGTGTAATATATACAGTTAATTGATTTGCTTACATTTTATGGTATTTAACTTTTAACAAAATTTATTTATAAAGAAAAGTGTCATTCCTGAATCGTTTTAACTGGAATGTATATAGCTTTCATATATTCAAACTAAAATGTGTAACTAGTTTAAAAAAATTTTCTCCAACAATACACATAATGTAAAGATGGGCGTATTTAAGAACGAAATAAAACAATATTGTTTTCTTATCTGTGAGAAAAGAGAGGCAGAAAGAATCGTAATACAGTTCAAAGAAACAAAAATATTAGTTTAAACAAAGTTAAAGTGTAAATATGTTAACGGTGTTTCACATAATTGAGTTTGTATTTATAAATTTAGGCTATTGCGATCTAACTCGCGGGAACAATGGATATTTACCTATCCTATTCATAAATGTAAATGGATATCATTATTGGCTCTTTGTAACAAATCGGAAACATTGTTGCCACTGTTTATTTATTATGTAGTCATGTAGGCCTGTAAGATAGCTCTAGAGTTTCAAAAAATATCTTTGAATTTGAGTTTGTTTAAAGATATTTGAGAATTCGAATAATGAAAACAATTTATGTTATGTGAATTTCTCTTATCATAATTTTATAACAATTAAACCTAAAATGATACCTAAATTTCTGCTAATACAAAATATAAAATGTATATATGTTACCAAATATACATATGTAAATGCTATAGGATATTAAGAGGTTCATTTAATTGTAAATGCTAGTAAATTGACTACTCTTTTGAATTTAGGAAATGTCTTTATAGAAATTGCAGCTAGTAAAGTTACCATCATGGTTACTATACATTATTTATGTATGACTAGACTATGGAATAACGACAATTTCATTCATAGATATATTTGGATTATGTACCGCTTGCTTTATTATCAAACATGTTGTTATCTTCCAAGGTCGAAATTTGCTAACAGTTTGTCTTAACATGAAATGTAGAGTCAATTTTGTGACCGTTGAATTAATCCATTAAGTTGTTTAATGTAAAATTTACAGTTTTTCTCTGTAAATCAATAACATTGTAAATGAATACTTTATTGAACAAACTTTATATTTTTTCAAGCCTAATATTACGCGACGTTTGTTTTGAATGCCTCTCCTTAATTTCTTTATATAAGTTCCGTAGAATCAAATTACCTCGTCTTAAAAAAAAAATGCAATAAGTACATAAATAGAGTAAAATAATGTTATAAAACTAAAATAATTCTCAGAATTGATCTTATTGCCACGAATTTCTCAAAGTAATCCTGGAAGAAAACTCCTCATCCAAGTTTTTTTAATCATCATGATTTTCCTTTTAAAGTTATCCGACATTTGAAAGGATTAGTTTATGTGTTATTATGGACCCAGTCCATTGATTAACTTTTTGACACCACGTTGACGTTCAACATCGAAATCTCAACACCACATACAATTAGATAACAAACCATGTATTGTGGTGACCAAGGCAGTTTACATCGATATAATTATTTGATCTTCATTGTATTTTTTTAAAAGGAGTTTGGGTACCATCACAAACTTTATTGTATCCTGACTATCTTTTTACTTTCTCACATATATATGTAGAATAGAGAAATATATGTCATAAGTTAAAAAACAAAGTCGGGTTTATCGTAGAGCCTATATCAGTTTCCTAATCCCTTGATGTCTGTTTGTCTTCTGTGAAGTATTTTACATCTAAAGTAAAACATCGGGAGAAATTTTATCAACTTTGTATGTAGGCATATTAACTCAATCCTAAAAATTTGTATCAGTGGTTTTTAATTTTATTATATTTGTCGTTTCTTTCTTTTCTAAAATTACAGGTTTTTTACTCTCCACAGTGATTAACTAAACCCGTATTTGTATTAAAAGTTGTGTAATACAAGTTTATGTTAAACTGTTTAGATAATATTTATGACTGTGTAAAATATACAAACGAACTGACTTTAGGAAACATGAAAAGATATATTATTCTATTTTGTTATTGTAATTTTTATTGTCGCTAAAAATTAGGAGGAAAACGTGTTATATGAAGCACATACTTTATTAAATTAGAATAAGTGTTTATTGCAACACTACAATCATTTAATTGACATAAGGAAGGTTAAAAAATTATTACATTCAGGCCATAGACTCATTTATTAAGTTTATAGTTTATTAATGATATAAAATAATTTTATTTCTTAATTTAGACCAATTAATACTTTTGCTTAACACAAAATAAAAAAAAATAGTTCAATAATCAATATTTTGGAAATTTAATCACCAAATAAATGAGAGCACAGTATTTTAATTTTTATATTTATTTTATTTATAAAAATTGGAAACATTTCATCATCTTCAGTTATTACTAACAGACAAATAATCTTCTTGTGTACCTTCTTTTTGATGTATATTACAAAGGAAATTGATGACTCAGTCATTGAAACGTCGTTGTTTTTTATAAATTAAACGTTTATTGCTGAAAGTTGTTATCTTTCATTTAGAAAACAATACATGAATTATTAATTTGCATTTACAATGATTAATTAGGATAGAAATTAAAAGTAAAATAATGTAAATAAATAAAATATTCAAAAGGAAAATAACCAAAAAAATACAACTAAATTAAAAATATAGGTTATTAGTACTTTCAATGCATTAGAACGTAATGAACATGTTATTTATGTTTCCATCAATAAATATTTTTACATAATGACAATTAACCTATATACATTAAAATAGTGTAAGAACAAAATATAGTCTTTTGAAATCTCCATAATTCATGTCATATTTTCAGATTTATTGGTATATTCCATTAAACTTGAAGAATAAATTTCAAATTCTTTGATAGGATTTAGAAAATGCTGAACCAGATTTAAAAAAAAAACACTTTAACGAATTATGGTATGGGAATATTCATGAGGCAGATAATAAAAGATAAAAATTTAAAATTGGCATTTCGGTAGAAGTTTCAATTTATATTCACTAACTTTTCGTATCTCACTTTCTTGGCTATTATTGAAGTAGGAGTACAATAAGCCCATTGTGGTTGAAAGGCAGACCCGGTTTTCACCCTTCCCTCCTTATTAACTCATCCCCTCGTAATGCTATATATTACAATTATTTCTAAGGAGCTTCAGTTAACACAATGTTTTGTGTTCACGACAAAACATATTAAATAACTATTTTACTACATATTTGTATTTATTAGTTGACTACAGCGTTACTACTTATTTGATTTGAAATTTGTGGTGGTATAATACCTCAATGATTATTTTGTACTTAGACTAGTATTTGAAACCATTTGAATGATTTCTTTAATTTTGAATATCATTTGAATATAATATTTGTGCTTATAAAATCAACAATTAAACTTAACAGACGAATAGGATTTTAAAACTTGACGGACGGACGTCAAGGTACTTTTTTATTGACTGATTTATGAAGTTACAATTTATTTTGAAAATTATGTTGATTTTTATTTTCCTTCTTACTTTTTTTCTTCATTGTTTTACAATGAAGAAGCTAAAAAATCGCTGACGCTTCAACGAACACTAAAAACTGTGGAAATTAAAGAGCTACAAATACTGAACATAATTTCTTACGACCAATAAACCAGAAATTGTTTATCGAGATATAAAAAAATTATGTGTTTTGTAGATATCAGTAAAAAATAAAATTAAACATGAGGGCGTTCTTAGACAAAAGATTATCTTACAAAATATTCCTTATTGTACAAAATATTTTAAAACGTATCATCAATTCTGTTTTCTTTTGCTATAAACTCGCTCTATGCATAAATCGCATTTGAAGGAAGCATATCTGTATTTGTGTTTAAACGTTTAACCAAAATTATAACGATCCATTTTAATAAATAATAATTAATACATGAATTCGAGTTTTGGTCATAAGACCCAATTATTCGACTTTTCGAACAAACAATAACCTAAAAATGTTATCAAATATTTCCCTCAATCAAATTATATCAAAATATTTTAAAAGAAATGCGATAAACGCGCATTAAAGTTAAAGCGTAGAGCTGAAAATTTAGTCCACTCTTCCCATAACGAGAACATTGAAATAGTTAGATATTGTAAATTATCTTATATCAACAGAACTAGTTATAAAATCAGTAACCTTATTTCTACTAAATGTAATCGTAAAGTTGCCTTTTATTGTACAAAAAATCTAGGGAAAATGTTGGTTAATAATAAAGATAAAAAAGAAATGTTAGAAAATAGTGGAGTTTATAAAATATCTTGTCAAGATTGTGACTCTGAGTACATAGGTCAAACAGGTAGATCTATAAAAGTTAGAATTAAAGAACATGTAAATAGCTGGAAACATGGTTATAGAAACTCTAACTTTGCTAACCACCTTTTGGACTCGGGTCATAGTTTTGATCCGAAATTGAATGTTAAACTCTTACATATAGAAAATAAAAGCAATAGATTAAATAATTTAGAATGTTTAGAAATAAATAGATCTATTTCACTTAGGCCTATTCTCAACTTAAATTCGTCACCTCTTCTAAAACCCATCCATACCATAGTTCATCAACCTTTATCTACCTGCTAGGTCACCCCTACCTTTCCCGATTTCTCTATTGTATTTCAGATTGCTGTACTTATGTTTTGAATAGTTGTCTATACCTGTAAATTATCAGTAGCCCGTCGATGCCGCAAGGCGAAACAATTGTAGGTCATTTATACTAATAAATATTTGAAACTTTAAGCTTTTGCTTTATTTTATCCTTGAATATGGAGTTTCAACAAGAAATATCTGCTATTACATTAAAGTTAACTATCAAAGTGTTTATAAATTCGTTTTAAAATGTAAATAAATGAAAATGAGATTTTTTATAATTTTTTTTAATATGCGCATTACTTGTATACAGTTCATTTTTATTTTGTGGCTACAACGTTCAAATTGCCTCCACCCCAAAATATTTACACGAGTAAATTGTTTCTTAAATAGTTTTGTAGAAAACTAACCAGTATCAATTTCATATTAATCTGTAAGGATAAGAGGCATGATGACAATAGATGTTACCCTTTTTATCGGAGATAATTATTTCTACGATAGAACAAGGATTAGTCTGACATACCAAATAAGGTAAGAATAACTAGTTTATTAGTTTCACACTAATCCATAGGCTAAAATCATGGAATTTAAATTAATTATATGTTTATTATAACAATAATATTTCCTTGCCAACACTATAGCACACAAGACATAATTTTAGTCAGTTATAACTCGTTATTACAGTTAGGTAGTTATTGAAAACTGTTAGTTGTTCGATGAATACAGAAAACACCGTGTCATTTGTATGACTTTGTTGTGGAAATACGTACCAAGAAGTAAAAACTGTTGTGTACAGTAGAATACAGAACAATCTGTTAAATGTTAGTGTACTTTTATATAAAAAGAATAATTTTTAAATTGTGGTGGTTATGTTTGTATCGTTTCCCAATATCAATCCAAAATTAAATATTTCGTGTATAATAATAATAGAATCCTTTGAAGTTCTACGAATATTGTACACTGTATTTTGTTCAAAAATATCTTTACACGACTGGTAAACAAATAGTTTATAAGAAAGGAATTTTTGTTACCTTATTACTTCATATTATAAAAAAAAGCATTGAGTTTATTCAGCTCTAGTAAAAGGCGCCGTTTTAGTTGCTAACCCTGTTTCGGTCGCGGTATGGATTATTTTGCTAATTAAGATTTTCTTTTAGAATGCAATCTGATCATTTATGTCAATTTATCTATAAATGTTAACATTGTAAAGCTCTTTTAGGCTTACAATGTATTTTCGTATTTTCAATGAAAATAAAAGCTTCTGTTTTAACTATTATTCTAAAAAAGATGAACATATGTTATATTTCTGCTTCTTCTCAAAACATTGTCTTAACAATAATATTTCAAGTGAAAAATATACGACCTAGACTGGGAATCGAACCCAGGACCTTTGGCTTTACGCGCCAATGCTCTACCAACTGAGCTATCCTAGTCGCTTCCCAGTACAGGGCGCAGATCTCTCACTTGAATTTAGTAATTGCTGAAATTTTTGAGCATCCAAATTAATTACCTCGCAACATAGCGACATTGAAATTAATTCTTACTCACTTTTCAGCCCTTACGCATGTATTTTATTGAGATTTTAATTATTTGATTATTTCGCTTATGCGTTTTTACTAGCAAGTATTGTATTAACAATAATATTTCAAGTGAAAAATATACGACCTAGACTGGGAATCGAACCCAGGACCTTTGGCTTTACGCGCCAATGCTCTACCAACTGAGCTATCCTAGTCGCTTCCCAGTACAGGGCGCAGATCTCTCACTTGAATTTAGTAATTGCTGAAATTTTTGAGCATCCAAATTAATTACCTCGCAACATAGCGACATTGAAATTAATTCTTACTCACTTTTCAGCCCTTACGCATGTATTTTATTGAGATTTTAATTATTTGATTATTTCGCTTATGCGTTTTTACTAGCAAGTATTGTATTAACAATAATATTTCAAGTGAAAAATATACGACCTAGACTGGGAATCGAACCCAGGACCTTTGGCTTTACGCGCCAATGCTCTACCAACTGAGCTATCCTAGTCGCTTCCCAGTACAGGGCGCAGATCTCTCACTTGAATTTAGTAATTGCTGAAATTTTTGAGCATCCAAATTAATTACCTCGCAACATAGCGACATTGAAATTAATTCTTACTCACTTTTCAGCCCTTACGCATGTATTTTATTGAGATTTTAATTATTTGATTATTTCGCTTATGCGTTTTTACTAGCAAGTATTGTATTAACAATAATATTTCAAGTGAAAAATATACGACCTAGACTGGGAATCGAACCCAGGACCTTTGGCTTTACGCGCCAATGCTCTACCAACTGAGCTATCCTAGTCGCTTCCCAGTACAGGGCGCAGATCTCTCACTTGAATTTAGTAATTGCTGAAATTTTTGAGCATCCAAATTAATTACCTCGCAACATAGCGACATTGAAATTAATTCTTACTCACTTTTCAGCCCTTACGCATGTATTTTATTGAGATTTTAATTATTTGATTATTTCGCTTATGCGTTTTTACTAGCAAGTATTGTATTAACAATAATATTTCAAGTGAAAAATATACGACCTAGACTGGGAATCGAACCCAGGACCTTTGGCTTTACGCGCCAATGCTCTACCAACTGAGCTATCCTAGTCGCTTCCCAGTACAGGGCGCAGATCTCTCACTTGAATTTAGTAATTGCTGAAATTTTTGAGCATCCAAATTAATTACCTCGCAACATAGCGACATTGAAATTAATTCTTACTCACTTTTCAGCCCTTACGCATGTATTTTATTGAGATTTTAATTATTTGATTATTTCGCTTATGCGTTTTTACTAGCAAGTATTGTATTAACAATAATATTTCAAGTGAAAAATATACGACCTAGACTGGGAATCGAACCCAGGACCTTTGGCTTTACGCGCCAATGCTCTACCAACTGAGCTATCCTAGTCGCTTCCCAGTACAGGGCGCAGATCTCTCACTTGAATTTAGTAATTGCTGAAATTTTTGAGCATCCAAATTAATTACCTCGCAACATAGCGACATTGAAATTAATTCTTACTCACTTTTCAGCCCTTACGCATGTATTTTATTGAGATTTTAATTATTTGATTATTTCGCTTATGCGTTTTTACTAGCAAGTATTGTATTAACAATAATATTTCAAGTGAAAAATATACGACCTAGACTGGGAATCGAACCCAGGACCTTTGGCTTTACGCGCCAATGCTCTACCAACTGAGCTATCCTAGTCGCTTCCCAGTACAGGGCGCAGATCTCTCACTTGAATTTAGTAATTGCTGAAATTTTTGAGCATCCAAATTAATTACCTCGCAACATAGCGACATTGAAATTAATTCTTACTCACTTTTCAGCCCTTACGCATGTATTTTATTGAGATTTTAATTATTTGATTATTTCGCTTATGCGTTTTTACTAGCAAGTATTGTATTAACAATAATATTTCAAGTGAAAAATATACGACCTAGACTGGGAATCGAACCCAGGACCTTTGGCTTTACGCGCCAATGCTCTACCAACTGAGCTATCCTAGTCGCTTCCCAGTACAGGGCGCAGATCTCTCACTTGAATTTAGTAATTGCTGAAATTTTTGAGCATCCAAATTAATTACCTCGCAACATAGCGACATTGAAATTAATTCTTACTCACTTTTCAGCCCTTACGCATGTATTTTATTGAGATTTTAATTATTTGATTATTTCGCTTATGCGTTTTTACTAGCAAGTATTGTATTAACAATAATATTTCAAGTGAAAAATATACGACCTAGACTGGGAATCGAACCCAGGACCTTTGGCTTTACGCGCCAATGCTCTACCAACTGAGCTATCCTAGTCGCTTCCCAGTACAGGGCGCAGATCTCTCACTTGAATTTAGTAATTGCTGAAATTTTTGAGCATCCAAATTAATTACCTCGCAACATAGCGACATTGAAATTAATTCTTACTCACTTTTCAGCCCTTACGCATGTATTTTATTGAGATTTTAATTATTTGATTATTTCGCTTATGCGTTTTTACTAGCAAGTATTGTATTAACAATAATATTTCAAGTGAAAAATATACGACCTAGACTGGGAATCGAACCCAGGACCTTTGGCTTTACGCGCCAATGCTCTACCAACTGAGCTATCCTAGTCGCTTCCCAGTACAGGGCGCAGATCTCTCACTTGAATTTAGTAATTGCTGAAATTTTTGAGCATCCAAATTAATTACCTCGCAACATAGCGACATTGAAATTAATTCTTACTCACTTTTCAGCCCTTACGCATGTATTTTATTGAGATTTTAATTATTTGATTATTTCGCTTATGCGTTTTTACTAGCAAGTATTGTATTAACAATAATATTTCAAGTGAAAAATATACGACCTAGACTGGGAATCGAACCCAGGACCTTTGGCTTTACGCGCCAATGCTCTACCAACTGAGCTATCCTAGTCGCTTCCCAGTACAGGGCGCAGATCTCTCACTTGAATTTAGTAATTGCTGAAATTTTTGAGCATCCAAATTAATTACCTCGCAACATAGCGACATTGAAATTAATTCTTACTCACTTTTCAGCCCTTACGCATGTATTTTATTGAGATTTTAATTATTTGATTATTTCGCTTATGCGTTTTTACTAGCAAGTATTGTATTAACAATAATATTTCAAGTGAAAAATATACGACCTAGACTGGGAATCGAACCCAGGACCTTTGGCTTTACGCGCCAATGCTCTACCAACTGAGCTATCCTAGTCGCTTCCCAGTACAGGGCGCAGATCTCTCACTTGAATTTAGTAATTGCTGAAATTTTTGAGCATCCAAATTAATTACCTCGCAACATAGCGACATTGAAATTAATTCTTACTCACTTTTCAGCCCTTACGCATGTATTTTATTGAGATTTTAATTATTTGATTATTTCGCTTATGCGTTTTTACTAGCAAGTATTGTATTAACAATAATATTTCAAGTGAAAAATATACGACCTAGACTGGGAATCGAACCCAGGACCTTTGGCTTTACGCGCCAATGCTCTACCAACTGAGCTATCCTAGTCGCTTCCCAGTACAGGGCGCAGATCTCTCACTTGAATTTAGTAATTGCTGAAATTTTTGAGCATCCAAATTAATTACCTCGCAACATAGCGACATTGAAATTAATTCTTACTCACTTTTCAGCCCTTACGCATGTATTTTATTGAGATTTTAATTATTTGATTATTTCGCTTATGCGTTTTTACTAGCAAGTATTGTATTAACAATAATATTTCAAGTGAAAAATATACGACCTAGACTGGGAATCGAACCCAGGACCTTTGGCTTTACGCGCCAATGCTCTACCAACTGAGCTATCCTAGTCGCTTCCCAGTACAGGGCGCAGATCTCTCACTTGAATTTAGTAATTGCTGAAATTTTTGAGCATCCAAATTAATTACCTCGCAACATAGCGACATTGAAATTAATTCTTACTCACTTTTCAGCCCTTACGCATGTATTTTATTGAGATTTTAATTATTTGATTATTTCGCTTATGCGTTTTTACTAGCAAGTATTGTATTAACAATAATATTTCAAGTGAAAAATATACGACCTAGACTGGGAATCGAACCCAGGACCTTTGGCTTTACGCGCCAATGCTCTACCAACTGAGCTATCCTAGTCGCTTCCCAGTACAGGGCGCAGATCTCTCACTTGAATTTAGTAATTGCTGAAATTTTTGAGCATCCAAATTAATTACCTCGCAACATAGCGACATTGAAATTAATTCTTACTCACTTTTCAGCCCTTACGCATGTATTTTATTGAGATTTTAATTATTTGATTATTTCGCTTATGCGTTTTTACTAGCAAGTATTGTATTAACAATAATATTTCAAGTGAAAAATATACGACCTAGACTGGGAATCGAACCCAGGACCTTTGGCTTTACGCGCCAATGCTCTACCAACTGAGCTATCCTAGTCGCTTCCCAGTACAGGGCGCAGATCTCTCACTTGAATTTAGTAATTGCTGAAATTTTTGAGCATCCAAATTAATTACCTCGCAACATAGCGACATTGAAATTAATTCTTACTCACTTTTCAGCCCTTACGCATGTATTTTATTGAGATTTTAATTATTTGATTATTTCGCTTATGCGTTTTTACTAGCAAGTATTGTATTAACAATAATATTTCAAGTGAAAAATATACGACCTAGACTGGGAATCGAACCCAGGACCTTTGGCTTTACGCGCCAATGCTCTACCAACTGAGCTATCCTAGTCGCTTCCCAGTACAGGGCGCAGATCTCTCACTTGAATTTAGTAATTGCTGAAATTTTTGAGCATCCAAATTAATTACCTCGCAACATAGCGACATTGAAATTAATTCTTACTCACTTTTCAGCCCTTACGCATGTATTTTATTGAGATTTTAATTATTTGATTATTTCGCTTATGCGTTTTTACTAGCAAGTATTGTATTAACAATAATATTTCAAGTGAAAAATATACGACCTAGACTGGGAATCGAACCCAGGATCTTTGGCTTTACGCGCCAATGCTCTACCAACTGAGCTATCCTAGTCGCTTCCCAGTACAGGGCGCAGATCTCTCACTTGAATTTAGTAATTGCTGAAATTTGCGAGGTAATTAATTTGGATGCTCAAAAATTTCAGCAATTACTAAATTCAAGTGAGAGATCTGCGCCCTGTACTGGGAAGCGACTAGGATAGCTCAGTTGGTAGAGCATTGGCGCGTAAAGCCAAAGGTCCTGGGTTCGATTCCCAGTCTAGGTCGTATATTTTTCACTTGAAATATTATTGTTAATACAATACTTGCTAGTAAAAACGCATAAGCGAAATAATCAAATAATTAAAATCTCAATAAAATACATGCGTAAGGGCTGAAAAGTGAGTAAGAATTAATTTCAATGTCGCTATGTTGCGAGGTAATTAATTTGGATGCTCAAAAATTTCAGCAATTACTAAATTCAAGTGAGAGATCTGCGCCCTGTACTGGGAAGCGACTAGGATAGCTCAGTTGGTAGAGCATTGGCGCGTAAAGCCAAAGGTCCTGGGTTCGATTCCCAGTCTAGGTCGTATATTTTTCACTTGAAATATTATTGTTAATACAATACTTGCTAGTAAAAACGCATAAGCGAAATAATCAAATAATTAAAATCTCAATAAAATACATGCGTAAGGGCTGAAAAGTGAGTAAGAATTAATTTCAATGTCGCTATGTTGCGAGGTAATTAATTTGGATGCTCAAAAATTTCAGCAATTACTAAATTCAAGTGAGAGATCTGCGCCCTGTACTGGGAAGCGACTAGGATAGCTCAGTTGGTAGAGCATTGGCGCGTAAAGCCAAAGGTCCTGGGTTCGATTCCCAGTCTAGGTCGTATATTTTTCACTTGAAATATTATTGTTAATACAATACTTGCTAGTAAAAACGCATAAGCGAAATAATCAAATAATTAAAATCTCAAACATTGTCTGTATGGAAGATAAAAACATTTTAATAACAAACCAGCGGTTCGTGTAATCGTATTACTCTGTTATCGATTTATTGAATATTATTCCTGTCCGGAATTCCTGTTTGTAATATTAATTAATTTCTTGCTCTCTAATTGATAACACAAATACTAATTCGTGGATGAAATAATAATGGGAGAAATCATACGTCTACAATAACAACAGCCATTAACAATTTTTCTATTAATTTAATACATTTACATAAATTTTGACAAATCACTTAGCTGTTTGAAAACATATAATATATAAATAGTTAAAAAAGGTGAATTTAATTCCCCCTAATCCCAATATGCGGAATTAGATTTTAAATAACAATTTGTAGAATTTTACTGATCGTATTATTTTTCGGTTCCAAGTTTTCTGTATTTTTTTACAGAATTATTGGTGAATATTAAATTTTACAATCCTTAAAAATTTATCTATAAATAAATAGTGCAACCGAAGTGTAGTTATATTTACGTCTTGTCAGCTCAGTAAGAAACCGTGATGTAATTCCATCCTCATAACAATCAATACACCATCTCCCTCCTTATCTTAACTGAAGATAACATATATAAGATAGCATATTAAGGGTAGGGTAGAACCGCACATATTGAAGAGGCCTATACTAATGTACTGTGATTATACTACTAATTTTATTACTCTCGTCAAGTATTTAATTTTAAAGAACTTACATTTTCAAATTTATTATCCTTCTATTTCATGATCGTTATTTTCGTAGGAGTTTGAAAGACTGTACAAATTAGAGTCCCTACTATATTAACGTTGATAATACCATTTTTAGAACCGATGTAATATTTTACTTTTGCAATCACATTCATATCTCTTTCGTCGTGCAATAATTTTAATTTTTTTTTAAATTTATTTATTTAATTTCAGTTGGTAGCTTACACAGAAAAAACAAACAATTACATTTTCATATTTATAGACTACTTCTATAGAAAAAATATAAATGCATATAAACAATAGAAAATTAAATTGAACATATATATATAATAATTAAAATAATTATAATAATATCATTGTTCTTTATATTTAGTTTACAAATTCAAAAAAAAGAATAATACCTCTATATTTTTCTACCAAATGAAACCCTCAAAGGCTATGCCTGTGTTGAGGTACACCTCTTTTAAAAGAAAAGAAAAGAATAGAAACCGTGGAAAGCCAAATAAATTGTCGGGCTTTTTTTTGGGAAATTTTCATTCATTCATTCATTCTGAATATTTTTACTGAATAACAAAATGTAGCTGCGTTTAGAATTTGCATTTCTACATACAAATAAACACAAACACACACACAGCATCACAAACAAGCAATCATTTTAGCCACGGATCAATTTCACAATGTCAACCATAGGCGATCCCCACCCACGCCAACGATCTCCGCTGATCATTGATCAACAAGGATCATTGATCATAATAAACAAAGGATTCAGTATGTTATTATATAAGCATGCTTAACTTGTATCCACAAAGTTCCATGTCACATATAATTTATTAAACGGACCAGGCACTTATAAAATCTTGTTTCTATTATCAACAAATTGTGTTACCCATCGTGGTTTTCTATTTGCTCTATATCTTTCAACACACTCACAAAACAGAAATTATTTTACAACCATATTTTGCGATAATTCTGGTCTGATTTTGTTTTGTTTTGCCTCCAACGTAGCCTGTTTTTTTATAGATACTCAAAGTTTGATCAAAAAATATTCTAAGGTTATTGATGAAGTCATGTAAAATTAACCGAAATGCTATAAATTGAATAAAGTTGTCGTCAAAAAATAAAGGTGGGCACATGTATAGTGTAGGTGCATAAACTGAAAATGATTTTACATTTAGCGAAACTTTAAAAACTGCTCCTTCAGAGATTAGTGAGAAGTAATTAGTCCTTACTAATGAACCTCATGAACCTTGAATTTTATCATTAGCTCAATTTTCGTGCCAGGGCAGATAAGGGTGGAATCGATCATTCTCCTATTATAAATTTAATTTTTCACTACATTTTATAACTAAGGGAAGAAGTGAAAAGCTAGGATGAAAAATTAGATTTATACAAAGAAATTCTTTTAAATTTGTGTATTTTCTCTTCTCTGCAAAAATACATATCACGACCTAGTGTACGTTGTCGCCTGAATTTAGATAGTTTTTACAAATTTTTTAGTAAAAACATTCGTTTTACATGATATTGCGTGAGTTTGAACTTCCCGATTTTGTATATTAATAAAAATCTATTTTTAAATCGTAGATGTTTAAAATGTCAAATATCTAAAGCTGATGTAGATTTGATGAGATATTGGATATTTAGTAATTTATCCTCATGTCTTTTAGATTTATAATATTTTCATATTTTAGTTAGTTTTTGCATAATATGTCCTGTACGTTACGTAACCATTCCTTACATATATATGTAGCTTATATATTGTTTAAGCTGGTAAAAGCTGATATTGTTTTTATGTGATCTTAGAGTTTTGCTTATAATGGATTTAAAAAAAGATAAATGTGGTAGTTTCTGATAAAACAATGTATTTTAACAGTATGACTTTAAAAATATAACAACATATGTTTAAAAGCACTAGTTTTATCAATTGAATTCAGATTCCATTCAATGCACTACACACATTTACTTAACATAATAAAGGTTAAAAAGTTACTTAAATCCGGTTTTAGTTTCATTCGTTGAGTCTTATATTTATTAATTATATAAAATAATTTCATTTCCTAATTTAAACTGATTTATTACACTTAATATAAAACAAACAAATACAATTACTAAGCAATATTTGCGAATACGTCTATAACATATATTAAATCAAGAGTAAAATAGGGTCGTTTGGAACTCAATAATATATATCATATATTCAAGTTTATTGTTTTATTAAATTTAACTTGAAGAATCAATTTCAAAATATTTTTTATAGGATTTAATAAATGCTGACACAGATTTAAAGGAAACACTGACAAACTCTAGCTATGATATCGGAATTTTTATGAGAGATAATATTGTGAAAAATCATATTTTAAAATTAGAATTTCGGTAGAGGTTTCTATTTATATTCACTAACTTTTCGTATTTAATTTTTTCAGTGCCAAATGAAAGTTTGAGTAAGAATTGTGGTGTAAAGGGCAACCGGTTTTCAACCCTCCCCTCCTTATTACATCATTCCTATGTAATGCAATATAATACATTTGTTTATAAAAATCATGACTTAAAATAATATTCACAATCAAATATATTAAATATTGATTTTAAAACAATTGTATTACTCAGAAGACTACGGCGTTTTCTACTTATTTGTTTTGTATAATGTACGGTATACTGTTAAATCAAATTTGTTAGCGATACTGTCAATATTACAATCTTAAATAGTAATTAGATTTAAATTTTGAAACAGGTTCAATGATTTTTTAAACTTGGAATATCGAAGGTAATGATCTTGATAATATTTATGCTGAGTTTCTTTGAAATAAGGCTACGCAGAAAAACAGACAAATGGGAACGACGGACAAACGTCAAGGTATATATATATATATATATATATATATAAAATCAATTTATTTAATAATGATTTGAATTTGCCCCTAACCACAATCACTGGAACTTAATAAACACAATTATCTGATTGATTGTTCTTTATTAATTATATCCACTTAATGCCCTGATGTACATTTCGATAACATGGTTATCATAATCGGAGGGTCTTGCTTATAAACTAAATCTAACCTTACATATCTATTACTAAAATAAAATTAAACCTAAAACTATGATAACCTGAGTGTAGGCAAAAATCCCTCCCACTCCACATATCAGTTGACCAGTAAGGGCTTGGGCTGGCCCTTTGTTAAGTTATTGTTATATGTCTTTGACCTATGGAGTGGGGTGAAAGATAACTGTACCTCTAACAAAGCTGATGAGAACAGGTGGCCTACTCCTTACAAAAGTCATTATAACTTAACAATACAAAATAATGTGACTACTTAATTTATTACATCTGTATTTTCCCTAGATTATTAAGAAAGTTAATATCCATGTGTATATACTTATATACACATACACACATATATATACACATATATACATACATACACACATCAACATACACATCTACACATGCATACACATACACATACAAACACATACGCATACATATACACATACACATATGTACATATATACATATCTTACAACTAATTGAATACATAATATGTTACATTGATATACTTAATATATATTTTACAATTAATAAAATACATATTTTTATTCTACTTCACTTGTTACATAAATAAATAGAACTAACTTGATATCTGTGTTAATCTTATAACTAAAATACATAGTTGATTTTACATGATTTGAAATCTGTATTTCCTTAAGAATACCTTGAAAGTTAATATTTTGGTTTCAACAAAGAGAAAAGACAAGAATTAGGGATAGGTCCTTTATCTGCATTCAATAACCTATCGTCATTGTCTTTTGCTATGAAAATGCTTTCATAACTATTCAATAACTTGTTAGAGATTACATTCTTTACTAATTTTTCGTTATTCGAATCTAAATCATGATTTGTTTCTAGTATATGTTCAGCTACACTAGACTTTTCTGGCCTTTCGTATTTGATGTGAGATAAATGTTCTTTAAATCTAGTCAATATTTTTCTCTTTGTTTGTCCAATATATTTCTTATCACATGTATTACAATTTATTTCATAAATTCCTGACCTCTCCAACAACGGAATTGTATCTTTTGGGTTACCTAATAAATTTTTTAGAGAGTTTTGGTTTTTGTAGGCTATTTTAATATTAAAATGACTGAAAATAGAACCCAGACCGTTGGTGAGGAATGAATCATGAGGTAAACTTATATATCTAACTTTAATTTCTACCGGTTGGAGTGTTGTGGAATTTTTTCTAAGATTTTTTAGTTTCTGTTTCCTTAATATATTATTAATAATTTTAGGATCAAACCCATTAAACTGAGCTATTTCTTTTATATTATTTATTTCTTTGTTCCAACGCTTAAAAGTAAGAGGGATGTTAATGGCCCACTCCATAGGTCAAAGACATATAACAATAACTGGTCAACTGATATGTGGAGTGGGAGGGATTTTAGCATACACTCAGGTTATCATAGTTTTAGGTTTAATTTTATTTTAGTAATAGATATGTAAGGTTAGATTTAGTTTATAAGCAAGACCCTCCGATGATGATAACCATGTTATCGAAATGTCCATCAGGGTATTAAGTGGATATAATTAATAAAGAACAATCAATCAGATAATTGTATTTATTAAGTTCCAGTGATTGTGGTTAGGGGCAAATTCAAATCATTGTTGTGAATTTCACCACAGTGCTCAACAAGATTGTATCAATTTATTTAAGTAGTTACAATTTATTTAAAAAATCGCAGTTCATTTTTACTTTGTTAAACGCAGTTAATCTTCTTCTGTTTTTGAATATGAAAAAGCAATAAATCGTCCTGGAAATTGTTGAAGTTCTAACGGACATTGAAAACTGTGAAATAAAAATAAATGTGCAAATACTTTAAAACATTACAAATTATCCACTAAACTTCAAAAGATACACAATTTTCATATCGATATATACCCAACATATCAATTTAGTTGTTATCATTAAAAATTTAAAATTAAATACGGACCCAGATTTAGGTTTAATTGTACACAATATTTTGAAATATAATCTACGCTGGCTTTGATTTTGACACAAACTCGCCCTAAGAATAAATGATATTTGTTTGAAACATATCGGGATTTAGTACATTGGTAATTTATTTCCCACGTTTATACAAAATTATAACGAATTTGATAGAATAAACATAAAAAAAGGAGTTCCTGCCTCAAAAAATATTTTCTCCTATTGAAGCAAACGCCTCAAAAATCTCAACACTAATTTCTTATTAATTTCATTATTTGGCAACATTATGTCAATGAACAAATTTTGGTTAAAATTGTTAATAAATTTAAAAGACCTATCTGTTTATAAATCTAGGCAAGAATCGGAAAAAGCCAATACTCGAAGTACACATGTTTATAATTTTTCTTTCTATCTTACTAAATATTAATATAATTATTCGCATAATAGGTTTCTATTCTATATCAGTATGATCTATTATCTGTAGTCCCGACAACATCCTGTCATGAAGGCAGTTGCAACAACTGTAATTTCAAAATATAAATCAGCTAATGAAGTGCATCAATAAAATTAGGCATAAACTTTTATTTAAAAGTAATAATACATTTATAACTGCAAGTTATAGTTTGAAATTTATTCTTGTGTTTATATTTCTATTATTCATCTTTATTTACATAGAGGTTTTATTCGAAACGCTTAAAACAACTTTTACCTATTTATCTTTAAGAAATTACCAAATAACATAGTGAATTGAAACAGCAGAGGTATTTATTTAAAACTTCCTTCGCTTCTTAGAAAGCTTTGTATATACTTAAGTTGTGAGAGAACATTTTAAAATGAAGTGTTTTCAAATTACTTAAAAGCAGTATAAAAATGGAACTATAAAAGATTTCTGGTAAACCTTGTTAAGACGCGTTCGCCTCCGCGTTAATTAATTGTATGTAATATAAAATAGTTAAAATAGTAATAATTCCATTTTTGCTTTTGTATTCACAAATGAATAGAAATGTGTAAGGACTGAAATAGTTATTTATAAGGTGTTATTGGTTGAAAACTTATTTGTCTTTAAATAAAATAAAATGCAGTAATTTATTTCATTAGATCATACACATAATTAATTGTATTTATAAATATTTCTTCTTGTATATACATTATCACAAAAGTCAAAAAGGTACACATAATTGAGAATTTCAATTAATATTTAGTAATAGCTCGACTTAGTAATAGTATAAAGAAAAGAAATGAACACATGAAACGTAGAAATGAACAGTAAAAAAACGTAATTATGTTGAAACGTGGGAGCACAATGAGCATAAATTAGGCACGTGGGTACGGATTGGTACCTGATTAATTCTGGCAAACTAAACTCTCACTGCATCTGGTTATTACTGATGAGGTTATTACTAATTAAATGTTATTTTAATTATTAATATTTATTAAAGTCACCTTCATAAATTCCCGTGAGATTACGCACCAAATCACGGGTCGGATAAGGTCTATTTCCTCACAAACTATGTGACATTAATTGCGTGAATTTACACTTTGGCTGGTAACTAAACAAGAAAAAACTAACAATTAATTAGCTAGCCATAATCGAATTTTATATTAACTCCAAAAACTGATATATACGACCGGGACACTCGATATTGCCTGTTGGTTGAGGGATTACACAAGGCTTGGTTTCTGTAATTAGCTGGTGCAGGTTCAGCACGTATTAATTGACTCTTTAATTTTCATAACTTTTCGTTTAAGAACCGAAATAACCCGAGTAAGTTTATAGTACTCAAATTACCCAGTGAAGCCTCGAGATATGGTATTCATTTCGGGCAATTACTAGTTGTGTAAGAAAATCAATACTAATTTGCCTAAGTAAGAGGATAAAGAAAATACTATTTATTTATTATTTGCCTGTATTACTGAAATACATAAATCTATATAATTTGAAAAAAATATATATAATTGTAATATTGTATTTTTAATTTACAAGTATTATTTCTTTGATAGAACAAAACTCGAACACAAGATCTCACAAAAATTACGTTTTAGTTAATGAAAAGCGTTTCAACTACAAAGTTGAAATCCTCAGTGATACATGGTTTAAGTTTATAACTATATTTTTATATTTAGTATGATTAAGTAAACTTAATTTTTGTGAGATCTTGTGTTCGAGTTTTATACTATCTAATATTTATCTCACAAGTTAAGCTCAATATTTATTAATTATTTCTTTGTTAACTCTAATTTAGCACATCACTGATAATAATTAAAAAAGTTTACCACAAAATAACTAATTTTTAATAATTAAATTTCAAAAAACAAAGGAATCTTTTAATTTGTGAATACTTGAGCATTTTTGATTTTTTTAACAGCATTATTAAAGTGGATGGACCACCAAACCCAAATTTAATGGGTTTAATCACATTATTGTCTCCTAAAATGTACTAACGAGGGCGCTACTTAGTTGGTTTTGTTTCTAGTGGACTCAATAAATCGCGGGTAGAAGAAAATCCGATATTTGTGGTTGTTAATGTATCCCCAGGTGACAAATAATGGTTGCCTACTTTTCTAAAAGCGAAGTAGATTTTAATGACAGAATCCTGGAATTCCTGTAGATCCCGAATAAGAAGATCAGTATTAATAGGAACTACAGAGGAGTCGAAAAAGGGGCTAGTAGACTAATTTGTCACTGTTCGTTGTTCATTTGTTATAAACTTTGATTTTTGGGCTAGAATATCTGAAGTGGTCTGGTAACGGAAGGTTACTGAAAAAGAACATCAGAAGGCTGAAGGCTAGTGTCTTTACAGAGTTGTGTGATCTCCTGTATGTGGCAATATTTCCGAAACGTGAACTTAGTTGTTCCATATATATATATATATATATATATATATATAAATGCAAGTTATACTTTTAGTTGAGAGAGCTCTATGGCTAGAGGTAGTAACATTTGAACAGCATCATAAAGTCCCTTCTGTGTCCTTAGGGTAGGAGTGTGATACTAAAAACAGGCGATACAATAATTAAAGCAGAGTGAGTCACATTGAGAAAAGGAAAGGAGATATTGTTGAAAGAAAGCTGAAGGAGACCTCTCAACAGGGGCTAGTGCGGCTGATATCCAGTTGCACCGACGGTCGAAGGAATTTGCAAGGGTCGAAACATTCCTCCGTACGAAAAGTGTCTAGTTGCACCGGTGGTTAAAATCTACCAGGAAATACCTTTCTTTACTCACACTTACTGAACTTTGACATAACTATTAAACAGTTCTATACCTTTAACGGTATACCGTAAAACATTAAAGCGTATGTACACACATAATAATAATAATAATAGGGATGATAAGAAAAATTAGTAAATTACTATAATATATATATATATATATATATATATATATATATATATATATATATACTATATATAATATATACTATATATAACCTAACCTAACCTAACCTGACCACCGGTGCAACTGGAACACCCCCCAAAAGGGGCTCCGGTGCAACTGGACACGTTTGGGGCTGATCCCTGACCACCGGTGCAATTGGACATCTCCCGCTAGTGCAGCCCATGAGTTAGAAGGTCAGAATGATATATAATAAAAGGAAGATACAGATAAACATTCAAGAAGCTAAATTATCATCTGATTGCTAAAGGTGTGTCTCTTACTCAAGAGGTTGTGACTGTTATTGATACCGTATTGAGTCTATGAAGTCGCACTAAGGAATTGATATAAACTAGATCATTCGTGAGAAATGTAAAATATTCCCTCTGATAGTGTTATGGTTGCAGTAACAGTGGTAGAAACTACTGACCTTGGATGGAGTTACAAAGGACCTATATAATAATTTAACTATTGTAGAAACACTAATCGTGATCTTGTCTGAATTTAATGTAGCCAGCCCACCACTGCCCCCACCATACACAATCTTAATGAATACAGATTCGATCTTTCTTCAGCAGAGCATTACTTGTACAAGATACTTACTACCAGCAGAAGATAAATCTTGAATTTTCCTATTTTATAGAAAAGGGGAATATAATGACATTAACTGGATAATCTAAATTCGTTAAACGATGGGTGAAATGTCGTTAATACTTTTTGTTTGTCTTCAAATCATAAAAGATCGCGAGTCATGAAATTAGAACTCACGATTATATAAAACAAAAAACTGTTATATCCTTGAAATTTTAAATAAACATGTATTCACAAAATTAAAAATTCCTTTGGTTAAAAAAAAAAATTTAAATGAATTATTTTGGAGTAAACTTTTTATTGTTAACAGGTGGTGAGGCATATTAGAGTTACCAAAGAAATAACACTTAGTTCGTAACCCATTTTTCAAAATAAATTTTAGGGATTCTTTGGAGTAGTATTTGAACCGGGAAGCTCCAAAATAAATATTAGGTAAGGTAAGTTAATACCGAATTTATAAGTGATTTTATTCAAAATTATTTTTTATATTGCATACCACAGCCAATTCCTTAGTTAAAATACTGTAGAGGTTTGTATGTTTGTGTCTTTATATTTTGCACACAGCAAGTCTCGTCCCATAGACTAAAGGCTACAATATGTCTACCTCCACTCTCAAACTTCGAAATATCAAACGCCCTCACAATATCCTCTTTGAAAGCTCATTGATTTTGTATTTCAAATCACTAATTTTTATCTTGAATTTATGAAAGTATTGACTAATATTACTGTTATGTATGATTTTAACCTTTTTAAAAAAATATTGTTAATATTACAGTAATAAACATACAAATAATTTTGACAGGGCAAACTTAAAGTAATATAGAATTTATATATTTTACCAACACTACTTATTTTATTTTCATAATTAAAAACTAGTTACGAAGGAAACTGTTGGACACTCTTTTCTCATTAAATTTAATTAAAAATAGTGAATCATTTAACGATTGTTATATTTTCTGTTATTTATTGTCAAAACATAAAGATTTAAAATTCAATAGGAGTGCTGCCCTGTAGTCGGATCGAGAGAGAGAGAGAGAGAGAGAGGGGGGGGGGTTGTTTTACTGTCTTTTGTCTTGGTTAAATGCTGTCTCGGCAGTAAAACAAATGAATGTTTATTATACCCTGTGCAATTTCATTGCAAATCTTCTGGTATTTATTATTGTTGTTATAAATCTAAGTCATGTCCTCATCACAAGGAGATAAAATGCAATTACGTATTTACATAAATTAGTTAGCAAAAAAATAAAATATATATTACCTGCTTTTTCTCTTTTCTTTACATTTATGTGTATAAAAATTGATTACAATACGTTCGAATGTGAAAGTATTGGGTAGCATATGTGTACTAATTGATTGACGTCAAATGTAAATAAATAAATAATAAAACTAACAGATCATGTGAGTGCTTCAGGTAATTTATTTTACCATAATGAAAGTTAATACATTACTATTTTATTGGTCACTTACCTCTTTAATTATTAGAGAATTATTACACCCTTTGCAGAATTTTTGCAAAATCGTTTTGGAGCAGCGGAGAATTCGTATTCTCGAAGTTAATAATAGACACGAAAATACATTTTTCATTACACTGCACCGAAAGAGCTATTCTTAAATACAAACATTGAGTAACAGATGTGGTGATTTTCAGTCTTGTTGTTTGTGCAAACGGAAAAATGCTGGGACGAAAACCACAAAATAAGCTATAATAAATAATGTCTGTTAAAGAAGAAATGGATGATCAACCACCAGACATACTGTAAATAAAGAAGCGAAGAGGAAAGCAGGATTATTACCATTGAAGTTACAAGAATTATATAAAGCAGAGTTATGAAATTTTCTGTGAATAAAAAAGTAAAAATATCAGAAAAAAAACATTTGAATTGAGCTTTTCCCAAAATCGTACTTTTAAACTAAGGAATCAATATATCTAACAACTACAATTGCAGTATTAATATTACCTAATATATATATATATATATATATATATATATATATATATATATATATATATATATATATATATATATATATATATATGTAGGCCTATGTTTTGTTTGTAATTGTAATAGGGTTTTTTACAAAATAGAAACTTGATTAATCTGTATTCACACTGTAGAAATCCAGGTTTTAAATTAATCATGTTTTGTTTTTATGATAAACACATTTTTCATTTGTTTTCGTATGTGTTTTTCAGGTTAATGAAAATGATATTATTGTTCCTAAGTCGTGTAAAGGTTCTTTTTCGATGCTTGCTCAAATTATTTCCGTGTTCGTCTATGCAAGGCACAAGAAACTAAATCGCGCACCATATAAACTCACTTTTAATAGTACAGGTATTGAAACACTATTGTAAATAAAATCATATGGTTGTTAATTTGTTAGAGTGAATATTATGAAATCAAACTTGAGATGTTAAAATAGCAATCGTTTCAAAAATATTTATTTAGAGTAATATTTATAGCAGATGGAATAATTTACATTTGCTATTAGTTGCTATTGTAATTAATTAAGTACTGTAAGGCCTTTTTTTTTAATTTAGGTTTTTGAGTGCTTACACCTTTGTAAGATTTTGGTTTATATTTTAATTATGTAAGCCTTTAGAATTTAAACTTATATTTAGGCTTTACCTTTATCCTTGGGGGCTCCACCAGACTCTTGAAACGAGTCAAAATTTTGCTTAGCTTGTGAGGCACTCCAAAAGAACTACTAGGTTTCAATAATTACAGAGACATGCTATGTGAAATATTTAAGTATATTGATAAATTGATAAATCATTTAAATTTTCTTTTATAATACTACTTCTACATTGCAATGAACACATTCAACATGTACCCTAAAATTAAATTACAAAACGTAAACCCTTAACTAAGCTTCTATCATTAACTTAACTCCCAACTATACATTAAAATTCTTTCGTTATACAACAATAAATGTTAGTTCTAATCTTATTTATTTATTTTACACTATTTAAATAAAATAGATCCCTTAACATCTTTTCCTTTAATTTATTCTTCAATAGCTATTAATCAAACAAAGGTTATGCTCCCAATTACTTTTTGCTTAATGCTGGCAGCTAATTCTTATGACACAAAACCTTTTAAAATTTTAATTTACTTTAATCTGACATTTATTGTTTATGAAATCTGGTATTTGATTTAATTACAATTTAATCACCGAGATCTGTCTTACAAATACATATTACAAATATTACATTTTACTTACATAATACTCTCTCTCCTTTCTTTAGACACTGCACCTTTATATATATATATATATATATATTTGAACCTTTTTATTACACTACACCTTTATATATTTGAACCCTTTTATGACACTACACTACACTTTTACGCTTTACGCGGACACTCCCGTTTTCACTTTGATGTTGAGTTTTATTTTAAAGACTGACTTTTACTTAAACAATGAAAGACTTATTTACTTTTAATATGATAGAATGGTTAGTTTTGTTATATATATTTAATTTCGAATAAATTATTTAATAACTTTGGCGACCTTTTGATGACATATTTAGGTGTTGTTCTGTAGAGAGATGGTGATAGACAGACCGCGTTTATTAGAGAAACGTTTCCCACATCTTTTCTCTCTTTTAATCTGATTGGATCATTTAGATTTATTTGAATTTTAAATGGTTCTGATTGGTTTTTGTATTTTGCACAATCTTGCAGACATTCTGGTTGTCATCAATATAGCTTCCTTGGGAAACTGTTCAACTGCAGGCGTCTTGTTTTATGAAATTCAATCCAACACATCCGCTTGTACATCCGCCAGTCGACTGTATTCTCGCTAAGTTTATTTTACATATACATTTTATTACAACTTCTTTTGTTTGAATTTCTTCCCATAATTATTATTTTTGATTATTATTTATTGATTTTTTTTGTTTAATTGTTATTAAATACGGGTGTTTCCAACAACCCTTACAGTACCATAATATACTTATACTACCTACCGTAGGTTCTTGGTGGAATTCCATCATTAATAAATAAATAAAAGGCAATTTGTACTACTAAAGACAATTTTCGCCAACTACGGCATTGTCAAAAGCAGCTATAGACTAAGGTACAAGAATTTTATAACAACACAATAGGCCAAGATTACTATTAGGTTAAGTTGATAATAAATATTGTGGAAGTAGAAATGCCTTTTATTTAATTATTACCATAATAGATGTTTTTAAGTTTTGTAATCCCTACAATATATTTATTAAACTTATAAGTGATGACACACAGATAAATAGAGATACTTATTATTGAAATAATATCTTTAAAATGTTTGGGAGGTAAATACGGGATACATTTATAGATAACTAAGGAATAATAGAACACACTTATATATAAATTAATGTTTTAAAGATACCGTAGCATTGATTTAATCAATTAACTAACAACTACACTAATTAATAACTTCACTAACAGTTTAAATTGAAGAAAAAAATAGCTTGAGAAGTGGTATCGTTTCCCTCCATTGAAGTTAAACCAAAACATTAAAAAGACATCAGTATTAATTAAAACTTACTGTATGCCTTACACTAATGTATAATAATATATAGTGAAATTGTAACAATTACACCGGTTTATCGCCGACATGGCGTCAAAACATGTCGAGGTAAAGATTCTGATGACAGTGTAACTTTACGGAAATACCAACAACGAATAAATAAACAAGGAAAGTTTGAAACAGAAAATTGAAAAAAAAAAAAAATAATAAATAAATAAAAAAAAAAAGAAGTCAATTACTATAAATGATTTGTAGATATTGCTACGGATCTCATGATAAAGGTAGAAACTATCAAATGTTCAATGACAGACACTATTGTAAGTTACACTCAATTGGCAATTTGAAATATTTGTCACGTGCCTCACGACAGAAACATTATGGTTTACATAACTTGTGCTTTACAAAATATCCATACACAGCTGATTGTTGAAACCTGTGCTTTTCTTACAACTATTGTACTTAATTGCATGTTTACTATAACATTATTATCTCGGTTATAAAACTATCAGGCACGACATTCATATGTAGTTTGGCTGATATGAGCAGTCTGGAATTTTAATTGTGTATTGTATTTTACTTTAATTGTTTTTATTATATTGTACTCTATTTCTTTTAATATTTTAGTCTATTGAAATGTGTAAATCGCTAAATGACAATAAACAAAATAATTAAATCCGTAAATGGATAAAATCCCGTATTACAGTTAGATATTTGTTAAAAATAATTGGCTGCAGTATAATGACTGCTTCAGTATATACAAAGGTCTCCGTTCTATTGCATTGGCTTTTGTAAACACTGCAAATACATTGTCAAATTGTAGTGGTCATGTTTGAATATATCGTTCCCAATTTCAATCTCATATTACAAGTTTATTGTATAATATAATACCGGTAGTAAATGTAAACACCTGAGTGACATTATAGTGATGAATTCAAATTGTAATCAAGGGCATAGTTTGTATAACGTGTTTACTATTGTATAGGTAACAGGAAGCAATATATTTTGTTGTTATTGGATGGAATATTTTTCATTTGTTGTTGACTAAGATGTGATACGTGTTGTTTGTGTTTTAGAAGCCTGGAACTTTTAAGCTGTGAATGTTTTACAAATAACTTAGATTTTGATACACTTATGGAGTTTGATTGATTATTGAAACGAAAATTTTGACACTATAGCCTCTGAAATGGTAACTTTAGTCTTACGAGCAATTATGAAAGCTCGAATGAGTTCTATCAATGGTAGGAGATTATGTTGAGAAATAGTATGTACGTCCTTTTATGGTAATCAAAAAGGAAGTTTACATAAGTAGTTACGGTTTATATTTGAACACACCTAATACCTTGTATGTATCCCTGGACAGACACATATTTCGACAGATGATTGTCTATATTTATATTTTTTAAAACAACACTAAATTTCCAATATTGTCAAAACGTTTTATATAATAAGATCTCTAATAAGCTACTTTTTTTTTAAATAAGATAAAAAAAGTATCTTAACTTTCAAAGTATTTATATTTAATAATAATGTTCTATCAGAAAATATTTGAAAAATCTTCCAAGAGTGAGAAATTCAATTCTAAAATAAAATGATAAAGATAATCTAATTTCTTTGAGTGGAGTAAAGTGTATATTTAAAGAAGGGAATGGGAGCTACGCTTAGGTAGACTGCTTTGCATATTATCTTGATTCAGAATTTGTACATTTAAAATTGAGAAATGTACAATGTAAGAAAATACTTTATTATATTAGGGTAAACATACTTATGTAACAGTAAGTAAAGTTGCTGATAATGATCATGAACGAAATATGTGTCTGTGAGATCTAATTTTTATTTATTTATTTTTTGTTGTGTTAAACATGTAATCTTTATATTTGGTTGGAACTGAAATAGAGTTACAGATATAAATCTACTTATTTAGGTTACTCGTAATTAAACAACGATTAAAGAAAACGATTTACTACATAAAATAATAATAATAATAATAAATCTTTGAAGCACATATGAAAAAGTTTCGAACTAATCGTACATAGAAAATCAGATCCGCAAATTAAAATTTTAGTACTTATTTATGAGGAAATTTTTATATATCTATAAAAAAAATCATTATTGATAACACCATAACATTCACATTTATCGTGAATTAGTTATGGACCTTGGTATAAATATGTGCCAAGGTTTTAGAAGGTGTAGAAAGTAACCTATTTTACGCTAAAGCAGGAAGGATCTGTATATATGAAGATACTTCTCAAGGTGTACAATGTTCCTATTTTTTGAAAAGATGAACTATTAATTTCTAATAGATATACATGTTTAAGTACCTATATAACATGTTATGAACAGTATCACCTATATTAGGACCCGATTAGTCATAAATAAAAAAAAACAATTAAAGATTTTTTTTTCCAGCTGTTTGCTTTGCTGTTGTTCTTTATTTAGGTAATGCGGTAAACCGATAACCCTTGTAACAAGTAATACATTTTACTTAAGTTTACGGTTAAATGTTTCATTGATAATCGATGAACAGTGATAAGATAGCCAAGAGCGTACTTAGTTTTTTTACTACAAGAAACCATCAGCTAAGAACTTAATAGCTGATCAGTCGTCATCGGTTAAAAGGTTTCATTTAGTACTTTAGTAATTAAAAGTTATTCCTTCGCTTGAACTTGCCAATAAAGGAGTTTAACATACAACAGTAGTTTAACTTACAGTATCAGGAAACTTTAAGGTCTACTTAAAATTTATATTTTTTTTATAGAAAAAACACTAGTAAATGTTTTTATTTTAATCCGTTATATTATTTATCAAACTTCTAAAACAACAAAATCTTCTCCAATATTGAACCATGTAAAATCTTGGCAAACTACTTTTGACCAACCAAAATATTATAAAAATTACAATTACTGACGACTCATAAATGTTCTAAAAACTAAATCTGTAGAAAATTATCAATATGTTTTTCTGACAAGTAGTTTGCTAGTATAGCGGAGTAACTTAAAATTCGAAAACCTTGTAGTATGAACAACTAAAACAAAACTATTCCAGCAGAAATTTTCAATTTGGTTTAAGCGACATGTGTAGTGGCTACTCACCATTTGCTGTACTGAGAATTTATGACGTAACAAACATTGTTATGGGTTTTCAATAGTTTTAACCCTTAACAGATCAAATTAAATACTAAAGTCCTGTCATTATTAAAATATCTGGCAATATTGCTTAAAACTAAAAAAATATCTAAGATGTATGCCATATTAATGTATTTGTTCTTTGGAAATATAATATTGAATTGCAACTTTCCTCAAAAAGCTAAAGTTACAATTTGTACTTTATGTAGTTAAATCAAATAAAAGACCGGAATCAAAAAAATTCTAGGTAAAAAATTCCTGCAACGATATGAGTCTAGCAACATCTTAAAATGACCTTCATCAAAGAAATTATATTAAATAAAATATGGAACGTAATCATTGATTTTGAAAACATAAAAAAAGCTTCAAACATATTCTACTAGATTCAGTAGTAATGCACTTTAGTGTAATTGTATATTGCTTTGTCCATAATTAATAGACTGTGCTGTCCGTAAGTGGATAAATCACATTTTTTATTTATTTACGTTATATTTAATTTATGTATATATGATATAAAATTAAAAATATCTAAACTCAAAAAATAGTAACAAGATCTACCTATCGATTGCGCCACATTTTTGTTTATTTTAATATAAGATGTCAAAATTTATAACATGTATTTTCACGGTAACATTCTGATGTTTGCATTGATGTCATTTGTCCTGGTTTTCTTGTATGTATTTTATATTTTTGCAATTTAGTTTTAAAGGAAATTTCCAAAGTCTGTTTCGGTTGCTAGCGTCAGATTAAATTTTCAACTAAAAATCAAATGTTTTAATTAAAAAATCAAAAATCATGTTAAGTATTAGGATATCTGAACAGAGAAAACTTTATAATTCACTGTAATTAATAAAAAAATATCATCTTAACATATTTTCAGCTTTAAACTTGTACTTAAGACTTAAAGCATGTAAGTTTTCCAAATAATAAATGTTATTTGTACTTTGCTTGATAATCCACTGGAATCTTGAATTGAATTATAACTGAAAACCTAAGCGCATGACTGGCACAGGGTTATTACAATTGGTAGCACAAAAAGTTATTTATTTCTTTTCCCATATTGATACTATTTTACATTATAGTAAAACGAAAATATGAAAAATGCATACTTTAAATTGTTAACTGTGATTCCGTTGAAAACAATATTACAGCAACAAAATAATATAATTGCAACACTAAGTCTCCTACCACACGTTAGGTACAATAAAACAAAACAAATAAACTTTTGGCAAACATTTATTAGCCTATGTAATAACAGTTTCCTGATGTACATTTCGGTGACCAAGTTACCATCATCGGAGGATTCTAAACTAATATTCTGGTAACTTGGTT
Source organism: Aphrophora alni (assembly GCA_963513935.1). Lineage (NCBI taxonomy): Eukaryota > Metazoa > Arthropoda > Insecta > Hemiptera > Aphrophoridae > Aphrophora > Aphrophora alni. Next base: position 126,916,714 of record OY740768.1, on the reverse strand, counting down.
ACAGAAATGTACATCGGGAATCTGTTATAATATAGTCTAATAAATTTTCGTTAAAAATAACTAATTTTATATAGTTAGTTAGTGTTTAGTTACTTAGTGTTTACAGTTAATTGTAAAATTCACCACAATGCTAATTGTTCATCTAGGTTTATTATTATAAAACTAAAAAAAAAAAAAAAAAAAAAAAAACTGATGAGAGTTGCTTCCATTAAAATATCATCAGAGTACTAAAAATATTAATTTTCTCTTTAATGTTTTTGTTAATCATTTAAGATGAATTGTTGACCTAAGTTTTAAAAAACATTGAATTGTGAATTTGTATTTAATTATATAAGTAAGACCTAATTTGAATAATATAAGTTGGGTAAATAACTGAAATATTTATTTGTAAACCAATAACATGTAATCAATTACTCATATTTTATATATTATTACTATCCTATTACGTAAATTTTACTACAATTGACGTTTCATCTATTTATAAAACTAATTACAAATACTAAACAGTTTTTATTTTAACACACTACCAAGTAAGGAACCACTAAATCTATATCTTTCATTTGTTTAGTTGAATACAAATATAAGGAAAGTAAGAAAGATTAGAATGAACGAAAAGCAATTTAAAGTTTTGCCACAGAAGGCAGTGGTAAAGAATGAGAGGGCTGTGGTCAGTTGAAACTAGGGACGTACAAAGAATCGATCCCACTTTAAACTTTTGAGTGCAATAAAACTTCTTCAATAAAAAACTAAAGTAAATGCTATTGTTATTATACAGGTCAGATTCTTATTCACATTTTATTCTTCCAACGTACAATTTTGTTGAAAATTACTCGTACATTTCTGCGGAATTTTATAAGTGACATTCTTAAAGTTACTTTATTTTAAAAGTTTGTTTGTTTCCAACCTTGTTTGAATGTTTGTGTAATTCATGTTATTTCAAATTTTGTAAATGATATTTTTTCCCAACGATTTGAAGTAATTTCTGGAAAAAAATGTATTTGACTTTAATTATTGTACACAGCTTTATTATTCCAAATCAAAGCAGGGGTATTGAAGGGATTCTTAAAATTATAACTTAATATAAAACGGCGTATTGTATAACTAGAATATATTTATAATGAGTGTGTATGTTTATAGATTTCAGATAAAAATAAAGAATTGTAAACAATTAAATGGCACAGTTTTCCAGTCCAGTCCCCCCCTTATAGTTAAATGAAAGTAATTCCACAGCAGGATATTTTTAATGGGATACCTAATTTCTTCTCTATTACTTAATAGATTTGTTATATTATATAGGTTTATTATGGTGATTTATTATTTTATTATGGATAGTTATATATTTATTTTTTATAACAGATGTTAGATGTTTTAGATGTAACTACAGATATAAAAAAAAATAAGTAAAGAGTTATAATAGTTTAATTTTTGTAGTAACAGGATGTGTGTATGTACTCGTGTTTTTTTGAATATAGCAAAGTATTAATATAAAAGGATAATTTAGTTGTGTATGTGTGTGTGTAAGGGGGGGGTGGAGCGAGAATTTTTAATAAATGTCATCATAAACATATAATAGTATAAAAAAGTAAAATAAAAATTCGATAATTGGGTAGGGTATACAAGTGAATTTCTGATATAAATTTTTTATTTATTTTGATATCCCTAGTGTGAACTTTAATGTCCACTTAATATAATAAAAAGATAAATATATAAACAATTAAGTAATTATATATACATATACAAGTAAATCCAAGAGCATGGTAAAATATTATTTCATAATAAATAGTAATATATTGAACATATCTTTGGAATTTGTGGAATGTCAGTTTAGAAATTTTCAGATATTACGATCTTGCTTATAGAACCTCCGACACCGTGGGTTATGGAATGTCAAAAATTTCACTCTTAAGACTAATTTGCATAATTTTAGGGCTACAATCATAAATATGCTATGTGTGTTTATAGCTCAGCAGGTTGAAATTGTTATTGAATTTAAATATTGTAGTATGTTAAATAGTTATTGTGAACATTTTAAAGATATTCACGAATTTAAACCGTGCAGTTTTGTACTACAAATTAATAAAGGACCAAATATTTTAAATAACAAAGCCTACATTATTTGTTTATGTTTCTTTATTTGGTGTAGTAAATAAATCCAAATTAATTATTAAAGCAATTTGCATAATAAATGTTACAAGATACTAATTTTTTTCAAAAAAGTAAAATTTTAGAATTAGAATTGTGATAATATGTTCTACAAATCATTCACAATGGCAAGTTTATGTAATGCTCGTTCAAAAAAACTTAGAAACAAGGAGCGGGTCAAGGTGTTAATTTAAAATCTTAATTACTTTTGTACTACCAATTTATACTTAATACGATGCCGATATATTTAGTGAGAGAAAATTAATATGTTCTTGAAGAATCAGGCATTTTTCGACATTTACCTTGATGTTAAAACATGCAAATTGCCAAAGAAAATAAAACGAACAATATAAGTAACTATTGAAATATGGTTTAAAATAGCAGGAATTGGGAAATTTGTACAAGTTAGTAATTTTAAATTTGTGTAGTAAAATTAATGATGGACCGATAGAAAGTTATATAAATTTAATAAATTTTATAAATAGGTCCCGTGTTACTCATAACTCTCAGGTAAATTTTATACCAATTATGTTTATGATTTGGTAGAATTACAGCGATACAGCATTCTATGCAACTAATTTAAAAATAAATATTGAGCTTGATTTGTGAGATAATATTAGATAGAATAAAATTTGAACACAAGATCTCACATAAATTACGTTTACTTAATCATACGAGTTTCAACGACAAAATCGCCATCATCAGTGTCTGGTTTTATTTGCATTTAAAGAATAAAACAGGAAATAAACGATAAAAAGTACTTAAACTATTTTACGATATGTATACCTTCATATATTTATGAACAATAATGTAATAATAATAATTTACTTTAAATTTCACTGCATTAACTGTAATGAGTGGGTATGTAACATGGGTTTCAGACATTATTTAAAGTTCCATATTTTCCTATTTTTAAATAATTTGAAAACGTAATTTTTAATAAAAAATTCTTTTCAATATTTGTTGTAAATTTAAGTGTATAAAAAGCTATGTAAGAAGCGGAAGAAGTTTTAAATAAATAGCTCTGCTGTTTTAATTGATTACCGAGATGGAGTCTGATAATTTTTATAAGATAAATAAGTAGAAGTTGACTTAAGCGTAGCGAATAAAACCTCTGAATAAATAGCGGTGAGTAAATGGATATTCACACACAAGTGGAAATGGTAAAATGCCTGTAACAGTTATACATCTAACATTATTTAAATAAAATTAAAAATATAATTTTATGGGTCCACTTCATTAACGGATTCGTATTTTGGTGTTATAGCTGGTATAGCCGTATCTTCATGCCGGAACTACGATATGTGAACCGATCATGCTTGTAGAATTGGTATGAAAATAGTTTTTATGCATATGTATGGAACTATTGGATGGTACCACATTGTTTAAATAATTATGTAAATATTATGAAATAAATAAACACAAATTACAAATATGTGTAAAGTTGCTTATGTGTTGAATTTGTTTTGCAATTCTTGTGATGATATCCCTTTCATTGGGGACGCTGGATAAATGATTAGTCACTTTCCAGTGTTCTCCGATGTATCAAAATGCTTCACGACTATGGAAAAAATTCGAACGGGATCTCCCTCACGAAATGGAACTGTGGACAATCGAGTGGACGTAAGTCAGAATTACGGTTTCAATCCCAGTTCGGTTTTAATTTTCGTTTAGTAATTACATAGTTAAAAAGTTGGGTGTATGGTTCGTCCAAGAAGTTCGTGGCATCCTGGGTTATCCAAGAAGCCGTATTCTTACTATAAAGAAAGTTTTGTGAAAATTCATAGTTCTATGACTTTGGGGCGCAAAGACCTAAAACAGGATGGGATTTGCTTCTAATGGGTCTAATGTAATTTATAGTTTGGTAATTAATTTAGTATTATTAATCTTTATAATTAATTATACACTATAGCTGGATTCCCTGGGGCTAGTTGGTTGAGCAAATTTAGTGTATAATTATATTTTACAGTGTTGAGCAGTTCCACGGACCTCTCCAGTAGTTTGGTTTCCAAGATGGGACGTATTCTATGTTTCCAATAATTCATCATCTACCAGTCTACTTTACGTTTAATTTGAGCCGTTCCACGGACCTCTCCAGTAGTTTGGATTCCAAGATGGGCCGTATTTCTATGTTTCTAAAACTTCCCCACCTACCAGTCTACTTTACGTTTAATTTGAGCCGTTCCACGGATCTCTCCAGTAGTTTGGATTGCAAGATGGGCCGTATTTCTATGTTTCTAAAACTTCCCCATCTACCAGTCTACTTTACGTTTAATTTGAGCCGTTCCACGGACCTCTCCAGTAGTTTGGTTTCCAAGATGGGCCGTATTTCTACGTTTCCAACCCTTCCCCTGTACCAGTCTACTTCACGTTTAATTCTTACATAATGTTTTTAAACAAATTAATTTGAAAATATCTTGGAAAATTTCAACGAATGTTAGGAAATCGTATTGTAGTAGCATTTTGCCGATTTCAAAAGATACTACATATTCGCTGTATACATTGTTGAAAATTAGTATTGATATTTTTGGTAGCTGAAAATTTTATAACGATGGAAAAAAAAAGGTTTTAAACAGCATGAAAAATGTAGTTTTCTTAATTTGAAAACTAGTAGTATAATAAAAAAAAAAATCATTTGTAATGGTATTGTTGTTCAAACATAATTATTTAATCATATAAATAATATGTTGTAAAATTTACTAGTATACGACTATTAATTTATTTGCAAACATTATTCTATTTATATTTCTTGCACGTTACTCATTTTAAACTTATTTTTACAGCACACATGTAAAATATTACATTTTTCTTATAGCATAAATGTAAAATGTCTACTTTGTGCATGTTAAAAACCTTATGGGCTTAATTTTAAAATTATTGGAGATTTAACCCGGTGTTTGATAATTCCTTTTATAATTAATAGCTTGTATAAACCTAATTTTGTTTAGCTGGGAAATTAGTGGGCACGAATTGAGTCCGAAGTAGAGATTTTATAATGACTGAATCTTCAAAATCACCAACACCAAAGTTTGTATTCTGTCATCTGATAATATCGCTAGTGTGCCGATTATAATGTGAGTGTAAAAAATAAGACAAATGTGAAAAGTATAAAAGTTTTACCTTAACTAATTGACACGGCCATTCTTTATAACAAGTTGTTTGAAGAGTAAATTCCTAAGTTTCTACATAACATTGTTTTTTTAATGTTATTTAATAATGTTGGATTGTTTATGTTATTAATATACTTTAATCGGATATTTGACATTATTTGTGTATATACAAAACTATACACGACGTTTCGAGATTAAAAGTCAACTCTAGTTATTAATTGATAAACCTAAAGTATACAAAAAGTGAAAAAAATCAACATGTACGTAATAGACTTGAGCGAAATATAACTTAAGAAAGGAACCCAGGAGTTGATTTAATCCTTCAAAACGTCGTGTATTAGTTTATTATATACACAAATATCGAAAAATCTTCGATTAAACTATATTAATAATAAAACCAACATTCTTATCATTGTCTATGATTAGTATGTCAATCATAATTGTAATTTTACCTCTTTGAAATTGTAAACATCACCAAACAATTACTATACTACAGGCTTCCTTAATTAATTTGAATTTATAAATACATAAACTTCCGAGCTAATCACTACAAAACAATCAAAATTTTTAAAAATTAACTAATGTATAATTTGTAGATAAAAACTGTAAAGTTTTAATATAACAAATTAGACCCTGGAAACGTTAACTAGAGCACACATTTTTGTTACAAAGTGAGCCATAACGGTACAAATTACTAATAGGAATGAAACCATTGTCATTCCTATTGAATTATTGTCATTCCATAGACTCTATTGTCGGAGAAGCCATTAGAGAGACCGTATTAACTGGAATTTGTATATGGACATTCCATAAATGAAAAAGATGTTTTCCGTTTATTAGTATTTACAATCAAATGAAAACTATACCACACTGTGTCAGTTATTAAGAGCTATTTGTTTAAACACATACATATATGGAATATAAGTAAATTGAGTGCTATAATTAATTAACTTAGTACACACACACATACACACATATATATGTATTTTAACTGTACATACGGAAATATGCTCACAAATATCCATATATCGTAATTTAGTTATTTCAATTCTGAACAAAATATTTGAATTGTTGACTACAAAATAACTTTCGATAATTCATTAAGACACTATAGAGTTATCTCAAACCCTCGAATTTATTTAAATCTTCCACACAAATTATCAAATGCCGAAATACACAATAAGGGAAACAAGGATTCACCGAAAAACAAAAACAAGAAATAAAACCAATATTGTAACAATCTTAGTATGTTTATTATATTACCCTTATGTGCATTTCGATGGCTTAGTCATCATTTTGAGGAGTTTATTCTGGATTTATTTCTTTATATCTTAGTTTTATTTCTTGTTTTTGTAGTTCTATAAGAATTTGTATTTCGATATTATATTTTTTTTCCTAATTAAAACGTTTTCTTACAGTAGTAATTATGTTTAATGATACAAGACCAAATGCAAACTTGGTTTGAAAATTGAAATTGTACAGCTATTTTAAAAATTATAGTAAACATTTGAATATTAATTTTTCTTAATTCTTTCAATTATTTGTCTTCAAAATAATTGTGGACAAGTTAATAAAGAGTAATACTATTGTCTAAATATGTTAATTTTGAAAACTGTATGATTTCATAGTTATCCATATTTTAATAAAGATAATTTACGAAGAAATAAAATGTAAAAACATAAATCGATAAAATTATAAGTCAACTTTACAACAATAGCATTTATTTTAGTTTTGATTGAAGAAGTTTTATTGCACTCTGAGTTTGAACGAGTTTCATTCTTTTCCGTTTAAACTGATCAACGGTGTTTCGTTTTTGTGACTTTAAATCGTTTTCCTACCGTTGTAACATATTTAGGTTTTCTATATTTTATTGTAACTAAAAAACAGTTGCATCAAAATGGACAAACCTAGTATCTCATTACAGCTAATTATGTAATACTGTACTTGGATTAAAACCTCTAAAAAAGTATTGTTTTCTGCTTTAAAATTTAAAAATGCCAAGTTTCAAATAAATTTAAGTAATATAGTACTGATGTCTAATATATCAGTAATATATTACAATTAGTTCAGTTAATACATTAAAATTAGACTGTATTTAGTTCACTATCTCAAATATCTTAGCTATCAGAGAATAGGAGTAACATAAAATTGTAGTTTAAAGTATAAAAAATTCATCAAAATCGATGACTAAATATAAAAGATGAAATCTTAGGCATTGCTCTGATTTTTTAATGGGCAAATTTTTACAAGTTTTAAAAGTTGTTTTCTGACAATAACATATTTTAATATATATTACAAAATTTTTGGTGAAAAAAATTAACTTATAAATTTGAAAATAGTTTAGTCTTCAGAAATAACTTTACACCTGTTGGTTACGACAGCTCATTTTGTACAACTTCAAAAACGGAAAGAAAGTAAGTGTAATAAATCAACACCCTAATATTATTAAGTAAACTTTCACTCTAATCCTGGTTTTATTATTCGTTACAAAATCTTTGTTTACCAGATGATAATAGCCAGTATTTTTTAAATAAAAGTGAAGTTTTGAAGTTGGTTTTTACGTTCCTAATTACATGTTTGTTTTACATTAACGTAATATATATTATTAATTACAGTCATGCATATATTCATACCAAGGTCGATTTATCAAATATCATAAAATAAATTTGCTTGAAAATAGAAAGTCATAATAGAGTATTATTGTTTAATCGATAATAATTTGAACCATAATGTGTATTATGTGGTGCGCACAGCCTAAATGTCAAAAATTTTACGTGCCGTCTTTGCACCTGACGAGGTTAGCTGTGAACTACGAAACAGCACTGTAGTTTTTCTAAAATACACTTAAAAGCAAGGTATTGTCCCAGTTAGAATGTGGTTTAAGTTTGCCAGCTACTGTTTGTATAATTTAGTTGATATTTATAATTTTATATGCATCACATTGTTCATTTAAGTGGTTCGATTATATGACGACTTTAATAAAATGTGTTAATTTCTATAAATTTCTTACTGATTAAACTAAAAAATAAGATAAATTGTTTAAAAGAATTTATAAGATGAGATTAAATCTCACAATCACTTATTAAGTGGCTACAATATTAAAAACATTGACCTTGATGTAATTAATTGATGCATTGTCGACGTGAAATTCTATATTTTCATTGAATATTATACTAAACACATTATTATCAAGATAAGTGTAGCTTCATAATTGCATATTTAAATATACCCTTTACTTCACTCAGAACAATAATTTTATTTTATTATTTTCCTCCCAAGTCTTAATCATTAAATTTTTTTATAAGATTGTGCGAACGAAACACTTAATCAAATTAAAAAACATTCGTTATTTAGATAACTATTCTTCTTAGTTATTTAAAGAGTTAATAAAGTCAAATGGATCATTAGACATCTCTTTACTATTTACTTAACGTCGTTATATATTATATGTTAGACAAAGATATGTTTACTTTACTGTAAACAAATTTAAAAAATATATACGTAGATACAAATATTGTAGAAAAAAAAAATCTGTCTAGGCACACATTAAAAAAAAGCGTGTTAAAATCTAGAAACTAGTTTCTTATTTATATTTTATATCTTGCTTACTATTTTCCAACACAGGTTCCCTCCACTGCAATCCACAGAAGAGTTAAAGTTGTTTGCAAGTAACCCAAATCTGAACAGTGTTAATGATCTCCTCATTCCAGTTGAATTTACTCCCTCCTAAAAAGGGTCACAAAATTCGAACCCTTGATTGACCGATAGCACAAAGTCGGGGTATGAGGTAGGTGAGATAACATATTCCTCCTGACCTTATGGAGAGATTCCTTTGATAAAGCAACAGTAATTCACTGATAAAATTTACCGGTAATACAAATAAAAAAAAAGAGTTGTAGTGCAGTTAAAGTTTATAATAAATATTTGTTGAAAATAGAAATAAAAATTGCAGCACATGATAGTCAACAAATAATAAACAAGATTGCATCCAATAACTATACTTGTTGTCACAACCTATAGCCCATACACAATGCTCTTGATAACAACATGTATTCATTACTATTATGTCTCTCAAGTGTTTACACATTTACTTTTGATAGTGGGGTTCTATCATTATTATATACTAAACATGAAATGTGACTTTGATATTGGGAAATAAATTAATCACCAGAATTTAGTTGTTAAATTAATCTTATGACGTCAAGCACTTGCCATAATGTTTACATTAGGACTTCAATGTAACAGAGTGCTTTGTAAACAACGAGGGCAACATTGTACCGTCTAATTATTTTTAACACTATCAATCCGTAATACAGAGTTACTGTATATCCAACTATAACTGTGTGTTGTGCGATAGTTTTATCAACGAAATAATAATGATGTATTAAACACACAATAAAATACATAACTATATCTCTCTTTGATAGTCTAGTTATAAACTACATATCTTGAGTTCAAGTTCCAAAAGAGAATTGTTCCTAAGATTAGCTTTTGATACTAAATACGATTTACTTTTATAGTATGGTAAATATTTTCTTAAAAATTCTGCATTTTTATCAATCAAAACTACAAAGTCTTACCATACAATCTCTTGTCTGTGGCGTTATGTATAATCTACACAATAAGTTTTATAAATATTTCTTTAATAAGTTCAGTCACGTACAATCCAAAACTAATATAAATGTTACAAATTGAAGTTGTTACATCATCATTACAATACTGGCCTTATCAAAGAAAAATATTGTAGGCTACTCAAAATTTAGTTATTTAAAAATCTTTTTAATAAATAGGATTTGCAATTACTATTAAATTGTTTTTTCTTCAACCCTGTCGGTCTTCGTAATTTTGTATATTTTTGTGTGAGTATTAGAAATCAATGATGATTCTAATTGGATGATTATGATTCATATTTAGATTTTTCCTAAATAACAAATAACCTCTCAGTGATCAATACCATATAAAAGAAGGAAGGAAAGAACTACAACGAAAAAACTCAACTTTTTATGAGCTTGACCGTACGCTTCCCCTATCTTATTTACTAAGCGCACTAGTCTCGAATCCTGAAATTTTTTCACCCAGGATTCATTTCCGCGTAACAAAGAACGAATTATTCAATCCCCTGGAAGTGTAGGCTTCTGTATTTTGTCTGTCCTGGATTGAATAACCCCTTCAACAGTTTAGGTTTTTTATAACTTTTTCGAAATAGCTTCGGGCATAGTAACAACTTACACTTGTTTCAAGAAATTTTTTATGACAGAACGCTCGGACATAGTAACCCCTTACCACTGTTCCAAATACTTTTTTAATAGAACGGTATAGTAACCCCTTCCAACTGATTTCACTGATTTTTTAAGAGAGAGCGATGAAGTCTGGTGCAACTGTATTTATAGACTAAAACTATCGTATTCTCATACCAATTTCTTTCCCTCGCTGTTATAATACGATAGTTCTTTATTTTCGTATTTCTTACGTAATTATTGCGTTAATTTTCAATTCTAATTTTTGGTTTGTTTACCTATGAGTGAATTACCATGGTCCAAGTCCTCTAATCTTTTGTTTTAATTGTTTTTCTGTAATTAATAATTTTCATTATTATTGCTGTCGATTGGTACACTGGCTCCTCACCTTTATACGTCACTAAGTCCTGGAGTTTGGAACTCTATATCTTCAAACTTGCTACTGTAAACTTCCCTATTTTTCTTCTTTATTCTCTTCTAACTGTTTCCCTAATTGAGTTTTCATTTTTATTAATCAGCATTTTGTAGGTCTTCATGTCAGCTTTCGCGAGAATTTCGCGTGGTGTTTTCCGGCCCGCTCGTTCACCTGCAATTCGTTATGCAATAATCGGCGTATTTTTCAGTTTTTGTTTTTCACACCTGTCACTTTAGAGTTTCGAAACTTCACCACTTTGGTTAGTTCCATTAATAAACGCACTAGCCGCAGTGAAGAGTCTGTCTGACCCTCCGAGTGTTTATAATAACTCCGAAGCTAACGTCTGTCCGCTTTTATAAAGGGAGTCAAGTGTGACGCACAAGTTAAAGTAAACATATAACACGATCATGTTTTCAAATAAAATACTTTAATAATTTTTTGAAATGCTTTTTCGGGTTGGTAACGAAAATCATAATCAAAGTTTATAATCATTTTAATATCCCATTTAATTAGGAGCTCGTTTCCAATTAGAATACAGAATTATACCAGAGATAGACATTGATGTCTTTTTAACAGTAGTCTGTATCTATTCCTGCAGACGAGTGTTGAGGAATAACGTAAACTCATATTACGACAAATCCGGGAGTGATAAAAACTTGTTAATGTTTTAAAAAGAGTATCTAATAGGTCATTAATATAACAACTTTCACCTTGTGTTTTATATCAAAGCCAAAAGAAACTACAGCTCTTTCCACAAAATTGCTTTAAATAAAAAAAATCACATTTAGATTTTACCGAATAAAAATGAGTAGTTGTAGACAAATTTATTTTTGAACGTTATAAACATAAAAGAATGAGTTAATTTAATTTCACAAAATTTAGAATTTTTGTATATGTACGAAAATAGCATTGCATAGTTAATTATTTCACTTTTATGATTGATAATTATAAGTTTTATATTATTTTAATATCATTGGGGATGAAACTTTAAAAGATACGTTATTTAAAAATAAGTGAATCATTTATAAATGTTGTCTAATAATCGTAAACATATTGAATTGTTTCCTCAATAACAACAAAGTATTTTGTGTACTTTTCTATCTTTTATCGTATATTTTTAAGACAAAAATAAATTTCCAAATTTCACCTTCCTTACCATCTTTTGAGATTTTTTGCGGTAATTTAGGTTTTGTCTGGGTCTATAGGCTACATTCAAAAATCGGTTTTCGTGGTGTGAGGCTTAAATAAAGCATTCGTTATTAATTTAGTCTAAAATGAAGACTGTATCGATCGTTATATATTGTTGGCACAGTCAATGAATAACTTAGGAAAGGTAAACATGTCTTTATTGTCGACAGCTGTGGCAGGTATGCAATATCCTGACTCCAGTCAGCTGTGATAGGTGGGGTAGAGGTTGAAAGTTACAAGGATTTTATTAAAGTTCATAGTTTGTTTAATTTTAACAACTAAAGGTCAATGCCAGTAAAATCAATACTATAGTTAATTAAATCAAGTGATTATGAATATAAAGTGTACTGTTTTCTTATCGAATATCTAAAATATAAATTCTAGCTATTGCAATCTCTTCCATAGAAACACCGACACTAGGAACCATTTAGTTTCCACAGATCCTACCACTTGGATTAAATAAAGATAGCATTAAAAACTTAATAACTCCTACGAATTACAAAATGTTTCCTTATTTTTATTTAAGAAAATGTTATTTTAATTAAGAAGACTTTAAGTAAAGTATTGAATGTCTTTGGTGTTTAAATTTAATAAATCAATTAATAATTAAATAATGTATCGATTATTGCTGTAATCTCTACACCAGCAGATGTCTATGTTAATCACTGTCAAAACATAATATTTTAAAATTCAGTAGGAGAGAGATGCCCTGTAGACGTATCAAGTTAGTGTATGTCGATTTATTGTCTTTTGTCTTGGTTAAAGGAAATAAATGTTATTATATTTCACGTTGTTTTATGTTTCTTGGCAGTTATTACTGCCGATATAAATCAAATCATAACTTCGATATACCTAGAGCAAATCAAGTAAGATATATATCACTAAATGCCAAGCACTCCAAAACGTTTGGTAATCTACATTTCATTGTCCTGTTTTTTCCCCTTTAAAGTATTCGCATCAAGATTTACTTAATTGAAAATGTATTAGAATATGACCGTACTTTAAAATGGATGTTGAAATTCTTGTACAATTTGGAATTATAAATAAAAATTATTTATGGTAAAGAGGTGAATATAGGTTTCCTCATAAATGCTATTGTGACATTTACGACAAATTATTATTATTATTTGATCTAAGTTTAACCTTATAAAGTTACAGTTCTTACTTTTGACTTCATAATTATAATGTTTGTTATATTGTTTGTGATATTAATTATCAAGATACAAACTAAATAATATTACAAACAGGAATTCATCACGGGAAGAATTTCCGATAAAATAATAATGAAACAAAAATTTGATATTAATTAATAAAAACATATTTATTTTTCTTTCATAGTAACCGTTTTGAGAATAAACAGAAATTAAATAGATTTTCATCGTCGTTTTTACAGTAATATTTTTGGTATATATGAAGATATACAAACATAGGGCGAGTTTAAAAGAACCTTAGCAACTTTAACAAATCATTGAACATTAACTGATATGTTATGATATACAGTAATGGATAAAATCCAAAATTTAATGGTTGTGAATTCATTGCAAGTGTCTCAGGTAATGAAACTAGAATGAACTTTTATATATGAACTTACATTGGAAAACGGGATTAGAGAGTTTGGTTACAAGTAGTAAAATAATGTACTTGATTTTGGTGAAATTTTTGTACCAAGTAAAGAAAACAACGTCATTTCTTTTAGACCATTTATTTGCCAGTAATATCAACATTTTGTATAAACAGAATTCCATGTGAAACTGAAAGACAAAACAGGTAGGAAAAGTTTTAATGACAATTAAGTTCAGAATTAATTGTAAAAAAAACAAAAAAAAAACGCTTCATTCAAAGTTGGTCCTCGCCAGCTCGGAGTGATAGTGAAAATAGTCTATTTTTATTCTATGTATGTCTTTAATAAAATACTCGCCATTTAAAGGCATTTCTCATCAACATTAGACTAGGTTTGTTTTTTAGTTTACGTCTCATATATTTGATTAAACTGCTAAAGAAACATATGTATGTGTATACTGTTGAAACTGGAATATCTTGCTTCAGTACTGTATACACAGAAAAATATGTTCATAAAATACAGAGTGTAGGGTTGACAAGAAACCTCGACGGACTAATTAATGGGTTCAGAAATATAGCATGCTCCAGGATAATAACTAATAATAAGTAATTTATGTTTAGACGTTTACCTATTATATTGTAATGTTTAATATAACCAGAGAAGATTTGATAACCTACTGTAATATAAAATAAAACTTTTACACCCGATCTTTAATCAAGTGCCCAAGTGTCTGCAGATTATTCAGAATTTAATCGTAAATACATATACGTTGTAATATGTGTCATAACTATATAGTAATTATAAACTACCATATGGATCATAAATATGGAAACAAATATGTACATTAATTTTTATTTAGTGGTTCAGAAATATCATTATCATTTGAACTCGATAATGTGTATACAGTTAATAGAATATCCCATCTAAGATTTTAAATATGATTATAAAATTATATTGCAATTTAATTTAAAATAATCCAATAAAACAAAACAAAACAAGAAAACTAATCTAATAGTAATATCACAAGATTATTTAATGTTTTATTATTTTTGAAAACTATTATTTGTTTATAATATCATTTCCAATCAAGTATCCTTCTTCATTCAGTATTTGAAGTATAACTAAACACTTTTAAATATATATTCGACACAAAGTTAATATCGCGATAAAAAGGAAAACGAGTACAGAGAAATCGAGCAAAAGCGTCGTCATTTTAAAGGTTAAAAGTGACAACAAGTATAAATGTTTAAAAAACGACCTATGTGTTCAATATTATGAATTAAAGTGTTTTGGATTAAAGCTCTTCTGAGGTTCCTGAATTACAGTGATATACAGATGTAGCATGTCGGTGGAAAGATCATTAAACATTAAAGGCAGTACTGGAAACTCGATATATAAGTGATGAGCTATTAGCATCTATCACACCTTATACGGAACAATTTTATAGCTACATTAATTAGGGTTGTTGTTTTGTATTATACGTTAAATGAGTATTCACCTCAATGAGATGCTACAAAGCAAAAGTTCTTAATATTCCATTCGAACACCTTTCACCTCTAACCTACTCTGAATAAAAATTAATCAAGTATTTTTTCTTAACATACATTCATTCTTTGTATGCCCTTTGAGGGTCTATTTAGTTTGCAGTATAACAGTACAAAATCTCCTCATTAATCCCAATTGGTGGTGTTGATTAAAGAATGAAAAATAAGCAAATACATTATTTTGTAAATATCAGTATGTAGATAATTTATATCTAATCTCTCACTACTGTTGGAGTTTAAATAAACAGTATACGTATTCTTTAATAGCTTCGTCATATTACTGATGATTGATGCGTTTCGGGTAGAAAACATCTTCAAAGAGAATATACATATGTGTGTGTTCATATATATATATATATATATATATATATATATATATATATATATATATATATATATATTATATTTCAAGTTTCTGTAGATGGAAATTATTCAAAACATATCAACCAATATGACAATATTGTTCCTAATAGATATCTATACTCAAAAATATGTGAATAAATGTCGCAAGGAGAATGGGGAATTAAAAGTAGTTAAAAAGAGGAAGGTAGTGTAGAACAACGTTGTGTAGTGAGGAGGAATTGAAGGTAAACCTATTGCAAATGTTATTACAGAAACGTAATTACTTTATCAACATAACAATGTTTCCATCTTTAATTATGGTAATTCTATTAAGAGGAGTGTTATTGCAACAGTTCAACAGTAACACGTTATTCTGCTTATTTTGAAATATTTGCTAAACAGCGGAATTTCAGCTATTGTTAATATAGTTGGCATATAAATGTATGAAATATATCAACGCTATGCAATGTTATTGTTGTGTGATTTCAAATGAAAAAGAAGAATCATGTTTCAGACATTTATTTCAAAACAATATGTATAGTCATAAATTATATGTTTTGTTTTGTAGTTTATTTATATAATACAACATTACTAGTGCCGTCGTAGTCGGGTTGAAACTTCGAAGTAATATCATTAAATAAGATTTTATGTGGGGGTGTACTTATTTTACTTAATTCATTAGAAACGCCAATTTTAAAAATAGCTTGAAAAAAAATGTTTTTTGATTGATTTTGTCCGAGTTCCAGCTCTATCACAAAATTAGATTCATTATGGGTTATATTTGAGTAAAATAAATAGAAAAAGTTAAATCATAATACTATCGACTTTCGATTTATTGATTTACTTATACTAGAATATATATATATATTATAAATGAATATTTATTTTCAAATCACAATAAATTTCATAAAAAAATCATGTATTACACTCGATATGTGGATGATACATTTATCGTGTTTGATGGTACTTCCAGACAAATTGAAAATTTTAAAAACTATCTAAACTCGATAGACCCCAAGATTTAATTTACTCTCGAAATTGAAAATGACAATAGCATCAATTTTTTTGGACCTAACTATAATAAAACAACAAGACTCATTCAAATTCAATATTTACAGGAAGCCAACCACAACTGATATCACTATACACACCGACTCCCATCATCCACCTTCCCAAAAATGGCCGCCTACAACAGCATGATCCACAGATTAATCACCATTCCTCTTGAACCACAAGATTATCAGAATGAACTAAATATAATTAAACATATCCCCACAAGAAATGGTTACAGAGCTTCTATGATTGATAAGCTGCTCGCAAATCACACCAATAAATCCAAAAGACCACCGAAAGACAAAGCTAAATCTATATTTGTTTCCACAGAATATGGCAGCATTCTTCCTAAAATAATAACTTCCACTTTCAAAAAAATCAATAGAACTATCGCCTTCCGCACCAATAATGACATTAAAAAACTACTCCAACCCCTTAAACATAAGCCATTAGAAGCCCAAACAGGTGTCTATAAACTAACGTGTGATAGCTGTGACAAGTTCTATATAGGCCAAACGGGAAGAGCAGCTTTCAAGGTTCGTTTCAAAGAACACCTGCCTAAAAAGACTATTTCAGGCAACAAATCCAACTATGCGCGTCATTTATTCGACGAAGACCATAGCTACTCGGACTTTGACAGCAATTTAAAACCTATTAAGATTTGCAGTAAAGGCAAATTTATGAATGCCGTAGAAGAATATGAAATCTATAAGGCCTTTAAAATATTAAATTCAAATAATGAACACCGATTATTGAACGACCAACTGAACTTTGATTCGAATAATTATCCTGTATGACGCAGCAATAATAAATCAGAACGCCCGAGGCATATTATAGTTTTTGTGTGTTGTTTAACAACGGACAACCAGTGCATATCCGGGAGCCGTAAGATGCGCATCTACAGACTGTGTTTTTTTAAATGTGTTGTGTGTTATGTGTATGTGTTTGTGTATTTAACGTTTTGACGACCTCCATCCATAGAGGGAATTTCTGATGATGGGATAAAAATCTCGAAACGCGTCAAGATTAAAGAACAATAAGTTCACTGACGGAAAATTAAGGTATAGTACTTTATTATATATATATATATATATATATATATATATATATATATATATATATATATATATATATATATATATATATATAGAGAGAGAGAGAGAGAGAGAGAGAGAGAGAGAGAGAGAGAGAGAGAGAGAGAGAGAGAGAGAGAGAGAGAGAGAGAGAGAGAGAGAGAGAGAGAGAGAGAGAGAGAGAGAGAGAGAGTAAAAATAGTAAGTTAGTGCCAAATACGTATACTAGTATTTCAATAATCATGGAAATAATGAGTTTTATGAAACTTAAAAATAACATCCCTTCTTTTTTAATTTTACTCGTACATTTTTGATAGGTTTAATTCGAAAAGATCTCTTTATAACATTACTAAACATTTTATGTGGGTTTAATTTGTCATATTGTATAAAAATAAACTTTGTAGTTCGCAACTACTGATCCATAAACTTGAACTCTATTCTTTGTTATTTAACCGATTCAATGAAAGCCATGTTTTACGTGGAAAAGAAGAATTCAAGAATAAATACGGATATTTGATATGAAATGTGTTTCATAATAAAAAATTAATACCTGGACATAAAGAAGAGAAGAACTATTGGATTGAAATGATCTCGTAACAAAAGACTGAATTTGTGTTCTACAATGTTAATTTCAGACATATCCAAAAACACCTTATATTAAATAAATGTGTTGGTTAAATTTTTGTAAACCTTGTTCATAAACATCATGTACACTCGTGGTCATGGGCAGATAGAGATTCAGATCCAGGAGGGGTAATCTCACCGGTCGGAGAAGCTCGGTCTTCACAAGGCTTTTTTTGTCAGGCACATTATTTTGTGTGCTTGACAGTCAGCGATTCAACGTAGTAGTCTATAGTTGCATGCCTAAAGATGTTGGATGCATGTTATGAAGATGTCACATGTTTTCTGTATGTCCAAACATTTTCTTCTGTTGCAGCTTAATGGGTCTCCCAACGTTGCTATATAAAATTGTCTATAAACGCGTTTGTTGTAACAGTTTATATATATAAACCCAAATGGAAAGCATTTTTTGAAAGTATTACACTAAAGAAGTTATTGAAATTGTATATGAATTGATAACAACTAATAACAGCGATATTTAGATTCAGAAATTTGTCAAAAATAATTCATCAAACTTTGAGTTATTACAATTTGTACGAATTAATTTCCCACTTTCAAACCATAACTACCCAACCAAAACTGTTAGGGAGATGACAACTGGTGCTGTTTTTTTTATATAGTAAATAATTTAGAATAATAACTTGGAGTCTTTAAATTTATAAGAATTAATGTAAAATACTAATTCATTCCAATTTAATTCAAATGAAATAATACAGGGAATATAATTTTGGTACTTTTAGAAAGACTAAATTTATAATCCTTTGCGATTCAAACCGGAAATTTATCGGCTAGAGTTGACTTACCTATAAAAAGTTGATAACCTATAAATTGCCAATATACGTAGGAAAATTTTATAATAAACTATTGAATAACACAATTTATGTGCTGAAATTTATGTAATAAAAAGTGTAACAAAAGTGAAATTCTAAAGCCTATTTAATTCATGAAGATATACAGTGAAACCTATAATGGAAGACTGGTACCTTTATTACAGATTTCTATGGTGTATAAAGTTGTATTAGAGGCCACGATTACACCTTTTATTTAGGATTTTAAAAACTAATTTCTTAGAAAGAAGCATGTTCATTCATGTATTAATGGAAATTCACTAAAGCTCTTCCCCCACATTGCAATAACAAATACCATTTCCTCGATTTTAATCCATTCGTGTGATGTTTATTATAAGGTGAAACAAAGGTAACTTAATTTTTTTAATCTAATAAAATTAGACCTATTTTTTTGTAAAAAAGTTTTACGTCTAAAAACATAAATATATTAAATTTATCAATAAACTTTATTAGCTTTAGTAAAAAATAGAATAGAAAATGCTCAACTGGTATAAGTTACACCAGATTAAGCATGCTTTGAATTTCAAATCACTATTCACTCCTGTCGTAACGTATTTATTGGTTCGATGAACACTAAACTTATTGTTTCACTGCACAAAAGAAAATCTATACAACCTTTACATTAAAGAAAGGATATCATTCCAGTTCAAACTTTTACAAAGTGGTTCATTTACAACTAATACTTTCATTCGTTAGGGTCGCGGTTGAAAGGAGATGTTTTTGGCCTTTCAAAGAAACATTATTTCACTTTATTATGGTCACAGTAATATTATTTGAGAATTTTTAAGGCTAAAATTTTATTAATTTAGTGTTGTTTAATTAACTATTATCACAAATTTATAACTTTACCCAAACAAGTAGAACCTCCAATGACAACACGTTTCAATAACCTAATCGTTTAATTCAATTACAAACATAATTTGTGGTGAATAAGATGACGGTTTTGTTGTTAAACAATTTTAAAATAACTTTACTTCATTTAACCGTTACCAGATTTATGACTATTGTATACTTATTTACATAAAATATTATAAATAAAGTTTTATTGAGGTAACTTTATGTTTGTAGATTATTAAATTTATATTAGAGTTTCAAAATTAAAGTAAATGGCAGACAAGCATATCATATTGTACGAATTTTCTTACTTATCCACAGAATCTACTTACAAAATATTTTTAGGTTAAAAAAAAAAAAATATATTGGTTTTGTGGAATATAGTTTTAATAATGAGTTCATGCATATCTAAGCCGCCATTAAAAAAAGAAAGAAAAATCGTTTTACATTACTTTGTTTAATTCAAATTTAATTAATATGCCAAAAGAAATTAACATAAGACGTACCCTCTGAGTGCTTGATAGATTTCTCTTCATTCCAGATTTTGGGGGAATTAGTGTTAGTGACAAGTTTTGTGTGTGAAAAATGTAATCAAAATGAGATGAAAAAACTGATTACCAAAGACTTAACAAACATTATTTTAATTGAGGGATGAAGGAATTTTTAAGTGTGAGAATTAAAATCAATAAAATTATTTTATTATTAACCATCAACGTTTTTCCTTCAATGAAGCCGTTCAGAAAATCCGTCAATTGTGTTTTTTGTTTGATTAATGCTTAATTTAGAGTATTTTAATGAAATACAACAGTTTAAATTTATTAAAAATGATAGACTACATTGTTTCAGGAATTGCACTTGAGTTTTTTTAGCTTCACCAGTTGCATATTTTCCAAATTCATTTATTTAACATTTTCACTTGGAACATTTTCAAAACATAAAAAATAAATAATGTATACATAATTTTAAAGAGCTCTTTTGTATGTTTATAATGTTCATATAACTTACTGTTATTTTAGATTTATAAAGAAATAAAAGTTATATTATTATTAGTTGGGATTTTAAATTGCAATTTGTATATCCAAATTTAAATTAATTAAATTTCACGATTTATAATGTAAAAAGTCATTATTGCTTATTGCTTGTGGCTAAGCCAATGATTTATTGAAAACTAAACATATTTGGAAGGCAATCGACTGACAAGACTGTAACCTATGACGTCATCATTAAGTAAATCTAAAATTAATCTGTAAAGACAACCGATATTATACCTTAAAATTAGGTTATATAATAAGAAACGTATTATCATGTATTTATTTATGTACCGTATTTAATTGTTTTGTTAATTTTCAGTTCCTATAAATACATTAAGTTTACTTTCGGAATGCTTTAAAAAACAATTTCTGACTATAGTTAAATTTGTAACAATTTTGTTAGGCATTATCTCAAGAACTTAACGTCCGCCCTGTATGCTACCATGAAGGAAGTGTGTTATGTAAATGTTTATGTAAAGTAACCTTCATGTAAAATTGTAAAACATTTCTTGAAAGCTGTTTTGGGTTGAATAAATTTTATAATAATCTGTGTATTATGTAAATGTTTAAAAAATGAAAATATTATTGTTATACAATTAGAATGAAGGTGAAGATTGGTATGAGAACTCGAAAGTGATGTTTCTTTACATCAACTTATCTATTCCCTGCTGTCTTCTGTAGTGACAGCTGAAAGAGACACTCTGGGGGAACGATGCGGACTCATTTAATGACAACTTCAGGAGATATAAATTCTTGTTAATATGTTTAAAACATGTAAAAACAAACAACTGAGTTTTTAGCAACTTTTAATATGATGTTTTTATTAAAATAACGAATTCTCTTTATTTAAATATTCATTTAAAAAAGGAAATTTCCCTGAATGGAAAAGAAAATTAAAAACACATCTCTCTGTAACAGATTAGCTTTTAGTGTTTGTAAATAAAAATTACTTTAAAACCTTTGAATTTAAAAGAGTAAATTCTTTTAGTTTAGCAAAACTTAACATTTACACTTTTCTATAGTATACAATTTCATTGAAAACACCTTGCAATCTTTATGTTTTGGGAATTATCATTTTTTACGTTATTAAATTCAATTTCGTACGTTAAGAATTTCGTAGGATATAAAAAAATATTTGATTCAAATATATTAATACACCATTTAAGTAATCATGAAAATAGTTATAAGAAAATACGAAAAATAAAAACGGTTTATAGTTTAGTTTCATGTCTAATTTCCCCTCAATAAGGCAAAAATCAGTATCACTTTATCATCCTATGGTATATTAAAGATTTTAAAGAAAAATTTATGCCTCGGTTTTGTAATACACAGATAAAAAACCCAAAAAGTAAATTAATCGGTAACCATTAAAATCGGTCCAGCCATGTTAACTGTATAGATTAATTAGACTGTCTTTCGATATCATTAGATTTTTTTTTACATATGTTTAAAATTGAACGTATATATATATATATATATATATATATATATATATATATTTTCCAGATTCATCTAACAAATTGATGACATTGATTAATATGAAAATTTAATAAATTAATATCATATATATTTCAACATGATGATAGGTTTAAAATATTTTTTTTTTTGGAATAAGTATTTTATTTATTTTTTTCAATAACCCGTGTAGCTGTAGATAAATATGTATAAATAATGAATTATGGCGAAAGATGTAATTTTAATTTTATTCATAATGAAAACTGTATCGCTCATTATATATATTGTTTTTCACAACTGAATAACTTAGAAAAGCTGTCTTCATTGTCGACAGCTGTAGCAGATATATAATATATTGGCTTCAGTCTGCCGTGACAGGTGAGGCAGGGGGTAAAATGTACATGGATTTTATTAAAAGTCTTAGATTGCATATTTCATCTAATTAACGTCGATATTATTACATCGTTTCTATTAGTTAATTTTGTTAAATAACTTTGAAAATAATATTTGTTGTTCTAATTAATAATATCTAAAATAGATATTCCAGCGAATGCAATCTTCACATGGAAATGCTGGTACCCGAGATCATGAAACGTTCAATGATCTTACTCCTTGGTGTTATTTAGAGTACACATGTTTTTCTGTGCTCTTCTGTAAAAAAAATATTTAAAAAATGTAATTTTGGCCCAGATTTGTTTAGTTTTACTAAATATTGAATAACGTTATCTATAAAAAATAGGTAAATTTTAAAATGGCAACCGATTTAAAACAAAACGAAATTCTCCCCCTCAGGTCGTATAACCTTTCACAATAACTAGTTTTATTAAGATATAAATATTAATCTAATGATCTTTTTGTTAAAAACAGCGAAAATTCAAAAAATATCAGTAATATAAATCCAATAATCGGAAGTTGTTTGATTTGTTCAAATTTACAATGAAACTATATTGTACCATTCTTTGAATATGGTTATAAACACGACTTAATGTTAGCCTTTTAAAACAGGTTGCTTCTTAATTAGGACCTACAAGAGCCTATAATAGCTTATTGTATGGCAATTTTAAGTTTTCGGTTGACAATGAAGATAATAAACAATTTCAGAAATACAGAGAACTAGCAACTTTGTATGTTCTTTTTCAAATTTGATGTACTAATTATATTGTAAGTTATTTATTAATTTATTGCTCACATTCTTACAAAAAGAAAATTTCCAACTTCGTGGCTCAGCTTTCCAGCCATTTAGCCTTATATACATAACCCTTCCCCATAGTAAAATAACAATTCTTAAAATAACTAATAACTACAAAAACTTGATTTTTAAAAAGTTATACACTCCACCAAATTTAGCGATTACCTAATTACATAAATATAAATAATAACATATATATAAGTCCAACCAAAAAACAATTATATCATACTTCATCCTAACACACCATTTCTATAAATACATTCTATACATATTAATAATTGTAAATAACCTTATAGATTTTAAGTTAGGTCATTTGTTAGTTTTAATATACTATTTAGACTCGGCATAATATTGTTATTGAAAAAGCTCTCAGAAACTACATTAAGAGGAACATTAGTTTTTGACGGTATGTACAGATTTCCGCTATAGAAAGAGGCTAGTAATTTTTTTTAAATTTGTAAATCGTATTATATTATATGTTAAATTTAAAGAATTGAGCGCAATGGTTATTAAAATAAAATTATATTGGTTACATTCTTAAAAAAACAAAATTTTATACTGTATTTATAAAAGAGTAAGAAAAGTAAACTCGTAAGTATAACCTTATAGTATTATAATTATTAAAAGAAGCATTGTTCTCACGCAACGCTTTACATCGGTTACCTTATTTATTTCATGGGTCCAAATATTGTCTTGCTCAAAAATACTGTAAAAAGTTATGTTAGTACAGCAGCTGGTTATTTCAGTTTTACAAAATGTCGGTTAACCGACTGTAAACAGATTATTAATTTATAGAAATTTATATATTTTTATTGAAACAATTATTATTTATTTTTGATTGTTTCATTTGTGATGTATAGAAAGTGTCTTCAATTTTATTTCTAATATTGAGAACTTCTCGTTATAAACTTTCGTCAACACCGAGTTACCGTAATACGAAATCACTAGCCAAATTGGGCCAGGAGTTTGTTTACTCGAATGTGGTAAATTATAAGGTTCAATTTCATCATTGTGGTCTTCCTCTTCATTCACAATGTTCTGATTGGTTATGATATCAATATGTTATTTCTTTATCAATCACTGCCGCAATGGTTAAGTCGTTTTCTGATACATGAAGACATTAATATTTCTTTGAAGAGAGACTGGTCCATTAAATTGTATAATCTACTCACAGAGAAGAATATTTTCTTTTCATCACCATCTTATTTATAGACTTATTCCTTACTTTAGGGGGTAAAACAAGATGGAAAGATATTCTTATTGTTGTCGGAGTAACCTTTCGCCACGATTTTTTTTTTAACACACACACTGCGTTATACAAATTTAATTTTGATTTATCCACTTGGAATTCCATTTCTTCAATAAATTTTATATTGTAACAAAAAGTAAAAGCAAAAAATTATGGTAGCTGAATTTTTAATGGTAAAAAATCTATTTGTGGTTTTGTTTTATTTTCTCTCATTTCTATTAACTAAAAGAGAAAAAAAACAAGGAACACATTTGAATTCAACATAAATAAAGCATGAGTTACCTGAAATATACAACACAATTATGTAAACAGTAAACTTTAAATTTGGTAGCCATTTTGATATTTTTAGAACGGATGAGAAATTACAATTCTTTTAATTAAATATCATTTCTATTATTATTTTAATATTTGTGTATTTATTATTTTACATGGCAGTACAGTGACTTTTGTGTGTGTTTACATTTAATTGTTAACTTCTGCATTTATATATTTGCAATTTAAAAAACGGTAGAATAAATAATTTTGAAACTGATGAACGAATTTTTAAGGTTGAAGTTAATATATATAATAGAATTATAAATAGATAATTTAATAAATGGCATGGTTCACGTGTTCTGTGTAAGTCTATGCGAGGTAGTATTGTACGGTCGTCCCTACTGAAAGAGTTGAAAAGTATTATACAGTTGGAATAACAATAGATTCTGGACATACTAACACGATAGAAGATACACTATAGAAAGGCTTGGAGAGAAAATAGTTTGAGAAATACTGGAGGAAAGACAAAGTGCCACAAATTAGTTAGAGTACTAGGAAAGAAGGATTGGGTAGGTAGATAATTAAACCCTTTTGTTTAAAAAGGGTGTGAGTAATATTTTACCATGTATTTAAAATAAGGAAATGCAATAATTTTATTTTTTTACATTATTTTACTAATAAAAATGATTGAGTGAATCAGTGAAAACATAACATAAACATTGTTTGGCTTATTGTAAGGACGAATATTTTTTAAATATTACAGCAATTACTCAATCCGTTCCAACTAATATAGAGAAACTTCTGAATATTATATTTGGTTACATATCGACAAATTACAACGCAACTTGTTTTTGTTAGTTCTTATGGTTGAATATAAATACAACAGTCACTCGATTTTTGGGTCACGAGGCGTACGAGGGAAGATTTGGTTTGAAAGTAAAATTATTATAATTATTTTCCATTCCTTTGTAAATTGTTGATTTTATAACATAATGGAAAATTAAAATCAGCTATAAAGAAAAAAAAATATATAATCGTAAGTTTTAATACTTATAATATGTGGGAAAATCGTTTAATAATTGTAACCATTATTAAATTTCTTTATTGCATTAAAAAAAAATATATATACAGATTTTTAAGGAAATACAAGCATACTCAATACAGTTCCAAATCCAGTATCTTACTCTGTCTTTGGGTGATGTCTAAAAACGGATAAGATGTCTAAATATAGTTACATAAGCCATGAAAACCAATGAACCCACGCCATTTGAAACAAGGAAGAAATGAAACAATCTCTATAGCACCACTTTGGAAATTATTAAACTTTAAATTATTTTAAAAGGAAGGAAATCCGTGTTTACTTATGTACTCTGAGAAAAACGGTTAAGACTACCTCCTTATTCTTGTAGACTTTGGTTTCAAGTGACTTTTTATATGTTTTTATCTATTCGACCGAGGAAAATGTTAACACAGCCTATAGAATATGTAGCTTCGCGTTGTGAAGATTAGGCTTATTTACAACATAAATATCAATCTTTCTATTAGAAGAGACGTCTCAAATTGTAATGATTCATCCACTTTAATACTCAAAAAGTGTTAATATATAAATGTATGTTTGTTAGTGTTTAATCATTGTCAGTTTTGTAAAGTTAATGACGAGAACATAAATAGTAAGTAAAAGTCGTCTGAGAGAATGATCCAATATTTTTAATAACATAATCGTGACCGATGAATTGATTCAGAAAATTAAGGAAAAAGATACAACCACGAACTGACCATAAATAAACAAAAAATTGCTAAACCAAACATAACCTGACCAAACCTCTTATGCAACCCCAAAACCAAATACAAAGTCAACCGAAACTATTCACCACTTCAGTCGGTTCTGTAGTTATCAGTCGAGAAGTGGAAATAATATTGGTCGTCACATATATATATATATATATATATATATATATATATATATATATATATATATATATATATATGTGTGTTGCCACGCTGCGACTCGCTTCGGTAGTGGGTTCGAGTAGGGTTCTTTTTGCCCCACGTTGGAACGCCACTTGCCACGCTGCGTCTCGCTGTCTGACTACACGAATTTAAGATTCTTGTTCCCTTTTTTGGAACACTATTATCACGAACTCTTAAACTCGCTGTACAATCACCACCGACTGGGCGAACCACCTTTCTTTTCAGAGCAAGCGCGGGCAAGGCCAAGGTGCTCACTTTTACTTTTTTAAATCAAAGATTTTGCAACTCTTGGCTCTAATAAGTATGAGCTTGTCCTCATAAACTTACTAAATTTTAATTAACGCAAAATTCCCTGAATTTTATCTCAATGCTCGATTATTTAACTCTTTTAATATTAACTCTCTCTCTCTCTCCAAGGTCGTGCCTTTTGGGAGAAATCGGCTCTTAAGTTCTGATGATAACTTTTAAAATTTTCAAATTATATTACCAGAGCACATATATAAAATTTATGTTAAAACAAGATTAATAGCATACACAGAATGGATAGATATTAAAAACACAACAAAATTTAGAAATGAATTATTTGTATATTATTTTCTCTTTTGCACAGAAAAATTATATATTCAAAACTTTTTTTAATCACACCAAACAATTAAATTGAACAATAACACAACTATTTATTTATTTGACAAAATTAATTTATGTAATATTATCGATATATTAAACAAAATAAAAGCGCTTGACTTTCCAGACAGAACCACAAACAGTTTTTCCTGTCCTGAAAAAGTCGTATTTAAATTATTAATTATTATCAACACCAAAGCAGAGGTTTAAAATGAATTTAATTTTTAATAATTCCCCTAATGACGTTATATTTGAAAAGAAGTTAATATTTGCGAATTATTCCTTAAGTATAAGATACCTTCACACTTTAATAGAAGTTCTAGTTGGATTTGGAATTTGTTGTATTATTAGGATGATGGTGATGTGATGTTTTCTATCCAGAGTCTGTAAGCTGCTATGTAGTTGAATGCTGGTATCGAATTCTTCTAAGTCGCCTTGAAGATCGATTAAAGTTGAAATTATTCTAAGTCCAATTAGTAGAGTGACAGTTGAATCTTCCTCTCAGCTCAGAGTCGGTTGCAGAAGAAACGTCCTTTCAGCGTCGATTCCAAATCAAAAGTAACCGTCTTTCGACGGTTAAATCTCGGTCTCCCTGTCAGTGGGAATTAATCCACTTTTCTGGAGCCAATTTTCCTCCCTTTTTGGGAAAAAGGTATTTTCCATATATTATGTGTTTTCAGGCCCTTTTGGTCTGAAATATTTACACTATATGTTTTATTAGTCCTATTTTTTGACTAATGAATAGTTTTCTTCCTTTATTATTAATCAAAACACCTTTTAATTAATAATTTATAGTATTTTTTCTTTAACGTTATCTTTGATCCATGTTGGCAACATGATGTTTCTGACTTTAGACTCTGTTTGAAGATGCGCGCGCAACTTTTCATGTTTTTGCATGAAAATCTCTACTTTTTACGTTTTTTCGTTCAACTCGCTATAACTTTCGAACGCTCGAACCGATTTTAAAGTTCCTTTCGGATTCTTCTTCCTTTCCATCTTGTGGGTCTTGTGGAACTTGATTCATCGCTCTACTACGCTTCGTTCGCGAGTTATCGCCCTTTTCCCGAAATCTGATTTTTCCTCTTTTCAAATTTTGAGATAAGTCCTTTCTCAAAATTCTTTTGACGAAATCTTGTTCCTCTTCTACTACGACGAAATACTATGTTTTTACTTTTTACATAACTCGTTTGGTTGTCGAGTTATTCGCCTTTGAAGTCCTTAAGTTTGTGTCGTATGAGTTTATGTTCATAAAAACCCCCCCATTATATATTATTACTTCTGCTTTGGTGTTTTACAATTTTACAGGCTAGATACATATAATTATCATGTTACTTTACCCCTTTAACGTTTAATTTACCCGCTTTTGGGCTTTGAAGTTTTACGTTTTGTAATTATTATATCTTCGTTATTTTATTCTCAAATTTGATTCTAAGTACTTATTATTGTGCCCTATTGTGGTCTCTACAATAGTACTTATTATTATTTTTTAAATGATCCCCCCTTCAACTCAAAAATTCCAAAAAACTCCCCAAGAATGACTTTCTAAGTCCATTCTCACCTGTTAATTATTATTAATTCATATTTTTTATTTATGATTATTATTAGTTCCCCTCTGAGTTATGACTCTACGTTTTTTGAATTTTGAATTTACGTTTTTTCCAAATTTTAGGTTTTTGAGCCCCTAGAAAAACTTGAATAACTTTTTTGTTTTAAATACTTTTAAATTTATTCTTCGATATTCTTAATCGGTTGATTCTACTGTACATTAATTTATTTTAATAATTTAATACTTTAATAAAATAAGAAACCAGACAGAACGATTGTACACGATTCAACATGCAGTGTTCGACACCTGTTGCCGTGACGTCATCGCTCCCCCTCGTCCCTCATCCACTAGGCTTTATCGCGGGAATTTAACTTGTTTTAAATGGACTTGAGACGTTTGGCTTTTTCCAAACCGTCGCAGTGTGTGTGTGTGTGTGTGTGTGTGTGTGTGTGTGTGTGTGTGTGTGTGAGTGTGTGTGTGTGTTGAAGGGAACCGAGTTATTCGTATCATGATCGGTGATCATTTAATTGTTACAAACATTGTCATTACTTGTGTTGCAGTAGCTATATTACCAAGGAAAATTAAGTAATAATTACTGTTTGTTGTAAAATCTTACCTTCCAATCATGTCCGGTTAAATTATTCGTAAAAATTCCGCAGAACTCTATTACCTTGGGAAACTATATTTTAATGCAAAATGCATAGTAAACTTAAGTATTTGTTACAAATTCACTACAAGTGAATTAGTCCGACGAAGATTTTTAAAATAACTGTTTTCTTCTGAATACATTACTTGACTTGTTTGAGTAGCAATGAGATAGTCATACGTATGTTTTTATTCATTGTGGCTCGTTTATTGTTAGATAGTTTATAACAGCAAAACCTAGATTGGAAAAATGATCTAGGCTGTGACGTAATATTTAGTTATTACTTGCTTTTCGCCGCTTATTTCTCCTAATTCGTCAATGGATTCCATTTAATGTATGTTTTTAAAAATTACAAATTTTTACTGCAGATTTATGACACATTAGTTTATTTTAAGATTGTATATATAAATTTAAATTATAGACAGTTGTAATTAAATTTTAAGGACAATGAGATTTCTATTTCCTTTCCTTTAATGCTGCAGCCTTACCTTTTATTTTTAATTATAAGATTGAAAATCAATGATTTGTGATATTGTATAGCCAAAAGACCATATGATATTAAACTAGGATTAACGCTAATTTTTCTGTTTAGTGGTGTAAAAACTCATCTCGTAAAGAGGCCGCGATTTCAAGACTCAACTTCAGGTTGCACAATTGTCAAAATCGTTCCAATGGAGGTCATAAAGTTCATGAAAAAAATTTTCTCATATTAAAACACAGTTATGATAAAACACCTGCTTGGATAACAGAATAATTAGTTTAACCTCTGAATTAATCTATACCGAAACCACAGTGATCTCTATCATTAAAAAATCAAATAATTAAACCCAATAAAAACATTTTTTTTAAAATTACTACGAGTTAAAAGATAAGTCTAGAGCTATGAAAGTTATAAAACATCAGACTTCAATTGCCAAATAGAGTTTGAAATTTAAACCTATGAGGAAGAAATACTGTAAAAAATATATAAAAACCACAGTAATCTTTATGATTAAAAATAAAAGCATTATAAGATACGACTAGAATTAAAAAAGTTAAGAAAGTTATAAAACACCAAACTTCAATTACCAAATAGAGTTTGAAGTTTAAGCCTATGTTTAGAACAGTAGATATAATTTAAAAAGCAAACTCACAAAGCAACAATTACGAAGGCATATAAAGGGCCGACAATAATAATTTTATATAATCTCGAATATGTGAACAATGTTCAGGATTTCTTCGTAAACAAAAATATTGAATTGTTGACCCTAGACTCCAATTTATCATTCTCTAAAGAAATCAATCGAACAATAAAGAAAAACATTGCTACCTAAAGTTAATATCAGATCTGTATAAGTACCACATCCACAATACCCCTTTTTAAAAGGACTACCAAAAATACGTAAACATAACACACCTATCCACCTCCTAATGAATATCATACCATCACCAACTTACAAAATCGCAAAAATGGTTGATTTTCTTCAGTCTTAAAAACAACTTGGACCTAGTGGATAAAATTTCTAACGTAAAATTAAAATCAAAAATAGCATAATTTCACATGGTTTAACTTAGCTACCAGTGTTCCAAAAAGTGAAGTTATTGTTATTTTAAAAGATAAACTCAATACGAACTCAAAACTGGGAAGGAAAGGAGGGAATGAATAAACTCGTCATAACAACTGAAACGGTTTTAAAGGGAAATAATTTAAAATTTAATAGTAATTTCTACATTTAGAAAGAAGGTTTAGCTACATTATTTCCACCATCTGGTATCCTTGCTGTGTTATTTCTGAATCATTTTCTAAGGAAACATCTTTAGTGCAACAAAAATCTTTAGAAGAAAATTAACATTTTACTAGAGATACAGGTTGTTACATTTTAACAGGTACAATAGTACACTTTGATGAAAACAGCAGAGAGCATAGAAATCTAAGTAATTTGTTAAACACAATCCATCAGAAACTTCAACTCACACTTGAAATTGAAATCAATGATTTTTTAATATTTTCTAAGTTTATCACTCTCAAAAATCAACATTACTAATAGTTTCAACATTTAAAGGAATATCACCCAAACAAACCGGACAATATATGCATCTTCTCACTACCCATACAATAAAAAAATTGGAGCCTCTAACAATTTTGTTTATAACTAACTAACGTTACTCCCATTGCACAAAAGGAAATATTTACAAGAAGCGAACATAAACATATTATAATCTTCGAAGGATAAGAAAATCTCAATTGTCGACAAACTTATTACTAAACATAAAAATAAGAAACTTCTACTTAAAAAATAATATTTTTGCATTTACCTTGATTCATACCAATATGGAACTATTACAATTATCTAAAAAAAATAAATACATGGATTCTGTTAAAGAATTTGAAATTTACAAATGTGAAATGATTGCCCAACATAATATTCTAACAGCCAAGCTATTTTTTAGACCTAACCTAATATATGATACATCAATAAGGATTTCAAACTTGAACGAATAATAAAATTAATACTGGGCAAGATAAAACACGGGAGGAAAGAAAGGATGATAACCTGGCCGTCTAGACGCGACCGGCCAAGACGTCACACCGTAATAAATAACTTTAACTAAAGTATAAACTAAGTTTTTACTAGTCTTCTGTTTCATCGTAACTGTGTTTTTCGTACAATAAATATGATTTTTGAACTTTATAACGATCTGCATGTTGTGAAATGACAATTGTGCAGCCTGAAGATTAGAAAACAACCTTGGCCTTTACAAAGTATCATTTTAGACCAATAGACAGAAGATATGTGTTAAACGTAATCATGTAATCATGTAAGTTTGTGTCCAATTTTCTCCATATTATACAATATTAATATGAAAAGTATATCAACTAGTAGGTGACAAATGTGGTAAAATAAATATATTGTATTAGTGTACGTTTTATGAAAAGAAAAATCTTTTTTTTTGAAAATGTTTTATTGAAAGATTTTAAAAACCCAACCAGACCTCTTAGGGACGCGTTCAAATTTTACAAAGAGGAATATGTCCCGACCTATAGGGACTAAATAGTCTACAATAGTTGACGAACATTTATTCAGAAATTCAAAAGAAGATGATTATGAATCGCATAAGTCAGTGAAGATTTCTCTGCAATGAGAAACAATCTGTTAATTTAAATTCAGAATTAAAATTAATAATTAGAATTAGCGCTTTTAATAATGACCATTGGATTATCGTGAACAAGATGTTTTAGATGCGCTGGAAGAGACCTTATTTGGCTGGCTAAAATAAATAAATTGAATTAATAAAAATTCATGTGTAATATTGTATCTACAAGTATAATGAATAAGTAGTATTATAGTTCCAAATTTCTTTTTTCGTATATTATTTTTGTAATCTCTATCCCTAATGAACTCATAAGGTATGGTAATCCATCTTCAATTCGATAATGTTAGCATTTTATTTTTCATGTCAGTATTTTGTGAAAATGTAATGCATGAGATAACATTACTCTTCACTTTACAAACTTGGTTTAGCAAAGGTGTAAGGTTAACTTTATAGTTTGAACATTCTTAGTCATACATCAATCACAAGTAACAGATAATCTTCATGTATTTTATGTTTAACACATCAATATTTAGAAAGTTACTACATACATGGCACAGTAGACCGATATATTGCATTTTATACAAAATCAAATAATTTATTTTTCACTATATTTCTGTTATTTCTGTGAAAGTCATATATGTAAATGAAGAATAATTGGTCACCATTTACCAATTAGTTGAACTAATTCGCTAGTTTATTAATATGTGAAACAAGCAGTCACTCCCGCATAATAGATACACATAATATCATCATTACTTGCTACGATTGAAGTTTTAGACTGTAAGGGTTGTTGGAAACACCCGTATTTAATAACAATTAATCAAAAAATCAATAAACATTCATAAAAAATAATAATATTGGGAAGAAATTCAAATAAAAGAAGTTGTAATAAAATTTATATGTAAAATAAGCTTATCGAGAATACATTCGACTGGCGGATGTACAAGCGGATGTGTCGTATTAAATTTCATAAAACAAGACGCCGGCAGTTTAACAGTTTCCCAAGGAAGCTATATTGATGACAACCAGAATGTCTGCAAGATTGTGCAAAAAAATAAAACCAATCAGAACCATTTAAAATTCAAAAAAAAAAAATCTAAATAAACCAATCAGAAGAAAGGAGAGAAAAGAAGAGGGAAATGTTTATCTAAAAAAAACGCGGTCTGTCTATCGCCATCTCTCTACAGGACAACACTTAAAACATCATCAAAAGGTCGACAAGGTTACTAAATAATCTATTCGAAATAAAAAAATATATAACAAGCTAATTATTATTCCATGATATTAAAAATAAATAAGTGTTTAATTGTATAAGTAAGGGTCATTCTTTAAATAAAACTCAAAATCAAGGTGAAAACGGGAGTGTTCGCGTAAAGCGTAAAGGTGTAGTGTGAAATATAAAAGTGTAGGGTTATAAAAGGTTCAAATATAAAAAAAGGGTGTAGTGTCTAAAGAAAGGAGGGAGAGTGTTATGTAAGTAAAATTTAATATTTATAATATGTATTTGTAGGACAGATCTCGGTGATTAAATAATAATTAAATCAAATGCCAGATTTCAAAAACAATAAATATGAGACTAGAGCAAATTAAAATTTTAAAAGGTTTTGTGCCATTATGTTGGATTAATATGTATTAAAGAATAAAGTTGTTAAAGGATGTATTTAAAGAGTGTAAAATAGATAAGTAAGATTAGAACTAGACGTTTTGTAATTTAATTTTAGGATAGATGTTGAATGTGTCTATTGCATTGTAAGAAATATAGTTTAAAGCAAAATTTAAATGATTTATTAATTTATGAATATACTCAAATATTTCACATAGCATATCTCTGTAATTATTGAAAACCTAGTAGTTCTTTTGGAGTGCCTCACAAGCTAAGCAAAATTTTTGACTCGTTTCAAGAGTCTGGTGGAGCCCCCAAGGATAAAGGTAAAGTTTAAATATAAGTTTAAATTCTAAAGGTTTACATAATTAAAAATAAGCCAAAATCTCACAAAGGTGTAAGCCCTCAAAACCTAAATTAAAATTTAATAAAAAAAATCTTACAAGACTTAGGCCTTGATCACATTAAGTTCAAGAAGCGCCATCGTAGTCTTAGAGACTAAGACGTGCTTTTGCCATCTTAATAAAAACAAAATAAAGATCGATAATATTCATTAAAATAGTCCGAAAAAATGAATGTAATAAAGACCTTAGATTCAATTTGTAGTTGTTCATATTTTTGTTTTTGGTAGTGATGAAGCATCAGCCAAAAAAGATTGTAATAATTTAAAACAACCTCTCATGTGTAATGATGTTGAATTTAACTTATTTTTAAATTAAATATAAACTTTCGGTAAACAGTATATTTAAATATACCGAAATTAATATTTTTTATTGGTTAATAATATCCAATGCTCTTCAGTCTCTTGACTTCTTGGAGTAGACATTCCAGCTGTATAAAAGTTACGAAATTTTTGCTCGGAACAATCTCAATTTTATAATTAAAATTTTCTAGCAACTTTTTCACTTTTGTAAATAAAAAACTATTACTGGAAAACTGTTTACTATGTACTCGGAAAGATTTGGGAGTGTTTAAAATCCAGAACCTTCATTTCTTTCCATTCAAGCCTGTAATTAAAAGTCATAAAATTATTTAAAAAAGTGAAGTTCCTGCTTGAACATCTTTTAATATATACAAAGTCAAAGTTTTAGTATTTAATTAAAAACAAAGTCTTTAAAATTAATTATATATTAATTACTTTACAATTACATAATAAATAAAAGTACTGTTATGCCATGGATATTTGTGAACAATAACTTCCAATGTTTTTTTCTTATTTAGAAAATTAATTTACATTTTTGGAATGTTGTCCACCTTTTAACTCGGAGTTTAGTTTGACTGCAAGTAAAAATTCACTACCATACTGTTCATACATGTGTAGTTATATGTATGCCATTCTTAACGCTCTTAGACTAGTCTATAATATTCTGCTTCCTTAACTTTCTTCTTCTCCTAACATAAACGTAAATTTTACTTGAAAACGTACAAGTGGTGTAAAAACTTTAATGGAGGTGTAATTTAAATGTCATATGATGCATACGTGAGGAATTGAAATATGGAAGAATAGAGATAAAAAAAAAATAGAAGCTAAATGCTATTATACAACATTTAGTAAAGCAAACTAATTCTATCTAAAATATGGCTGTAATTATTTACGTAAAATTATGAATGTAATAAAAAAATAAAAAATATAATAATTGTGAATGGAATCAGGAACATTTATGTTTACTTTGAAATAACATTTTATAAATTTACTAAATTTATTTTCTTACCCATTTGTCATTAAAAATTTAATCAGTTCAAATATATTATATCTTCAACATCGCGAAATGTCCTTTTAATTTACAATTTCATCATTCAATATAAATACTTTAACAAAAATAATAATTTATTAATATTTTTAACTTATTATCTACTATGAACCAATATTAATTTCTATGTAGGAACCAATACGTAGATTTATAAGTGTAGAATACAGTCATTTGTAAGATCATTGGCAATGCATTGTTTCCAAATGAAGTTCATTGTCTATTTCTAAGCAGTAGTGTAATTTTCCTGGATGTAAATAACACTGCTTCAAGGTTTCCACTGGAATATTCACGTGTTTTCATTCAGTATTTAATATTAATCTCTCTTTTGTTAATGCAGTGCTTCAATGGTTGGGATTAAATAGCGTGTCGTTATATACTATCTAGTTTAAACAGCACCTCTGTGCATATACAAACATTTTGTACGTTTCTCAGAATACGACAACTGGCAAACAACAACATAATGTTTGACTTCCAAACAGTTAAAGACTATCATTTCAAAATAACACCATTTACAGTTTACTAACTTTCAACACTTTGTTGTTTCTCGAAACTTCTAAGAAACAATTCTTGCTATAATACAATTCATTTTGTCATTAGTTTTTGAAATAAGTTGCGAGTACACCTTAAAATTTACAAACTTAAAATATAATAATTAATTATTGCCTTTCTGGACTGGTTTCATTCAAATAAAAACCTTTTTGAATTATGTTTCTCAAAGTCCTTTTTTCGTTTATAATTCAGACATTGTCAAAACAAATTCTATGATTGGTTTTTGCATTGATTTAGGCTAGTATATTTATCATTTTAACAACTTAACACAACACTTATTCGTTTTACACACACTAACAACACATAGCTACATGTAAATTTTAAAATAGGTGATGGTCGTACTGTACACAAGTGTGTTTGCGTATTCTGTTTAAAGTTATGATATCGTCCAGGTAAATGTTAAACATAACGCGGATATATCAATCCCTGAATGATGTAATAGAATTTGGTTTGACAACGCCTGATTAATAGGCGAAATGACGTCGCCATAAAGAAATAATGAAAATAGCACAACACAAAACAGGTGCTTATTTTAAAATGTATTTCAAGATGGTGTACAAGTAAGGAGGACTTAACAGTTTATGAGGTAATTTTGTACTACTTCTAAAACTACTAGACAGAATTTGTAGGAATATGTAATGATTATATGTTTGTTTTTATATTCAAAATTTCTTATTCTTAAATATCTGTCTGATCGAGATCCAATGGGGTAGTCTAATGCATGTATAAACCAGCCATTCATTCGGTCTCCGGCCGGATCGGAATTAAAGTGAGCAAAGTAAACAAGGTATTATTTATTAAAATAGCATTGCTATAATTATAACATAACATTATTATTTAAAATTCAAAGATAACAACATTATATTGGAGAATACGTGATGGTCAGTTACTACGTTATAATAAGGACTCAAAGGTTTAATAGAAAACTAGAGAAACTACCATCAAATTCTAAAATCGAATAACAACCAATATTTAAATCACATGATTAGGTTGTGTTTAAAATCTAAAAACAAATGATATATTATGGAATTTATTACGAAAGACGTATCTCGATGGATACTAAAGCTTCCAAGCGATAACATCGGAAACCTTGAAGTGTCTACCAATATTGCTAATTGGACGCATTTTCCATCATATTATAAAGACTCTAGAGAGCACAATGTTTCTCAATTATTTGTGGCAAAGAAGTTCTATGTTAGAAATGTTTTGAACGTTTGTTGATCAGAAAAATTTGTCATATCAAAAAATGGTGGTAATTTTTAAACTTTAATAAACTTTTATTATGGATATTTTGTCCATCGTTCACCATGCATTGTTCATTTTGTCCTTCAAATACTAAAACCAATAACACCAACATTTATTTTATATTAAAAACAACAACAAATTATTAGTATTAAACAAACTGAGAGAAACTATGGATTTTCTTTGTACACTAAAAGAAATTTTTTAATGTCAAGTATCAGAGAAATTTAGTTTTTCGTTCTCACATATAAGCAGTGTAGAGAAATTAATGTGAAGGGTAAAATAAATCAATGTTGTGCTTCATTTATTCACGTCGACAAACAATTTTTATGCTGTTCCCAAAAAAACGAACTACATAATTTCAAAAGACCGAAATAAACCTAGATTTTATACAGGTTCCTTTTATTTTTAACATTATATTTATTCGATAATCATATTTTATTTGGTATTTTATTTTGAATGTCCATTCTTCACATTGTACCGAAACTTGATAGAAATCGACTATTCCTATTTAAAGATGTACCCCCTTTTTAACTCTTAAAACTCTTAAAGCGTCGTTTATAGAAAAATAGTTACTTTTATGTTTGTTGGGCCTTTAAAATCTATATTTTCGTAAAATATGATTCAAATAGTACCATTTTTTAATGAGAATGTTGAGTAAGCTATTCCAGTGTGTGTGTGTGTGTGTGTGTGTGTGTGTGTGTGTGTGTGTGTGTGTGTGTGTGTGTGTGTGTGTGTGTGTTATTTTCAGAGACAGATAATGTGAGGTTAATACAGTTACTATACTATACTTCCCCACGACCATGTCTGATCTTCCAGTTGGAACCATTGTCAGAGGGATCGTGAAAACATTTCTGATTTACCTGCAATAAATCACTAATTATCATGTAACCTGTATTGGGCCTGTAGAAGGATTTGTGATATCACATTGTTCTCGTCGTGTTGGTGTGTACCTTCAATACAATGTCAGGAAGTTTGGGGGGAGAATCGAAAGAAGTTTATAGGATTTAATAAATTTTAATATTTTTCTGATGTTGTTAAAAACTGTTGACTCTATGTTGCACTGTGGAAATGGGTATATTTCATAATGACACCCAGGTCATTCCATCGGAAATCATCTAAATGTGGTTGCTTTGCCATTTTGAAATATATATATATATATATATATATATATATATATATATATATATATATATATATATATATTCCTTCATATAAACTATTAATAAAATTATGTTAAAAAAAAAAAATAAATAAATGTATATCTTTGTCGCCAGCGACCATTTTTCCATGGCCGACACTGAATTCTTCAAAATTATCTTTTGCAATAAGTTTTATATATCTTGACCTGTAAGGGCTATCTTTCTGTATAATAACTTTCATCACAAGTTTTAGAAAGTAGGTAAGTTAAATTTTAAATCTAAGTAAAAAATAGTTTAAATTGTCATTTATGGAATTTTCTTCTTTTTTTTTAGGTATGAAGGTAATACTTCAAGAAGTTAAAATTATTATCACTAATAACTGTATCTCTATAGAATGTGTATAAAAAAAGTAGCCTCAGATGATTCTCATTTCAATTATTATATAAAATAATAATGTTTGAAAATTTAAAAAAGTCTAAATAAATTGAATTTAGAGTCTAATATCTCTAGTCTCCCCTCCTAACAATCTGAAATCTTTTGAAAATCAAGTGATCTTAGGAACCTAACAAAATTAGTTTCATGTTTTAGACGTTTGAAGTACTGTATAGCAACTATGCTTTTTTTATAAATCGTGAAAAACAAGTTTAAAATGCATGATGATGACCATGATGTTGTTATAAGCAGCACAAAAAGTATACAAAAAAGAAATATAATTAACCGATTTTTAAGTTTCAGTGTAAATATTTTATGTGTATTAAAATATTTATTGTTTGAATGAAAAAGTCAGTTACTATAAAAAAATAATAAATGCTATTTTTACAATAATTGTAGACTGAATATTCTACCTAAGAACACTGTCTTTTATGTTCAGTAACATTAGCATTAGTCTCTTACTTATCACTGGACAGCTACTTGAGTGACTTGGCTCTTGTTGTTACAGATTGTTTACTGACATTTGTCTTAACCTGAACGTTTCATTACAGTACTCTGCATTGCTCTTGTTCAATATGGCTGAGTGATATCATTTCATGATAGAAACAGACATGAAATGTTACAGAAGTTCTAAGTGTTTAGATTGACGTTAAATGTTTTATTAAATATAATTCCGACACTTTTGTAACTGTTCAGTTTAATAATGTAGTGTTTAGTGTATAAATTAGTTGATATAATTTTGTATACAATACAAAAAAAAAAAAAAAAAAAAAAAAAAAAAAAAAAAAAAAAAAATACATAAATTAACACCAGACCACAAGTGAGGTACAAAATGGAAGATAATAAAAATATTCTCGTTGTAACGTGAGGAGACAAATGACTCAAGTTTTCACAAATATATTGTGCGCAAGTGAGTGGTAACCAATGGAGAATTAACGTACTTGGAAGGGTCGTTGTGAGTCTGAAGAGAAAGGAATAACATCCTTTAATCATCGATAATCGTAGGTTTTCGTAACAGCTTAGGGAGGATTTGAAAATAATTCTAGTTAGGTTATATACCTACAATACTTTTACTTTAACATATTTATAAAATATCATTA
Source organism: Aphrophora alni (assembly GCA_963513935.1). Taxonomy (NCBI): domain Eukaryota; kingdom Metazoa; phylum Arthropoda; class Insecta; order Hemiptera; family Aphrophoridae; genus Aphrophora; species Aphrophora alni. The sequence continues at coordinate 126,875,886 of OY740768.1, read as the reverse complement.
GCTAGGAATAAATAAAAATGTTCAAAAAGCCTAGGCGAGACCGAAAATGCAATTATTGGTTCTTTTGTTTCTAGTGATAGTTCTTTTACCACTGCGTCACCCTCTTTGTGTTTGACTTTGTACATATACCTTCACTTGTATTAAATTTATTAGTATGTTAAAGTTACGGGAGTCAATAACCGCGAATAAATTCTACATTCATTAAACTCAATATTACAATTGAGTTTTTGTATTAAATTCATTTAATTTGAACACAGTAAAAGATATTTATTACGCAAACTAAATCAAGTAAATGTACGATATATAGAACAAATTGTTCCTTAAGTCTTTAATGTCAGTTTTTTTATGTCCATTACAAAATTTAACGTTTTCCAATTGTTGAGATATATTGTTAATAATTAATTTTAAAAAAATATATAATTTCATTTGTTTTACGTTGGTTAAACTATTTTTCAGAACATGTTATCTAATGTAGTCATGAATCAAGAGCAGTTACAAATTTCCCAGCTTAACTACAATACAAGTTGGCTGTAAATTAATATAACATCTTTTGTTAACACTGCTTGTCTTGACATACTCTAAAGTGTCACTGTTACATGCGCATATAAATAAATATATTATAGAAACTCTGTCCTTAAAAGATATTGGTTAAAAGAAACACTTAAATTTATTATCCTCGAGAATGGTAAGCAATTTGGTAACGTTTTACAAAAAAAAAAAAAAAAACTCAATATGCAGCTGAAACACTTAAATTACAGATTTGTTTTCAACTACTGTATACTATATTAAATAACGTTATGTTTGCGTTACAACTACAAGTTTTAAAAACAAGTCTCCATAAAAAATAGGTGACACATAGAAAATATCATAGCTACATAATTAGAGAATTAGGAGAAGAGCATATAGTACTGAGACAACTCAAAGTGGACTAGTGAACTGTAGAACACTAAGTTTATGTTTTTACAGTACAAATTAAAATGATGGTGAAGTTTATTTATATATTGTAATTAAAATTTCATGTTTTATAATTAAAATAGCCAAGTATTTATCAAAAAACACACAATAGCATTACATAATATAAACAGAAAGTTAAAAAAAACAACATCCAACTGGATTTTAAAATATGGCTTTAACGACTTTGAAACTATTTTGTTGAAATTCAGGATCTAAGAACTCTAATTTTATCTAATTTACGTATTTAACAAACTGCACGTTACAGATTCAGAGACAATTAAATAAGGATCCGCTTAAACGATAAACTATCTAAAATTGGAGTAAATAAATACCATGAAAATTTTTATAAAAAGTATAACCTAAACTATAATACCAAATCGTAGAAAATACAACTTATTTTTTACTCATTTATAATTTGGAAAGTAAAAATACTACGAGCAGTTTGTTTTCAACTGATTTTAAGATATCTGAACTTGTGTTCAGTATCTATGGTTCATTTTTTATGTTTTTTCGATGACTACTGAAGCAAAATGTTTGGGTAAACTGTAAACAATTTGTGTAATTTTTGTCTCCGAATTTATGAAAATAGTTTCTTCAACGTTAAGAAAATCAGAACTTGCGCTTGTCATTCTTAAGATTTAAGCCATTGAAAAAACTAAATGAAAAAAAATCCACTTGATTTGTCCAATATACACCCATATAATAAATGTGACAATACTCGGTTACAGAAGACATACTAACAAAACATATTTTAGAGTTTAGGTTAGTTTAGTTTAGATGCCGAAAAGGATATCTCGGTGAAAAACATATAACCCCCCTCCATCACATAAATTTCTCTGTAATATGTATTTGAGAAAGAAACAAAACAATAATAATGTTATGAAATTTGCGATAATATTGCAGATATTAATATATATTATATAACATCAGGAGTAAAAACTTTATGATTTTATATACCAGTTTATCAGTCGGCATTCACCCAGAGACTTCATAGAGCAAGGACGTTAGTCCTAAACGCGTTAGCCCAACAAAAAGAGAAAGACTTCATCAGTGTTCATTTCGTCCTTGTTTAATTAATTACACTTTTGAATCAAGTGACTTTGCCGCAATTCGTATTCTAGGTCAAGAGGTGATAATTCTAAGGAAAAAGTACAGTCTTTGAATAAGACTTTGTACAGTCTTTGAATAAGACTTTGTTACAGTCTTTACAATGTTTTATCAATAATATTTTTCTTCGCATTACATAGAATCTAGTCTTTAATCTATTTATTTTATAAAAATAGTAGCTATCTGTGATGGCGACACGAAATAATTGATTGTGTTCTTACACAGGTTTTTCAAACTTCATGATCTCGCATTAATTGAAAACGACAAAATAAAGTACTTGAATCATATCTGTCTCTTGTATAGTAGGGTCGTTTTATTTAAATGTTTTCCTATGACTAACATCTCTCAGTTATATTGTATAATCAAATAACTACGATCAAGTGATCGTTGATTTGATGAAAGGAATGATTTACAACATTGGTAATTGATTGTCTAATAACTGATAAAAAAAATTATCAGAAATGCTGAAGTATAAAATAAGTTCTATTTTTTTCCACTTTTTATAGAATGGGTTAAATATTAACCAATATTGATATTTATGAAATTATTATTATTTCATAATATTATTGTAAAATATTAGATTTTTTCTTTGCACAAAAAGCTCTGAAATTTAACAAAAACGTTTCTCCTAAACTATATTGTATACTGGAATATCTTAAATATATAGCATAGAATATATGGAATATACAAATTGTTACATTTACGTCATTACTTATTTGCCCTCTAGCTGAAAGAATATCTTATAACAATGATTACTGCAAAAACACAATTATTACAATTGTTTTACAACAATAGAATTGAAACAAACCGATATTTTTTCAATAGTCAGTTATATGAAAGAAAGTATCCATTATGTCTTATTGTTTTTATTTAAGTTCTTTTATTATGTGTGAGTTTGTCTACTAATAGAATAAAAGGAAGACTATTAAAACTAGTCCTTGAACTAAATAAAATTCTTGAAAATATTCAGCAATTATGAATTTAAAAAAATAAAATATGTGTATATGTTAAAGAAAAATTCTCCTATTTTATAAGAAAGAAGAAAAACAGAGATTGTTTAAAAAATCAAAAAGTTTAAAGAAATATATAAATTTAAGTAATTTATTTTGTCCCTTATAACAATGTATGTGTGTTACGTTAGAGGATGTTTTAATAAAGATACAACACCTGAGCGATCACCTAAAATAATAACAAAGGAAACCCTATGTTGTAAATATCCTATTATAAAAATCTGTATACTAGTTATTTATTTGTGTTTTTAGTGAAATATTTGGTTATCGCAAATTAGAGAAAGGATACTACAATTTTGTTTATGGATATCTCTATGAACGGGAGGTAATATAATTTTATATTTATTATAGCTATGTTTCTAATAATCTTAGCATAAATTGGTAGACTGATAGTATGGCCAAAGTGCAACTTAGAACGGTTACAATGTACTGAAAACAAATTAGGATCAATAGTATTGTTCAAATACCTCTTAAACTTGGTTTTATTTCTTTTACTCTACTGTATGATTTTTAACTTGAAAGTAAATTAATTATTTTATTAAAAAACAAAGAATTGTATTAATAGAAAATCTGCAATTATATTATTTATAGAAGATAAGTTTGTATATTCTGTTGTTTATTTACATAAGATTCTACAACCTTTTGCCCAAAATAAAATCTGGCAGAATACAGTACTTCAAAAGCAAGGAGCATGATTGGTAATATTTAGCAAATATTATTTATCAAGGAAATGTCAGTGACTCTGTAAAAAAATATTCATAAGATTATTTTAAAATTTTACAAGCCGTCTATAGTGTATGATTAACCTTTTTCTTTACTTTTTTATAGAGCTAAAGACAATTACTATTTTCTTAAGCTCGATAATATAATATATTCATTACTATGATCAATACTTCTGAGATGTAAGTGACTCTGGACTATCCAGTGTTCTAAATATGTTATGACCACAATACAGTCAATCGATATCAGACAAAATAATATCTGATTACGAGACCTAATAATATACTTTTCTTTCTTAAATTTATAGGGTTGAAAAAGATTTATAATAACAATAATGGATTTTGAACCTGTTGATTACCAGCTGTAGAAACCTTAACACAGAGTTAAGGAATATTTATGAAGTCCACAAAAAAGTATTGTGTTAAATCATAAAGAAAAAAATATGGAAGATACAGAGGGTGAATAGCAATAATAAAGAATTATTTACAGTAAAACCAAATCGGAGGCACTCGGAAAGACCTTGAAGAAGGTGAGGTATGTGAAGTAGAGTCGTATGGTCCTTGACGGTAGGAAAGTGAATGAGACTCTTCAGTGACAGATATGAGTGGGATCAAGGTCTCAAATTTAATCAGGGCTTTAGCCATTTTGTGTAAAGTACTTAATGAATAAACAAAATAAATATATTTTTTAACTTAGTTAACCGGGATAACTCGTTTTATGCCGTAGATGCGTTGATGAATATCAGATATATTTATTAAAAAAAAAAAAAAAAATAAACAAAATCTTACAGATGTAATTTATCTTCTTGACGTCTTGTAAAATCATTAAATCCTAGACTAATCGCCTTTAGTTTATTAGATTAGTAACATAAATTATTTTGTCATCATAATCCAAATTAATATCTTGATAATTTAACATAATTTGAGGCAATTAAATTACAAAAACTTAGACGATAATTCTGTGAAACAAATTAAGTCTATAGTTTTAAATAATTTTAGGAATTAAGTTAAACAAATTGTTTTTCAAATATAAATATATATACATATAGGCCTACGTTTTTATAATAATTTTGTACTGTTATTTTCATGATGATGTAAAAATAAATAGGGTATTCAATATTGCAATAATTGACTTTCATTTCTATTATTCAAAAATACAAAAGACTTTATTCGTATTAAATATTTCTAAAAAAGTGAGTTCAGAAGTTTTCGTCTAAATATAAATATTCTTAGAAAGAATGAGTCAAAATTAGTTAAAGCGATACTAATCAAACATTTGTAAGACGAGCAGTACAATATTAAGGCATAATGTAAAATATTAAGGCGGGGAAGAGACTATTTCCGATTAAATTGCTAAGAAGAAATTTTAGTCCATATTTTAGACAGAAAACTCTCCAGTAAACTTGTATGAAAATAGTCGAACCCTCTCTGTTAAGTCAAAATAAATATTTTCGTAAAAAACTTTCCTTTAGTGCGATTATGTGAGAAAATAAAGTTAGGTTTTCTCAGACGTACCTTATTTAAAATTAAAGAAGTATTAATGTATTATTATCTATTATTTATGAATTTAAAGAATTAATATTTGTTTAATTTTATTCCAGATATACTGTATGTTTGTAGCGTGCTTTATGCTTACACTTCGTTAGGCTGTTTGATAAATCAAGTGAAGTTAATTCAAGGATTTCGTTTCAACTTCTTACACTTTCGTGAACTTTTCAAAGTGATTCAGTGAAAAAAATGGTGCGTAACATTTTATTACTCCATCCAAGCAGGTTGTTCTAATGTTACATGGAAGAAATCTTTGGACATTTCTTTAACTAATTTTTTTTTACTTCCGTAGAAGTTTTATTGGACTCTGAAGGGATTATGGAAAGATATTGCATCGCTATTACTACTTCAAAATATTTTCAAAGTTTTCTAATAAATAACTGAGACTATAATAAATCGCATATTGATATTAATAACATATCATAAAAAAATAGTTTTAAAATAAAGATGTATTAGATATAAAAAAGATTGTATATAGTTTAATTATTTTGATGGTATTGGTGGACAGACTGCCTGTTGGTAAATGGTTTTAAAACCTAGTTCCTTTTTTAAGGCGATCAATTTGGTTTATTGTTGTTTAAAGTCATTGTGGTGTTAGTTCACGGTGGATTGTTTTAGCAACAAGTAGTAAGGTTCTAATTATTCTACTGAAACTACTGAACTATTAAATTGTCTCCATAGAAAATACATATTTTTAGTTATAAAATAATGCGATCCCAATAAATTTCGATTGGTATACGGTCGATTTTTTTTTAGCAAGATATAGAAAGGACCTAATCTTTTCCTTGAATTTGAACGTTTCTTTTCAATCAATGATGCATTAGAAACAATTTTACAATAAATTACTTTATATGTATACATTTTTAATTATAAAATAAAATAACTACACTGCATTATTTTTTCTTTTTAAAACGAATTTATGACTGAGAGACAGAGATTTGGAAATGAATCATTCTTCAGATATTTTAGTGAATATAAATGGTTCTTTGGCAACATGAAAACATGTGGGACTAATGCACTTATGAAGAAAGTCTAAAATATCCCTTTTGTTAAAAGATTTCGCGTGTTCATCCCGCATTTTGACCAGGCAGTATATATATATATATATATATATATATATATATATATAGTATAAACTAAAATTTGTGTTTTGCTTGTTTTTTGGTTTGCCAAATTAAGCTGCTTAGTTGATTGTATACAAATGATTATTTGTTCTAAACATTTAAAAAGATCAACACAGTAAACATTACACCCAGTGTAAGAACATTACGCCCTTAATACAAAGCTAAGTTATAAAAAGACTAAATAAAAGTTGGTAACTAAATGCAACGTTGCGCAACTTAAGTGTTATTAAACCAGGACAATAAGATACAGAGACATAACATGTACTTTACCAACCTGAATTCATCCCTTAGGTCATAGTGAGGCTTGTTTCTCATATAATTACTTTCTTGCCTCTTTGCACCGTAGTTGGAGTTTCTTTAAAGTCTGACTTTAGTAAAAAAATCATACATAAAATTTCTAAATAACAAAATTGTTTTCCTTTATATGAATCGTTCTTATTGAATATTACTTTTAAAATTGCAAAAATTCAGTTTCTGCTCTTAAAAATATTAAGTTTCTATTTTTATTTTTAAGTATTACGTAACTTTTTATTTTTATATGATTGATTTTATACCGGAAGATATGAACATCAATGTGTCCAAACCTACAGTACATCATGTTGCTTGTTAATATTACTAAATACTTATATAATGACTTAAAATTATCTTATCGAAACATTATCATAAACGTGTAGCTAACAACACATGAGTTATCGATGCAACGGGCAAGAAATGTTTTCCACCGTTTTACAACCTTTCTTCAATTAGTAAAAGTTAAGAAAATTTTTTAGATGTTCTAGCATATTCACACGACGTCTTAGTATTATATTGAATTATACAACTCCAATAGTGAAGCATAAAGGATAATTTAATTTATTTAGATATGCAAAGTGGGAAATTTTATTGTTTAAATTAAAGCTACACAAACTTCTTTAATTTACATAAAACTAATATTGAGCTTTGGCTGTGTTTGCTCAATAGTAAAAGTTTACATTGTGGTTGACAATCATTATTTTATTTTAAAAAACACATAGTAGGTTTGATATAATAGTTTAAGTGTGCATTAAAATGTGTCTGATATTAGCTCGCTTTGTTTAAACGTCATCTGAAAACGTAGCAAATAAAATGAACAATATACAAATAATGTACTACCCTTTACAGTCGATTAATGCAAGGCTTTGCAAACAAAATTTTCCATCAATAATAGGTCCCTATTTGCCCACGATGATGGGTAAACACTGTAACTTATTAACTGCAATGGGGATTGAACCCAAATATCTTTAGTATAAGAAGAGGAAGTGTGAGACTCTTCCCACTCGAGTTTCTGAATTAAAAAAATTCAAATTTTATAAGGTAGGGTTTGTTTTTAGATTTTAAAATTGTGGGTTTGTTGAATGAGGGGGGGGTTAAAGGCGGTTGATACGTTGCCTTTTTTTAGAAGAGACGTGGAAAAAAATATACAAAAGTGAGATGAAGAAAGAGTTGTTTTATCTCAGATGAAAGCATAAATAAAGAAGAAACATCTATTCTACTTATAGTTTTCGAAACTCTTTTCTATTGGAGTCTGCTAAGAATCGACTCGCGTGGACTTTGTATCCATGCGTCAGAAAGTCATAGTTGAGTTTCAACGGTGGCTCATCAAATACAATATCTCAATCGAGAGTGTAATGGACAAACAATTTATATATTGTCTGAGAAGTTATATTACACAGTTTATAATATAGTGTAACCATGCTTAATTTACGATAAATCTCCTGATGGTTATTCCAAATTAATAGCAAATCTTTATTTTTGTTTACATTTGTAATGGTAGATTTAATTTAAATTTCAATTTAATTGAAATCGCATGTATAAATTTTATAATGTATCTGATTCAATTCCTTGCGTTTGTGATAAATATTGAATGATTAAGATCAGTCTATGTTTTGAAAGGTAATTTTATCATGAATTGAACTAATAACTGTTTTTTATGTAAATTTAATAAACTATTTGATATTAATCAAACGATACAACAGTTTTTAGAAAGTTTAAGTTACTATATATTTTAACTAATTACATTACACCTGATTCCCTATGTAATTATAGGTAAAGAAATGAAAAAAAAAAAAATCAGTTTTCCAAAATGTAATCCAGAAGAAAAAGAGAAAAAAAAATTATAAAACATTTTAATGATTATTGAAATACCAATGTCTCAAGAAATTTGTACTTGTTAAATCAAATAAATTAAGATATTATTGAAACATGATAATATTAATTCATAGGTGATAAATAAAATGATCGGTATACTATCACCTTTTACAGCTGTAATAGATTAAACACTAAGAGCTAAAGCACACTGGATAAATAGACGATTTAATTTTTGCGAAATCTCACAGATTAATAGAGCTGGTAAAATGTATTGTATTCCCATGGAATTCGTATCTACATAATTGTACATCAACAGAATTAATTGGCAAAGTTTAGCTCTTGTCTAACCTCCACCTTTACTGTATTATACTTCGTAATCTGAGATTCAAATTATTTATATATGTAAATTGTAAACATTCACAATTTCTTTAAATATTTTACTTAAAAACATTACACATCGAGTTTACAACACGTAAACATGAATTAATAATGTCTAACCTCAGATACTCTTTTTAACCTAAAGCAAAGCTTTAAAAAGGTTGAAAACTAGTGTTTTGTAAGGTTCAATATGGGAATACTAGTTGGTGATACCTTCCTAACCCCTCTAAAGGTCATCGGTTGTGACCCAGGAAGTTGATCACGTCGAATGAGATTTGTTTACACGTTGGAAGGATAAAAGGAATGAACTTAGGTAATATTATCTTTAGTGAACCGTATATATTTGGCTTGTATACAAATTTGTTAGCAAGTAATAAAGATTGATTTAATTGTAATTTTTTCAAAAAATTATTAGGTCAATGGGTAGGTAGATACTATTATTATAGCTATTGTTTTAATTGCTATATTTAAAAAATAACAGTGTGCAGTTCTATAACTATCAATAGTCACTTAATTTCAAGTTACTATGACATAAATAATTGTAGAGTCTATATTATCAACTATTGTATTATATATATATATATATATATATATATATATATATATATATATATATATATATATATATATATTTGGCGGGAGCAGATGAGTTCGTACATCAACGTAGTTTCAAAGAATCATAATTTTCAAAATAGTTAGATTATTTTATAGTGCTTTATAAAACAATAATGTTATCATCTGTTCATTTTTTGCTTTTTGTGTTCTACGAAAGTTGTGGAAACCAGTATTAGGAGAAACTGCACAGCAGTGTAAAACCATAAATAGAATTGCACGGACGTAGAAATACTAAAAAATCAGAAAAGATTAACATTATTTTGGTAAAAAAATTATTTTGGTTTTATAAGTCTTGATGACTGCGACTGAGGAGTAAATAACTAAATGTATAACCACAAACCCGTGTATGTTGATAGCTAAAGCTACAAGTACACTAACACACTGTATACATTATATCAAAATACATTTTACAGTACATAATTTAAAACGTCATCATCAAAGTCTAATTGTTTGTCTAGAACAAAACTAATAATCATACACGACAATTATTATAGGTGAAAGGGTATTTAAAATTGGTAAACCTCTGTGCTTCTCTCATCTACTTAAAAATATAGATATGTAAGTGAAACTCAATACAATCAATAATTAACACGTTTAAAAGAATCATATACCTATAGTTTCTGATTTTATTTCGTTAAATGTCTATAATCCATTCAATGTTCGTCAAAAATATACTCACATAAAAATATTAAGTACTGAAATATGTTATTATAAAAATAAATATCGATCCATTTAAATATACTCTGGTGAATTCAATGTAACAATATATTATATAGTCACATTATAGCTGCAACTAAATTTTGTTGCTATGGTAGGAAAATTGCTTATACTATTCCATTTTCTTTCCGGTCTAATAATATTAATGATCTGCATAGAATGAACACATTAAGGTTGGAAACCAGGAAATATATATCAATTTGTATATAAGGAATACAGATAAAAACGTGATAAATGCCTTCTACCAGACCTCATTGTTGTTTTACTGTTCAGATACACCGTGCATATCAACTAATGTTCGTTTCAGACATAATATATTGTCATGTGTGATGTAGTCATTAATCAAGAGCAGTTACAAGTTAACCAGCTTGGCGACAATGCAAGTTGGCTGTAAATACAATATCTGTCATTAGACTGCTTATGTAGATGTATCATAATGTGTCATTGTTATATGGGCAAATAAAAAGAATACATATGTCATGGGGACTCTCTCCATAAAAGGTATTGATTAGAGAATACAATTAAACTGATTATACTTAAGACGGTAAAAAAATTGGTGAAGTATTCAAAGAAATACTTACCCTAAATCTGAAACACTGAAATTACAGGGCTTGAAATTCGCTTTCTATTTTGTATGTGTTCACGTGTTTGACAACCTCAACCCTACCATTGATAAAATCAAATCGTCAGTTGGACAAACAGATTTAATACAATAATAATCAAGTCCAATATTAGAATTTTCTGACTGACATTTAAAAATTGTGTTGTGTTCATTTTTTTAAATCGTTGAACGAACAGTCATTGATTATTTTTTAATGAATAGGTTACATGGAATATGAAAACGTATATTACATTATAAATGTGTTAAAAATTCAAACAAAATTCCATTTCTTAGATCTTACATTGATTACTTTGATTTCCCATTTTCAGAACAGTTTCTGACGATTTTTATTTTAGATATAATTATCTTGTAATTAATGATACAACAAGTTTAAGCATCTTTAGTTGCAGATTTTAACGTAGATGAAATGAGTTATTGTTAAAAGCTGTACAACGTTTGAGCAAAACTAATCTTCCACAAAAAATGTTGTTTGAAAGTTAAAATTCAACTGCCGTTTACAAAAATTAGAAACCGATTATTTTAATTAAAAGTGACAAACGATAGTTTGTGAATAATTAAACTGCTCTTATAGCATCATTTTAAAAATGGTGGATCTTTCTTTTTTTATTCTAAATTAGTTTTGTGAATGGTAAGGTTTGGTCACCTACCCAGAAAATTACAGCACGGGGGGAGGGGAGGGGGCGCAGCCGTTCATTATAATGCAGCAGTCAAGGAGTTAACGTTCTTGTATAATAATTTATAAAAATGAACTTACTTAAATATTTGACATTAAAAGCAATTAAAAACATATATATTCAACGAATGAAAATTAGAGCTAAATCAGTGAAATATGTATAATGGGTAAAATATCAAGTTCTCGATTTGTTACAATATAGTTTTACTAAAATACCTAAAATATGTCTATTATATTTACGCTTTATCTATGTTCAATGTAGTGGTATTAATTACTTATTTTTATTCTATTCAAGATAATAACTTCTCTCTCCGTTTACACCTAAGTTCATTATAATCACGTAATCTCAATTTATGTATCACACAAATTGGTGTTAGTGAAGGCTGCTCGTTGTTAGCGCTACTAAGCTAATTTATCAATAGAGATTACAAAGAGAGAGAGAGAGAGAGAGAGAGAGAGAGAGAGAGAGAGAGAGAGAGAGAGAGAGAGAGAGAGAGAGAGAGAGAGAGAGAGAGAGAGAGAGAGAGAGAGAGAGAGAGAGAGAGAGAGAGAGAGAGAGAGAGAGAGAGAGAGAGAGAGAGAGAGAGAGAGAGAGCTATATCAACATGTATCTTACATGATTATTCAATCTATAATCAAACCATCTAATGGAACTCGACATACAATACTGTATGGTTCTGTATCACTCCACTTTGATTTATCCAGTTATCAAGAGTCCACTATCTATTTCGTTTTTGTAAAATACCGAATAGAGAAATTTTAATCTATGGAAAATGGATATTTAGGACTAAGGTAGAATCAATTTATTTAAAATTATAAACCGTGAGCTCATAGGTGTAATTTCATATGTTCTTTGTATAATATAGGAGCAAAGGATGTTATTTTTCACTTTATAGCAGAATTTCGGATATTATTAGAGTTTAGGAAAGTATTGTCTTAACTCTAAAAGTCAGAGTTTGAGGAGTCTGAGGAAAAGTCAATTATTAATGGTAGGGATTGGTTAAATCTATGTAAATATGCTCAAAATGTATAGCGGTACAGATGGAATCTCCTAAAAATGTTTAATTTTACTTAAAGTTTATTTCGAATTTATATGATTGGATAAATGGGTATGAAGGTATTGTAATTTTGTGTATGCTTGGAGTTTAATGTGCTAGAAATGTCAATATATGTGGAATAATAAAGATAAGACTAATCTTACTTAATGTTTATTTTGATACTACACAATTGTGTAAATGTTTATACATATACTTGTAATGGTTTGTATGCCTAGGTGTTAATTTTACTAAATGGGTAACTTGATATAATTGTGTGTTTCTGTATACATATTTTTAAATTAGTCCTGGAACTAAATAAAAATCTTTATATTTTTGAACAATAATGGATAGTTAAAAAACCAAATAGCTTTATATAGTTAAAAGAAATTCTCCTAATTTAGAAGAGAATTAACAGAACTTTTAGTAGAAAAAAAGAACTCAAAACGAATCCAAAGAGTATATGAAATAAAAAAATTCATTTTGCCCATGATAATAAGGTATGTATATTTTGTTCAGTAATGAATTTTATAAATTCCATATTGCCCTATGAATGCTTTAAAATAAGTTTATTACTAAATTACTTACGTCTTAGCATTTTTGTGAAATCTGTATCAGTGTGTTGTGTAAACGTGTTGTTTCATCTGATGATGGTATATGTTATACCGAAACAGCTGTAACGAAATATTAATAAATAAATACTAAACACAAGATTGCTAAGACGTAAGTAATTCAGTAATAAACTCAATGAATTTTAATTTTTTGGTAAGACCTTATTTATTCTATATATATCTAAATACCAATACTTAATGAACTTGTAATTAATTTTGGAATAAATAATATACAAATATGATAACAAAATTTTCTCTATATAAATTCAACAATTTCTATCTATCACGTGACTTCGATTATACGCTCGTGACCCTTCTTTATCTCAGAGATATCGCTCACCGAGATCGTAATATATAAACAATAAAACAAAACAAAAAAAAAAAACAAACAAACAAAAATCCATTAATGAAAGACCAACTTAATTTATCCTCAAACACTCTCTTTAATACAGTTATCAATATCCAAGATAAGAATTTCTCAGTAAGATATTGTTGTACAATAATTGTACAAACGTGATACGGTAGTCGTTGTTGGACAGTCAAATGGATAATCTCTGTTAAGAGTAAGGTTTTGTGTTTTTATAATGTTTTGACTACTTCCGAGGACTTTGAATATAGATAAGAAACTCCGAAGCGTTTCAGAAGCGTAAAAACAAATTCACGTGATGGATAAAAAAGATACTTTATTGTTATGACGTTCACTTGGATGCTATAAAGAAAAATGAATGTTAACATTTAAAAGTTATTTATAATATTAGTTAGTGACATTACAATTTTTCTAAGATCGTTAAAATACATACAGAAACTTTAGTTATAACAAGTTTAATATAGGAGGATTTTTTGGTTTAGTTTATAATTATCTATATGAGAGGTAAATAATTAATTCCCGAGATAACACATGCTTTAAATGCTATGCCGTATATAGTGACATCTCTTTCAATAACAATACCGTATACAATTACTGTTCATACAGTATTCTGTGTACGTTCGATGCTGCTGCAAAACAATAAACACAAATAATTTTTAAAACGAATTAGTTTCCTATGAGGGAAAATACAAAATTCATTTTAAGTCAAATAATTGAAATACGAAAAAGTTTTTTTTGCTGAAGTTGATATGAATACTTAACTTTCAATAATTATGACAATCGAGGGGGTTCAATATCCACCTGATATAATCGAACTTCATCTATTCATAATAAAAATATAACTAAATTTTCTTCATTTTATGAAAATATCATTATTTCATTATAAGAAATGGAAACTATTTTATTATTTTACTTAAATAGATAATTAGTCAGTAACTTTAAAATATTCCATGTAAAAAAGTATCTTTAACTTAAAATAATACATTATCTAAATAAATATATGACTTTGTTTCAACTACAGAATTCAATTAAGAATCTACTTTTTAAAACATAATTTTAGGTAAAGCTGACACATTTTTAGTTAAACATGACACATAAAAAGCAATAGGAAGAAATTAACATATTTTAGAGTTTATAAGGAACATAACTTTAGTTTTTAAAAATTACAATTACTTCTATAAATTACAATACTTTATTGTCGCGAAATCCTTTGTGAAATATCATTGATTATGAGTCCTTGACTGATAAAGTTCAATTTATAATATATTACACGATAAATTTTATTTTACCAATTTGAAATATTTTACCATTTTTAAATAAAAATTCAAGTAATAATAATTTATATACTTTTTAGTTATATGTTATTACCCGAGAAATATTAATGGAAAATAAATTGAGTCTAAATATAAAAGAAAACATTTATTTAGTTTAATTATACGAATCATATGGAGCTAATAACTCTTAGAAGAATATTGTACAAACTTCAAAGATGTTACAGGTTATGTTATAGATAAAAATTGTATAAGTAAAAAAAATATGTATTTATGTACAACTATATTGTAATAAACCACTGATACTCCTAAAAATATAGTAAAACCATAATATTGTTATGTTAATCCCCTAATTTTGAATATTCCTCTAATATGCAGGAGGAAAATATAATTTTTAATTGAAAAAGTTTTCTTGTTTGTTTGATAAATCCTTTCTTTCAGCAAATCTTATAAAATGTGTGAAAAGAAGAAAAGTGGGATGGGGATCTCTTGAAGAAATTACTAAGATAATATAATTTCCCTGAATGGAGTTAAGTGTATTTTTAAGTAGGGGGAATAAAAAACTTCGATAAGATTTCTGAGACTGCTTTTGCATATCTTTATATTTATAATAAAAGCTGGAACCTAATTACAATATAGAAGAGGAAAGTAAATAAAACATTTAATCAGAGTAAATGTAGTTTATGATAAAGTTGCTGATAACAATCAAGGAGTTGATGGTCATGCTCAAGAGAGATTATTCCATATTTATAATTTGCTGAAAGTGTACCTCATACATATTATTACTACTCATGTAATTGTTAACTTCATTGCGTAGGCTTAAAAAGGAATGGAGTGTCTCTCTTGAGTTTTCTTTAAACCACAGAGGTTATTTACGACAGAAGTCTAGTAGGCCAGACTGCTGTATTGCCCATGCCAAGCAGTTGAAAGCCATCTCCTCAGACAACTGAAGAGTGGTCTACTCAAATTACGGAAGGAAAAAAGAAAAACTTATTTCGGTTATATTTTGCTGTGGAATAATAGAAATCTTTCCCCAATTCTTATCTTCTAATCCCGTCTTCCCGCCTATCATTTTGTTTGAAATACGAAGAGGAAATTGTGGCATATAAGCGAATGGATCTTCATAGTTACTATTAATTATCGTATAAGTTACGTTTGAGAGATCCAATAGTTCAGTAGGATATAAACATATTTTTTAGTTTGTTACTTTGAATTTTTCTTTCCTCATCTACAACTAGATTAGATTGATTTTAATTTTTAAATATAAATATAATAGTAGTTTTGTTAGTAAATAACTCAACAGAAAACTACATCTTCGATCGGTTAAGACAAGTTTAAAACAACTAAACTGACTCTTGTTTTCTTCCGACTCTGAAGCTATTAGAGTATTCTAGAGCCAGGGGTCTTTATATTTTTTCACCCTTTTTATATGATAATGATGATTAAAAGGGTTTCATTCTTAAGCAACAAGGAAAACAAGTCTTGATTGCACTGATTTATCAACTTCGTCTTTCAATCCAATTAACAGAGATCGATAAATAAGTTATTATATATCGATTGAATTTCTTACATGTAATATTAAATGAAAGCCATAGATGTTGATGACAAATTTTACTTATAATGATATCATACTAACTTTGAATAACATAGTTTTCATTCTAAAGAGACCAGAAAATGAATTTAAAGTCGTTTTATGGTTTAATAGTGTGTCTCTTAAATACAACTCCCATGTTTATTTTATAAAAACACAAGAACGCGGTGCAGCGCTATTTGAAATCGGACTTGATAAGTATATCCTTAATTTTCATTGGGTTCTGCCTTCATAGCACGCAGTATTTTCATTATTTAGATTGTGAGAGTGTGTACATGTCTGTGTGTGAAGCTTATAATAACTTATCGTAGAATGTATTTTTGATATCACTAAAACATTGCACATTGTGTGTGATTGTGAGATGTTCAAGGACCCACAAGTTTGATAGTTTACGTACTTTTTAAAGAACTAGATTTCGCTATAGGCCTATGAAATTAAGGTAAAATAATTGTAAATTAGAGGAACAAGACTAAGGAAAACCAATTTGTTAAAACACACGCTTTGCATTATGCATATGATTATAGTAATTTGTAAACAAATATAAATTCTATAAACATATAATGAACTCGTTAGATCCTATTTACCGATCAGTGCGAACGAAAAGCTAAATATTGAAATAAGTGATAATCGATTCTACAGCATTAATGAAATTTGTAAAGCATATTATAAACATGAAGTATCATGATGCGCGTTAGACAGAATTAAGTTACAGAGTGTAGTGATGTTAGTCAGATTTCAAAGGAGCTAATTTTTAGCCTCATTAAAATTAATTACAATACAAGAGCACAAGAGAAACATATAACAACGGGAGTTGATTAACTAACAAAAAAATAATAACTGAAATTAGTAAATAATGCCGTATTTAACTTGCTAATATTGATTATTATGTATACATTTTCATCTATTTTGCGTAGATCTATTTTATTTTAATTTTGTACACTGAATTGGCAATGATCTACAAAGACCACTCGTCAGGTTAATTTATACATTTAAAACGATAGGTAAATAGAACTACGTAAATACAATTATAAATATATCTATCAATTGATTCAGTTTATTAAAATGATATATTGAAATGAATGTATCTCCATTAGGTTATTAAAAACAAAAAAAATATATAGTATTGCATTACTTTTGTATATTATGTTTTACATATAATATTTATTTTATTTATTTAAATTAAAATTATATATACTTCTACATAGATCTAAACACATACGCTCACACACAAGCGCATTTAACACATTTGTCTTTTTGATAAATTATTTTTAATCACCTTATTCAATTGACAATCCCCATTCATATTGCCAAGGCCTTGGGAGAAATACCCAGATTCTTCTATTTAGACACTACCCGAATTCATCCCAAGATAAAGTGACATTGAATAACCACTGCTTGGGAATATCGTTTTAATATGTACAAAACGGTAGATATCTTTCTACTTTATCAAATTGCATAAAGTTAATTAAAATTTACTCCTTACACCAACGACCAAATATTAGAATATTTATTAAAATATAATAAATCGGTTGTACTATTTAAAATAGTGTTAATATTTGACATATTTTGCCAACTATGAAAATAAGATTTATTGCCCAATTATAAACCTAAACTCTTGCAAATATCATGATAATGACTGTTCATAGCAGCCCACAATTTAATAAACATGGCAAACATCTACCCTTTCCATTTCTGGAGAGTTAGTTGTTTATCTAAAGCACTCCGTATTTGTCTGCTGGAATGTGCGATTTTTTGTACCAAAGTACGTTTTTTGTTTATCACCACTTTCGCAAAGTCTTTACGATGCATACTTTAATAAATGAAGTAATATTCATTTAAATATTAACAGAATACTAATGCGTAATGCTTAATTGCAAGATAAAGGTAGCTAATATGTTATGAATTCACGAAGTAATAGAAAACATGAAGTAATGGAATGGATCTTGCACGGTTTTAGGTAGTGTGTGTGTGATTGAATGTAAATTAAACCTGATTATATAAACGTATTATATGTCTGTAATTAACGCACTACAGTTTTACTTAATAAGTTCGTAATAGGGAAATCTCAAATTATTTTTCTGAAAACCTCTTCCCAACGAATTTAATTTAACTAAAGTTAAAAAAACAAACACTTCCTCCACTCAGATGTTTTTACTCAAAAATAATTATCTTTCCGCCTTTTAATCCTTCCTAATTAGTTCCTTTCAAATTTAGTTTTTCTCTAATTATTATCATATTATTTTGTTACTTTATGTTATATTATCAGTAGTTATATGGTGTGACATCTACTTGAATTTGAAATAATACAGTTTTTCCCTAACAACAACAATATTACTTTTATTGTACATATTTGTGGTGTGTGTGTGTTTGTGTGTGTGTGTGTGTGTGTGTGTGTGTGTGTGTGAACTTGTATTGCTATTGTTATGAGGCTGTAAACAAGTCACATTCTATTCTTGTGAGGATATGCCCCCTTGTGAGGATATCCTCATAAGGTAGTCACTTCAGACTTCAATAGAAATGGCTTTAGATTGCTAGCCCGAACATATACATATGTTTTTTGTCGATATTAAAAAAAGCTTTATAAGAATAGTATAGGACAACCCGAAGTTCACGTGTGTTAGGTCTAGGTAGCGCTAGTAGTCATTTACTTTACACACTTGCCTAGTTTTGATTGGCAGTTGGCACAGTGGAAGAGTTCAAGTAATATGAAATAAGAGGTTTAGCAGTGGAAAATGTATGGTAAACTTATGTTCTATGTTCAATAAATAAAAATGTTAAGTCAAGTGTCTTTTCATGTTAGGGTTATGTTTAACAACTAGACATAATGCAATAGTTTCTATGCACCTTCCTACATTCGCCATGAAGCTTTGGATAAGTTTATTTTATTTCCATAAAATGTTTTAATTGAACTACTAACAACCTAAAGATTCGCAACTTGTGGAAATTTATTTTATACAACTTAGAACATTAAAAAAATAAAATTGTATAGGACTACAATTCAACCCTAATGTGCTACTTTTGTACAAGCATAGAATATTCTGGGTTAAGTCTTACATAATTATAACTTTTTCATTACCCAGAACAATTGATACAACTGTTCCCATAATAGGCCATCTATATTTAAGGATTGTAATAGGCTATGCACTGCATGCCTCTATTAAGGCCAATGAGAAAAATATTTAATTAGGCATCACCTCTATATTATTTCTTGGGCTGTTTTTAAATAAACAAGGTTAAGTTATGGCTTAGGCCTAATTTGCCTTTTACAAGATTCAATTAGCCAATTTTTCTTAATTGAAAAATCTAGAGTAGGGACCTATAGGTTCTAAACGTTAATTAGGCTAGATTTTTTTGTTTACACATTTTAAAATAGCATAATGCATAGACAACATAATAAATCTCTAATTCCGAAAGCACACATTAAAAACAAATCTTGTTGAAATAATTTTTTTATTGAAATCTATGACATCTAAAGGTAATAATATGACCAATAATAAAGGCAATAAAGATGGAAACAATTCTAAATATCCTAAAGAAATTATAAAATTAACATTTTACTATGTATTTTGTCATATGTTAGCCTACATTCCATAATTCTTGAGATGTGATTGTCATTCTTAACTGTATTCAGTATTAGGCCTATAGTATTTTGTCCTGTTCTGAAAGATCAACTTGTTTCATAGCTATGATATTGGTTTCATTATGTATGATGAGAATGGAGATTTAGGACAGACACGTTATAATTAATCACAGTTGTTGCCTTAAAGGAAAGAAATAGTTTATCGTGTTGAGGATTAAATTAGAATCAAGATATACCAAACTAATTACGAATGGGTATATTTTTTAGTGCACCAGCTAATTATAAAATTACTGCAACAAATTGGATTAGAACCAAGATTTTCCAAATTAACTAGAAATGCGTTTATCCTAATTCATCAGTTGATTCGAAAAAAAAAAAGAAAAAAAAAGAGAATTAAATTACAGCCAATATTTACTAAAGTAATTGTAAATGTGTTTGTTTCTGCATCAGTGGACTAAAAATCTAGGTAGAAATAAAATTAGAATCAACATTTAACACTTTAACTTACATTTTTAAACCCGTATTGTTTTTAAACTAAATAACTTCATCAGTATTTGAATGTACATTATAACATAACCTGGAATAACCTAGCTTATTTGTAGAGTTTTTGGTAAACAAAAACATAACTTAGATTAGATTATTGGTAGAAGCAAGAATCACTCCAAATAGGTTAGGTAATAAACAAAAGGAATAGAAATAAAGCCACGCTCATGCGTAATACGATGTTTATTTATTGTTTCTCTTTATTTTGTGGAAATAATTGTTACGTATGCATAACAGGTCATACATCACGCAGAGGGATTAATGTTCTCATTTTAGAAAGTTTAACTTGAAGCAAAATTGTCTTGAAGAGTAGGCATATGTATGTTTATAAACATTATAAATTACTGTTTATAGGGACCAATGTAACTTTATTTGCTAATCTGCAGATAGTCGTAATTAAGGTTAGGCCTAAACCTCAATTATTGTGATATTGAAACTTATAATTAGACAACAAGCATGTAAAACCTTAACGCATGCACAGTCCTAATTTGTTTGAATTTTACAAATATGTTTAACAGATCAGAATGAGGTGGCATTAATATCCCTTACAATTCAGTTTAGAAGTTAATAATTTTTTCTCTCAAGTGATTAGAACTGTTTCTGCAAATTATGTCTGTTGAATGTATTACATTTAGTCATTGTAGATTTTAAAAAAATATATTTCATCAAGATACTATAGAAATGTGTTTTTTTTCAGAATTACCTAAATCTAAGTTTTAAGACTAACACCTTAATGTTATGAATAATCTATACATAAATTATGCTTTACCTAGGTATTAAATTTAAAAGAAATTGAATTGGATAATCTAGCTCAATTTCTTGGCCACAATATACGAGTCCATAGGCAATATTACCGCATGCCAGAAGAAATGGTCCAAAAAACACAAATTAGTAAAATACTTATGACTTTAGAACAAGACGATTAAGAGAAATGAAGGTAAAATCTTTGTCTGAAATAGACATTGCAATGAAAGACACTACTAGTAAACAAAAATCAATAGCTGTTGTAGATGATACATTATACAAAGATTCTGTTGAATCTGACGACTCAAACTCGGAGCTTTTTATGTTAGAAAACCTTCCAGTTAATACTGTCAATGAAAACAGTAAAAAAAATAGGCCTATGACCAGGAACAATCATAATTCCATCTTAGAATTTGAAAGTTCTTACATTGAAAAGACAGAAAATAACCATTGTAACAAAAGAAAAAACACAGGTAGCAAATCAGAATCTGAATTCTCTGATTTTGAAGCATAAGGAAAACAGTTGAAAAAACAGAAAGGGAGAGGCATACGAAGGAAAAATTGTGTTAAATTTAGCTGGACCGATAGTGACTTGGAAATTGTGAATAAATTCTTTTTAAAAAGTATTTTATGTAAAAAAGTTCTGGGAAAAAAAGATTATGACAGTTTTATCAAAATATATCCGCAATTTGAAGAGAGAGTTTGGAGTAAAATAAAATGGTGTGTATACAATTTCATTAAAAAAAAGTAACAATTGTGGGATAACTTAGAAGTAAATTAAAATAACTGAGAATTTTCTTGACTTTTTGAAGACTTTACCAATTTAATTTATTAAATAATCAAATTAGAACTGTATAAGTATTATAGTAAAGTGGTGGTTGTTTGTTTATTACTACAAAAGCAAGTGTTCTCTAAGAAGTTCTCAAAAATATTAAGTTATTTCTTTCTAGAAGCCAGTTAACTTATATGATTTTGTTATTTAGGTCTATGAACATATATAATAATTATGTTTGCCAGTAAGTTAAAAAAATGTTCATGTACCAATGATAAAGTTACATTTTTAATAATATACTAGGAATCTTGTTTGAAAAAAAGTTTTAAAAAGTTCATCTCTACCAATGATAAAGTTACATTTTATTAATATACTAGGAATCTTGTTTGAAAAAAAGTTTTAAAAATGTTCATGTACCAATGATAAAGTTACATTGTTATTAATATACTAGGAATCATGTTTGCTAAAAAGTTAAAAATTGTTCATGTACAAATGATAAAGTTACATTTTTAATAATATACTAGGAATCATGTTTGCAAAAAAGTTAAAAAACTGTTCATGTACAAATGATAAAGTTACATTTTTATTAATATACTAGGAATCTTGTTTGAAAAAAAAACTTAGAAAATTGTTCATGTACCAATGATAAAGTTACATTTTTATTAATAAACTAGGAAACTTGTTCGAAAAAAGTTTTTAAAATGGTCATGTATCAATGATAAAGTTACATTTTTATTAATATACAAGGAATCTTGTTTGAAAAAAAAACTTAGAAAATTGTTAATGTACCAATGATAAAGTTACATTTTTATTAATATACTAGGAATCTTGTTTGAAAAAAAGTTAAAAAAATGTTCATGTACCAATGAAATAGTTACATTTTATTGGATGATAGGAATTAAAATTCTCTAACTGTGCAGATAGTTAATTATATGTTTGTAATCCAATTATATTCTGAATATGTAGGTTAGGGCAGATTAAAACCCATGCTTTTTGGTTCGGTTAATTTTGTTTTATATGCTAATAAATTCTTGCTTTTCAAAAATCATTAATGATAGACTTTGAACATTTTTTGAATCTCTGGCGATATCAATATATTTGTATTATTTATTTTTCAAACATGCTAATTTATGGTTTAAGACATTATATTTTCTCGTAGGTCATTGCATACTTCTGGCATTTCAATATAAATGGAGATAATATTTTTATAAGGTCATACACGAAAACTTTTTTTTTTACATACATTATTATTTATTAGGTGTATTCAGTTGCAATAAATTATATAAATATATTCAGATATTCGGTATTTATCTAAATATTCCCGATTTGTTTTATGACGGACGAGCTAACGGTCAAACCGTTGGCGAACTGAAAAAATAAATACAATATTTGTGTTTAGATAAAAAAAAATACATGAATTGTATGAAATTAAAATTTTGATGACGGACATAAAATTCTCCAAAAATAAGTTCAGCAACAGAGAATACACAAGAATTTTAATTTAATTGGTTAAATTCGATCATTCTAAAGTTGTTGGGCTCGGACAGATGGAATAACGGACCGACCGTTGATCAAACCGAAATATGAATTCAATATTTGAGTTCAGTGACAAAAAATACATAAGAATATATTCTGTTTAATTCTGTCATTCTAAAATTGTTGGCGCCGGACAGACGGACTAACAGACAAACCGTTAGTCAAACCGAAAAATAAATGCAATATTTGAGTTCAATGACAAAAAAATACATAAGAATATAGTCTGTTTAATTCTGTCATTCTAAAATTGTTGGCGCCGGACAGACAGACTAACAGACAAAGCGTTAGTCAAACCGAAAAATAAATGCAATATTTGAGTTCAATGACAAAAAAATACATAAGAATATAGTCTGTTTAATTCTGTCATTCTAAAATTGTTGGCGCCGGACAGACAGACTAACAGACAAACCGTTAGTCAAACCGAAAAATAAATGCAATATTTGAGTTCAATGACAAAAAAATACATAAGAATATATTCTGTTTAATTCTGTCATTCTAAAATTGTTGGCGCCGGACAGACGGACTAACAGACAAACCGTTACTCAAACCGAAAAATAAATGCAATATTTGAGTTCAATGACAAAAAAATACATAAGAATATAGTCTGTTTAATTCTGTCATTCTAAAATTGTTGGCGTAGGACAGACAGACTAACAGACAAACCGTTAGTCAAACCGAAAAATAAATGCAACATTTGAGTTCAATGACAAAAAATACACAAGAATATACATTTTAATTTTTAATTTCGAACATTGCACAAATGTTGATGGTTGTGATTATTCCGAATGCTTTAGATATGTGGGAAATGGTTCTGTTACAGCTAAGGGGCTACAAGTTAGTGAGACATATAAACTCCACATAAAGGTTTACACAAAAGGCTCACAAAGTCTCACACATATCCTCGCAAAACAGTTAACACAAAAACCGTTATAGCCCTCTAAAAATAGTCTAGGACACATTAAAAAAAAACAATATTTCAACGAATAAACTTTGGCACTCCTAACAACTCATAAATATGATGATATTTGTTAATTGCCACATATAGCTGGAATCACTTTAAACCGATTTATAACACCTTTCTCACAAGGATAGTAGGGGACACACATCCTCACAACGGTACCAATACACGTATGTGTGTGTGTGTGTGTGTGTGTGTGTGTTCTAAAATAACAGGAATTTATAAGTTTCCCACTGATTACAAAAAAAATAGTGGCCAAATTCTGTTCACCGGAAAAACTGAGTATGGATCAATTTGTGTATAATCAATAGAATAAAATATCTGAATCAATTAAAAGTTGTAGAGAATTCAATTAGGAAAATTTATAATTCTTAACTGATTACATTGCGAGAATATTGAAAATTATAGTTTTGCATTTACCATAAAGGTAAACGAGTTTTTGTTTGACACCAATTTAAACCAAAGTAAATTTTTGTAGATATTACATAATGTAATATTTTTAAAACAATACCTACCGCATAAATAAATGCTTAGTAAATAGAATATTGTAAATCCTAAGAAAATTGCGTAAATACAGATCATCATGAGCAAACAAAAACTACCGGTACATAAAAGTTTTGGAGCCTAGCCCAGATCCTAATATAAAGGTACATATTACACAACTAGACAATAAAAGAAACATAATTGCAACTGGATGAAAAGGAGCTTAAATGCCTAAGATTTCTAAACGACAGGAACATATAAGAAAGTCCATACTTCTAGTTACACATATTTTTTCCTAAAGATACAATCTCCAGAAATGCTTCTTCTATAATCAACGATATTTCACCCTTAGGTGAAACTTTATCGTGATTAACTCTACTTATAAACATTTAAAGAAATGTTACGTTTAATAATTTTCTATCACTATTGTATCGCACGTTAAATATATAAACCTTTCAAAAAATTAACCTTAAGCAATTTATATTATTATAAAAAAAAAAATATGATTAATCAAACAATAATTAACATATTTTCCTTCATCCAACTTTCATTCTTGAGATGCTTATATTATTTATCAGTACGATTTAAAGAGTATCCCGTTGGGTGTGGTCCAGAAAAATATGAGTAAAGCGGGGACCAGAAAATAGTCGAAGAAAATATAGTCTTCAACAATTTAAATTATCATGAGGTCAAGTATTAATTCAAATATTATTATAAATTTATTTAGTCAAGCAATAATATAACCTTTCTAATCAACCAATAATATAAACTTATTTAATCAAGCATTAATATAAAAATGATGGTCTTATTGGAATGAAAAACGTAGTGTTTATAAATAACAGACAAATGTAAAATTTTACTTCAATAATTTTAGGATATCGTATGGCGTTTAGTTAACGGCCTTTTTAACTGCCACTCAATGAAGTTATTTGTTTAAATTGTAATTAAAACAGGTTATTTAACCAACGCTATCAATAAGTTAATTACATTTTTTTAAAGCCATATCGACTCAAGGTACATTTATTAAATCTTGCATATCATATCTTAAAGTTAACACTTCTAGTAAAACATTAAAAGAGTAAAGGTGCTTCCTGAATTATTTCATAATTATGACATGCAATAATTTATCTACTAGTATTGGAAGTCTACCTTCCACGTGCAACAATATCTTCATAAATAAATATTGAGCCTGACTTGTGAGATAATATTACATAGAATAAAACTCGATCACAAAGTCTCACAAAAAATACGTTTACTTAATCAAACCCGTTTCAACGACAAAGTGAAAACCATCAGTGAAACATTAGCTACTATAACTAAACTATAAACTAACTTTATATCACTAACTTTATAGTTTAGTTATTGTAACTCTGTAACACCTGAGGATGGCAACTTTGTCGTTGAAACTCGTTTGATTATGTAAACGAATTTTTTGTGAAATCTTGTGTTCGAGTTTTATTCTATCTAATAACTTCATGAATATTCAACTCTCAGCAACGAAAAAGTTATCTAAATTAATAATAGTAATGATTACATAATGAAAGTTACTAAGTAAGGATACAGTATTTATAAGTATCTGAAATCACTGTTCTTTCATTGATAACAATCTGTAGGTTCACCATGATAAATGTTATTTATCATCTATGTACATAAATTGTTTTCTTCTTGATATATTTAAGATTATACATAATTGAGTAATAATATCACCTGATTATCACCAGTACCTTATTATATTCATACTCAAAAGTTTCAAATAATTTCAACCATTATTTATATGATGAGTTTACAAACATTTTCAAACTCTTTTCAGGATATTTGTTTTATATAAAATTCACGTGACGTTATTGATAACTATACACCTTATCAAAATCCAACTAAAACTCTTTTTTTCAGGAGAAAGAAGAAAGCTAAACATCGTCCCATTAAATAATTAAACTCGACTGATATAGATTAGTCTTCATTCAGACACAAAACAAAACAATTTTAAAATACTTTTGAAAACTAAAATTGTCTATGATGGTAGTAATAAGAAAAACTATGATTACCTGTTATTAAACCAGTAGTTTAGTTTAGTTAGTTAATATAGCAATCTTGTTGTTAGTTAATATAGCACTTGATACACTTACACTTGTATGTAAGTAGACAAGGAAGCTCTTGGTGAGAAAGACATCCGGTTTGGAGTGGAAATAAGGGCCAACATACAGTGTATGTTAAGAACGGCTTCACAAACAATAATTGCATTAAAGGTAAATACCACCTCACAGAGATTTATAATATTACTTTGGCAGACCAGTGTGTGAAGAGTTTAGGCTTGCTGGAGTGCTTTACAGTCAGGAAATGTATGTTCAGGAAAAACCGTCTACGATGCCACAAATCTGCTTTTGAAACCAAAATTTGTTACATACAGAAATTCCTCGTCCTAACCAAGATGGAATGTCAACACTATATCTTACCGAGGGAAAATCCAATAAAAATAATCATTTGATATGCTTTTATTTCTAAGATTATTTTAACAAACGTCATTTTGAGATTGAAAACTTTTGTGTACCGTATTATGCTAGGGGACAGTATACACTTAATTTAATAATTATATAGGTTTACACTATATTTATATATACAATTTATGTTCAAATGATTCACGATTAATTAATTAATATTAATAATTAATTCGTTTATAATAAAAACTTAATAAAAACAAATAAATCATGATCCTGAAAATTACAGCAATAATAATAATTAGTCCGGACATTAAAACGAGGATAAATTCATAGCGAAGTTATATTCTGAGATAAAAAATATCATTATTCTGGTCACATAATGCAGCACCTCGCCTAAATCATAAAACAAGAAATTTATTATCTAGAATCAGAAGAGTCCTTTGTTTATATTAATATCTTTTTTATTAAACTCATTAAAAACTTAAAAAATATTCATATTACACTTAACGTACAAAAGATGGATGACAACAATATTTTGATTTAAAAAAATTTGATTTGATTTAAGACTTGTTGCATTGTACGAAATTTATTTTTTATATTCTCTTGAAATTAACACAAAGAAGTTATTTGGTAACTAAAAATATAATACGTCGATCGGAAAAAATAAATTATCAACTTATATGTAAATAATGCCTCTAAAGTAGTGTAAATTGGGCTAAATTATCTTAAAATTGAATTCATTAAAAACACGCATGAATGGACTGCGTTTTGAAATTGCTAACATAAAGGAATAAAGACTAATAATTAGGACGCATCCACTATATTATCAACAAAGTTTTGAAATTAGTCATAACTTAAAGGCCTTTCGTAAAAAATAAAATTCCGTTGACAAATAAATAAAAATTATGACAAGTCCAACAATACTTCAAACTAAAATTCCAGATTGAAAGAATAATTTGTAAGATATATTAAATTTGTAATGTAATAAGTAGTGATTAAAAAATAAGATGTGACAAAATAGTTGTATAATTTTTTACAATATTCGTTTTTCCTTCTTTTATACTGTTAAAGAAGATCACGGTAAATAGAAATATACAATGTTTTTAATTTCTATTTCCTTTTATTTATTATTTTTTTACGAGATATAAATGACTTCATTTAATACACAACAAATTATTTCATCTCATGTACGCCTACGTGTTTTTGTTAACGCCAACGCAAAAATGGAACTCTGAGTTTTTTAGTTTATAATATTTAGTTTAAGCGTGGGTGTATGTCAACGGATTTAAAAAAAAGTTTACAAATTAATTTTTTACTATTTATACATAAATTGAAAAGTACATTTTAAATGAAAATACATTAGACATCTTTTCAAATTTTAATTTTATTCAAAAATTTAATTAAGTAGCTCTGCTGCTATATTCAATACGTATATGTCCCTTGGTATTTTATATGAAGATAAATGGGCTAAATTATTAAATGAGGATATTTTTAAGATTCCTATTATGCATGCTCTTAAAATAAAATCGTTTTAAAAGTTACACTATAAAATTAATCGTGAAAGAATAGTATATTCTATTTCTATAAACGTTTGCTAATAACAGCTTGTTATAACTTAAATTATAATTTCTTATCCACATTATGCAAGTTTGGTGTCAGTCAATCTATCTTCAAGTTTAAAATAACACTTTTAGGCAATGTTTACAAACTTTCTCATTTGAATAGAATATCAGTTAGTAATTATAAAAAGGAAAAAGAACAATCTTCTACTTATACTAGCATTATTTTGTCAACACATTTCGGAGTCCCTTATACCCCGAGACATAATTTAGTAATGGAATCTTCCGTTAAGAACACGTCTAAATATACAGCTTTGCCACGCCCAATACCATCAGGCTCTGTATACTTCCAAGCTCCTCCTCCAGTGTTACTTACATTTGTGGATATACTAACGTATTTATTTGGTCGATTTACTAAGTTATTTCTTTCTCTTTAACATTTATAATGATTTGGAACAATACTTCTGATTGGTTATAAATTTGTTAATTAATAATATTTTATCAGTTGTTCATCTTTAGATTAATAATTTCCATATTTTCCATTTGATTTAGTCGTATTTATTTGTTGTACTAATGTAATAATCTGATATAATCATTAATTTCATATTGAATTTGACCCTCTTTTAGTAAATGAGAAGAGTAATATGAATTTTTCGTTTCTTATTAATTTGTAAAAACTAATAGTGTTCTTAATGTGGTTTTAAACTTTTAACATGTTTGGCCTATATTTGTTGCGTTACACTCACATTTTGTTTCTTAGATTCCATTTTTATCATACTTTTCACTTTCTTCTATAGTCTTACTTAATTTTTTCTTCATCTTTTTTATTTGTTCGCGATGAATTCCGCTTACACATTGTATTTCCTAAAAAAAAAAAAAATAAAAAAAAAAATAAAAATTGTATGTAACTTTTCCCGCGTAGTTAATGCAGTTCAGATATTTTCTTGTTTCTTGGTGAATTTTCGTAGGATATTGTTAAAGTTTTGTTTTATTTTTCTAAATAATTTCCTTATTTTTCTCTTTTTTAAAATTAATTTTAGTTATCTGAAATTTTTGATTATCTAATTCTTGTGAGATGTCTTTATTATAGGTAAATTATATTTTAATTAATTACACTTGGAAAAGAGGATATTTTGTTTATATTTGTTTTTCACATCATTACATATAATACACTCGTGTGATATAATTTGTTTAAATGCAGTTGTATATTTGAAATCTGTAAGCAGATGTAAGCACATGGACTGCAGCTAAGCAAAGTCTCTGAGTAACATATGTTTTTTGTTGATTTAGTAAAAATAAAAAATAAAAATGGATTATAATACAAATTAAATACCAATACTTATTAAAATTTTAGCTTGAACGATAACTTTATTGTCTGTCTTAATTGGATATATAATTAATTAACAATATTTTTATTCAAATGTTAGGTACGGAAATTTCTTTTTTTTGTGGTAGGAAAGGTGCGTTTATTGTAAATAATGTATACTCGTTCTATGGAATATTTAATTATGAGAGTGTATATATTCCAAAAATAAGAGATAAATTATTTTATACTAAAATACTACTTTCGTTACAGTTTACTCATCTAAAACACAAACAAGTCAAATTTCAAACTTGTGATACTGAATAAAACTTTTTATGGTTAATTCTGTTTTATAATATATATTCAACTGTATTCCCTCTTTTATTTGTACGTATTTTTATAACAACTGTATTATGTAAAATAAGGAAAATGTATTTATATTACACACTCTTTCTTTACACTGACAATCAAAAAAAATTCCTCTATTTGCAAATAATAATTATTAATCTCCTTTATACTCATTCTGAAGTATGAATAAAATTACAAGTCTTATCATAACAGGATTTTGGATTAAATTGTTAGGTTAGAATTAAACGTTGCAATAATTTCTATATGGTATACAGCAAATATTTAACACAACCTCGTTGGTGACGAGAGCTGTAATAGTGTTTAAATTATAATATTGTGTGTTGCGGTTGTGTTTATGGTTATGTATGTGAGATTTGTATAAATAGTTGGAAGAAGAAAACAAATATTTGTTTCGAATGGCGTCATATGTATTTTTATTTAGTCTGGAGGAACTTCTTTGTCAACAATTAAAGTTGAGTGGAAATTATAAAAAGAACCGCCTAGTTGTCTTTCAAGATTACGATATTTTAGATTACGCCTAACAAATATTTAATATTATAAACAATGCAGCATATAAATAGTTTTATAATAAACATTATTTTGTTTTGTTTTATTGATATTCAATTCAATATAATTACATCAAATTTTAAGAGTATCGTTAAAGAGAATAATTTAAAGACTTTCCCCGTTATTGTAAACGTCACGTTTCATGAAATACGATTAACATTTACAAAAAAAGGTAATGATTTTTGAGTAAGGAAAGCAACATCTCAAGATACATAAAACACACTTTATATTAGTATTTCATTACGTTAGTTCATTCAGAAAAACATAACACTAATAAGTTAATTCCATAATCCTATGTGTACAGGTGGAGA
Organism: Aphrophora alni; assembly: GCA_963513935.1. Lineage (NCBI taxonomy): Eukaryota > Metazoa > Arthropoda > Insecta > Hemiptera > Aphrophoridae > Aphrophora > Aphrophora alni. The sequence goes on along the minus strand of OY740768.1, from coordinate 126,844,297 downwards.
CAACTCAGAATGGAATAACGTAAACATTTTAAGTCGTGAAGGAGATAAATGATGCTTCTGTAGTAAATAGTACGGTGGAATTAAATAATATGTTTTTTGAGTTTTCTTTTTCTTTTTAACTTACAGAAATTACTGCAATATTTAAATACATATTACATATAAAGAAATAGGGTGTATTACATACATATGAATACAATATTTCAGTACATACAAGTATTGTAAAATTATGTTTTTAATTTTGCGTTCATTTGAAGCACATTTAATTTGATGAATATATAAATTCGAGGAGCAGTTTTATCATAATACATATAACATTTTGGGATCGTGGCTGGACGCTCCTCCCTGTATACTTGTATAAAGGATATCACATTAAACTTTCACGATTACATAATTCCAACACTACAGAAATAGAGATGAGTATAAAAAATCGCGAAAGATCTTAAAATACATATATTATTTATTCCACACAATGTTTCTGTATTGTACTCATTTTTATATAATAAAATATAATAATATCTAGTCAGTTCTACTTTCATTTTTATTTTCAGTTATTTTTAAGAAAACGAATTAATTTCATTTCTTAAAAATATATAAGTATAGGTATTTTAAATATATTCTAATTGATTAAATAAACTTATTAAGTATTGGGTGTATATTTTGAATAGCTAATAAACCGAAAACATATTCTTAAAAGTAGTGGAAATATCAGCATTTAATGAAAAGTAGAAAAATTCACATTGCATTACAAAGAAGATCTTGGTACAAACCACATATTTAAATAGTCCCCACAAAAGTTCACTTACTCGTTTTCACTTTTGTACTAATGTTTTCTTCAAATATTATATTTCAAAACCGTAAAACTTTTGGTGTAAAAAGTTATAATTAATAATAATTTCTCTTATAGATGTGCAATATTAGATACAAATCAGGTTATGTTTTACGTTAAAATTCTAGAAATTCACACAGGAGGTATAATGATTAAAACTTCCATACCCTCAAAAATAAAATGAATTAATAATTTAGGAGAATAACCATATCATCACAGTTATAACATCTGTTTTAATATTTTCCATTTATAGACCTACTTATATACTTGAGATTACATAAATATAAATTTCTTCGATAACATTAGTTCATTTTATATGATGTAATTTACTTAATTTTTAACCATAACATTTTAAAACTCCTATCTTATTTAATATTATATATAAGGTTACTGTTATTATTATAAAAGTCAGCTACCCTTAAGTATCCTTGTGTAATCCTGTATCCCATTACATATGCGTGCGTGAAGTAGGGGAGCATATGGATATTTTTGAGAGAACTCCCTAATGCACAGTTTAATTTAACTTTGTGTAATAAATAAATACAGATTTAATGTACTCCAGGGTTATTATACTCATTAAATAGTTCACTAATTCATAATTACCTACACTATACATATTGATATTTGTGTTAGTTTGGTAGTTATATTATAATGCTGATTAAATAGAATTACTAGGATCTGATGATACTTTGCTGTGTCTTGATGGTCTTAAAAGAGAAGCGCGTGATAACACTGTAATTTATTGCAATATGTGGTAATAATCCATATATTGGATAAAAAATATGAGTAAGACTGATCTGTTTTAGATATTATACATTTTTGTAATGTCAATATGTGATAAAATTATCAGGATAGAATTTTATAAATAAATATTGAAGAGGCTAGAAGATATGTTCAATCAGAATTATTATGCCACATAAAAGTAATACAGATTTTGAATTACTTTGAAAATCAACACTCGCATTTTATTTCTTAGATTCTATTTTTATCATACGATTCACTTTCCTCTATATTCTTATTTAATCCTTTCTTCAACTTTTTTTCCGTGACGAATTCCGCTTATAGATTGTATTTCCTAAAAAAAAATGTTAATTTAGTATGTAATTTTTCCAGTGAAAATTTAAATAATACATAAAAAAATTATCTTCAAAATTAGATGGGATATCGTACTTGACGAATTCATTTCTGTATTGTTAAAATTGTATATTAGATTTAGAAGAAATATATGGCGTTATCTGTGTATAAAAATTCTGGAATATATTAGTTTTTTTTGATACTTTTGAAAGTGATTCATACTATAATAAGCCATAAAACCAACAAATATTATTAATATAAGTAGAAGTCATAACAGTCTAATTTGTAGTTTTTTAATTTTTGAAATAAAAATTACATTGGTAGTTTATTATGTAGAATAACATGTATTACAGACTACCCAACAAAATCAGATATTCTAATTATCTTTAGAATTTACTGTTATAAAATCACATCTTATAAAACATAATAATGAAATTATAAGACCTGTTATTTATACATATCAAAGTGACACCTTAAACTATTATTAAAATTTACAATTTATTTAAAATAGTCGATTTAAGATTGTGATAAAATTATTAAAATAATACTGATTTTTTAAACACTACCTAACTCACGCCTCATCAGCATACCATAAAATACGATTGCATAATTAAATGGCAATTATACATTTATTGAACTAAATATTTAATAACACGCGATTCATCAGTTAATAATAATACTAAACTAATGTAAGGTTAGATCTGTTTACAATCCGATTAAAAGTCCAGTTCTTAATCCTACGGTTATCGCGAAACATGCACACTCATATTTCTCTTTAATTTACAAAGAACCTTTGAACAGTGATTCTAAATTAGAGCCCCTATGTAAATTGATCTTTTCATTACTATATAAATTGGATGCATTTGTCTTCCACAAAACCTAACGGTTTATATTTTCCATCCAGATGGTAGTGTCACCACATGTACAACTCGGGATTATGTAATGAGGACACGTGTTTTGTTTTTACACACGAGCTAAAGTAATAAAATACAAACAAAATACGAACATTTTTATATGTACCTAGAGGTATGCACATTAAAAATAAATAAATAAAATAATATGATCCATTAATTATAACTGAAAATTAAAAATAACTTACTAAAATATATACATTAAAATATACAATTGTAATGATTGAAACAAGAACATTTTACAATATTTGTATTATATATAATTTTAAATGGTGCAGACAAACAGTTAAGTAACCACATGCATATTTAAATTTCATATGAATTCATTTTAAATGTAATTTTATCCACTGTAATGCGTACTTACTACCTGATTGGATGTTTTATAATCAGAGTATAATAATTATTGAAGTCACTGAGATTTATGGGTTGTTACAAGGGGGCTGAACTTAACAAATAAATTATGAAATACCACAGTTGGTGGAATACTTATAGTCATAATAATCAAACTGTATTGATGCCAATATAAATAATTTATATTATCAACAATCTTAAGACCCCATGTTGACGAAAATTAAAACTGTAACATTACTTTTTATATTGTAAATATCAAGTATTTTATTTACAAATAACATTCAAATCACAATAAAAAATTAGAAAGGGTCCGAAATTGTTACTAGAAATGCGTCTAGATATAACACTTAAATAAGTTTTATATGTGTAAAATACATCGACTTACATATGTCGAACATGTAAAACGTATAATTTGTAATTGTGTTTAAATTCCTAAAACGTTTGTTTTTAAGTTCAAGTACATAGAATTTGACTTTGATGACGTAGATTTAACTCATAATGAATTATATTAAACGCAATGAACACAAATAACAAAATTGGTAAATAAAATACAATTTTATTTCATATTTAACACTTGGTCTTTATTATGTTGTATTTGTACACAATGGTAACTGGAAAATGTTCAAACTTCATTGTAAACTATCATTCCTTTCGAATGTAAGAAATTTGATTTGAAATTTTACTTTTATACCTAAGCATTCTAATTTGGTTGAATTATAAAAGTTTAGTGCAAATTAAAGTTAATGAAAAATTTCGGTTTCTGTAGTAAAATAACATAGTACTTTTCCTGACCCTAAATTTTCAAAAATTACCAAGACGTTGCTAAAAAAAAAAAAACACGTTCGTACAGAAATATGATCCTAAATATAGCAGTTCCTTCTATGAAAGATTGTAAATTACAACTAGATCAGAGAAAAAAAATTAATTCATCCAAACTAATCACATTTAAACTTTACAACGAACAACAAAACTAATACGAAAAATACACTAATAATACACACAATAATACTTATTTCTACTAAAGTGTTGATTGTAAATTCGTACTATGCACATAACGTATTTTGGAGTCTTCTAGGAAGAGAATGAATTCTTCTTTGCCACACACACACACACACACATATATATATATATATATATATATATATATATATTTACCTATACTTTCACGGGGGACTTTATAGTCTTAGGACACCTGTCTTCGTAACAAAAGTATTACGTATTACAGAATTCCCTTGCATCGGTGTTTTATGTTTTTGTATCCTAGGCTTAGATATTACAAAACATTTTGTTGGGAATTTATGGGGGCATGTTTTTTAACGTTGGGACATAATAAAAAAGCGCAGGATATATATTTTTCGAGACACATGTGTTCGTATTCTTTAGATAAATTTACTAATGTATGAATATGAGAATACACAATATGTTGTAGTTTAAATTTAGTGTTCTATTTTATTTATTTAATTTTATTGTTCGTGATTTAAATTTCCTTTTCAAGTCACGAGTCTATTTATCCCAACTCCTTTATATTAAGCGGAACATATACCAAATTATGTGAAACCGTAACCTTTACTAACCCCCCCCCCCAAACACACACACACACACACACACACACACACACACACACACACACACACACACACACTTAATTAATTAAAATTAATTTGAAAATTACACTTCTTGTTTATTTTAGACAATATTTTACACCGTATGGGAATATCATACACAAAAAACAAAAAAATCCATCATCTCTAAATTAATAGTTCGCAAAACAAATTTATTTTCTCATTTCACAGATGAAGGTATTTACTTTAAAATAAATTAATTGTTAACACTGCAAATGCAGTACGCAATGGAGAGGTTCGTTGCAAATGTTATACCAAAAATATCGACAAACATGACCATCTGGTACATAGTCATAGACATGCTGCAACAAACATAATTATAGAATAATCATATTAAACAGCTGTTAGGTTGACATGACTGTAAGCGAATTTATTTACTTGTTTTGTGTTTAGGATTTATTTTTGGACCTCGACTTTAGCATTAATATATATTGCCACATATACCAAACATAGCTCCCATCAATAGCTTTAAAAATGGCAAGTTATTTTTAGATTTGTGAATTTTTTTCAATTTTATTCATCAAAAAGTAAAACTTTAACTAATATTTAAATTATTATACCTATTACTGCTAATGTTTTTAACAATTTACAACGTTTAATAATTTAATTTTGATTTAAAACTGTCATGTTTTTGAGATAGAAAACAGTTTTAGGCATCTTTTCAAATTGGGTTTATTATAAAATGAGTTTTTATTAATATTACAGGATCCCAATAAAAAATTATTCAGCAAAAAAATTTAAATATCAATATCGGCCTCCTTTTAAATATTTATCGACTTATATTTCTAATAAAATAAATTTAGTTGTAAAATCGTCAGGTTAACCGTCGTCAAGCAACTTTTGTAAAATACGACGTTTCGAAAACAATGACGCCATTCTCAGTTCTATCGGTGCACAAATTCATAGGAAAAATGTCAATTTAGAGTAATAAATTGAAGAAACAAGTACTCGTAGACTCACATAATTTGTGGCAATATCACAGTTTGTTAAACTTCCTTGGACAAAAATAAAAATCGTGATTTTCAACAATCTGACATTTCATTGAAGAAATAAATGCTATAGCGTAATGGCTATAATATATAAAATGAAGTTATGTCCTCTTTAATATCAAAGTTTTCAGTAGACAATTGCTCACTTCTAACCAATTGTTCCAGAAGTAACGTTTCACACAGTTCTGATACAAAATGATTTTGAAACTTTTCATTGTGAATATATTTTACACTTTAATCAAATTTAATATTAATAACATAATATAAAATCACAACTTATTTTCTTCATATATAAGTGAAGACTTTCTTTCTGTTATATAAGAGGTTTGAAATACTTAAATACAAAGCAAGTTTATAGCTCTTATAACGTTATATGTACTGCCAATTTTAACAATGGTAAATCCTTACATTTATTACTTCAATTCTGTTGAATTATCAGATTTTAATAAAAAATATTGATTTAATAAAGGATATTTTACTTCTGTTTATTTAAATCTTTGCTTGACGAGATTGGAAAGTAGTGAATGTTTTTTAGTAGTTGTATATATATTCACTATTTTAGACATTGATTGAAATTTTATATCCGTGAATTATCTAACCTATAAATATTGCAATAATTGATATTCTGTTCAAATGTTTCTTTCAAACTTGTCTTAATGTTTTTAAATTAGTATATAGTGAGCGAGACGAATTTCATTATGTTACATAAAGTAAGCATTAGAATAATTAATTAGGGTATATATATATATATATATATATATATACACACACACACAAACGTTAAATGTATGCAAAATAAATAAAAAATGTTGGAAAAAGTTTTGATTTGTTTCAATTCTCTAAAATATCCGAATGTAAATAGATTTCAGTTTTATTATCTCATGAAAATGTGTAATTCTTGTGACCTTGCTAATATAGTGTCATACTAATTAATTGTTACTTAGAGTTAAAGAAAAAAATGTAATTTTGAATATTTTGAAAGTTTACATGATAAAATAAAAAGTACCTTATTGCTCTGATCTACGTTCCAGATATTTTATTTATACCCAATAAGAATAAATTTACCTAAAAACTTAAAAAGATGTGCTATTGTTTTTTTTTGTGCTTTTGAGGTACGTAACAAATGCCTCATTTGTTTTTAAAATCGAGTTATCCCCGATGTAAGGAACTATCATATTATTTAGTGATTAACAAAACCGAGAAAAAACGTTTTTTAATGAAATTGTATATTTCGATAATTATTAGTTCACTAGATAATAAATAAATATTATATTTCCGTGAATAACAATTAAAAAAATTGTATTTCAACTTGGTAATTATACGCGTGGAAATGTCATGTAAAAAAACGGATTTGCTGAACCTAACTCAAAAATATTATTTCGCATCCTCTATAACTCTTTGACTCCCCCACCCCTTCCTGATACCTCCTTGCATGAAATGTATTTCCCGGGAGATGTTTTCTATGAAACTGCCATCAATTTTCTTATATGTGATGAGATTAAGGCTGGATATTTTAGTCACATGTTTCTACAAGATAAAATATGACATTCATTTATTCCTAGCAGTACTATTTTATGTTATTTAACTTCAAGAATTTAAAATCATTATCACCATAAGAGATGTAAAAATCCTAAACAAGAAATAAATGGCTTAAAATGTTTTAACGACATTAAACGGTTTTGTTTTTCCTTACAAATATGTATGCATATATTTTAAGTTAATGATAAAATTTGCATCTAACTTAAAGTTCATTGGTTTTATTTCTCTTGTTCATCACGACGGCAGTCTCGGATATTTAACAGTTTTCATTTTGTTTTTAGATTGTTATTATAAATCGTCTTATATTTAAAACACATACACATTTTTACAATGGAACAAGAGTAAATTCGAAAATATATCCAGTAGACCCACCGTCTAAATCCTAACTGTCACTAGTTGTTGATTGGTCGGCGAAAACCTACAAGTTTTTAAGATTTACCCATAATTGTCGTTTCGAATATTGAATTTGAATCAAAGTTAAATTTCTTATTGAGCAAAGTTCCGGGTTAAGTTTTGAATGGTTTGTAAATTTTTTATTGTTCTATGTCATTCACTAGATGTATTCCTTTCATGTTCTATAGCAACTTATGTAACCTTTAACGAATTTCTCTGTATCGGTGATTTTTATGTATTATCTGCTTGTGAAATTTTGATACTATTTCAAGAGGTTGAGTGGTTCATTTAAAAGGTTGAATTTAGCCTTTCAACTACTTTTTTCTTTTTTTTTTTTAAAATGATCATCCTGTTGGTCTTATATATATGATGGGGTAATCAGAAAATGATATTTGGTAAGTTCCTGTCTCATGAAATTAGTTGACATTATTCGTGTTTATATTTGTTAAGTTTCCCCACATATTTAAATAACCTCCTTAAAATTCAACACTGAAATAGAAGAGAAAATTAATTAACATCAACTACTTTCAACTCACTATAACACAACTTTTATTCCAACTCATATTATGCAACAACAGAATGACAAGTTAGTAATCTAATCGATTAATCTAAACGAAATAATTAAATCATCGATTGAGCAAATGAACTGTCGTTGCGTGTTACTTCATTGGTGTTACTTGGATATTTTAAAAATCTGAAGTATACTATCTATTTCCTAGTCCTTAAATAAATAAAAAAATCCAGTTGCTTATTTGAACCATATACTAAATTATATAATAATATGACTTATTGTCAACAATAGTCAATATTCCTTTCGGTTTAATATCGCATTATGGCCGTTTCTGCCATTCCGCCGAAACGATATGGGAGTTTTATCAATATACTGTATACATACAAGAGGTGAATTTGAAAAAAAAAATAATGTACTGAAAATTACATGCATAAAAATCTACAAGACTATAAAGTTGCAAATAATATAATTAAATTATGGAAAACAGCAGTACAAATATAAAAATTGTAAATTAAATAATAAATGATCTGTTTAAATGTTTATGATTAAATCCATAGTTTTATAGTAGTGCTATATTGGAACTTTTGTGTATTGAATAATTAATTTGTATTGTTTTTGATTGTCTTTAAAATAATACAAATGAATTTTGTTAGTATTTCTTACAACGATTATTACACATTTTTGTTATTCTTTTTTAAGTAAATATAATGGTTTTAAAATTATATATAAAAACTGTTATAAACGTTTTAAATATTTGCATAATGCATATATGTAATGTTATTTTTACTCAAATATTATATCTTGTTTAATTCAGCATATAGAATAACCTAATTTTGTAGTTTTTTCAAAACAAAGAAAAACTTTACCAATGGTTAAAATATTGAAGGAATTTGTATTTACTTTAATATGATTTACTATCTGTTCTTTGATAAAAACGAGGTTAGTAAAGTTTCACAGAAATTGTTTATTTTTGGTTCGTGGAGAAAAATTATGAGTTCGAGTTATTTTTATTTGTTTTTTTTCTGTAAACCAAGTTATATAAGATATTTATACCAAGTGATCGAGTGATATTTATATGATTTGAAATCGCTCTCTGGTTGTGCTAGAGATGTGAAAAATACCTCACTTTAAAGCGCTATTTGTATTTGTTATTTTAAAACACGCAACTCTCCTGATTGAATATTTTCAGGGACGTTACGGTATCCCAGTAGTTCTTTTTCATTTTATATTATTATTATTATTATTGTTGTAGTTATTTTACGTGACAAATGCATTTATTTAATCCAAGTCTTATTGATATCTAAAAAACAATTTTCAAAACCAACAAATAAAAAAGGTTTTCATTTTATCTTAGTTATTAGAATAATTTGGCTTTAGCTTATTATTTCGTTAATGCCAGATTTGTTGATATAGTTTAAATCATAAATTAAATTTCGTACTTTTTTTAAGTTACTAAAATGAGCTAACCAAGTGAAGGTAAAAAACAAATTAACCCTTCCCCTTATTAGGTGCAGGGTAGAAAACAGGGAACCTAATCAACTGAAGTTTAAATTTTCTGAACATGTCGCCTTATTCCTAACTATGTACGTTTTTTACACTCAAATTCATTTGAAACTATAAGTTTACTACATTTATTCAATCCCAGTATAGAAGTTCAATTCGGCAGTTCATGTAATGACGTAACTTTTGATTCAAATTTAGTTTATACACATGCGTTTTGCAGCAACGCTGTGGAAAGTACATTTCTTTTCAATATCACCGAAGTAGATTAATAAATACCAATGCTTAAATTATGTTAAAATTGTGAAAGCAGAATGACAGCTAATTGTTGACACGAGAAGCGTAAACAGTTTTTTTTTTCAAATTTGTTAAACACTTGTCCCATCTTTTCTTAAAATTTATTTGATACTGCAATAAACTACTTTCGATTTACAAGTTCTTATTATTTGTACGATAAAATAAAAATTATTATTGGTCAAAATAAAAAAAGAAATAACTGAATACCCGTTTTCGTTTTGTAATTAAGGTTTGAATAAGAAATTAGTATTTTGTTTTTATGAAACGGTATTTATTTCCTAATTAAAAATTAAAATATTATTGAAAATAGGATAAATGAAAGAATGTTTCACAACGAAATTTATAATTTTATTTATAATTTATTTAAAAAAAAAAATTATTAACAAAAAATAAATATTTTAATAATAAAATAATCTTATTCCAACTTCAATAAATATTTGATTTTATGTTGGACCTGCAACAAAGGTGTTTTACAACTCATCATTTGTTTATGTGCTATGGTTTACTTTTGTCAAACATTACTTTACAGAATTCAGTGAAAATTTAATAGGGCTATTTCTCCAGACAATGACTTAGCCATTAACGAAGCAAAACAGAATCGCTGTGTTATTTTAGTCGTATCTGCCACAAATATGCTTTACATAAATTTTAAATTAATAAAAAATTTAAAAACTCCACAACATCAAAATGACCTCTTTCTTGTTGTTTTAATCGTATATTGCAGTAACATAGCTTGCTGCACAGTGGTACTACATCATTCAATGTCTACCATGTTTTTCATTTTTAATGTGCACTGCTCTGTTGTTTGATACAGGTTGCAACGCAATTACTACAAAAAGGGAATTAAAATTACAACAACATTGATAAAAAAAAAAACATTATTGTAGGGAGCGAATTGGAATTGAAATAATATTACGTTTATAACATTAGTTTGTAAATTAAACTATCTATAAATAAATTAGTGGTTTTCCATGACATTCCTCCTTAAATGTGTTATTCAAACTATGGATTCAAAGGCAATTATGTATATGAATATACATAACAGTGCGTATATTTATTAAATAGTATAAAAAGTAGCATATAATAAACGTACATAATTATTAAATAATACAATATTACTTGCCTATATATCTCGCCACTTTCTTATCTTACTAATGGGACGACATGTTTCGGAGCCGTAACTCCATCATCACAACCTTAATATTATGCCACTTCATATAGATCGTCGCACATTAAAACAAAGTACACGAATTACAATTTGATTACATTTGGTACAAGTTTGTTAGTTACATACAATGTTGCCCAAAGGGACCTTAATATCTCAAACTTTCAAAACAAACATATAAAACTGTATCATAATACAGTTCAGTATAAAACAGTCATGTGTTTTTAAAACACATGACTGTTAAACAATTTTGTTTTTGATGTGTGGCTGATTTTCTAACTTAAAAAAAAAAAAAAAAAGATTTAAGTGTTGAAGTTTCATTAAATTTGTTTCCTTATTTATGTTAACAAGGGAAGAGAATTATATTAAAACAATTTTGAAAAGGAACCATTAATTTGACCAAAGCATGAACTCTAAATTTTGCTACCAATGCTTCGTTACGAAAAGCTATGTAGGTTTTAATGGATGATAAATATTTATTTGAATATTACGCAGAGCCGAAAAAATCAGATTATTATTGATGGAGTAATATATCTCAGAAATTAGGATATTTTGTATAAATATTAGTTTAAAGTGTGCCTTCTTGGTATTTTTATTTAAATATCAATCTCGATTTTTTTAAATGTTCCAATAAGGGCACTTTTAAATCCTCGAGACATACTCAAATGTAAATTATTGGAATAGTGTAGACTAAAATATGTCGTCAGATCATCATTGTCTTAACCCAGGCAGACCATGTGAGTACTAACTTAGGTTTTGTGATTACTTGAGCCCTTTATATCACAATAAACAAATACTAAACTACAATTATTAAAATTCGATTGTCGAGTTTCATCAAAATTGAAATTTATTTTAATTTTAAATAGAGTCTTACTTATACAATATTTTTAAATCTTATTTTAACATCCTCTAACAAATCTAGATACCAAATCATGGAAACAAGTTTTGAATAAACCAACTTTAACTAGTACATAATAAGAAAAGCCGAATAGCTAGGTTGCTGATTTGAAATTATATGAAGTTTTGTATTTTATGAGCGGTATTTGTTATATTTTGTGTGTTAATAATGTAAGATTTTATATAATTTTATTATATAATGAAAGTTTCAACCTACTCTCTCCACCCTCATGCCTCGTCTGGTGTTTAAAATAACATCTAGTCCAATGATAAAGATTTCTTGTTTGTAAACGTTTATTTTCTATTTTGAAATTAGAAAGGTCTGATAAACTGCCGACTCTCGGTTGGCAACGCATTAACACAAACACTTACGATTGTATTGTGTGTTATATTCAGTTATGTAATATTATGTGTCATTCAGTTATTTGGCATTAAACTTTAATATCTTTTTAATCATAAATAATTGAAAACACCCCTTTAATCATATAAATTAAAATCGCGTCTGATTAACGTTAAAACAGAACTTTCTAAACTTAAAAAAAATTGAGTAAAAAATTAAGATAGAAAACTCAAAGAGAATATTTATATTGTTGACTGCGTGGGTGTTGGTTTAAGTAACTAGAAGACTTTGATATTATTATTGGACTGAATCTTATTTTACATTCAGATTTTACGTTAAAAGAAAATATTTTCTTTGTGGTTTTGATTCACTTTCTTTATGCTTTGATATTAAATTTGTTTTAAACTTGATTTTTTGATACGAGTTTCCTTTGACCTCTCTCTCTCTCTCTCTCTCTCTCTCTCTCTCTCTCTCTCTCTCTCTCTCTCTCTCTCTCTCTCTCTCTCTCTCTCTCTCTCTCTCTCTCTCTCTCTCTCTCTCTCTCTCTCTCTCTCTCTCTCTCTCTCTCTCTCTCTCTCTCTCTCTCTCTCTCTCTCTCTCTCTCTCTCTCTCTCTCTCTCTCTCTCTCTCTCTCTCTCTCTCTCTCTCTCTTTCTCTCGCTCCGCTCTCTCTCTCTCTCCCTCCCTCCCTCCCTCCCCCTCTCTCTCTCTCTCTCTCGCTCCGTTCTCTCTCTCTCTCCGCTTTCTCTCTCTATGGCTTACAAAGAAAAACAATGTATAATATTTACAACAATAACAGACCTATTCTTCAAAAAGGTAAAAAAGCGAATTCTAAAGGACACTGAGGGTTAGCATACGGATATTACCAATCTGAAGCAAATTATCATTTGTAATTTATAAATAAAATGAAAATAATTGATTTAAACTTCCGTCATTTTAAAATATAAAATATTTATTTTTCAATTCAAAACCTTTTAAGAAATAGTAAAACATAACCTATTACCACTTTTGATTAAAATTTAAACACCAGCAACTGATTCAAATTAAAAATAGTAAAGAAATTATAAATCTATTTAAGGTAGGTTTTACTAAGAAAAATTTAGTGTTTAGAAATATCTTCGGAGTTAATAAAAATTCAAATAAAATTTGGTCAACACTGGACTCAGATTTTAAAGATTATTGTTTTATAGGCTGTTGTGCGATATACTAGGACATTCACGTGTGGCTTTATTCCATAGAAACCATTTTCAATATGACCTCGTCATATTTATCGCCATTTCTTATATCAAACAAACTTGTTCAAGCAAAAATTTGTTAAAATTGCATATAAATATATATTATTGAAGATTAGTTCAATTAATTAAATAAAATAAAAAAATCAAAAGAATGTATACTTTATTATAAATCAATATTTAGCTTGACTTGTGAGATAATATTAGGTAGAACAAAAATCCGAACACAAGATCTCACAAAAATTACGTTTACTTAAAAAAACGCGTTGCAACGACAAAGTCGCCATCTTCAGTGATACATGAGCTACAATATTAGTTAAACATCAGTTATAGTTTAGTTATTTTAGCTCATGTACCTCTGAGGATGGCGACTTTGTCGTTGAAACGTGTTTGATTAACTAAACATAATTTTGTGGGAGCTTGTGTTCGAGTTTTTGTTCTATGTACTTTATTGTACAAAAAATATGCGTACAAGAAAGAACTTTACTATGGTGGAATATGTAAATATTATTTTTCCGTGGTAATGAAGAATTCCAAAATAACTGTATTTATTCTTCTTCTCCAAAGTTTACGGTAAAACTCTTAAATGTCATCTGATACGAAATGATAAGCTCACGAAAACTGTGCAAACATAGATTATTAAAAGAAAGATTACTTTTCGAGCGTTTGAGTTTCTAGTAATTTCAAATTCACAGCAATTTAAATATGCAGTGAAATATGAATTTAATTGAAATATAAATAAATAAGAGACCATAAGCTATTACATTACGTCATGTTAGTTTTACAAGTATTAAAACACGTATTTCCAAAATAAATGTTTTGTTATGTATCTCCTCTAACCAGGAGAAAGGTTTTGAAAATTTTTATTTTAAATTGCTTGTACAATTTTATTAACCAATTAAAATGAACATTGGTTGGTTATGTAAAGGATTACATTATTTTACCTGATTTATCCCAATGTAGATTTTTTTTTTGTAAACAATGTTTTTTAAAAATTCATAACCAGAAGCAATTTACATACTGCAGAACGTACAATGTTTTAATTTTTGTGGACCCACAACTATAGTTGTTTTAATTCATGTTCTATATTTTGAGACATATTGTAAACTAAATCTATTTGTATCAAGGTATTTTTGAGGTTCAGAGTGAGTTACTCTGACCTCTCCAACCTAAAGTGGGAATAGTGACACCTCATTTTTAGTACAAACACTAGCTTTATTTGGTAGCTTGAATCCAGATAATATGGTAGCTTTATAAAGCTTACATAAGATAAGCACAATCAATTATTTTCTTATTGTTATATTCATTTCATGGCGAATTGAGAGATATATTCAATTCAAACATCTTTTCCTTCACAGTATTATAACACGAGTTATCACTCTAGGAATTATGAAAGGACGCTAAGAGACAACTGATTATATATAATTTTGTTTGTTTCACAAAACAATGATATTTTACATCAATAATTTGAATTTAACTTGTAAATAACAATCTACAAACCATTATTTTGAAATAAAACAATACATATTTTGCAATTTTACAAAAGTTTACATGCTGAGTCCTTCCACTTATTCGTATATATCAGCTTGATTAATGCTGTTTTATCCTAAATGTACTATGTTGTTTAGCATTTAAAAGAGAGAGAGAGAGAGAGAGAGAGAGAGAGAGAGAGAGAGAGAGAGAGAGAGAGAGAGAGAGAGAGAGAGAAAATAGTTTTTACAGAAGTATTTTATACAAAAGCAAACAGTTTTTCGTCATTGACTTCCGGATTTACAAGCACAAGGTTTTACAGATTTTCAATTCTTCTTTATCCTACTACGAAACTTTCAACTTTAATCCTACTTTGTTGTATTGTTTTCTCAGGTTTACTCAATTTGGTAAGATTTTCTTGGAGAGAAATAAATCATTTTCCCCCTTGTATATTGTATTCATTCTTCTATCATTACCTGTTACCTGCTTCTATGTGTAGTACATTTATAATATAAGGAACTACCGCTATTACTTTACGTAATGATACATGGATAAACTGTTATAAAATATATATTTATGACATTTACTTATTATATTCAATATCTATTTAGTCTTATTAAAAAAAGAAACAATATTATGTTATAAGGAATATACAAAAATATTTAGAAATTATCAACACGAGTTGTCTATAAATATTTTAGTAGTAAATTATATACAAATATTCTGATTTAAACGTATGAAACTTAGCAAAATATACTTATTTAATATTTCAAAATTAATTACTGCACATAAATTTCATCATCAACATCATCTTATATACTTTTTTCGAATGAATAGACAGTTACGCCATTTGTATATGTCGTCGTTCATCTTGATCTGTTGGTTTTAGAATTATTGAAGCCTTTAATTCGTCTCAGGTTTCATTCTACCAACTCCTACAAACATTTCATTTACACAGAACCCATAAATATTGTAAGTAACTATAATTAAAAAATGAGTACACTATTCATTACATTTTAATATATTTTTATATGGGACCAGAAATTAAGTTTGTGTAAATCCTCAATTTGACTAGACTGGCTGGCTGAAAGATAGTTTACCTCCTCGCCACAATAATATATAAAATAAATATAACAATTCTATCTATTCGTACTAGAGGATGCCTACAGAGTACGGTCCTGGCTGCTAACTGCAGTCCTAGCTACTTCCTAGGAGGGTGAACCAGAACGTACTTTTCAATGAGTATGTAACATTTCTCTGTCCCTGTAAACCACATTCCTTATTATAAAGACTTGAGTTCTTAGTTGTAAACAATTACAATTGCAAATTTGGTTTCCATTAATACCACAATAAATAAATTTAAAAAATGTTCTCAAGAACTCTTATGTCTTGGCGCGGGTCCAGTACATAACGATGCGAAAATGAAATTAGAACTGTCGACCAAGTCTTACAACTAATTATGTATACTGTAATACTGTAATTAGAATGGCTTTGATTCAAGTGTAAATTTTCCACTCCTGTTGCCTCACGTTTTACATGGAAGACCAGATGCAACAGAGCACCAAGGAACATCCCTTTTTCTACCGCATCATCCAAGATATTATTTTCGTTTTACAGTAAATATATAATACGGAAAACCAACAAGTTTTTCTCTAAAATTTGGTAGTCATAGCAAATATTATTATGAAAGAATTAACCCAGACTTAATTCATTAGCTAGACTCAAAACAAACTTTTGGTTATGTGAATCGTTTAGAACTTAATTATCAATAAATTGTTGATGTGGAATATCTTTTTGTGGTCGCCCCTATTCACAGGTATGCTATAATTTATAGTTTAAAATATAAATTGTTTGGCAAATATTACCAATTATTGTTATCTTATATCAGTTATGAATGTAGAAATCCGCAGAACATATTTAACTGCAAGTATAAGTCATTAGATCATTACGTATTGCACTATAATTCACGGGGTGTGAATTTGCATTTTATTTATGCAAACCAACTAAACTTGTACATGCACTCATTATTTAGATTATTGATTCAAATCAGGATTTGTTCTAGTTTACACTCATTTTTATAATTAAAAGTCAGATAATTTTAAGGTTCGAAAATATTGTATAGTTCCATTTTGTTACTATGAAAAAAATATCCTTAAAACGTGATTGTAATAATACTAGACGGCTTATGATATTGAAATCTACACAACAAACTTCTGGTTTATTTAAATCAATCTTTTTCTTCTTATTTTCTTGTAATGATGTTTATTAGAAGCATAAAACAAAACAAATCAAAATTTTATCCCAAATCAAGCAGTATATCTAACTTTAAATAATTAAAGTGAATTTATCATTTTATTAATATTTTGTAATATGTTTTGTTTAACAAACAACAACATAATTAAATATTTATCATATAGTTTATTTTACAGCAAACAGTCAAGTATACTAAGAAGTTAGATTATATTTTATTCTAACTTTTTTTTAATACTTGTCTTAGACTGCATTTGAATAATAGAATGGTATTTTAGATTTATTGAAACCCTTCTATTTAAATTTACGTTTTATCTATTCTTGCTACAGATCCGAGAAATTATTTCGATATAATTACTGTACGCAAACGAATCTCACGTTCTCTTCTTGTCTTATTTAATTGCTTAATCTTTACAATATTTAAGTTCCAATTCCATTTAAAATCTTATTTTAAATTAAAATCGTTCATAGAAGGAAAACAAAACAAAATAAAATATATTTTTCTTAACTGAAAAGAGTTGATAAACAAACCTTAAAAAAAAAAAAAGTGAATAATATAATCAACATATTTTCATGAATTGGTGACAGACATTTTAAACTGTATTTTTTAATTACTTTCGAAACAAAATAAAGTCTCTTTATGACCAGACATGATGCCTGTTTCAGAACATTTCAAATTATAAAAAAATCTACTGAGTAGAAAAAGTAATTTTGAAAGTATTTTTAATTCATTGTGATCAATACACAGAAGGCACTCGCAAACAGTATTTAATGTTGTGTAAATTCACCTTTCCTACTACCATTTTTAAAGTCCAATTGACAAAGTTGTTTTGTAGAAATAAATACAAATAGCTCTTCATTATTTTAACATTTTAAGAATTATTTAAATTTCAGTTCAAAAATTAAAAATGTTCTAGATATTGGAGGAAGTAAAACCGAGTTTAAAATTTAACAAGTAATACGCGTAGAATTATATAGAGTATGTATTATTCAAAATATTAATTATTTATTAAATAATTACACTATTGTATAAAATAAAACCTCTTTTATTACACTAGTTTATACTAACTTTCAAGTAAAATTTAATTAATTTAAAGTGTTAAATGTATTTTTTATTACAAGTACTTCTTAGCAGGATACTCATACCGCTCAAGATTAACACGTAGACAAAGCGCATAATATTTTGTGATATCTATATGTTTTTGCGATGTGGTATATGTTTTGAATGAATTAACCTGTTTTGACATGAGAGTGTGACTCCAAATGTAAGTATGGCGCCGAGTACTATTTAGTGTGAATTGTTTGATGTACATTATTATCTTCTTTAATACACGATGGATCCAACAAGAATGACCATTACATTAAATTTATAAAAAATAAATAAATAATAGCAGTTTAAATTCAAATGACCCAAAATAATAAATTATTGAACTAAATACTTAACAATATTTCTTTAAAGTATACTGGTATATCATTATGTAAAGATTGTATTATTCAAATAAGTGATGAGCCTTATTAACGTAAAGTCTAGCCTGCCTTTTCGGGATATCTTTTTGGAGGCTTGAATGTTTATTTTTCAATATCTGCTCCAGTCTAAACAGTATACATGCTTGTGCATAGAGAAATCATAGTTTTAATGATAATCCAGTAGCATTAATTTGAATAGAGTAAGAAAATATGATAATATCATATTATATAAACTTGTTACTTAACATTGCAAGCTGGAAATAATCATAAGCAATTAAATGTCAACATAAAATAAACAAGATCCATTACAGAATAATAGCTAAATGAGGGTTATAAATATCGTGAGTATAAGGATATAAGCCTGACGTTAGAATTAGTTATTCTTAATCACTTGTCAGATTTTTTATCTATTATAGGGGAACTTTGTGTTTTGTCGATGTAACATTTATAGGATGATACGAAAATTAACACTTGTCTTTACTTGCCATGTTTCATTAGTACTCTCTAGTAACGTTATAGAAGTTAAAAACTATTATGGTTGGTCAAGCGAAATATATTTTGGCACTTTCGAAAACATTTGTGGTTAGGAAACATAACTAGACGTTCAACCTTTAGTAAGGAAATGTTCTCAGTATAAAAGATTATTTTTAATGAAATTGAAATTTAAGTGGGATGTCTTCCCTCATCCTCCATAGAGTCCAAACTTAGCTCCATCGTACTTTAAATTTTTCAGACTACTTAAAGAATCATTTGAAAGGGAAAAATGTAATCTTATTGGATAAGTTATTAACGATATGCAAGAATGGGTCAACGCACAGTGAAAAGATTTCTACTTTAAATCACCTACCGAGCGCTGTTACAAATGTATTGTGATGTCATAGGAAAATCGTGTGCAAGTCAAAAAACAATTTTAATATATAGACGCCTTTCTATACAATACATAAAATTTAGGTAAATATTGTCAGTTTGTATATGATCATCTCACGTTGAATACTACTATGAGAGCCCACTTCTACCAATACTGTATATAGCTTTTGATGAAACTTCCATATAATTTAAATTTTCGTGGTTCCTGGAAATATGATCTTAAATGAGAAAATCATACATTTTTTATTTTAGAGGAAACAATTATTTCGTCATAAAATAAAGCTTTGATGTAATTAAACTCTATCTATTCGAATGAGGAACCATGATAACACTTGCTATGTTTAAAATATCAACAAAATAATATTTCGACTATTACTATTTAAAATGTAATATTTTATACATTAGCAACTAGTTGGATAATACAAGCTCATAAAACAAGTTAGAAAATGGTGCAGCTCTACCACATTCAAAATGTACATTTATATTCACGTATTAATAATGTATGTGTCTTACTAAAAGATCTTACAGACTTTTCCACCTACATTTAACACATATTTTTTAGGGCCGATCTATTTTTTGAGATCCTCAGGGTAATTGTGTAGATTTTAGATGTATACGAAAATTCTCGTGTAGGCTACGCATTATTTGTATAAGGTGCTTGTAGACGCGGAAAACACCTTGTAGTACCTGATTTTCTGTTGAAGTTTTTGACTTTTAGTCTCTGTACAACTAACTACTTACTTTAAACCTACAGCTTCTCTGAATAAAATTTCTGATGAATAATTTCGTTAAATTTACACCATAACACTGAACGGCTTGCCAAATATTACTCTCTCTGCACTTCAAAATAAATAAATAACATACACAGAGTTAATGATTATTTTAGCGACTCTATATAGATTAGCTGATGTTATTATGAATTAAAAATCTTCTTATACTTGTACATTATTTTTTAAACACTTGAGAAGTAGTGATTTTTCAACAGACATTGATATAGTATTTATTTCAAAATACCGTAAGGGGTGGGTTGACGGTGCAAATAAAATCAAACACAATATAATTTTTTTAAATATTTATCAACAATGTTTTGATGTATATTTAATTTGAAACAAAAAAAAAATATTAAATTCACAAATATATTAATTTTGTTGAATTTAATATTGTAAACTTAAAAAGGGCTGAATAGTCGAAACGGCCGCAATAATAAACACGTGCGCTATGATTATTAGACGGTGAGTTAGATACAAAATGTATCTTGTAGTCGTATTTATTATATTTACATGAATAAAATATTTCAAAATATTTTGAGTAGTGAACTGCTAAAACCCTGTACGTGAGATCATGAAAGATATAGTATTACTTCATTTTATGTTGAGAAAAGGTAAAATGTGTTTAGGCTATAAATATCCCTGTTAAAATGGAAGTAAATATACAGGTTGTGTAATTTGTTGGAAAAAAATATAGTCTTAAATCTTTTATAATTATTTAATAGGGCCATAAAGGACTTATATACTTTTTTTTTATGTGATAATACATTACAGTATAACGTAATCATTTTTTGGATGATAAATATATATACATTTTTATTGTTAAACGTACGTTTTCTACTTGAATCAATTATAATTTTATTTATAATAATTTACTATGTTAAATTCCATTATTATAAACCTTAAAATTATCCTACAGTTGACATAACATAACACATCCGGCATTAAACCATCCTGTTATTAATTCCCTTCAAATAGGATTACGTCTAGAGTTTACTGTATAATTCAAATGAAAAACAACATTTATTCACTTTATTTGTAATCAGTTTATATCATATTTAGATTGACTTCGTTAATGCAAAATTGACGCTAATATAATACCTCATGTTCCCCTAAAATAAATAAGCTTGAATTTGAGTAATATATTTTCAGCTTTAAGTCATTAAACAATCAATTGCTGATAAATAGGATTAAGTATTATGTATAATGTATACATATTCTATTAATTTATTAGTTTTTAATGTTGAAAACCAAATTATCTACAAAAGCTCTTACGTGATAAAGTTTTATGATAATATTTGTCAAAACATAACATATTGTCTAATCATTACCATTCGTTATGTTATGTTTTGTAACACCCATTATCCTTTGTTTCACAAAACAGAGAAATTAATTGAACCATGTTTACGTAATCTTGGAAAGATTAATAGTTCACACCACAGACAATTACTGACACGTTATGTTTCATTGAAAGTAGGAATATTTGAAGAATAGTGTCATTAAAATAATTTCAAAAATAAAACAAAGCACGCAGTTTACAATAAGTGGAATAATATTCAATGTAATTGTATTTCAGGAATTTACGGTAAAAATATTAAAACAATTTAAAAATGCATGTGTTGCTTAAAGCTTAAACTTTCTAGAAAATGAATATGAGTGAAGAGTTTAAAATTTTGGAGAAATATGAATAATAATAAATGTTCAAAAATGCAAGTATTAGAATGTTACCTTTAAAGCACAATCCTCAAAATAAAAGAAAATTAACCTTGAGAGACGCCGTTAATTACTGGTGGTAAAATAAATTTGATGACATATTCATGAAACAAATGATTTTAATTTTTGATAAATTTAAATATTAAGAAAAAAATATAATGTACAATATTTTAGTAATTTTTACGCACTTTTATACGTAGTCACAGTTTATTGATAGACAAATTACCATAAAACTATGCTTTCTAATTTCAAACTGTATTTCGTGCAGCTTTGCGATTAGAGCCATTCAACAAATTAAAACTGAATTCCATTTGTGTTCAATTATGTTATATTATCTACTATATTATTGGTATTATATTTTAGAAACAAAAGAACAATATACACAAGATACTCTACTAGTTAAAAAATTGAGAATAATTAATTATTTAGTGTCTCTTAATTTTTGTGTGTAAAAACTTTCATTATAAACAATTTTTTCTAACAATAAAAGTCAATAATGAAATGAAAACTATAGTTACATATTATTAGTGTAGTGCTCATTATTTAAAGTTGTGGTATTTGTGAATAATATTCTGGAGAGTAAAATCTCTAAGTAAAACTGTCCGTGTGTCTTAACTCTAGTTGTAAAACAAGGGGTAGATGACTGAGGGTGAATTAGTAAGAAATTAAATAAATATTCACAAGGTTGTTTTTTTTACATATTACTTGTTGCTGTAATTTGTTAATTTAAAGCTTCTCTCTTGCTCAAATATCTTTGTACAATTTTACACAATATCCAATCAGATTGATTTCAGGAAAAAATGAAAAGGTTTTTAATACAAATCTGATTTTTCGTTTGCAAATAAATTCTTATTGTAGCCATTGTAATATCTGCCTCCCGTAGTGTTAGGAAGGTCCCATTAATTGTTTTTGTATTAGGAATCAGGGGTCAGGATACCAACATTATAGCATTACCTTCACATACAATAAAAATTAACATCATATCGACTTATTCTGCAGTTGTAAATAAATACTGCATATCGAATAAATGAAAAATCACTAATCACTGACAAATTAATTTAATTACAAAAGGAAAGTAAATCATTTCACAAACCACAGTCAGTTAAACAAAAGGCATTGTTTAAGAGTTGACAACAAGTTGGAATTTTTCCATTACCAACTTTTGAAATGAAAATTTCTCACGTAACTCAACTTTCACAATTTTTTTAGAAGTTTCAAATTTTTTCTGCAATTTAATAGCGTTAAATACCATTGTTAAATTCTTCTTTCGCATCTATTTTTTTAAATTTAAATTTTATTATATTTTTAATTATGTTCAATTTTATCCGCCGTTAGTTTTTGCCAAAAATTATTATCAGTTTCGCTTTTTTCATTTTTCAGTACACTTTGAAAAGTTTTTAAAATTTTCTCTTTATATTGGATTATATTTTACCTTATCTTATACAAATTTCTTCAGAATAAAATTCTCTACAAGTTTTGTTGAAAACGTTTACGCTTCTATCATCATTTAACAAAATGATTTCATAGCAAACTGAAAAAAAGTATATATAACAATGAAACCCCTACCACAATTTGGTGCAATAACAGACACACAAATAAATAAAATAAAATATTTACTGTCCTATGTTATTATAATTCCCTGATGTAAATTTCCGTAACCAAGTTACCATCATCGGAGGGATGTGAAATAATACTCAAATAATTGATAAAATTATGTTTTCGAACACATATTATTTGTGTTTTACCCCAGTTTTCTCAGAAAATATTGGAGAAAAAGTTATGAAAATAACTTTTTACAGTTTGTCAGGTAAAATTGGATATACTAATACTATATTATTTGCCCCTTAATTTGAGTCGCAGAGATTTCAACAAGACTGATTTTTACCGAAGGATTATAAATAAGGACGAAATTTTTCGCTAACCTTAACTAAAAATCATACCTTTTTACGACATATATTTATATGAAGTTTTTTCTTTATTTTGGCCTGTAGAATGAGCTTAGAAAGCACAGAAAAAACTTCATGAATCTTTCTGTAAATATATGTTTGTGAATATAATGGAGCTGTTAGAAAAGGCTTATATATTGTTAAAATCAACTTAACGGTATCTGTCATTTTTATAAAAATAGATCCAAATATGGGTTAAATTTCACAAGAAGGAGAAAGTTCAGGGTAAAGAATAATTTTGTAAAAAGTAAAAAGCCTTTTAACTTGATTATAAACCATATTTTAAAATTGGTTTTATAAATTACAAGCCCTCAATTTTATGTCATAAGCAATGCAAGCCAAATTAAATTCAATATATGTTTTTTCAAAATTTAAAAATACAAAAACATTATTTTGGAAAAGTGAATGAGGTAAATAAAATCAATGATTTCTTGTCGTTTATTCACCTAGTTATTTACTTAATCCTTTTTTGAAATGAAAACAATATACAGATTAGTACTGGAACTAAATGATTAGTGAACTATTTATAAAAGCAAACTCTTCTGTAGTCAAAATATTAAAAATTGGTTACAAAAATTATTAAAATAATAAAGAGATATTTAAATTATAAATGTAAATAAATATCATTTTAAATTCCGAAGTGGAAATAAAAAGTAAATCTAATCTGTTGAGATTCTTATTCCTGGAGAAGATTTAAAAATACATTTTATATAATTTAAAATTACTTTTTTGATTTATCAACACTGTTTAAGCATGACTGAGTTTTAGTTATAAATGACAAATAATGTGTAATTGAAAATATGATGAAAATTATAATGTTACCATAATTCAGGTTGTAAATAAACTATCACCTCAGAATACCACATCAACCACAAGACACTGACCGCCACCAAAATAGTCAAGAACACCATACTTCCTATCACTTAGCCGACTTTAAATATTTATGTCCCATGTCATACAATAAACCTAACTATATATAACTATCAGTATTTTAAGCTATTAAATTTTAAAATACCCAGTGCGTATATTTGTAATTAAAGTCCAGAGAAATATATATAATATCAAAAGGAAATGAAGAAATATAAAAAATAAAAGAAGTTTCTAAAGGCAGAGGAAAAAAAGAAGGTGAGGAGGATTATTAGTATTGTTTGAGAGGACATCAAACTATACACATGTTTATTAAGTAAGGGCTTTGCAATAATTAATGTGATTCAATAATTCAAAAGGAGACATAAGTTTATCAGCTTTGATAAAAGACACTTAATGACCAGTTTTATGATCAGGGTTAAATTTCTAAAAAAAATATTTGGTAACTAAAAATATCAGGATTCTGGTAAGAGGCTAGCATCAGTTAAACAGTCATCTAAAGTCACTATTTTAAGTAATAGATCATGTATTCATAAATATAAAACATAAAAAAAGGATTTTACAGATCAACTGCCTCCTCAATCCCTAATAGATTCCTTCTATTATTCTGAATATTGTAAAATGACCATCATTCATCCATAAGTGGTTAGTAATAAAGCCTGATTTACACGGGTAGAGTTGTTGGTAGAGTAGAGTTTCTAGTAGAGCTACTTTCTTGACCACTCTACCGATTTTAAACAAGCGACTGTTCACACATAGTAGAGTGTTGATGATAGTTTGTGAACTGTGTGTTCCTCCTCAATTCCTCAAAATGAGTGTTGTTGTAAAGAAAAGGAAATTAATAAGAGTCATTCCTAGATTTTTAAGTATCCTTATAAGAGAAGTTACTGAGGCTATAGATGAGCAAACAGCAACAAAACCAGTCACAAGACAGCGTCATTCAACCAGAAACTCTACTCTACTGCCGACGGATCACGTTTACACAAGTATAGTGTACAGGAGAGTGATAATTTTGCTAGTGGTGGGGGAAGTAGAGTAGAGCTACTTTCCCACATGCTGCTAGTAACTATACTCTACTACCTACTAGCTACTAGACACTAGTGAGTGTTTACATGAGTAGAGTTACTCGACTAGAAACTCTACTCTAAAACAACTCTACCCGTGTAAATCAGGCTTTAGTGGTTATTTAAAAGTTTTATATGAAACCATTGATTATTTTCTCGTTATCACTTGAACATTTTAGCTATATACATAAAAAGTGACTAACCAAGATAATTTATATATATATATATATATATATATATATATATATATATATATATATATATTACATACAATAAAAGAAAATAGCAAAGTAAAACTAAATGTGTTTATAGAATTAAACCTGTGTAATAATCATCTGTTTGAATAAACAACAGCCATTTGTGATATCCATCTCGAATACAATGAATAGGGCCAATTTGGTTTTATTTCAAATAGAATGTTTAGACAAATTTAAAATATATTTATATTAAATTGCTTGTACCAGTTTTTGTAAAATAACAAACATTTGTGTTTTATTGAGATATTATGACTTTCACAAAGTAGGTTTATACAAAATAATCCATAATTCGATTGTGAGGTTCAGATCTCATTTATTGTAGGACAGTATTAATTGACAACAAAGACTACCAACAAGGCCTATGTAATCAAGACTTTTGAAACTAATGATGAAAAAGGTACTCAATGTATAATACTTAAAACTTTACTTATGTAATCGGCAGGAATTAGTGGACTGAAAACTTCAAAACATTCATAAGATCTACAACATATATGCGATTTGTACCTATAAAACAATATAATGTATGGATTAGTTTTAGTTTAAGGTTGCTTTTTAATTTACCATTTACTTTTACAAACATTCGATAAACGGTCTGAACCACTTCCCATTAAATTTTTTTAAATTATTTTAAATATCTGGTTCTTAATTCAAAATACTTAACATAAAAATAACAAGTTTTGCTTAAATGGATTTTACAGTTGCCCACTTTTGACTTGTCTCTAAATCTTTAATGCAGGGTTTCTTAGATATTAATAAATTTATGTAATCTTAAATACCTTAACGTTTATATACCAAGAAAAATAAAATAATTTATCCAAGACATTAGTTGTGCTCTACAATATGTAATTGTACAAATATTGTAAAAATTAAACATTACACAAAATATCCCAACTTCTAAAATTATATTTTTATTTTATATAAGACTTACGGCGACTAATATGAACACATGTATCAACATTTATTTTAAAATTACAACCGATAACATCAAATTCTGCTTTCAATTGAAATGTTAGTAATTTATTTTGTCACGATTTTAGTTTTTTTTTAGTGTATCCAATATTCTGACAGTGGCTTCAATTAATTATTTCCATAATAAGAAGTTGAAAAGATACTTTGTAATAAAAAGGACGACAGAATATAAATGACAACTTTTTATAACTTAATTATGTTAATAACAATTACATGACGTTACAAATACAAAATTATCTCTAATTATTACAAACGTTATTATTCATTATTATTAAATTTAGTGACATATTTATATAACTCTATGACACAGACATGAGAATATTAGTGTAACAATCCTCTTTCAACAAGCTTGTTAAGCACGGTTTAGCGAGATTAGACAAGGGTCAACATTAAGAAGCTTATAAAGCTTATACCGGTATAAGATAGTGGTAATTCCTTTCTCAACATCAGTAGGCGAGACTTTAATCAAGTTACACTGAACTATACGGTATTATAATATAGTCCATATACATAGGATAAGTTAATGGTAAACAAGTTATCAAAACTAAATTCCCTAGAACAATGAAGTCCTGGCCGATTCATTGTAGGCTTTATTTATAGTTATATAAAACTGAATTGAAGACATCATTAAGCATATATAAATTTTACACATAAAATCATAGTCTGTATTATAGTTTACCATTATATCCTTCTTACTTACAGAGAACTACGAATAATATAGCTTGTCTCACCAGGAATGAGTTTTAAAATAAAATTTTTCGTTTTAATAAGTTGGTGAAAAGTACATATGATTCAATTAACTGCAAAACCAAATAAACAATTAATTATTCCCCTAACATCATATACAATCTTGAGCAGGTAGTATTTATTATTTAAATTATATCACATATACTATGAGTATACCAATTTCTGTAAACGCAAAACCAGGAAGATTTGAATATATAGATTAATTTTGTATAATAATAGGGAAAGGTGTTTAGCTATAATAATCCTTGATATGAAACAAATCTGTTGAAATGAACTGGCGCGAATTTAATTCGGTATATTTTATACGTCTTCTCGTTTCCAATATTGAATCTTTTATTTATGTGTCCAGAATGAAACGTTGGAAGAAATTAGCAATTGTCTCGTGGAAATATTAGTTAAAAGGGTCTCTTAAAAACTATTTTAATTGCACAAAATCATATTCCTGAAATAAATACAAACTGTATCTAATTTCTAAACTGTACATAAACCCAACCAAAATGGTCACAACTAGGTTTATTATTGCATAATAGTTTGTTAAATTTGAGGTTAATTTTTTTACGATTTTGTAATACGATAAGTCTTCTTTTTCATTCATTGAATGCTCATTTTAAAACTAATTTTGAATATTTACATTTGAAAGAATAAACTTTTCAATTAAAAAAGGAAGTAATTAAAAAATATATATCTATATCCCGTCCGTTATGGTTCGTTTCCTCTTTCTCTCATAAAACTGGAATTTCTTAATTAAAACTAGATATAGCGACCAATTCATTCTGTTTTATTTAATTAGAACATAAAGTTTAGTAAACTTTTAAAAAAATTGTTAGATCCAATATTGGAAAGACTGAAATTTGTGATTTTAATTAAAACAACCCCAAAATGAAGTTGTTTTATTAATTTTAATAACTACAGTTTCGAAATAAATATACCATAATGCATTTCAAACGAGTTGCTAATCCTCACGACATCTAGTGGGAGATCCGCGTAACCACGTTTACACAATGTAAATTAAACAAAAGCCTGAAAATACTAGAGTACCGACCTGATAACTTCAAATAACATGATTCCCCGAATTTTAACACACGCCTAGAATATACAATTTAGAGACCTAAACTTCCATATTATTCAAATTAAATAACCCCGTAGCAAGATTAGAATTAAGATAGACAAAATCAATCGAAATTAAACACGAATTTTCAAAAAACATTTACAATGGCCGAACCGGACCAGAGCGTCATAAATAATTAATTATAAAGAATACGACTATCGCTTCGACAAAACAAATATGGCCTATGGATTAAACGGATATTTTGACGTATAAGTTGTCACCTGAACATACAAAGAAAACCTTGAAATAATTTAGTATTGATGATAAATACAACCAAAGTCCTATTTCAAAGATGGCGGAATAGACATACATAATATGACAGAAATCATATAAGCCACACCCACCGATACAGCAACCACGTGACCAAAGTTTAGCCCACTAATTTGTGCGGGAAATTCCAACTAGTTTTAGATTAAGACCAAGGTGAAATCGTATTTAGGAATAAGATACTACTATCATAAACTTTGAAACATTAATACACAAAAGTGGAATAACTTATAACAAATATCATACTAATTGAACTATTTTCTATATGTACACCGAGTATTCAGAAACATAGACTTTGTGAACAGTTGTGATTGTTGTCTACCATCATTTCACCAATCATCATTTATTTAAAAACTAATCGATTAATATTTTACTATTTTTTATATCTTTGTCAATATGTGTATAATTACCACACTTCCTTGACAAATTTGCCGCACTGACCCTGTCCAGAGAGAAAGAAACTCCAGTGATAATGAATAATATTCCCCAAGATATAAACTTTAATTGATTGTGTTTTCTTGTAATTGTATGTGTATGTATATGAATTTTTTACGAGAAACAGACTCTGAGTGATCTATTTTAAATAATTATGTGTTAAACCAATTCCTCCCAACCCGAGATAGTAAGACTCTAAAATGAACTAATGAAATCTTTCCTTTGTTATATTTACATATGTTTATGAACTCTCCATAACCTCAGTGTAGTTAATAAGAGACATTTCCTTTTACATCTCAATTGTTTGATAATTTATTTTTTTATGTTAACTTCAAAATGATTTTATATATGTAGCCTACCGATTAAGTTCGAATGAACTCATAATTTTAATATTGATGTTTCAAGACAATAAATGACTAATCTTTGTATTACAAATATTTTTAAATTTTTTTTATCAAGGTAAATGATTATATGAGTTAATACTATAACAATATTTATATAAATGAAGTTTCATTCATTATATAATTTAAGAGATTTTTCTTTCCTAAAATATTAATCTTGATATTATTATTATTTTGTAAAGATGTGTGAGAAAGTTTGTGCACGGTGTATCTTGTAGAATAAAATATGTCGTGAGCTGTGTATGTAATAATTCATAATATAGAAACTCTCACATTGCAAACGAATATTAAATGAATTAATAATGGTAACTATGGAAATGAAATTGTGTATTCAGGAGATCGTGTAATTAATTTAAAACAAAATATTAAATATAAATGCGAACTTTTCTAATATAGAAGCATTTTTAAACAAATATTAAAACAGGAAAATTCTTTATCAAAGCCTGATCTTAAATTCAATTAAACATATTTCCTTTATTATAAAACAACATTGTAGCGTCAAATAAAATATTAATAATAGATCAAACTCAAGATACACTTTAAAATACGGTTTAAATACAATCTTAAGTTTGACGATGAATAATCATTATTATTAAAATGGAGATTGAATTTTAAATCTTCAAACTGAAAGTAAGAATGTATAATGTGATTGAATGCTTACGTTGTAAATAAGTTGATATAGGATAATTTAATTTCTAAACAAAATAACATACGTACTTTAGTTTTAATAGTCTAAAATATGATGAAAACACACTATTGGTTGTTTAGTGGGATTTAAATGGAATGTTATGAAATATATTGAAGTTGCGCTTAAAAGAGTACTGCGAAACGGATTAATAAGTGCAAAACTAATTTAGTCGATTGGATATTAAAATAAGATCAACTTATTGTAGAAGTTTAGAGTTTTGTGATAATATGTTTATGTTAAATTAATAATTAAAATAAGTTTATAAGTTTAAACATTTTTCAATACGAGAATATTATTATAATTAAACTTGACACTTCCCTCTTATTATTATAACAATTTGCGCCCATATTCCATTCTAGATTTGTTGACAAACATTACATTTTTAATAGTTTTTTTAACAATGTATCTGAATTGGTAATTTAAGTATTTTGCGAGTAAATCTAATCAGACTTACATATATGTATTTAAAATTCCAATTGGCTGTAATTTAAAAAAAAATAATAAAATTTACATATATAATTAAATATCATCTTTGTAAACATACATATATTTGATTAAACGTTTGAACAAGTAAATATTTATACAGTTTTAAATACCTATAAGAGAAAATGACTATATCCAATAAATTAAATTTTTGTGCAATCTATTTAAAAAATGCTATTTTGAAAATTAAATTTGATGAAATAAATCTAATTACGCTTACATTGACATCTATTCCCATTTATACTACATATAATATACGAAGTGAAAATATTTTACTCTTAATAATTCATGTAACACTACGATGTTTTTGATAATTTCTAGACAACAGAAACAAACAAAATAGCAGCGCTTACACCAACTTACAAAGTAATGACTTTAACGTATAAACACTGCAATTCTACTCTTACACCCACAGACATTTCGTCGCATTTAACGATAATTTTTTCATAAAGGTTTGCAAATAATTCTACGACTAACTATCTAATTTCATTTTTATTGTTGATGGTCTTTTAAGAGGAAAATTGTAGCACTGGGTGTCCTATTTAATCTGTCTACCTACGCTCCTCTTGCCAAGAAATTTATAAACATTTTTTTATGTTTGAATATTCTCATCTCATGATCTTTCTATCTTCATCTATGCATGTTGATTGACGTTCCACAGATTGAAACTCCATTTATTGGTGAATATCACATTTTTGTAGTCGGTTTCTTCTTTGTTCAACTTTTTACTGACCTGGATCAGTTTCATTTTTAGACGCCTCTTATTATTTACAATCGTTGCTATGACGCCCGAAATTCTCATTATTATAGCAGATGGGAACTATGAAAACTAATCGAATTTAAACTGTATAAATTTGTTTTTCATTAAGAAATTTCCAGATAGAAATAGAAATGTAATGATATTTAATTGTTTCATTGTTTATAGCTATTATCTTTCATAAATTATATTACACTAGTTCCAGTTTTAGTTATTGATAATATAACACTTGTTGTGGATTAGTAATTTCATTAAAAATAATGTTGGTTCAAGAAAGCAATAATTTTGTTTCGAGAATATTGATATTTTCTAATTGAATGTAGAATTTACCTTTTAATATGGTATAATGTAAATACAATGTATTTTAGAATAGTCAATGGTCTTATTTAAAAAATTAAAACCTAATATAATAAAATAATGAAACAGCGACAAAAATATTTAAAATTAATTAAGATTAAACAAAAAATACATCCCATGTCAAAAATATATTAGAAAATAAATAAATAACTAAACACACAAAACAACGTAAGAGTTCAAACATATTATATCACTACAGTAAAACAAGAACGCGGTAAGATAGGAAGTATTTCAAATGGTGTATAAATAAATGGATATTTACATCCTGGTTTCTAACCCCAATGAGTTTACGTCTTTCCTGTTTTCCAACCTCAAAGTGTTCATTTCTATGCAGAACATCAATTTATGATGAAAGCCAAGGAAATGGGGGTACCATAAACAATTTTCTCTCAACAACAGTGTTCACATCAATACAACATTGAGCATAGTCATAATAAAAACAAATATTTTATAAAATCGTATATACAGGACGTTATATCAATTAAACTTTATACGTATAAATAAATTTAAGTTGTATTACATTTTGAAATTTGTCAAGTTTAAATGGACATTAAATGCTTACTGATATACATAAACACAACAAACTGTTCATAAATTACGTTTGTAGGAGGAAAAGAAAAACAAAAGTAATGAGGAATATAAAGCATCATATGTAGAAATAAATAGGGGTGTTCATCTGTCAGATAGGATGAACAGAAAGGGAGAATGTTTGTTAAGCTGGAAAGAAGATAATTTATGTGCAACAGTTTAGCAACTTAGATGTGTAGTTTAATAAGTTGAGAAAAGAAAAGCAAACATTCAGGAGAGAATAAATAAAGTTACAATTCGAAGTTTATAGACCATACTATTTATGGTATAATGATATGACAAAACTATGAAGAGAATATCCAGCAAGAAAGGATAAATTGGAAACGATTTCCTACCTTTTGTTCTACCCGAACATTGAAACATCTAACTTTGTAAGTATTGCAAGTTTTTCTGACTAGTATTATCAGAGATGTAAAACCATTTCCCTAACTTTGTATCACACTGTACAGTATTAGTACTTATTGTGTACACTAGTGGTGGGAAGTGTGAGATTAAAAATACAGCTGCACGATGATTAATCACTGATACCAGAAATATATTTTTTGCTAAGTAGAATGTAGAAGACAAAATTGTAAATAGTGTCATATCTTAAAGAGATATGATTACTGTTGAACGATGTATATTGGATAATAATTTCAGATACGGCATTAGGTTTGATTGGAAAATACCGTTGTGTAGTTGATGCTTTCCTCAGAGTAGGTGAGTGTGTGTGTGTATATATATATATATATATATATATATATATATATATATATATATATATATATGAGTAGTAGTGATTAGTTTATCTGATAGGTTGGCTATAGTTTTTGAGAATTGAGTTCATTCTTTAACTATAGTTTGACAAGTATTAGGTGCAATCCAGTATCTCATGTTGTTTTTCGTTAAAGGTCAGTCTAAATATTGCAGTTAAACTAAGTTCATAACTTTATCATTCCATGCTCTTCATGGTGGTTTTTATGGACTATTGGTGTTGGAATATGCAGAATACTCACTAAGAATGTACGAAATTCAAACAAGAATATACTTTTGTTTTTGGACTATTCATATAATTATTTCATTGAAAATGAAAATGACTGTAGAAATATTATTGGTGTACTAATACAAATACAAGTACATGAAAAAAATAAATATTTGTCCAAAATTTGATTTTTAGTGACCCACTCCCCCTTTGTAAATAATTTTTACTTAATTACTCTTAATGATTTTATATTCAGTAACAGAAAATAACAGAAGTACAAAAAATATGATTGATCTTAAGCATTTTTATCGGTATATGAACATTTCCCTCAGTGGAATATTCGGGATGAAAAAAATGTAAGTATTGTTAATTCCAGAAGACGTGAAACTTAGTCAATCAGTAAATATGGACCAAAATAACCGAACACTTTATGTCTATATTAACTGAGAGTTACTATACTTGATATAGGCATATATGATTGTTATAATTTTCATTACTGTTGAGTTTTAAGGTTTTCTGTTTTTGTCTTTTTTCTTCAGTCTGTAATACAGCCTCGTCAATGCCTTAGCAGGCGAAACCATTGGTCGGCTAGACTAATTAAAAGTGGATATTACAAAATAAATAATTGTGTTTTATTATCTTTTTATGATTGTTATACTTGATATAAAGGCATACAAACAAATTTACAGTCAACAACTTACGATTTATATCTAATTAATAACTGTACAATGGTACAATGCTAATTACGTAAACTTAATATATATATATATTGTAATTAATTAAAAGATTCACTGCAATGCACAACTCTTATAAAAACGTTAATAACAAACGTAGGGATACTAAATTTTCTACAATACCAATATTTGTTTTACATACGACGACGTTTCAATGATTAAGTCGTCATCTTCAATTGTCACAAACCCTACTGACACAGAACTTCAGGAAGTTTTTGTTGTTGCTCAGTGCTAGGGGGGGGGGGGTTAGAAGTAGTACAAATCGTCTAATTGAAATGTGCGTAGATTGGTTGGTTGTAGCAAACGCTGGTACCTTTTTTAACTCATACTGTAATTCAATAATTTAATAGTATTTTCCGTATTCATTATTGGGCCAAATATAAAATATGTAGGATGATGCAACATTGATAACGGATATAAAAAATATATGATGCACTGTTTTAATTTTAAATAGCATCTAATTTAATTCTAACTTAGAGTGTACTTATCATGTATATAAGCCTTTAAAAATTTGTTTGTTACATATAGGGAGAAATTGGATGAAGGTAGAGGTTAGACAAGATCCAAACTTTGTCAATTAAGTCTCTTGATGTACAATTATGTAGATATGAATGTCATGGGACTAAAATACATTTAACCAGTTCACATCATCTCTGAGATTGTTTAATTCAAATCTTCAGTTTAACTGTAC
Organism: Aphrophora alni; assembly: GCA_963513935.1. Taxonomy (NCBI): domain Eukaryota; kingdom Metazoa; phylum Arthropoda; class Insecta; order Hemiptera; family Aphrophoridae; genus Aphrophora; species Aphrophora alni. Next base: position 126,808,797 of record OY740768.1, on the reverse strand, counting down.
CGATTTAGCTATAGTGTTCTGTTCTCTTGCATGGAAACAAATCAACCTGAATGAAAATAATGTTTTATTTAATATTTAAGTGTTAAAAATCCGGTGACATTTGTTTTTCTTTTCTTTTGCTTTTACAATTCTCGTACATACTACGTTTACATACTAAATGAATTGTATTATATTTAGAAACAAACTTTGGACAACCTAAAACATTATTGTTACTTTGGTCAAATGTTACATCTCTCTGTGTCTGTTGTGTAGTCTATTTGTTGTTCTACAATTTCAGCAGTTATTTGAAACTAATTGAAATTTAATTATCACAACCATATATTTTACAGTAAAAAGAATTTTTATGTAACAGGAAAGTACATTGAAATATTTCAAATTTCTAATAATTTATAAGATGGGTTCGAAAAGACCATCATAAAACAGTAAGAAACAATTGTTTAGTGTTGGTTTCATACACGGAATTTGGTCCGAAATACAAACACACAAAATTAAATACATAAACTTATATTACTTCAGAAAATTCTTCTAGATTGAAAACTAAGGCTGAAAATTATACCTTAGTATTTGATATCCGAATTGTATTGTACAAATAAAGTTTTAACGTAGAATACTGTGTTTTATTTGAATGTATTACTAAAGTTTTCACATGTGTTGCTCAAGAGAGTGATTTTTTATTTTTTTTAGCGACACTAAAGATCATATATTCTACACTTCAACCAATATAATAAGAATTAAATCCACATAGTATATTTTTATTTTATATATAATTCAAAGAATATACTAGAATAAAATACACCTCATGAGTACAATACTAGTATAAGACACATGACATTTCATTTAATTGTTATTATAACGTAAACAATAAAATGTAACTAACTTTTCTTTTTGCAACTTACCACCATATATTTTTTTGATTCACGAAATGTTTATAGAAATGTGTTAGTTACCTGTAGTTATTACAGAGAATAGCTTTTTAATCTCTATATTATAAAATACAGCAGAGTTTGACTTTTTCACTAAAGATTTATAGAAGAAGTAGCGTGATAAAAAAAAAAGTTGATTTTGTCTTGAATATGGTAATTTTAATTTCCCCTATTTTTGTTTTAAAAATGATTTGGTGAAATATGCTTATCAATAACTCATTACATGTCTCACCGGAAGTATATTTTTTAGAATTTCTTGAAAACCCCAAATGTCATGCACTTTTATCATCGACATGTTTTCAGTGACATCGACGTGTTTGTTGGTGTGTAGATAAAATTGAAATAAATAATACATAATAAAAAGTAAAGAATAGTGTTCACCCTATGTGGTTTAATGGAGGTTTGTCCTTGTAAGAAAGACATTTATAAGTTATAGTCAGGGATTCATTTGTAATCTCACAAACACATTAAATTTGAACGCCAGTTAAGATAGATAAACTGCATCCGCCTTTTATTTGACCCTTGACCTGCATAGACAAGAATTATGTAGTAAATAATGGACATTAAAAGTTATAGGTAGAGCACTCTCAGTAGTTATTGGAAGGAAATTATGGTTCGTGACAGAAGTAAGAGTTTATCAACCATGCAATGGTTTCTCTTTACTAGGTTTTTAAATTTTATTTGTTATATCAATACTTTTCAGAGATAATTTATATCAAAATAAAAAAAATATTTTCATATATAATTTTTGAATTAGAGAATATTGTGTTGCTTTTGTGCTTTGGTAAGAGTAGTAAGTATATATATATATATATATAACTTTTAATGTATTTTTGTAACAAGATTTATCTTTCGCTTACACAGTTAACGAAGTGTATTGCAAGTTTCGTAATAAATCTGACCTCTGTTTTAGACTGATCCGCACGATTCAGTGCCTCCTAATAATATGGAAAAAGATATTTTGTACATGCCGTCCGTCCGTCTTTATTGTCCTAAGTACGTAAGCATGATGGAAATATGAAATCGTAGAACCTGTAATCAGTGCCTCACTATAGTGAGTACGGGCTTGACATTCCCGAGGAATCTAGTTGGATCTACATTTTTCTTCGTGGGTTAGATTCCTCTTTTACATCTTTCCTATCTGGTCTCTCTTGAGCAACTCTTGTTCTTTTCCAACCCTGACACTATAAGAGTATCCAAGGGCTAGTACGCTTTCTGTTTTACGCTCCTTCCTTTTTTTTTATTTTTTTTTTTTATTTTTTTTTTTTTTAATAAGATGATAATGACGGAGAAGAGTGTTGCCTTTTAAACAACAAAAAAAATCATATAGAACGATATTAAAATTTATAAAAATCGAACTAAAATTTTTATAAAATTCTAATTTAGATACAACTTTGTAGATTCCAATTCTGCATGTAATGGTGCCAAACCTATCACTCTGCGGTCAGAAATAAATAAGGAATATATTTTGATAAACATAATTTTGAAACCTTAACTCCCAAGAAAAGTCTATAATTGTACAGTTACAAGAACTGGCATGGTCTAGTCATCCACCTGGGAGTAGTGAGTGGGGAGGTTCTATTATGTATATAGAGGTTGAAGACATACAGGGTCGATACTCTAACACGAGCACAAATATTTACTGGACCACAGTGGCCTTGTTGAAATCAATAGTGTAATGATTTACATTTTCATAAAACCTATGTAAGAACTATTTTACACAAACTTACACTAATGAGAAAGACCTATTGCTTCACCTATACAATTTAGTATTTCCTGTGATGCCCAAGAATGAATTTTTGGACATTATATTTAAAGAAGCCTTATGTATTACATTTTATGATATGGTTGCATGATGACGCCCATTATATTATTTCAAATACTTACTCGACCTAATGTATCTCCACGTGTATTAAAGAGTGAAAAAAAAATGAAATAAATTCTATTTTCATATAAAATCATTAAATATAATAACTAATGATAATTTTACTATATATACATTTAATTAGGGAAATGATTTAACAGAAAAGACGAGTTTAACCAATTAATATAAATAATTATAATTTCAATTGGTAGAAGTGTTCCAATATATGATTTATTAAGTTTATGCTGAAATGTTATTACTAAATAAATTGAAAAAAAAAATTATAATTCAAAATGTTAATTCAAACGACTAGAGTATCATACAATTGAGCAGCTTGTTGGTTTAGGTCAGTATTTTATTTATTTTTGAAATGTAAAATAAATATAACCTTTAATTTTATTTCCAACAAAAAGAGAAAGAACAAATGAAAAATGGCAACACATTTCGCAACCTCCTTACTGTTCGCTTCATTACTTTTCGGTAGAATCAAATGTGTTGACACTACGAAGTTGTTTATTTTAGAGACAGAAGGACGCCAGACCTCTTATTTCTTACATTATAGGAAGTAGTTTATATTTTTTTATCGGAATAACAAAACAAATAAAAACACAAATATATCACATGTCTTGTATATGTGCGCTTCTACCTATCAATCCTTTTTTCATTATTGCATCACCTAAATAGATTATCAATAATTTGAGAGAATTTTTAGAATGAATAATGATTGAAAAAATTACTTTCACCATACAGAAACTATAAAAAGACGTTTTAACTACAACACTAGCATCCTAAGTTCCAATAAGCAATAAAATAATAATACTACAGAAGTGGATTAATTTTGATAATTAAATAAGTAAATGCCATATTCACATATTCTTCTTCCTGACACTAGAATAAAACTCTGGTGCTTGTAGAAACTTTAGTATGCTCAAAAGTCGATGAGAAAGGAGAATTATCTTTAATTTAACTACATATACTTGGGGAATTGGCCAAGGGTGGGGAATATACAGCAGAGTGATCAACTCAAGATGGCCACTATTGGGATCTCGAAAACTATCAGTTTCTCGAAAAACTTTAAATTTGGAACATTCCATAGAATTATATGTACAATAAAATTACGGTGTTACCGTATATTTAATCTTCTCTATTGTTTATAATATAGCTTCCATGTTTAATTTTTTTAATACAAACACAATATTTATATTGCATTTTTTGATAGAAAATATTATTTTATGACACTTTTGTTCTTTGGTATATTTCTCTCAACGCAACTCTCTCTCTCTCTCTCTCTCTCTCTCTCTCTCTCTCTCTCTCTCTCTCTCTCTCTCTCTCTCTCTCTCTCTCTCTCTCTCTCTCTCTCTCTCTCTCTCTCTCTCTCTCTCTCTCTCTCTCTCTCTCTCTCTCTCTCTCTCTCTCTCTCTCTCTCTCTCTCTCTCTCTCTCTCTCTCTCTCTCTCTCTCTCTCTCTCTCTCTCTCTCTCTCTCTCTCTCTCTCTCTCTCTCTAGCTCTCTCTAAAAAAACCATATAAAATGTTTTCCCGTTATCTTCTACAATAACATCTATTATTTAGTTAAAATGTTAATTTAAACCCTTATATAATAATTCAATAACTATATTTTTGTAAAATAAGAAGTGTGATTCTGTGTTGATTATTTTATGCAATTCCGTTGACGCCTACATTTAAATCATGAAAAGTAAGTAGCTTTTCTCTCCTAATTCGCAATAAATGTATACCACTATACAAAAATTAATATTATCGCGAAACAAATAATATAATTGTTTAGTAGTCAAAATTTTAGTTTATATAATAATTGAAAAGTAATACCCTCCATGGTTGTTTTCTGTTTAAAAGCTGAACGTTACCCGTTAAAAGAACTTATGTTTATTGCAACTTCCTATTTACAATCATAATTATTGAAAGAAGACTTTGTAATTTTAAAATTAAATGATCAATATATTAAATGTATCATATAGATAAAGTTGAAATCTGATGTGTATGTTCCTTGAAGTAAAGTATACAGCATATAAACATTTTTTAAACGTTTATTTATAAACCAATTATTTTAACTTTTTTTCAATAAACGATTTGATAATTTATAACATTTTATTTCGCTGCAATTGTTTTTATACAAAATGTTAAGTTCGATTATTGTTCATACAATACGTACCACCAAGGTACATAAACCGAAATAGAAACAAAACATTTGTATTACACACAAAACAAACAAAAAATAACTTATTTATTCCTAATTATTATTTTTATCGAAAATGTCTTTAGGCCTACTATAATAATCTTCACTTTTTGTAGTAATATTTTTCTTCATATATCTGCCTAAATTTAATTTGATTTGATTTTGTATCTATTTTAGAAATGTTCTACGATATTGCCATTTTGTTTTATTTATTTTACTCTTGAAATTGTAAACATTCTCTAGAAGTTTCTTGTTAAATCTACCTTTGCAGGTATTTTTTTCTATTATTAATAGTCGTTGTAGCGTGGAGTCGAAAAGGTGGCAACGTTCCTTGTTGTGCAAATTGTAGTCTTTCATGAATTATTGATTAAAAAATTCATGTCAAATAAACTCATGGCCAACGTTTAACTTACGTCTTTATAAAAAAAATATACCATTATCTATCGTATCCTTAGATATTTTATTTATACAGACAACCTAATATGACACGACAGAAATGAACATTTGTACAAGGAGCACGATATCATGTTGTTCCCAAGACAATGCTATCTACATACTGCCCACTTTGGGCAACGTCGTCATCCCGATTATGCCACTTTTTCTATAACATTAAAAGTTTCATTTAACGTTAAATATTACATAACATAATATAATTCATAAAACAACCCTTTAATATTGTTACAGTTATTAAAAGCATATCTTTTCATTTGTACGAAATCGATAATTAAATGTTTAAAAACCCATAAAATGTTTCGACGACTAAGATGTCATCCTCAGATGGTACTAGCAATTATCAAGCGGTGTGCTGATTGCAACAGACAATGTTGACATTCTGAAAAAAGTATAAATGAGAAGAATAAATATCGCTAGTATAAATTTTAACACTTACATCAGAATTGTACTTAAACCAACACTTGTTTTACTAAACAACATTGAAATAACAGTTTACGTTCAATAAGAATTAATTGGAAAGATAACATTGATGCAATTTCACTGTATTGATTCCATCCACAGGTTTTAAATAAATACAAATTAAAAACCAAATATATATTTCATCTCACATGTGAATAACAGTTCGGAAAATTCTATATTTTATTTTTAAAATAGAACAATTTATTGTTGATATAAACATGATATTAATATCATTATTTTTCTAAAATAACGAGTTGCATCCAAGCAGAAGTTTTGCTCATTCGTGGGAATAAAATGTAAACATTACCTCAAAACTTAATAAATAATAACTGATAAGAGCTGTAGTAAATTCGTAGAATTGTATAGCCAATATGTTATATGTTCATAAACAATATAATACTTATTTTATGTCTAAATGTAAACGCAAATAAAAGAAGTCCTTTATAATTATATAGGGTTTTAAGTAACTCCAACTTTTACTTTGAATTTATTTTGCAGAATTTATATTTTGGAAATCACAATATATGGTTTTGAGTTTATTCAAAACATATTTACTATAATAATGAAGCAAATATTTTATAAACATTATATTAAATGTATATTGACTTATGAGAAAAATTATACAGAACACACAGAACACAATTCTCACAAAAATACTCCTAAGTATCAGACGCGTTTCAACAACAAGGTCGTCCTCTTCAGTAATACACGAGCTACACCAATCAAACTATAACTGAATCTAACGTACCACCTTGGCAGTGTAAAATAATAAGCCACGCCCCCTTCAGTTTGTATAAATATGGGGTTCGGTGCAACGTTAGATTCAGTTATAGTTTGATTGGTGTAGCTCGTGTATCACTGAAGAGGACGACCTTCTCGTTGAAATGCGTCTGATAACTTAGGCGTATTTGAGAGAATTGTGTTCTGTGTGTTTGCTATACTGTATAAACATTATGTTGTTAGAGTTGGATTTTAAAGTAAGTTTATTTAAGGCTTGTGGAAAAGAAGGTTTTATGTGACACAAGTGTTACTTACTACGAAAAGCAATGACGTTAGAGTGTTAATGTCTTCGCTAGATTTTGTCGCCGTTTCTTATTGTTGGGTTTTATAGAACTTAAGTTGTGTAAAATGGCTTTAATAACGAATTTGATTTAATTGTTTCCATTTTTTTTTAAATAACCCGGACTAATACCCTCATTGCAAATGTCGTCACGTGTCCTGACCTGTCTAATATCTAGTAAAAATTTCACCTAACTTTCGAGCTCATGCCACATATTCTTCTCAGATATTCATATACAACCTTATTTGATATCTTAACTTTTTTTAAAAATTTTCCACTCCAGACTGTTCAGGATTCTACACTAAATTCACATTTGTGAGTTAATCTATGTCCTTCCTCTATACATTTGAAAATAATAAATATGTACACAACTTTCCGTTTTGAGTTTGTTGTAGCATAACAAAAATACTAATTCTATTACTGTACAGAATGATATATATCATCTTGCACATTTCTCATGACTAGTATGTTCGTCTCTATTAACCACCCTCTACTACAATTCTTGGTTCTGATATGTATACATTGATATTAAAGAGTGTATATTTAATTTAAATATATGAAAATGTAATTATATAAATAGCAAAAATAAACAATAAATCATGGCATAACGATGAATAAATTTATTTTCCAATAAACTATTTTTTTAAGTAGATAGCCTAATTAATAATTAGAATTATTATTTATGTATTAGCGTAACTACATTAACAAACCTACTACTTGGATTTATTCATCAGTAGCGGTTATAACAAAAAGAAAAGTTAACAGTTGTTGCATTATACAATAATGTTTGCAGTCTATTATCGACACCTAGACATTGTACACATTTTGAACAAAGGAAGTAATATTTAAATGAAGCCTTCTTCTAACCGTAAAAACTATATATATGACAGAGGGTTTAATTAAAAAAATAATAAATATAATATATCTAATTTTTGAAAATTTCTTTCGATTATAAAGTATTGTTAGTATTGCACTTATTTCTTTCCTTGTATAATGTTAAATACTAGTAAAGAGAGAACCTGTTGCTCTAATTTAACCCTAAAAATAAATATATTTATCTATCCACCAGTTTATCTCATTAGTCTCCTCCTAAAGTATCCCGAGTCGATAGTTTCAATAATTCCTCCTTAAATGCTGTCGATCACACCATTCTTCTTTTTCTTTCTAACATTAAACCCAGTAATAATTATTGTAGTCTCTTCTCCTCCATCTTTCAACCTACTAAACATTAATTACAACTGTCCTTTAATTTCAACATTTAATTATCTGTTCGACAATAAATACTGCATATTGAAAATTTCAATTTAAATGTGATTTTTAAATTTATGTATATAGTCCGCACTGAAAATTGAAACACATAAAATTATGAATATTTTTGTAAGCATAGGTGAAATTTTTGCAGTAGCATGTTCTGTTCTCCTCCTCTTCACAACTCCTACCAACGTAATTGTCTTTCAACAGTGTTAGTTGAGAAAGTTAAACTTCTGCCTCCCAACAACTCTAATTTCTACGACAAGAAAATACCTCAACGAGACGACTTTGAGTCGTTAAGTCGTCATTCTTAGTTGCATTTAGCACACAAACGTCTGGAAAATATAATCAATAAGCTAGAGTATACAAGAATCTGAAAGGAAATATAAAATTGGAGGGAAAATACGGCAAAATAAAAAAGAGCATTACAAAAACAAAAATAAAATTTTAGCCTAATTATTACTTGGATGACAAATTGAAATAAAAATAAATAAATTGCAATACGTTAAGTACGAATAATTGAAGAAGAAGAAAAAAAGAAAAAAAAAATAGGGAATGTAAGAAATATATAAAGAATAAAGGGTAAAATAAAACAAATATATTGTTGAACTATAAATAAATATTTTGAAAGTGTATTTAAAGAATGATTTATACGACAATTTCTCCGTTCAAATAAAAATTTATCCTTTACTTGATGATCATAGAACATTTTTGCTTAGTCCAAAATCGTTATTCGCTGTTATATTAGGTGAATCACTGACTTCTCATATGCCCTGACATTGCTATTAACTCATTGCTGATGCTTAATAAAGTACGTGATAGTATGAAATCTTATCGCAAGAAAAATAAGGTTTGTAATAATCAAATTTGTTACAGATTAATTGTATAAAAAATATTATTATTATGTGTTAGAGAAACACCGACAAATGGAGGAAGTAAAGTTATAACCTGTCAGACGTACATAGTTTAAAATTTAAAGAACTGTTAGAACTATTAATAATCAATTAAATTAGCATATAAACAATTATCATGTTTAGTTTATTCCAGTTATACGTTTGCAGTACTAAAGTTACGCCTTATATTTACGTTTCCTTAAATTGATAAATGAAGGGTAGTAAATTCAAGGATTATATTCCAACTTCATTATGTTCGTAATCTTGTGAATTTATTCAGTCACAAAATGATGATATTTATTGTAACAGTGGTAATTTCTTGTTGAAACTCCAAATTATAGGATTAAATAAAGCAATAAAGCTAAAGGTTCAAATTTTGTTTTAAACTTTAGCCTTATTCCTTTATTTAATCGGCAAAATGATGATTTAAATTTATTACTCCACCTAAGCAGTTTGTTCTAGTGTCAGAAGGAGTAAATGTTCAACTTATTATAAATTATTTAGAATGTTTAACATTTCCTTAACTTTCATAAAATCATAATCAAAATATTTTTTCATAATCTAATATTATAATTAATATGAAGTAAATTCCTATTAGTATTTAAAAATATATATTCAATGTATATATAACTGAAACAATATTAAATCGCATATTAATAATAATAACATAAAAAACAGTTTCAAAGTGAAAATGTATTGGTTATTAAAAAGAAGTATACTTTTAGGGTAAATAGACATTCCAGTCAATTTTTTAGCAAGCTTTAGAAAGGCGTATAATCATTATACTGAAATTAATTATATAGTAAATACATATTGTTTAGTTGTAAAAAATTTGATTGAAATAATTTTCAAATGCAATGTAAACTTTAGGCCCAATTTTCAATAATGCTTTAATTAAATGTAAAATAAAATACGATCTTTTGTTTGAGATTAAACGGTTTTTCCAATCAACAATGTATTTTAAGAAAAACATTATTAGTATTAATGTTATTGTTCGGAAATTTGCCATCATTTGTGTATAAGAAACAATACACGACGTTTCGAGAGTATAAATCAACCTACCGTTATCACGTATTTATACTCCCGAAACGTCGTGTATTGGTTCTTATACACTAATGATGGCAAATGTCTGAACAAACAATAATAATAATACAAATATTCCATCATTAAGTAATAATTTTAAAAAAAGAAGAAAAAAATTTCCGTTATGATTTGATACATATCAATTTGATAATTAAAATATAAAATAATTGCATGGTTTTCTTTTTAGGACGCATTCATGGGCAACAGGTGGGCGTTTGGAAATTAGTCATAGAATGATATATCTAAGAATATCTAAGAATATATCAATGCTACATGAAAATAGGTATAACATATACAATTATGAAACAAAAAACCCTCTTGTTTAAAAGTTGAGAGGCAGATTTTGTACTAAATACTTCAGTTTTGCATCCAACATTTTGTATCAAAACACATAGTAAAAATTAAATTTATGTTTTTCGTTTGCCAATTTCAGGCATTCACAAACTAGCATTACATAAATACCTTACCCATCAGCCGAGACCACCACACATTACATTAGCAGTAATAATAGACCGCCTAGTAGATTGTATAACGCAACAAATGGTTACTTTTCTAAACCATGTCTTTAATACAAAACTAAGTAAACTAAAAGACTAAATAAAGTTGGTGAGTAAATCTAACTTTACGCAACTTAAGTGTTATTAAACCTGAACAATAAGAGACAGAGACAGAATATAGCATGTACTTTACCACCCTGAATTCATCCCTTAGGTCATAGTGAAGCTTGTTTCGTACGTAATGACTTTCTTCACTCTTGGCACCGTAGTTGGAACTTCATTAAAGTCTGACTTTAGTAAAACAACAGATATAGAACTTGTAAACTAACAAAAATTGTTTACCTTTATCTGCATCGTTATTATTGTAAATGATTTCAAATTTGCAAAAATAAGTATGTTCTTTTAAAACTATTACATTTTTTATGTTATTTTAAATTTTTATAAAACTCTTTATTTTTTCTAATTAATTTTATACCGGAAGATATGAGGATGAATATGTCAAACCCATTGGAACCTATAGTAAGTAATGTTGCATGTTTAATTTACTAAATACGTTTATATATATTTTCAAAACATAATTAGAAAAAATTAAATAACTGCAATAGGCATCTTATGGTTTCTATGTTACATAAACTTTTCCTGAACCACCAAAAGTTACGAATAATTAAGTTAATGTTTTAAAAAGATCATTTTTGTTTAATGTTTTCTAGAATAATAATTTCTAGGGGCACTAACATAATAAAGGTTGTGCGGAATTTTGAAGGAAGTTCTCGTAAAAAGAAATAAACGTAGGCAAACATTCATTTTTTGATATTAGATAAATAAATACCTTTATGGGCTACTTCTATTAACGTCAAGGACAACATGGCGTTTTGCAAGACCAAACTACTTCAACACTAACATATTTTGTGCATAAACCCAGCATATTATAACAGTTTAACTTTCCTATCGTGCTTAAAATTATCCAATGTTTGGGATTTAAGTTAGATAAAATTATATGGTTGAAGTATCATTATTGTTACTCACGCATCAATAAGGATGGCGACGTTGTATTCAAAACATATATAATTTAATAAACTTATTAACTGTGAAACATTTTGTTAAGTTTAATTTTAATTTTAAAACATTTCACAAGTTAAGAATTTATTTTTAAGTGTTCAGTTTAATTTAAATACAATTTTTTACCATGTAGCTGCCTTTTAATAAAATGTAATAATTAAATTAGGCCAGTATATTGAATGATTTACATAACGGTAAAAATTGTGGCCATTTAACATTTTATAAATGGCTATTAAATATTGAACATTTTCTTAATAGGTTAAAATGTATTCACGCAAAATCATTCATGAATAAATTCTACTGAATTATACAAGGCCAACAGTGAAACACAAAGGCTAATTTAATTTATTTAAATATTCAAAGTGGGACATTTAATGTTTAAATTAAAGCAATACAAACCCCTTTAATTTACATTCAAGTGATACTGGGCTTTGTCTGTGTTTGCTTAAAAGCCAAAGTTTGCATTGTACTTGACAAAATGTATTGTATATTTAAAAAGATATTGTCGGTTTGATGTAACACTTTGAGTTATGTGGGTGGTATTAGTTTACTTGTATAGCATTCATTTGTACGTAAACTAAAAACACGGAAATAAAAATGAACAGTTCATAAATACTGTCCAATCCTTTTCCAGCGTATAATTTGAGTCTTTGTGAACAAAATTTTCACCAGTCATAGCTTCCCACTTTCTCATGATGGTGATTAAGAACTGTATTCATTCATCCTTAAGGGGATTGAACCCAAGAATATCTCTTACAAGAGGGGATAGTACGAGTTTGCCGTCGGATATATAATATTTATATTAACACATTATTACAAATGTTTAGACGTTACCAGTTTACACATGTTTTAATAAGTAGGATTTATAAGGTGTGGTTTATTTCGAAGTTTTTCATGTTGTTCGTTATAGGATAACGTAGAGGCGGTTACCATGTCGCACCTTCATAACAATACGCTCACACTTTAAAAGAAAATACGTAGAAAAAAAACATAAACATGAAAGAAGAAAGTGTGGCTTTAAATCATGAAATGATATATTGATTGGGGAATCATTCTCTAGTTTCGTTATCTTGACAATCATGTCTTTAGGAGTCTAGTTCGACTAGATTCCCGGGCATCTGTACTGCAGAAATCTCTATAAATATATTCTGAGGGTCGACGGTGGCAGAACAAAGACCTCCATATGGAGTGTACATAACAAAAGTGTTACATATTTTATGAGTAATTATATTAGACATTTTTGAATATAGTGTAGCCAATAGCTACTTTTAGATAACAGATAAACCCCTGTTAGTATTTACAAAATAATAGCAAACCTTATTTTATTTTGTATTTGTTTGGTAGATTTATTTTAAATTTCAATATAATTGAAATTTTATGGAAAATCTTTAGAACTTAGCTGCCTCATTTTTCGCATTCTTGATAAATGGTTCAAAGGTTATGTTCACTCTGCTAATTTTGAAGGGAAAGTTTACCTTGGATTGAACAAATAGTTTTGAAAAATAATAATTTCATAAAATATTTGAAATAAATAAAACAAGTTATAACCTTTTCCATGGGTCATAATTATTATATTAAAATAGTTTTAGAAAACTTTAATATTAGTGTAGTCACATTACATCTGATTTCTCATCTAATTATAGGAAGTGAACTGGAATGACCCAACGTTTTGAAATAAAACTCAGGAAAATGATGAGTAACAGACCAATTTATAAAATTATTTTACGATTATTGTAATACTGATGTCTAAAAGAACTGGTAAAATATAAAATATCAAATTAATATAGTAAATATTATTAAAAAAAGGAATATTCCTTCACGTGCGATAAATAAAATGAACAGTGCACAAATATTGCAAAACCTTTAACCGTTCTAAAATATCAAGAACTAAGAAAGTGACAGCACTCCAGATAGATAGATGATATAAATTAGGCGAAATCTCACAGGTTAAGGCAGCAGGTGAAATGTAATATATTCCCATGGAATTCATATCTACATAATTGTACATCAACAGAATTAATTGGCAAAGTTTAGCTCTTATCTAACCTCCACCTTTACTGCATTATACTTCGTAATCTGAGATTCAAATTATTTATATATGTAAATATTGAGCTTGACTTTTTGCTTCAAAGTTGTTTTAAAATTACAATTAAACTTCAAATCAATTTCTCAGAAATTGTTTTGTTGTTTCGTTTAATGAATTGTTGATTCGTTTACGAAATCGAAATCGTTTCAACGACAATGTTGCCCTCTTTAATGACACATTAGCTGTAATATTCAAATTATAAATATGATCAGTTATAGTTTAATTATTGTAGCTCATGCATTGCTAAAGATGAAGTTGGATGGCGTTCAATTGAAAACTATTTGAGTTAATGTTTTGATTTAATTACTAACAAACTTTGTAAATTAAACAATACTACATTCGACATAATTTTAAAACTATTTAAAATATACAAAACAGTGCATTGTTTACCACGTCCTCATAAACATATATGTAAACATAAGTTATTAATACAATATAACAATCTGTTATAGGATTGCCTTCAATTCGTGAACAAATACAGTATACAGAATGATTTACGAAAGTTGCATCCATATAGAATATAAACCCATAAAAATGTAAATGTCAATTAACACTGGTATATATGTTGTGTGTGTGTTTTACAACACAGGAAAACCAAAATATATATAGTAAATTTTTCGAAATGAAATAAGTACATTGAAAACTAATTAAGCAGTATTTAAGTTTTCCTGTAGGACCACTTCCTTTAAATATAATGAAGAAACTGTTATATTGAATAATATATTACATCTGTAATCTATGTTTATTGTTGAAACTAGAGGAGAAAATGTCTCCTTAACCTCGATATTACTTACTTTTTTTATGTCTTGAAAAAAGACGTTCTGGTTTATCACGATAATTTGAATCATCCTCACTTTTCATATACACTTTTCTTATACACATCGTTTACTACACGAAAACATGAATTAATTATGTCTAACCTGGGTACTTTTTCTAAACTAAAGCAAAGATGTTTAAAGGTTACGAACTAGCATTTTTTCACGTGAAATGTATGAATTCTAGTTGTCGTTTCCTTCCAAACTTCGAAATAGGTTATACATTCAATAGTACTGACTAATGAGGTTAAGCACATCGAATGAGAATTATTTATAAGTATTAGTTGAGTAGGGAGGACAAAAAGTGTGAATTTAGGTTTGCCTTAATTTTACCTTTACTGAACTGTATTTATATATATTCAAATTATTTTAAATATATACAAATTTTTCTGCAACTAATAAAGACTGATATAATTGTAAATCTAGAAAATGTTTATTAGATAATATGGATAGTAGATATTATTATTGCTATTTTGTTTTAAATTTCTATGTTATAGGGAAATAACAATGCACTATTTTAAAACTAGATAGACCCTTGTTATCAAGTTACTTTGACATGAAGTACATAAATAATTCTAGAATCTACGCCTATATGTTATCAAATTATTATACGAACTATTATACGAACTATGCTATCAAAAAGTAATTTTATTTGTAGAGAGCAAAAGAGTTCGTACATCAAGGTAGTTTCTGATAATCACAATTTCACCAAATAGTTTAGAGAGAGAGAGTTTTATTCTAATTTTTATAGTGCTTCATAAAATAATAATCTTCTCTTCTGTTCATTTTTTACTTTTTGTGTACTACACCTGATGAAGTCTGTATTATGAGAAAGTGTTAAAAATAAACAATAATGTAAAAACATAAATTTATTTTAATACACTAAATATTTATAGTGTAAACTGATAAATATTATTAATTATTTTTGTAAATAGTGTATATTGGTTAAATGTATATTGATGGCTCGATTTTTATGCAGACAAATTAACCTCCAATACACACACTGTACCCGTTTTATCAAAATCCATTTTTTCATAAATAATTTAAAACTATACTAACGATAAAATATCTTGAACGGAAAAATCACAAATGACGTTTATTATGAAGTGAAAACGTATTTAAATTTTATAAACATCTGTCCTTATTTAACATCTTACAGACCCGTACAACAAATTAAATTAAAACTCTAAGCAAAATGTTTAAAAACGATTCATTTATGGTTTCTGTTTATAGTTCTTTGAAATTGTCTGTCTACCCATTCATTGAAAATGTACACATATAAAAATGTTATATACTGAAAAATGTTATAATAAAAATAACTATTGAGCCTTTCACGTAAACACTAGTGAATTCATTTTAGCAATATCTACAATCACATCATAGCTGTAACTCAATTTTCTTGTGATGGTTGCTATGCTTGGAAAATTGCTTATTATATTCCATCTTCTTGCCGCTCTAATCAAATTGATGATCTGCATAGAAATGTTCACATTGGGGGTTGAAAGCAGGAAGTATAAAGCTATTTGGTTATAAGCTATAAAGATAAAAATGTGAAGTGACCTCTACGTGACCTCATACTTATTTTACTGTTACAAATATATACACCATTTTAAAAATAATTTATTTTAACTCGAATTATTTATTATTTAATTGTTATATCATCTAATATTAGAATATATTGTAACGTTTAATGTAGTTAATCAAAAGCGGTTACAAGTTTCACAGTTTGTCGACAATAGAAGTTAGCAAACTGTAAATAAAACTTCTGTTATTACACTGCTTCTCTTGACATTCAATAGTGTCACTCTCACAAGGGAAAATAAATAAATAAATAATAATAATAATAATAATTTATTTTATTTCTCATGTGCAAGATTATACACTATAAAAATACAAAATTCACAATAAAACATACCACAACAAATAAATATATAATACAATACTCTAAGTAGCTTATTTAACAGAAAATAAATTTTTTTTAAACTGACACAAACAAAATTGCACAAGAGAAATGTAGGAGGTCCTAAGAAAAAGCCTATATTGGACTCTCCTTCATAATAGAAAATATTTAACAAACAGAAATTGAAGATATCCTTATACTAAAAACAAAATATCCCTAGAAGTAATTGTGATTAGTTATCACACAAATAAAATAATATTAAAAAAAAAATCATACATAAACTAACTTAAGCAACAAAAAGCAAAAGAACAGGCTAGTAAAAGATTATAACTTTGTAAGGCACAATAGACACAATAAACTACCATCATTTACTACATTCACACACACATCACAATATTCATATGCTAAAACCAATTATCAAATTTATCTATAAATAAAAATCTCTTCAACAGTTTTAAAAACATTTTTAAAGATTTCATTTCCCTGACTTTATGTTGTATCATATAAAAAAACATTGGTGCAGAATAGAAATAGAAATGTCTATACGCTGTTTTACGAGGTAGTGGTATCCTATGCTTACATTTAGATCTCAGAATAGGTTTATCATCGATATGTTCCACCTTATTGCTCCCGCTCCTAATAAAAAACATTCTTTAAACAAACCTTAAATACATACAAAGAACGGAAGGGCAAAACATTTGCTTTTTTAAATAACTGAAAGGAATGTTCAGATTTAGATTTTTTAACCATTGACCTCACTACATACTTTTGTTGGACAATAATAGGCTTTACAGTTTAAAAAAAATTGCCACCCCAACATTAAATAAAAGGACATACGGTATGCCATAGGGACACTCTCAATAAAGATATTGATTAGAAGAAATGCTAATCAATTTGGTAACTTCTACAACGACTACAACAAAGATGCACAGAAACACTGAAATTACAGGAAGTTAAATTATTTTCTCTTTCTTTGTGTCCACTTGTTTGGCAACCTCAACCTTAGTATTAATTTAATAAAATCGTCAGTTGCACAAACTTAGTTCATATATAATTAATTTAAATATAAGAAGGTACAGCCTGCCATGTAAAAATTTTTGTGAATTAATATTTTATAGCGTTCAACGAACAATCATTGAACTTTTTTTAAATGAATACAAGAAATATGAAAATATCATTTTTATTGAATATGAAGTTTTAAGATAGAAACTTATTAATGTTAATTATTACAATCAAACACATCAAGTTTCATAAATCGAGGATAATTATGACGTAGAGAATGGTGTACCTTATCATACTGAATTGGTCGCTTCATGTCACAATATCACTTATTCAGCTGGTTTTGCAGTCGACATTCACCCAGAGACATGTTATTGAGCTGGGTCCTAAACCCTTTAGCCGAATAAAAATAAAAAAAATCATTCATAAGTGTCCTTTTGTACAATAGGTCGCTTCATTTACATAATTTCCTATGGTTAATGTCTTTCTACCAAATTGTCTAATCAAATAACTAAGATCAAGTAATATTTGATTTGATGGGATAAATGAATGATAAGATTAAAATTAAAGATAATATGAACTGATATATGGAAAGTAGTTTATAAGCAATTAAACTATCATTTGTATATAACTGGAGGGAAAATTCGAAATCTGAGATATTTTTAAATAATCCATTGTCACAATAACGTTTTGTTTTGTACGAACTATACTTGTATGTTTCTCTAAAGTTTACCTTTGCTTACATAAGGCTAAAATTAAATAAGTTCAACAGAAGGAAACTTTTATTTTGTATACGATTTTACTGATGTGTGGCCACATCTTTATACCTTTCTTGTCTGTGTGTTAGTATGCACCATTTATTACTCACTGCATTTGATAATAAATTTTATTTCATTATGAATACAGGATAAAAAAGAAAATAGGAAGAAATTGAAATAAACTACAGCTTGACTAAAGATGTGTTTCTTTCGTTATTATTCAGTACGGTAATATTTGAACACGAACATATTTACTCTTTTAGGAGCTTTTATAATACACAACACCAAAGGTAATATGTGTAAATTTAAGTTATTAATTTGTTTAGGGCAAATCGTGTTCTACTGGTTTAGTTATTGAGCGCATTCAGTAGTTACTGTACATCATAATACCTGACATTATAACAGAAAAATGTTGGTATGACACAAAATGTAGAGATAAAATACAATACTAGAAAAACAAAAGCTCTTCTAACACCTGAATGTAATTTTTTAATAATTATTACAAATTGTTATCTTTTATATTTACCGTAAAAATCAGTATAAACTGTAAAAAGAGACAATATTTGTGGTAAAATATTTACTCTAGATTGCTTCGTATTTTTGATAAATAAATTAAATACACAACAATTCTTTAACTATTGAAACGAACTTTATAATTATTAAATAATTTCAAGTGGATCGTGTAAATATATATATATATATATATATATATATATATATATATATATATATATATATATATATTAATGAAACTTGTGTTTATTTTGTTTACACTTGGATAAATTATTTTTCAACACTTATTCACAATATTCCACAATATATACTTCCTTTGTATAATATAATACAAGACAACGCACAACGTTTCATTGACTAAGATATTATTATCAATTAATTTTAAAATGGAGACTAATCCTTCTGAAACGAAACTTCGAATTGGTTCATTTAGTAGTTAAAAACCAGGTTTTACATGCATGTCATAACTGAGAATGATTACTTAGTCAATGAATCTTGTTTTATAGTAACAAAGGAAATATTCAATGTGGAATATTGTGTTCTGTTCCATTACTGAATGGGATTGTCTCCAGTATTACTCATTACAGGGAATAATTTTTTACAGTGTTTATCTTTTGGTGAAAAATATAATGTAATAATATTAACGGTTAATTTTGGATATATAACAGTGGCACTTACCAATGGATATATATTAGTAAGTCAAGACAATCAGTGTCACAACAGATGTTATATTTATAATTTGCCTTGTATCGTCGCCAAGCTGGGAAACTTGTATACATTCATGATCAATGAATAAAGTACACAATATTTACCAAGCACTGTTGAGAAATAATTTATCCAAGTGTAAAGAAAATAAAGACAAAATACAATGACATATATTTACACAAACCATTTCAAATGGTTTAGTATTAAAAAGGACGATTTAAATAGTTTAACAATTGTTGTGTATTTAATGTAATTAACCAAAATATGAAGCAATCCAGAGTAAATATTAAAAAGTCGTTTTGTATAGTATTGAGCAAATAAATTGTTTACCGTGAAATGTAATTTATTTAAATTAGTGAAAAGTTTATAAATATGTGGGTATAATTCTAATGATGTCGGTGTCAATAAGAAGAAAAAGTTTACAGATATTACTCGATATATGTGTGTTTTGTATAGATTTGGATTAAATTTAATTAGAATTTATATTAAAATATATGCCTTTAATTCACCTTTATGTATTCACATTTCCACAAAAATAGAATGTCTGCTAAAATCCCTTTATTACATTTCATATATTAATTAAAAGTATTTCAGTGCACGTCAATGATATTATATTGTGCCATCATTTATAAATCTTGAACTTCTTAAATATCGTCAAATTTGTTTGTAAAAGTATGACAACATATTAGAAAGTATTATATCAAAAACTTAAATAGAAAACTTCAGTAACCTTGGGAGGGATGTCTTACCTCAGAAATTTTTGTGCACTAGACATTTTACAGGAGATGATTCTAGGAAAACCTTAACTACACTAAACGCGAAAACTGTGAATCTATCACTGTCCACTGCTAGCTTTAATAAAACAATCAGTTAAATAAGTAATGTAAATAAATGTCATCAGATCAAAAATGGATTACTAGATTGGCTGTCGGCTATAATCTAATTAAAATAAGTGTATTTAGACCAACTTCCCGGTGATTTTATTCACTAAAATTAAAAAAAAATAAAATTCAAGTAGTTCTGGACAAAAGTACAATTATACTTAAACATGTTTCTGTGTGAAAAGGAATACTTCAAAATAATGTCGTTGACGTCATCTAAGTCCGAAACTAATGAATATGTCTTAGATAAAGGTCTTAAGGTAAACGTAGACCATATAAAGTAATGGAGCAACTATATTCTCCAACCACAAACAGGCACACCATCTTACCATAAACGGAAGTTTGAAAAAAAAGGAATAGAACTACTACTGTTATTATTTAAAAGCTCTCCAATAAGGTGAAGAATATTAAAATAAAATGCATTCTTTTCCATCAGTACGATTATTCAAATATTAAAGTTTTTATCTTTTTATTTTACGTCACCCTCTCCCTTTGCGTAACTGAACTGTAAAGTCTAGGCCAATGCCTCTTTAATGTAAAGTATTATATTTGCATGAGGGTTTTGCCTAGCCAATATAGTAAGCTGCAGAAAATGTATGAAGTTTAGAAAAACCGAAAATAATGCCTACTAATTGAAACATATTATTCATACGGGAAATTTGTGTGTTTGTTTTTGAATGTGATAATTATATTCTTAAGAAGTGTTACTCATTTTATATTAGTAAACGTTTTCGGGTTTATTGATAACTTATATTTTTTATTTTATAACTTTTAGTAAAATATATTTAACTTTATAAACTTTATATTTAATTATTAAAAACCTTACAATCTATAGACATTGGATGAGTTATCCACTTTTAGTTTGTAGATAAATCAATTTTTTACTCTTTATAGAATTTTGTTCATAAAGACATAATACAGGGATTTTATACTTCTTGTTTAACACAATAGATATCAACGTTATGTACTCAGAATATAAATGAAAACGTCATGATGATACATCTGAGAGGGGTGTTCACGTTTCCTTTAAAGTACACAATTAACACCACGGGAACCAACTTGGAATTATTAAAGATTTCTTGCTACAATTAGATTTAGTAAAATCAGGCTTAATAAAATCTATGTTTTTAAAGTGTTAAAGCTACATATATATTATTTTTATAACAATTCCTTAATTTTATCTGTCATTCATTTATAATCCAAATTCTCTTATAGGAAGAGTTAACAAGTAAAACGTCTTTATAGATTTGAAGTGTTTAAGTGTTTTACACTGGTCGTAAAAGTGTTGTCTGTAATAAGTTTCATTATAAAAGTAAGAATATTAATAAATAGTTTTAAAATTCTCATAATTGTCTTTTAATAAATTGAATATACAAAACAAGACTCAAACTTTTGTTCAATAATGTCTTTTAATTTTATTAAATCTTTAAATTTTAATCAAATAACAAAATTTAAATAGAAAGTATATTATGTATACAACTATCAGGTTTATAAAAGAATATTACAGTTTTAATCTATGTAAGCGTATCATTTGTATTGACAAAATGTGTAACATTTACAAAATCTTGTTCTAAACACAAATTTTTCCGAATAACTTTCCTATATAGACATCAGAGCTCTATAGATTTAGCATACTGAACGTTCCAAACGTTACGTAAGATTTGAGTTTATAGTAGTAACTTCAGTGACCTTATTCCGATTAGTTTGTAGGGAGGTTATATTGAGGACAGACCATGGATTACAAACTTAATTGTATAGAATTCATAGGATTAAGAAACTTGTAGATGAACACTATTATATGTTTCTAGTATAATGTAATTTATGTTCCTGCAAATTATATAAATATCATTACATACAAAATCACACTAAATTATTTTTAAAAATGTATTATGCAGAGACAGAGGCGAATAAAAGTTGTGGATATACTTGACAAGCCCAATTTCAATTAGGGAGGAACCGCGTACGTATGTGTTTATATTTTGAATAGGAAATATTATTCAAGATAAAGTGGTTTTGAAGAAATATAGTTTACGAAAATAGTTTAATATAAAAACTGTTCTACAAAATGGAAAATTTCTTTACAATTCATGAAATTGCATAATGTAAATTAAACTTTACTGATCCTAACTACGAACTACAATTCAAATATAATAGCTCTGCAACACATCTCAAAACGGTTTTTAATAGTTGGCATAATTTGGGAATTATTAAAATATGATTTCCTGCCAAATTATAAACAACATGACACTTACAGTTCTTAATAGTTCACAAGTTATTATTTTCTAATTTTCACTGCTAATGACTTCCACATGGGCAAATAATTACCTTTTCCATTTCCCTAAGTCAATTTATCAAATGGCATACCATATTAAATTTGTCTGCCAGTCTCAGCGATTCATTGTACCAATATATGTTGCTGTTTATTACATCTTTCGCAAAATAGTTAAGAAGTAATATACAGTTATTTATAAAACAGGAAGTTTACGTAACTCAGAATTATTTACCCAATAAAGGCTAATTGTTTATAAATCCATGAAATAAATATAAACACATGTAGGAATAGATTATGCACGCTTTTTGGTATTGTGTGTTATGTAATTTAATTTAAATATGATTATATGGATTTATAACAGTTTTCCTTAATAAGGTTGAAAGATGAAGAGAAATCTCAAATTAATTTTTAGAAAACATTTTCTTAAAGAATGTAATGTTAAAAAAGTTATAAAAGAAAATACTGCTCTATTTTGATGTTTAATTCTTTGTCATACCTTTTTAAACCTCCTGAATTAACTTTTTGTAAATTTATTTTTTATCAAATTATTATCAATTTACTTATATTACAGTAACAGTTGTATTAAGCTGTGACATCTACTCGAATTACTCTTATTATTCTTATTACTTACTCTTATTTTCCAAATTTATGGGTATATATATATACACAACCAGAGTTGTAATTAATAATCGGTTGATGTCACATTTAAACTTCTAATTTTGGCTCAAGCTCTACATAAATTAGAAAATAATTCGTGTACAAATCCTTTAATGACAGTCGGTTCTAAAATAAGAAACAAATTGAAGTTTGTCACTTTGAAAACTCATGATCATATCTTGTTAACAGGTAAAACTCAAAGTGGTCACAATTTGTGTATAATCAAATGAATGAAATGACTTAAAAATTAAGTAGAATTCATATAGAAGATAAGTTGATGATGAACTGATTCTATTTATACTCTACTGAAAATTATAGTTATTATATTTCACATAAAGGTGAACGATTTTTCGTTTAACACCAATTTAAACCAATTATAATATAGACAAATATTGCTTTGTGATTTCAATCAGTACTAATGTATAAATAAATACTTAATAAATAGAATAATAAAAAATACCAAGAAATTTGTGTTAATATATACGGGCCTCCTGAACTAACAAAAGCATCACGTAAAAATGTTTTGGGTTCAAAATTCTAATATCAATGTACATATCTCACAACGAGACTATTCAAGAAATATAATTGTAATATCTGGATGAAAAGCTGCTTAAACGTTTAATATGGAGAAACGATGACAACATATAAAAAGTCCTTACCTCTAAATACACGAGTTTTTCAAGATACGTTCTTAGGAAATGTTACTTATTTATGAAATTCTATTTTTTCTTCAATTTTAACGGTAAACTTTATCTACTCTTATTTAGGTTTAATAAAGTGTTATATATAATAATTTTTATATTATAGTTATATCGCACATTTCACTCAATTTATAATAAAACCTGACACAAAATTGACCTTTAAGGCAACACCGTTTCTTGGCATCCTTACGTTTCAATACGATTGATGTAGTACCCCGTGAAGTGTGGTCCAGAAGTGGTTGTTGAAGAAAATATAAGCACAAAGATTTTAGAATATCATAGTCATATTTATTCAAACATAATATAAACTTATTTAATCAAGCAATACTATACAATAATGACTTAATTAAACAATTAAAAACATATTGTTTATAAATCACAGCCAAATAATGTAAATCTTTATTTCAATTCCAGTAGGCAACGTTTGTCCAATATTAGGTACTCGTTACCTGCCACTAAATACAATTATTTGTTTAAATTGCCATTAAATAAGGCTATTTAACCAAAAATCAAAAAATTATTTCAATTTTATATTTGTTAAAAGCTACAACTCCAGAGTGATTTACTGTATCTAGAATATCATTTATTAAATTTAACAGTTCTACTTTAAAATAAAAGGAGTAGACGTGCTTCCTGGTGTATTTTATAACTCGATGTACGATTTATCTACTTGAATTGGAAGTTTACCCTACATTTTCCTCCAGTTACGTAATTAATACCGTCCCAAGGGCAACGCGACTTCGTAGCAGAGAAGGGCTGAATTCAATTCTCTCAGTAATGAAAAAGTTTCCTTATACTGAGAATATACTTTTATATAATTATCTAAAATCATAGTTCTTTCGCACATAACGATCTATAAGTTCACCTTGTTAAATATTATGCACATAAATATTTTTATGTACATAATGTTATACATATTTTTGGACCTTGAGCAATAATATCACGCGTTAATCATCATCACCTTATTATATTTTTAATTAAATTTGTCAAATGATTTCATCCATTATTTATATGTTGATTGGCATAAATATAACTTCGAACCAACCTTTGTTAGAAACAGCAACTTTCAGTCATACATATGAAGGGTCAATATTATAATTTACTTGTGAAAAATTCAATTAAAATTAAGTTTCATATATGGTTTCGTTTGTAAGATTAATCTATCAGATGTAATTATGAGATCGACTACCAATTTAAGATTACCATGTTATGTTATGACACAGTAATTACTTATTGTAGTTACAGTTTACCCTATATTTATAGAATTTAGTCATTTATAATATACATGCAAAGTGTTATAAGTACCAAACGAGATATATCATTTTTTTAGAAACATTTTGAAAGTTATTTACTAACCACAACACATTAATTTAGGTTAGAGTTTATACCATCTCCTACTCCATACCAGTGTCGTTTATATAAAAACGACACTGGTATTTTGGAGGAATTTTAGAATAATTATGTCATGAACTACTGATAAAATCGTGCTGAAGCCATACAAAATCAAGGGTAAAATTAGTTATTTTAACATTTCAAAAACATCTAAATAGATAATTTAGGCAAACACCAATTTTAAGTTTCATGAAATGAATTATTTCAAATGATTGAAAACGGATGATTTTACATCAGATGATAAAAATGAAACCTATATAATTCTAGATTGTTATCATGGCTGTATTTTAATTGTTAATTACTTACATGTAATGTAAACTAATATTGTTAATGTATTAATATTTAAACCGTTCCTTTACGATGTTATAATTCTATGGAATACATTGTATATGGAAATCTCTTAATTCTAAAATGAACGTTAAAAATTAGTCTCCGTAATTCGCAATTAAAATATTGAACACTTTTTTAAATTAGTCTGAAAATATGTGCTGTTGTTATGAACACGTATTTTAACAACATATTGTGCTTTATTACAAAATTTAATTTACATATATACCATATACTCGTCGAGGTTAAAGCTAAGTTTTTTGTTGTTGTTATGTTTAAGCGTGATATAATATGCTACCATGTTTTTTAAAAAAAATATGTAAAGTGGATCTGGAAACGGTAGAGAAAGGAAATCAATTATATAAGATGATAATTATATTAATTACTCCTAAACTCTCTTACAATGAAATTGAAGAAAAACATGATAGATGACAAATTACAATTCTGCAGCAATAAATAATCTCAAATTTATGAAACAAGGAGAAATTTTCTTTCAATAAAAATAAAATAGCATCAAATAAATACAACTTTAAATATTTTAACTGTTTCAAAACAACTTGTTAAATTGCTAAGAAAACCACAGGTCGTATTCATGCTACTTTTAATAATTAAGGGGATTAAATAAACATTGTTTTCAATATCATCAAGTTGTTGTGGATTGTAAACATGTTTTGTAGACAGTCAAGTGTTTTGAAGTGTCGTTTATTGAAGGAACGTTTACTTATAGTGTACTCTAAAA
This sequence comes from Aphrophora alni, assembly GCA_963513935.1. Classification (NCBI taxonomy): domain Eukaryota; kingdom Metazoa; phylum Arthropoda; class Insecta; order Hemiptera; family Aphrophoridae; genus Aphrophora; species Aphrophora alni. The sequence goes on along the minus strand of OY740768.1, from coordinate 126,782,318 downwards.
AAATATTGTATTCATTGCGGTACCATAACTTTCATGTGTTGTCATTAGTTGTTGCACCTAGTTGTGTTATCACTACCATTTTACTTAAATTTAATGTTTGTTCGTCATATCTTTGCTTCATAATTATATTATATGACGTTCATGTTATATTGTTGATAACTACAGAAATGATTAAAATCCAAATAAACCTAATTTTGAGCATAACAAGGCTCACAAACGTCTTATTAAAGTTTTATGTTATAGATCAGTTTTTGTTGTTAGAGGAAACTAACAGTAATATGTTTTAGTGTTAAAGTTATTTGATAATTAAGTCGTTATGAATTGGTCGTTTTATTACTGTGGTTTATTATTGGGATATTTGACATTACTTATATATATATATATATATATATATATATATATATATATATATATATACAAATCTTATTATCATATCAATAAGATGAACACACCATCACTTTTAAAAAAAACTTTAAAACTAAAATAGATTCGTCTTTTAGCAAAATTTCATTTGAGACAGTTTAGTTCAGTCATTTAAATTTTCAAAAGAGAACCTGATTCCTCCAGGTTTTGTGGTTAAATCCCTCAATTATATTTAAGACATCTGTGAAGTAATTATAGGTCAGTTCTTGTCAGTTCTTTGCTTATGGGCGTTTATTCGTCTTAGTTTGTATTTCGTGTTAGTTTTTAATCTCCGTTGTTACAGGTTCACCTTTATTCTTCAATATCATTATAGCCATTAAATAAACTTTTTAGTTTTACTTGCGTTTTATTTTCTTCAAGTTGACTAGTGTTAATAAATTATTTCTAATAAGAATTTACATAAATTTATTGTGGGCTAGACTGTTTACTTTTCTTGTATTCACTATTAATTTTTAAATTCATGTACCATTTACTTTTTTAAATTTTACGTTATAATTTTTATTAACATAGTTATTATCGTTATTGTTATTATAATGTATAATATAAGGAATAGAATATTAATGGTAAGCAAAGTAAAACCAAACTCATGAAACGTCTAAAAGGTATGGGTACTTAGAGATTTTGGGGCTGTTGAAACAATCTTAAATACATACCCCCTTAGACACCTAATGTTAAGGCACTTGATAAATAAAAAGTACTGGGAGAAGTAGGGTTATCTGTCGTAACCTTATCCTAAATGGGAGCGCAAGGCAACATAGACATTCATGGGAAACCCTAAAACTTAAAAATTACTCTGAAAATGAACTCTAACCAGTTCCAACAAATTGTGGCCTGAAGTTATTTATCACAAGTAATGTTACTAGCATATACATGAATTTTAGCTAGAATTTTATCATGTTAATAATTTACACTCTTACTTACGACATTTTATTACAAACCTCTGGATTACTTTATTTGTAAAATATTCAGTATACGTTATCTTTATACGTTATGTCTATAGCACACCTAAATGGATGTCTTTAATTTGGTCGTTTCATCTGCAAGAAACATCATGTACAAAATTAAATTAGAAGGAATAATATATATAAACTTATAACACAACGTTCAACAAAATAAAAACGCAAAAACGTTATACTGGAATCTAAGATTACATGTCATGAACTAGCCATAAAATTTTACTCACGGCTTCAAAAATGAAGAACAAAATCAATTATATTCATATTTGATATCATGTTAACAGTCACCATTTTTACTGTTAAAATGGACCGTCTTCTTTAGGCTTACCATGTGACTTGTGACCAGAATGCTTAATACAGAAATCCCATATAAGATCTTATCTATACATATATAGAAAAAGAAAATTAGCAGCCCAATATTGTACTGGATTGATAGAGTGGCAATTGAAACTCGGATATTGTTGAGAGATATTAATTGAAAATCTGTAGCAATTTACAGAACGAGATGGCTATCGATATTGATGGCGGACATGATCCGTCGTGGGTTGTGGTGTAGGGGAAGTAATTATGTAATAAATAAATTACGTCTGAATTAAAATTCCTGTTTATACTTGAACACTCTGTGCAAGAAGTATCCCTAAATATACACCTTTAGCGAATGTTCAAAAACAAATACAATTATTTGTTAAATGAATTTAGTATATTATAAAATATAGATACTTATAAAATATGAAGGAAAGACATAATGTTATTAAAACGTATATTGAACAAGATTTTGAATAAGTCAATTTATTGAGATATTTCTAATATACCAGAGAAAAAACATATTTTAATTAACAAAGTTTTGATATTTCTTTTGTAAAAGTTTTCTTTTAGAGCATCTTTTAAGAGGAGAATGAAATTTTCTAATTAAATAACTAAGTATAATTTTTAGTGGAAGTATAATCAAACTAAAAGTGGAATAAACTGTATAATTAATTAAGAAAGTACCAAGTTAGTCTACACTCGCTGAGTACTAATTTTGCACATTATCTTATCTTAACAAAGGAAGTATGTGTGATACTTTATGTGTGATAGAAATGTTAGAATATGTATATTAAAATACAATAAGATTTAAGAATGAATGCCATACGAATTGACGTAAAATAGTTATTTTTTAACCGATTTGGTTAAAACGTTGAATGAATATTGTAGATATAGATACAAGTATAATACAGAATGTTGAAGCAAATATTATGCATGTAACTAAAATGATGGCTGTCTAAAATAAAACATAGTTTTGGGGTTATTCAATTATCATACTTATTTAGCAGCTGTTATGTTAAATTGGAAAAGAAAGCACATTCTTTATGGTGACTTATTGACTAGCTTATAAAATGTACTCTATGAAACAGATGCATTTATTAGTTATCCTCTTTTTGTTGTTTCGATCGTGGGTTGTCCAATAGAGCACAACGAAATGTGAGGTTTGTGGGGAATCACAAGTAATAATTATTTGAAACAAGAAGACGATTCCAAGCTATGGATCCGATATTAAACCACCACCAAAACACAAATTAGTATCAAGAATGGAAACTGGAAGTGTAGTGAATAAATAAATACGACAATCTGATGTGGATATCAAAGAAGTTGTGTGTCACGTCTTAATAAAGTCTCCCGGTAAAATGAATCCTTAAGAATAGTGGCCGGTACATGAAATCATTTAAAAGTATAAAGTGAAGTTTTACAAGAGGCGAATTTAATTTATGTTATTTGTGGAGACCTTATTTTAAAAATAGATTTTGCTATTTTTATGTGCTATCTGTAAACAAAAAAAATTGTTTCTAAACTAATATAGATCCTAAATCCACGAAGGAACTTTCAAAAATAGTGTTAAATTTATAGTTACATAATAGAGAGGAAATTAGGTGATGGGAAAAATGTTTGTCGAGATTTTTCTGGATATATCTGTTGTGAGGTCCCCTAAATCAAAAAAGTTATTTTTGGAAATATCGCTCTCTGTAGTTTGTTGGATTGTTGTTTGTCTGTTGTGAGTGCAGTGTTAACTGATTTTACCATATTATCAATTTTAATCAATTTATAAAATTTTGTATACGAGTTTATTCAGGCTATATCTTTTGAAATTTTATTCTCAATAATTTAACGGGATACCTTCTATATATATATATATATATATATATATATATATATATTATAAATACATTATAAATATATAAATAAATTGGGATACCAATAATTATATATATATATATATATTTATTTATTTATATAACGAAAATATACGATTTTCTGAAAAACAGCTGTGACGAATTAATTTAATTTAACTTTAAAATAAGGTCTTATTTATAAATAAATATTGAGCTGGACTTGTGAGATAATATTAGACAGACGTCAACCACAAGATTCATAAAAATTACGTTTTAAACGACAAAGTCTCCATCCTCATTGATACATGAGCTACTAACACATTTGATTAATAAAAACGTAATTTTTGTGAGATCTTCTGTTCCAGTTTTAGTCTATCTAATGTCTAAGAACCTTCCAAAAAACGTATTTCCTTCACGTCTCTAAAAATGGCGGTTTATGAGTTATTTGGAAAAACCAATAAATCTTTCCAGAGGTTGTTATATAGCAGTAATTGATGAAATCTAACAATTGCGTTAAAATTTTAGTTTTATATGAAGGCCAATGATTCAAGGTCATTTTGGCAAATATTGCATTTCAAAAATTATTGGCTAAAACCAAAAATAAACCTTGACTACAGTCACTGAAAGTTTGATTTAGCCTGAAGACGTGTTTATGTTACAAGCGTAGCAAGTATAGACCCTACGTTTCATATTCACCTCTTTAATTGTCCACTTCCGAATTGTCATTTTTGATAACGATTAGTTTTTGGTGGCTTCAATTGGTGTTTGGAAATGCGATATTCAGGAACTTTGAGCAATGTTTTTGCACATTTTATTTTTTAAATTTTATGATCATACATACAATTCCAAACCATTTGATTTCTATTTTAATAGACGCACATATTTGGTTAATGAATGTAGAAGCTATATTGATGTGCAATTTTCCTTAAATAAAAATAAAATGCTATCTTTTCTATATTTGTTTTCTTTATTTAAATAAGGATTTCAGAAAAAAAACTTTTAAAAGTTGTGTTTTATATTGTGTTCCTGAAAATTAATGTTGATAAAATTGGGTGCAGAATAAAAAAAAAATTGGTACTGTAATCTATTGAAAAATTTAAAGTTGAAGAGTTATTCCTGAAAAAACTAGTTTACTCCATTTTCAAATGATGAATTATTAGTGATAAAAATATATAAAATAGAATATAAAATTTTTCACTAAAAATCAAGTTAATGACCAAAGATATTTGTTTATTTGCGAAGTATGATGGTCGTAGTTGCCCCGCTTTAGAAACTATATGAAATTCGAACTTTGTTATTATATCGTTTAGAGATAACATAGATGAGATAAACAGACCAAATATAAAAACGGAAAATGTTCACACCTCCATTATTCGTAATCAGTTGTTGACGTATCATAGCTCGGTTTTATCTAATTACAGTAATTTGTAAAATATTTCTCGTTTCAATAAATTTAAAATCGGGAGACGAAAAATCAAGTAGAGAATTTAATGTTTAGTACAGCCATAAGAGTAGAGTTTTTTTAAAGGCATTAAACCATTTCGGTCATTTTTGACTTTTGTGACAGTAAAGAAGTATTAAGTCCATTTTGTTGGTAAATGTATTTGTTTTAGTTAAAAGAAAATACACAAAGTAAGAAATGTTATTGTGAAAGAAAAACAATTGAAAGTTTGGCGATAACATTGGCCAGTGGAAACTAAAACTGGGCCAACTTCTTCAATCAAACTCTAAAGTAAATAAGTTACTATTGTTATTCTATAGTTGACTCAGAATTGTATAGGATTTTTATTAATTTTGTTTTAATCTCCAGTCTAATTAAAAAAATATTCATATCATTTACAATATTTAGAAATTGTATAGTCGGTAATTGCTTGTACTGTGTTTAATATAAGGAATATAAATAATATCCAAACCACAAAAATTTGGAATTTGTCAATGACTTTACACAATCCGACAGATTTAAATCAAAAATGATTATATATACATAATTATTATAACATATGTTTATACAAATATACATTTATATAAAAATAAAATATAAAAATAAAGCAATACATTGCATATATGAGAGAACGACTTTTTAGTACATTTTAAACGAGCCACAATTATACTACAGTAGTTAAGAATTTTTTTAAAAAATTGACGGGGCGGAATGATGCATTCCACTTGTCAACTACGTTTGAGAAAGAGGAAAAATTGCACCGTTATTGAACTACACGAAATACTTAACAGAAGTTATTACGGTACATAAAAAAAATGCATCTAATGAATTATACAAATACTCTGTATAATCCATGTACCAATAAACGTTGGAACTTTTTTGTCATATGCTTATTCGGTTTGACTCTTTAGGTTTATATATTATTGCAATATTATATATTATCGGACATTTTAGCAATTAACCTTAAAGGGCAAGGTCTACCAATGTGGTGAAACCATCATTATAAGTGGTACTTCCTTTCAATTTCTTTAAGCCAATATTACTGCAAGGTTTCAGTAATTTATTTTCCAGGACATTTTAATTGAATTGAGTTTGTTAAATATATTTATAAGTCAAAATAAAAGGTTAATAAAAGCTAGACGAAATTATTTATATATCATTATGGTTAGAGTTGTTTTTTCTTATATTATGGAAACATGTTATTGTAATCAAAATAAAGACCACATTAATGAATTTACTCACTAAATATGAACTAAGTTTAAAGTTGACCAGAGAAGAAATTAGAAGCGAATATATTACTAAAATTCCATCACTGATTATTATAAAGATAGTTAATTTTGTACGGACACATTAAATATATGAAATCAAATTATAGGGTGTATCAGATGGCTGAGGGAAGACAAAGAAGACGGAAATATTGGTAGTATGTGAAACAATTCATCACAAGAGATTGAAGAAATCTCCTCAAACACGCCAAAACAATGCAATAATAAAGGTCTTATAGAATGACTTGGATAATTTTGTTTATCATTATTAAACAATTTATATTTAATAAATATATAAATTCTTTCGGCTAATGTTTGAATATAAACAAGAGGTAATAAATACCGTGAAATTGTAATTGATATTAATGATTTAATTTTAAAAACTCAAAAGGGAAAATAAATTTAAACAAAAATATTTTGTACAAACATACTTTTCTAAATTAGGTGTTTTTACTGAAAAAAAATATACCAATATGAAGTTATTACGGAATCTATGATAAAACGTTTGGGATTAATGAATTAGTTATTAGAGATTCATTTCAATCTATTTTGACAGCGCATCAGGCACCACGAACGTCATGAGCTACGAGGGATGTTGGATGTAACTGGAAGAAGACTGAAGAGAACCAAGCCTTCGGATTTGATTTGATGGACAATTAGTGATAGGGAGTAACCATTGGGTTATATCCCTTACAAACGTTATTCATTTATGAGGAATAAATTACTAGATGAGTACATCTTACTCAGTTGTAATAAAAAATCAATAAAAAAAAAAAAAAAAAAAAATTTCAATGTATTCAAAATTCTGCTTGAAGTAGTTTTCAGTCAAATAAAGCAAAAGAATAGACAGTCAGAGCACCATTTATTTTGGTATAATTAAATTCAAAAAGTTTACACTATGTAAATAAGTCAATCCAATAATGCAGATGAAGCAACTCTTGGAAAGTTTTCATAATTACTTTTCTTTCAACTTGGTTTCAAAATTAGCGTTTTGTATTGTATAAACTTATACAAACACCTTTAGTTCTATAGAAAGTCTATTATCAAATTAAGATGAACACATATAATTTTAATATGTAGAGAATAAACGAAATTATCTGTTTTTGATAAAGAAATCATGGCAAATAAGATCATACTTATATTTCAATTAATGCAATATTTATAGATAAGTCACCAGGTTTGTAATTGTAAAATAACTTTTATACTTCCTTACGGAACATATTACTATATATGTTACTGATAATCTAAGTTCACATTGTGGTAACCAAACTATACATACCCATAATTGATACTATTTCTTAACATCCCAAATTACAATTAGTAAAAAATAGTTATAAGTTTTAGAAAATAAATATTAGTAATAGTGGTATGTTTTACTAAACTTATATAGGGTTTGATTTAATACGTTCGGATTATTTGCAATGATCTATTTATAATTTTAACTTTTTCTTTTAGTTGTTGTTTCGTGATAACTTATTGTGGTGATCATAGCTTTCTTACTTTTACGAATTCTCACATATCATTAACTACCAACTTAGAAGAAGAGGTAATTTGTATTTAAAATGTTATTCCTTTAGCGTTTAAAAAGGCAATATCTAAAAAATACAAAACAGTAGGTAATAGTTTTGGTCTGATCTAGTTATTTTAATTAAAGTGTGTGAGGAAATCTAATATTTACGAACTAAACATAAAGAGATTTCATTAAAAAAAATAATGAACATTAAAAAAAATAATCTAAAATTATCAAAAGGAAATGTCAACATCACTCAAAATATGAAAAACTTATTGATAAACTGAATTTAAACGGAAAAATCTATATAATGTATAAATCATTGTTTTGGAGTATGAGAAACATAGATGTTTAAATCACAATTAAGAACAAATTGGCGTATACAGAAATTGATTTCATCAGAAGATGTGCAAGGTATTTAACATTAGACAGAGATATAGGTAAAACAATAGAAAGGAGATGGATATCAAACTTGAACTTATTTAATGAATGGAGGAAGACATAAAAGCAAAACGGATATTAGATGTAATATAGAGGGAGGAATAATTGGGAGAATTGGATATGATTGTATGTATTTGTGGATTACTGAAACAATAATTCAAAACAATCAGGAAAGAGATCTAAAAGATAAGTTACTTTGTTAGAGGCTAACTTTGGCAAAGAAAAATGCTTGAACATTGAATACCAATATATATTTAAATGATAAATGGTTTATGATTTTACTCAAGAATACGAAGAATATGTATTTAATTTAGTGTTAACCTTCTGCATTGTTACAAGTTTTACTTGAAACATCTGTTTTTTTAAAAACAGAATTGATTTGTTCTTTATATCTTCTAATTTTGTGAGGTTTATATTTTCACAGTTCGTTTAATTAAAAATGTGTATTTTCATAAAACACCGTGAATTAATTCTTATACAATATCATTCAGTTGATGGGTTGATTATTTAATCACGTTTGACATTGAGAATTTTTTTAGGTGGGGCAAAATAAATTTTAATACTTGAATGTATATCTGTTTTAAAAAAAACGAGACTGTGTATTTTTAACGGAATCTAGTTTTATATTTTATATCATAGAAATTATTTAAACACTTTTATTTGATCAATTTTTATTTGAACGTTGTATCTAGAGATGTGATCAATTATTTATGCACTGTAAAATATATTCCCAGTAATTAAAGTAATTTTAGAGTATATTTCAAATAAACCGAAAATAAAAAATAGTACTATCTTCAAATCAGTTTTAAACAATGTGATAAGATGGTTATTATAAATTCAGATGTAAACAAAAAATATTGTATATTCATTGCAAATGTGCCCAAATCACGATTAAAATAACTAAAGTGTATTTCCGTCTCTGTGACTTAATTATGGTGTAGTAATTCTACTTACATTTGGGACGCGTTTCGGAAATATTTTCCATCCTCAGAATATTTCACTCATTGGAGGTCGTCACAATAAATATGATTTCAACATATAACAACACAAAAACAATAACACATATTAAAATTCATAGTCTACGTAACGCACGCTGACATTTTCCTTCCAATATGATCTATGAAACGGCGATAAATTTAGAAGGAAGGAAATGATAAATATTGTTCGGTGAAGGGCGCGGTAAATACTTGTTTTCAGTTGACTGATACACGTCAGCGTGCGTTACGTGGACTATGTATTTTAATATGTTATTGTTTTTGAAATCATATTTATTGTGACGACCTCCAATGAGTGAAATATTCTGAGGATGGAAAATATTTCCGAAACGCGTCAAAAATGTAAGTAGAATTACTACACCATAATTAAGTCACAGAGACGGAAATACACTTTAGTTATTAAAAATATTGGTTTTCATCTTTCTTAAAAGGTCAATAAGAGTAGGTCTATTACAGGCAAAAAATTTAAACTTTCTAAGAAACTATTAAAAAGCCGAAAACTTTTGGTATCATTTTAACAGATTGTTTATACAACTTTGTGAAAAAATAAATATTACTAACACAATCCAGTGTGCTTATTTCAATTCAAAATATTAATATTAAAATTTAAATATATATATATATATTCTGGGAAAATATACTTTGACTGCGACTATTAAACTCTGAGGATCCATTGAAATAAGATGAAAAATGAGGTTTCATACTAAATGAAGACTTCGTTCAATAAAAAAAAAATTACTATTAAATGTCAAAGTATCAAAAAAGTGTTTTTTGTGTATCTGTGGATTTGTACAGGAGGTTTTTCAAACTTTATGTGTATTTTTATATCACAATAACAACTCCAACTGACTCTCTGACATGATGTATTACTTCCGTATTTTCTTGATAACCTACTTTTAAATATAACACTCGTCGAAAGATAAACATTTACTTAAATGGAAATACTTCCCTATAAAAAAATAAATAAATTTCATACGAAAATGAAATGTAAAGTATCATTTTATAAGTAATGTAGATTATTAAATGACATTTTCTTTTTATTTATATCAATGACAATTACAATTTATATCAATTTTTAACAATGTTTATTTGTTAAAATCAAACATAAAATGCAAAAATACTAATGGGATCATTTTCATCTTAAAATACAAAAAAAGTATAGTCTGTAACATACGACTAACAAGTTCACAAATGCTTATATTTTGATGTCATAAAATTCTGCCGTTAGTTATTGAAGTCATACCGTAACGATGATTTACTATTTTAAAGTGTTGTTGCTTGTATACTTTGAAGGAATTATGTTTCACAGGGCAATAAATCGTTTCCCAATTAACTTTTTTATCAGCTGGATCCAAGGGAGCCGCTTAATGGTGTTTTAGGGCGTCGGTCGTGCATATATGCAAAGTTGTCTGCTCTGAATAACCCTCTATAACTTTTTATAACATCTTATAACACATTTATTGTGGTTCTAAGTTCCATGAAATAAACGGACAAATTTCACTCCTCGTCGTGAAAAAAAAAAGTTGTTCGATATCCACGCATAAAGACTTGTCTTAAAGGTAAAATATTTTGTTGTCTAGTTAATAAATTCACAGCCCATTGAGAGATAAGAGATTGTTTACTCTTTACGTTTAGGTATGAAACCCAAGGCTCAACACAAATTACAGTAAATCTAAACATATTCACGTATTTTATTGTAACTTTCAAGGTTATTATCGCCCCCATTCGTATTTCTCTGTGTTTTTCCGAAAGAAGTTTAAACACAAAACTTACAGCCTAACCTAAACGGTTCAGTGATAACTCTATGAAGAGCTATGTAAACATTCTACGGAAAAAAAAAATATTGTGAATCAGATATTCTATCGAAAGTGTCCATTGGTTCATTGGTGCATTTAGTTTTAAACATAAGGCATCATTTTTTGTTACCATCCTACGCATTATATTTTCGCCAAAATTTGACTAAGAATTCCAGCCATTCATATAAACAATTTTGCATGAATGATAAAGGACCAAGTAAGGAACGTTATAAATGTGAGTATATTTAACAATCTTAGCTTAGGTTAATTATTGTAGCTAATTAACAATAATTTTAATCCAGCCATGATAACAATAATCAAGAATTACATAGGTTTCTTTTTTTTCTTATTTTAAACATAAAAATAGTGATGGTTGAAATTATTTGTTTCAAAGTCATTCAAGTGTTAATATGACTAATTTTCCACTTGATTTTGAAAGTCCCTAGCACATTTTCTCAGGTTTTCGAACTGAAAACCTCAGCATAAATGGAACAATAATTCATAACATAGTTAATCTAAAACTCACGAATAACACACTTGTCTTTTTATGTTGTTATAATTTTTTGAATAAATAATATAAATGAGATTGGATAAACTCTAACCAAATAATAGATTTATAAGTAAAGTCACTTGTTGTTCATAAGTAACTTTCGAAACTAAGTCTCTATATGAAGTTAAACATCTCATTTCCAACTTATAGTACTGTGTATATATTCAGTTGTTCAGTTAAAAATGACTAAATTATACTTTGTGTAAGCATAGATGTTTACTACTGTAGGTAAATATTGTGTTTTAGCATAATATCATTAAAAAAGTTGGTATGTAAATTTAAAATGAGATCCGTTAGATTAATATTTAAAATAACAGTAGTTAAATATGTGAAAGTCAGATTGAGATATTAAAAAACACATAAATCAACACATAAATAATGGTTGAAATTATTTGAAAAAAAAATAGTAAAATAAAAATAATGTTCTGATGATTATGGTGATATTATTACTCAAGCTGTATAGATTTGATATGACAATAAAACAATTATATACGTAGATAATAAAAATATCATTTAAAATGGTGAAACAACAGGTCTTTAACGGTGAAAAAACAGTGATTTCATATTATTATAAACAATTAAACTTAAAACAGATTGGCTTAAAAAGTCGAAAGAGAAAGGTAAATCTTAAATTAATTTTCAGAAAACCTTTTCCTAATGAATGTTATTTTAAAATGTTACAAAAGCAAACAGTTTCTCTACTCTGATGTTTTAACTCCCACTTAATTATCTCTCACGCTTTTTTAATCCTTCTTAACAAGTTCTTTTTTTCCTGTTATTATTATCGTATAACTATATTTTACATTAACATTCGTTATAAAGTTTGAAATTTAATTGAATTGGACAATATACAGCTTTTACCTTACTAACGAATTATTACTATTATTTTCCACATTTATAGATGTGTGTGTGTGTGTGTGTGTGTGTGTGTGTGTGTGTGTGTGTGTGTTTTTGTGTGTGTGTTCATGTTTTTACTGTACAACGTATACAGAAGAAAACTCCGGTTTGTGATATTTTTTAATATTTTAACCAAATGCTATGTGAATAAATCTTTTACTAACGCCATTGTACTACTGCACTAGACTTGCCTAGTCATCACAACATTTTACATTTTAACTTTTGAATTCATTTGAGAGGATATTTTTGTAAAATAGTGTATACAATATAAGTATAATAATAAATATTTAAATTATTTACCAACGCCATTGCACTATTTGCCCAGCCCGGCCTAGCCATTACATCATTTTACAGCGTTAGCTTTTGAATGCTTTTGACATGATTTTTTTAAAACTCGATTTTGGTTTTACGAATTTACACATTTAACTAAAATTTGAATGCAATCTGTTGAGAAGGTTTTGAGAAATTACATATTTTTTATATGGTGCCATAGCTTTTTACAAGCAACTCATGAACCATTTTTTTTAGAGATGACGATCACTGCATTTGGTTTGGGCCCTAAGAGGCAATACTCGAGATATATTTGATCAAATTTGTTAAAGCCAATATGGGAGCTGCGCCCAATATTAGATTCATAACAAAATTTCCGAGATAAGGTCAAATCCTAGGCCTAGGCAAAATGTATTTAAAATCTTCACTGCACAGACCACGGATGACATCAACAGATACATCATCCCAACTTTTTTGTATTCAGGGGATATTAAAAGTGATCAATAGTCAAAAAATTAGATATTGATTTTTGATCCGTCATATAATTTTCCTATACCTCATATATGCCAAGCAGTAACACAATAAAATTTTACTTTCTTCAATTACCGTTGGTTGTTTTCAAAATATTCTAAATTATTTGTGAATTAAAGTGTCTTTTTGCCTTTCTTTTACCTTGATGTATCTCTCAAGTTTCATCAAAATAATATTAGTAGTTTTAAAGATGTTTTCCCATTAAGACGGGGTAAATGACCTATATACTTCTTATGGACAGACAACATCCCTTTCACATTTTTGGAAATTGACGACGAATAGGTTTGTGAGAAAGTATGTGCTGACAGTTTAATAAGCGTCACAACATCTCCCGATGTCTGCATGTCAGAGCTTATATCTTTAATTGTATCTAAAAATGTATTTAAATGAAAATTCGTGTTTACCGCTTCAGGGGCCATTTAACCTGAATAAGGATTTGTCAATACCAAAATACCCTAGCTGGATATACACTTTTTTTCGTGTAGTCTTGAGTTATGTCCCTCTCTTTCATCTTTGCTATCGGTATCCCAACACTTGTACTTTTACAATTCTGACTCAATTGAAATATTCGAGGGCGAAGGAGATTTTGTTTTTTTGTTATTTTCTTCCTATTTGTGTTTAGCGATAATGAACGAGTAGTTTTTCGTATTTAAATAACACAGGAGAAAAAGAAGAACGTTAAGAAACAATTTGAAAAATTATTAAGAAAATCTTTACCGCCGTATTTTAGTATTACTCTATTGCAACTATTTATTTGTTTAGATTCTAATTGAGAGTGAAAGGTTGTGTCATTTTCATGCATAATTTATTTATACTACTTTGTTTAGTTCAATTACAACCTCAGAACTATGGCTTTGTTTTATGCGATAACATCAATGTTAGTTCAATAATAAATATTGATAGGGTCTTGACTACGTAGCCACTGCCTTGACAATTCCTTATCTCTCCTAATCAAAGTCCAGCTATTACAGCAACTTTACCTTAGTTAGGTACTGACTTAGTTTGTTACCAGCTGCCGTTCGTAATGTATCGGGTTATAGGTTATGTTTGATTTTTCTATAAATCATAGGGTAATGCGTTTTTTTCCGTTCAAAGTGATTTTATATCTGTGTATAAAGTGCATTGTGTTGTGTTAATTTATTCTGTGGTGTTTATTTCAACATACAGCTTGGTTTGATGTTCTGAATTTCAAGTAAGTTGGCCTAGGCTATATTGCTATTTCTTTATTGAGTGATTTATGTTGATGATGAAATTCTTTTCTTTATGAGTTAGCATAAATGAAATATAATTAATGGTAAATATGTATTGATATTGTCCAAGCGATTTTAGTGCAAAATATCGTCAATTCCTCTTCCAAACAGGTTTTTTTCCCATCATTTCGATACTTCTTTAAATTTGATGCAATTTAAAATAATTATTTCATGGCATTTTGAGGTTATTTCGAAAACATATTTCACAAATTTTAAGTAAAATCTATCAATGTTTTTGTGTTTTTTTCATCCGTGAAAATATTTATTTTTTAAGAACTGTTAAACTACTAAGAACTGTCAAATTAGATGGAAAATTACCAGACTATATGGTTACCTAACCAGACCTAGTGAAAGAACTACAGGTTATGGATGGTCATTATAATTTATATTCCTCCAATAAATGAATTCTAATGCACTTCTAGTTTTTGGATATTATTTATTACCTTGCCTCTTAGTTAAAATTATATTTTAATTTTCTTTGGGGTAAACATTTATTTTATTTTAAAACTATAGAGATGAAAGTCATGAATAAAATCAATTCAGGAATTCGTGTTGGACACAGGATGATTTATTGTAATGTATTGCTATTTACATGTGTAATTGTATAAATTGTGCATAAATTGAATTGAACGAATTTTTAAACGTTAAAATGATTACGTGTTGTTTGTAATTAATTACTTAGTTCAAATACTGCTTTTAAACACCCTCCCCCATGTATCCAGTTATTTACAAATAAGGATACAAAATTATGGAATTTAAAGTATTTTAAATTCTGTCAATGAAGCTTTACGAGGTTAAATAATTTTTGTTTATTTAATAATATCTACTTGAACACCATGTAAATAATAATGAAAAGCATTGCTATGAACATAAAAGTCTTATGTAGTTCCAAGAGTTACTAGTATATTACAACAATAAATTTCTCCTTGAAAGTATTTAAAATGATTAAAAAAATCACAAATACATTAATAAATGTTAAAATTATTTACTAACGCTATTGTACTACTTTCCCAGCGCAGCTTAGCCATAACTTTATTTTATAGCTTTAACTTTTGAATGCTTTTGAAATGATATTTTTAATATAGTGTATACAGTATAGGTACATTAATAAATATTTAAATTATTTACTAACGCCATTGTACTACTTGCCCAACCGTTTTTGTATTTAGCCTATTAAAATTAGTAAAAGTTAATGCAATCTTTTTCCAATGATATTTAAACATTAAGTAATATGGAGATTTGTTGGTATAGTTTAGAGGAGCTTAAAGTACATGATACTATAAACATATAATAGTATGCATGTAGAAGTTTCTTAATCTTACGAACTATATACCATTTATGATCCCTTGTCTTGCCTCAATATAACCTCCCTAAACAAACTGATCTTAAAAGCTTAATATTGTCACTGAAGTTACTATAATAAACCCAAGCCTTACACAATCCATTGTTCTCTGATATTTTGATAGTTAAGATTTTAGTGAAAGGCTTATATTGTTTTATAACAAAATTTTCTAAATAAACATTGTGTCAATACAAATTATATGCACAGGTAGGCTATAACTGAAATATTAGGAAATTCATTAATATCTGTCTTAAGAATAAGTTTATAGACAACCACCAATTTCTGTTTAAAATCTATTATTATAAATAAAATAGATATATTTAGTAAAAGTACAACTGATTAATGACAGAAAAATAGTGATTTTTGTATACCATTTTATTTATTTTTTCTTTACAACAAATCTGAAAATGTGTGGAATTTGAAAATAAGCATTCATTATTTATACAGGGTGGTTGGTCATCATTGTGACAAAGCTTTTTGGGTTGAATTGCAAAGTAAATGTGATTTAGTGGTGCGTATTAGGCAATTCAAATCCCAAAGTTGATCTATTAATAAATTATTTTCAATTTTCCCTAAAAATCTATACTCTTTGACACAAACCTATGTTTTCTGGGTTACCAGTTGGTATATACAATAATATTTTCTTGTTCCATACGAAATTTCCGATAAGCGTGAGTCATTCCTTTAAAGATTAAACATAGGAAACGCCACCGTTTCTTGAGTCAACGTACAAAGTTGCTATTTTTTCTAAAAACTAAGAAATCGTTGGACTATTGTTGTTTTGTACACCTTGAATACAAGGAGGTGACAAGTCATATTGCAAACTTCACTATTTATAAGCTTTCATATGATGTGCCATTAATCAATGTTTCATTATAAGTGAGCTAGTTTTTAACCCTTGAATAATCAAAATCCGGGTGAGTTGAAAATGTCAAAAATCTAATGTTTAGTATGTAATATAAAATAATGTAAAGAAATTAAAGCTATAAAGCTAAAATCAGATGTTTTGTTTGTATATTATAAATTATTTTCAACCAATATTATATTATGGTCTATGTGAATGTTTTTCCTCTTTATCAGTGTAGGCTATTAATGATTAGACTATGACAAACTCATATTTTTAGTGTGTTGAAAATCGGAGAAAATAATTCACATGTCTCGGTTCAGAATTTTACAGAAAAGTAGAGAGTGGATACATGATAACTGGGTAAAGCAAGTGGAGTTGTGATACACTACTATACAATACTGTACGTCGAGTTCCATTAGATGGTTAGTTCATAGATTGAATAATAATGTAGGATTATTGCACAGATACATGTCATTTCAGAAAGCTCTCTCTTTGTAATCTGTAATGACAAATTCTATTAGAAACAACATTAAGCAGCTTTTACTGACACCAGCGTGTGTGATATATAAACTAAGACTATGTAATTATGTTTAACTTAGGTGTAAACGGAGAATAGTCATTACTATCTTAAACAAAAGAAAAGAAATAATTAATACCGCTGCATAGAACATAGATAACATAAGTATAACAGAGATATATTATACATATATCAATACAACTATATCCTAACAAATCGAGAAGATTAAATTTCACCCATTATACCTGTTTGACGATTTGGCACTAATTTTTCATTGGTACAATATAATAATATATCTTACTAAAAGCTTTAGATGTCAAATTTTTAAGTAGGTTCAGTTTTACAAATTATTAAACAAAATCGTCGTTAACTTGACTGTTGGTTTATAAACGTCCGATTCCCCCGTGCTATTTTTATAATTTTTTTAATGTGACAGATACTTTCCATGTCCTAAACTAATTTAGAATAAAAAATATGAAAAATGTTTAACCGTTAGTAAAATCAGTTTCTTTATCCAGAAACATTATTTCTTCAATTTAAAGCAAAATATTTGCTTTCTAATTTTTAAAATGGCAGATAATTTTAAATATGTTTAGTCTTTTAAACTAATTTAAAATTAATAAGTTTAAAAAGAATGTTTGGGGGTAGGGGGGGGGATATGTTTCACTCAAACATTGTAAAGCGTCTAACTATAACTCATTTTATCTACGTTAAAATCTCCATCTAAAGATCTCAATACTTGTATCATAAAAAAAAAAACAAGAAAATTATAACTAAAAACAAAAATTTCAGAATCTGTTCCAAAATTAGGAATTCGAAGACAGCAATGTGAGCTCTAATAACTGGAATTTCGTTTGAATTTTAATCATATTTAATTAAATTTCATATTTCCTTTATTCATTAAAAAATGTTCAATGATTTTCGTTGAACGATTTAAGAAATGAATGCGCAACATTTTAAAATGGGAAGCATTACCTTCTTATATTGGACTTGTAAATTATAGTATTTAATATTTGTGTGAACTGACTATTTGATTATATCAAGCTAAGACTGAGGATTGTCAAACAAGTGGACACAAAAAATATAAACAGAATTTTACGTCCTGTACTGTAAAAACAGTGTTTCATCTAGGTGGTAACTATTTCTTATAATTCGTCACTAAATTTGTTAGCAGTTTCGACTGCAATAAGAATAATTGTTTCTTCTAATCCACACCTTTTATGGAGTCCTAATGGCATCTGACGTTTATTTATTTTCCAATATAACAATGCCACTTTCTAGTATGTCAAGACAAACAGTATAATATCAGATGTTATATTTACAGTTTGCTAACTTGTATTTTAAGCCAAGATGGGGAATTTGTAACCGCTCTTGATTAATGACTACATTATACAATACTGTACATTCTGTCTAAAACCAATGTTAGGTGATATATCAGTTAATTAAATATAAATAATAAAACTAAAAATAAATTGATTAAATATTTTTTTAAAATTGCATATTCACGTTTATCTGAGATAAATATATACTGTTTTACAAGAATGAGGTCAGGTAGAATCCACTTCACGTTTATATCTTCATTGCTTATCAAGAAATTGAGATATACCTCCTGGTTTCCAACCTCAATGTGTTCATTTTTATCGGATCATCAGTTTAAATGGGAAAGTAAGATAATGGAATATTATAAGCAATTTTCATAACAAATCAATTTCATCACATCCATGATATGATAGTAGATATTGGTAAATCGAATTAACTGGAGTTTATGGGAATGCTAAATATTTATTTTTCTTATAATATTTTTCAGCGTGTAACGTTTTTATGTGTGTATATTTTAAAAGAACATTGAATGGTTTGGACACATTATTGAATTAAAAACAGAAACTATAAATGATTCTTTTAAACATATTGGTTAAAGATTTTATTTAAATTTTCATACAGATCTATACCTTTAGTTAGATGAGAGAAACTTATACAATTTAAATACCCATTCACCTCATAATAAGTATAATTTAGATTTTTTTCGCTCTAGATATACAATTTATCTTTGAGTAGCGTTTTCAATAATTTATGGTGGCAATTGTTTACAATTACTTTGTCACCTCTAACTTTTTTAGTATGAAGACATTTGAAATATTTATGTTTGTAAATAAAGGAATAACATTTACATTATGGCCCGGAAAAGTAAAAAAGTGTGATACTTACTTTAGAAGTCGTCTTCAGATGAGCTACTGGCGTTGGAGTCCAGAGATGGTTCACAAGGTGCCCATTGGCTGTTGTATCCACCAGCCCAAACCTTTCGTATGTTTATTTAAGTTAATAATGTTTTTTTTATAAGTGTTAATAAAACAATTACCTTTATGGTAAAATGAATTTTGATAAAATTTGTACAATGAGTAAGTGTGCTGCTGGTTTAGTTGTCCGCATACACGGGCTTTTGTATACACGTACTTATTTACTCCACAGGCGTAGTCATCACGTCATCAATACTCATATTACCAATGTAAACTTCTATACAACCATAATTCATAATCTTTCCCAGTTTATAAGTATCATATTTTTAGGTATGTGCAATTATATTTATGTTTATACATTGTTGAGCTGTTTCTCATAACACGACATTCATCAAGTGTAGCATTCCAATGATAAAAAAATAATAATAACAGAATATATCGTTAAAATTTTATAAAATAGATTAAAACTATTTATATAAATGACTAATAATTATGATTTTTTGAAACTGAAGAAGTAATAAAATCTTGACTAGAAAAGCAGCGTAATTAATTTACAGTTAGTTACCTTAAATCTGTCATTATGTTCCAAAGTAAACTGAAGTTATAGTGTGTTATAGTTATAGGAGTGTGTATTTTGAAATAATTTGTGATCCTGCTTAAAAAGCTGCAGCAATTTATTTGCCAAATAAAATTCAAATTTTATATCTAAACAATAAAATAAAATAAAAAATAAAATTAGGTGTTATTTTGTTTTAAAAACCAACAAAAAGTGTAATATCAATTTATTAGAGAGATATAACCTTTACTAATCAATAAAATTTACATTTAAATAAAAAAAGGAAATAAAGTCATTTAATACTCGTGGTTAGAGGCCATCAGAGCGAGATAGATTATTAAAATAATTACAATATATTCCTAATGTTAGTCTAAAAAAACGAGACATTATTCTAACCAACGAGTTATATGAAACATACTTATGCATACACTCACAATATAATACAATACAATATATAGGCCTATATATATATATATATATATATTATATATATATATATGACACATATATACCTTACAGTCAGGTTTAACAAATAAAAAAAGTGAACAAATAATATTAAATGTAGATAATATCTTATAGCACTGATTTTAGGATAACTAATATATATCTGAGATGAAATAATACGTTTATAATTCATATAGTTAGTATGTAATTTAGTTTCAAAAAATCCCCTAAATATAAAGAACATGTCTCATATATAAGAGTATTTTTAACTGTAAATTAGAATTCGATAAACAACACTGATATTGAAATTTCTCTGAACAGGTATCAAAACTGTTTCAAATTTTGGTTTGATAAACACGAAATATGGAATCGAAAACCAATTTAGGACATTTTTCATTTCTTCTTTATATTTACATCATCATACAAATACATACATACTGCAAATACATGCATCATACTGTCTTTAGCTGTCATTTTTTATTTTAAAAAAAGTTATAATCATAATATTAGTAAAATGTAGAATTTGATAATTTTTTGTGTGAACTATATACAACTCAAACAAGCTAACGTTTTTATCTATTTAAATTAGTACTCTATTTTACACTGCACTCTCTTTATGTGGGGGATTTCTTCACAACGTTCATCCTTAATCAGTAACTCGTACTTTTTTCTATGGTCGACGTAGATCCTATCTAAGATTTTACCATATTTTAGAGTATCCACTTATTTTAAGGAAGCAGTAAATGAGGCTTCACAATATAACATTTAACATTTTCTCATGAAATATCAACAAACATACATTAGATTTTGAATGCAGATAGGATGTGTAGACTATATCTACACCGTAATGTGTGGTATTTATATTTTAATCCTACATACCATCATACAGTTCAATCCACTTAAAAGTCTGAGTAAAGAAGCAATTTATATTTTACTGTTTATCATACTTAGTTATTACAAAGCTCAAAATCCTAGCCACCATGGTAACATTGTACCGTTCTTCTCTACATGCCGTTTTACTTCTAAATTACGGTGTTTAGGTCGTCGTGAACATCTTTAATCTAGCACCTTCTTAGTCCACTTTTTTTTTACCACAATTGTAGGAACTAACAGTTTTGGAAGTTCTGCAAACCGGCATTGTTGTTGGATTACTCTGTTCCTCTGACCATAGTAAACATCACAATATTGCACGTTCCATAAATCTCATTATTCATAGGTATCCAAAATTTATCTCCCTTCTAGTTATATCTCCTTAGGATCTCAATATCCTTTTTTATATAGGATTGTATATATTTCTTAATATCTCACTTTAAAAACTGTTAAAAAGATGGATTAGCTGGAAGCAAAAAGGACCCATCTGTCAGCAAAAGATATGTCAATTAGTAGTATTATGGTCTTGTATAATTAAATTTTGATTTCCTTAACAATCAGGATGTTCGAAATAGCTTCATATTTAAAGAATACGAGCGATTTTTGTCCATAATTCATTTGTTTAATTGAGATACAACTTTTCCCTTCGTATTTAATTCAGTACTAAGATAAGGAATCGACCACATCATCTCAAATGTATATCCATCCATGTCTAGGCTATGCATCGGTCTTGTGGTAATTTTACATATACTTTATTTCATTTTAATTTACAAGCAAGCCTATTTTTCCTCCTCAGCTTACAATATTTTTAATAGTTCTAATATCGACTAGGGATAGCCATCAGTCATATCGCCAAATGAATTAAAACCCAATTTTCTATATATAAAAAAATATATATAAATATTTGTGCAATACTAAGAAAAGACGGTGCGACGTATGAATCTTCACACTCAGTTTCTACATTGACACAAACAATGACACTAGATTGAACTGCATTTTTTTATGATTATGTTTTTATTTACTTGGAGAATGAAGTTCTAACAAATGTAGCTCTGTACAGTTGCACAGACTATATATCATCTGCATATGCACAGATTTGTTTAAATGAATGAAAATAGATATCCTTTGGTATTTTCTTTGTTGCTGGTAGCATATCCGCTTGTCTTACTTGTTATGAAATTGGAAAACAAATAGTATTTGAACATAGTTAAACATAATTAGCCACTAAGATTGTGAATATAATAAACTAACATAGTTTAATTACCATAGCCTCACCTTGTAATCCTTGTATAACCTTGAGGATGACGGTATACCATTGAATCGTATTCCACTAGTTAAAAAAAAAATGCAGTCGTTAAGGTAATTTACCTATATTTTTCAAGTCACATGTAGATATTAAATAATTGAATATTACCTGAGAACATATCCGTTACGTGACTTCGTATTCATTTTAAAGGGAAAACTCCATCAATAGATCCTTAATATTATGTCACTCCTAATAGAGTTTCCACATTAAAACGAAAGTACACATTACAGGTTACACATAACTATCACACAAAATACGTCGTCCTGCTTGAAGTACGCACTTAACCTTTCGGATAACGCGAGTTTTGTGCGATAGTTATATATTATATATAGCCCGTAATACGTGTAATTTTGTTTTAATGTGCGACGATCTCTTTGGAGTGTTAATGAAGATACAGCTCCGAAAAAATGTTGTCCTATAAGTACGACTAAGAAGTCACGATATTGCTATGTACTCAGAAATATTCAATCAATAATAACTATATAAATTGATTAAGTAATATATGTATAATTTTCTATAAAGTCATAGAACTGTTCATGTTCAATATATACACATTGAATTCATAGTTGGAAATAATACATTTAAGAAGGAATATAATGGAAAACCAGCAATAATGTGTTTAATGTGATTATTTACAAACTATATTTCTAAATAAAATTTCATTTCAATTACAATTTGCTCCGAAAATTATTGTTTTTAATTTTACATATCGCCAAAATTGGAGAAATGTTGTAATTTCAATTCTCTTCCTGTAGTAATTGCCTTGCACCCTACGTTATACAACAGTGCATATTAAAAATTAAAAACATGGCCGTCATTAAATGGAGTAGTCCCATTGTGTCGCAAGTTACACCCGTATGCAATATTATTGTAATATGGGAATACAATAACCAAAAGGTGGCCACGTTTATGTGATGGCGTTTTAAACTACGCTTAGCAAAATTAAAATTTGTCTAAGGTATATTCGTGACAGTTATGTTTAATGAATACAATGAATCTATTTTTTTTCCTTGCGGGATGGACGGATTTTTATTTGCACAAATTAGTCCAAGTCTTTGTCTGAAGCAATTACATGTTAATTTTTATTAAATAGTTTGATCACTTTACATGTAAAGCTACAAGATAATAGTATGAAATATGTGCTATGAAAGACTGACCAATCTGTTGATTATTTAAGGAAATTATCTATGCTTCTCGGAAGTGATGACAATTTTTGTCATTCTGCTATACAAATTTTCACAAAACTTATCAATTGGTATTTATTAAAACTTTGGTCACATTGTTAATAAAACGTTGAACGTTCACGCAATTGTGACTCATATGTGTAAACAAAATTTGAAACAGAAAGCGACGTTATTACATATATTACTTGAATTTAACTTCTAATACCAGGTTTGAATAATTCAAGGAACTTATTCTTGTAAATAAATATGATTGTGAAAATTTTTAGTAGTTTTAAACTTGGGTCCATTTACCTATGATATACCCAATACCCTATACCCTTTACGTAATAATAATCGAGGTTTTTAATTGTTTTCTCCGCTTAGTTCGCTCATATTGAGAATTTATTTCAATAGCAAATTGAATTTATGATGTAAGGAATGTCAACATAACCTCAAATTTAATGCAATTATACATTAAAAGCAGCAGCAGCAGCAGCAGCAGCGGCTGCGGCTGCGGCAGCGGCAGCGGCAGCGGCAGCGGCAGCGGCAGCGGCAGCGACAGCGACAGCGACAGCGACAGCAACAGCGACAGCGACAGCAACAGCAACAGCAACAGCAACAGCAACAGCAACAGCAACAACAACAACGATAACAATAACAATAACAATAACAATAATAATAATTATTATTATTACTACTATACAAAATAGAGAGTGACGGCTTATTACTGTATTGTCAATGCAAAAACTCTATCAGTTAAGCTTGTAATTAAAATTTTTTAATTAAGATTGTTTTAATTAATAATGATAAATATTTTTTGTAATATGTAAAGCTATTTTTATCTCGGTGTACTAAACGGATTCTAGAGCTTTACAATGAAGTATTTTTTAGCTCTATAGTACAAATCCTTCAATTTATAAGGAAGGATTTGACTTTCGGAATTAGATACTTATACAAATTTTTTAAAATACTGTAAAAAAAATGCTCAAATATAAGGGCTTATAGTGACAGCCTACAGTAAATTGTTGGTAATATATTATATGAATAGTTTTAACTTTCGTTTTAATTTTAAAGCTTTCTTTAAAGAAAAGTATATATATACGTGTGTGTGTGTGTGTGTTATTTTATTTGACTAAATACAAAACTTGTTTAATCTGCATACCGAATTATTGAAACTAAAATATTGAAGTAAAAATAACATTACGATCTTAAATACACATGGAAACATCTAAAAAAGTTTAAAACTTTTGGAAATATTAAAAACCGAATACAGGGAATGTGTAGTAATTGGAGTAAGAAACACAACACACAAAACAATTTGCATTATTGAAAAAAGCAGAACAAAGTAAAATAATTCAAATCTAATTATTTAATACACAAAGATTTCAATGTATGTGCAATTTAAAACAACACGTGTAAACATAAAGAGTTAAACAATGAATTAAATATTATACTTATTGTTTTTTTTTTCACTGCGATTTTTCATAATTTAATTATATTATTTTTGAGTTTCATGTACGCTTTTAACGCATCAATGTTTTGTATACTACCCTATCTATTTATGCATTGATAAAACATACATCCTGTTCCATGAACGATGCTACCACTATAACTTTTATTTTTATTTTCATTTTTATTTTGATAAGAAAAGAATAGTTACTCATTGATACAAGCGTAATACAACAACAGCCATACGTATGGTTAGGTATTTGGCTTATTCATAATTTGTTTTCAATATCGATTTATCATATACTTCAAATTGATGAATATTTTATATTGATTCAAAACGCTTTTTCCATTTGAAAAAATAAAGTTAGAGGGTGAGAATGGGATAGAGTTGGAGAAGTGAGTTTAACTGGTGAACTAGCCGTTGTTGTCAAACAAAAATATTAAAATATATTGTACATTCATAGAGCAAAACAAAACAAAACAATATCCTTAGCCTTTATTTTTATAATTTATTCCTTTTTGATTTAACATTTGTT